>CM077303.1:78139713-78785963 GCA_039655065.1 Glossophaga mutica | reverse complement strand
GACACTTCTCTAGTCTATTGTACCTCTTCCCAATATTTTCAAGGAGTACCCCCTAATAAACTTCTGTATGCTAATCTTTAAAAAAAAATTTTATTAAATACTTTTATTATTCTATTACAATTGTACCAGTTTTTTCCCCTTTGTTCTCCTCCACCCAGCCCACCTCCACTCCCACAGTCAATCCCCACACTGCTGTCCATGTCCATGGGTCATTCATACATGTTCCTCAACTGGTCTCTTCCCCTTCTATCCACCCTTCTCCTCCTCCCCATTCCCTCTGGTCTCTGTCAGTCTGTTCCTTGTTTCCATGCTTCTGGTTCTATTTTGCTCATTTGTTTGTTTCATTCATTAGGTTCCTCTTATAGGTGAGATCATATGGTATTTCTCTTTCACTGCCTGGCTTACTTCACTTATGACAATGCTCTCCAGTTCCATCCACGTTGTTGTGAAGGGTAGGAGTTCCTTTTTTCTTTCTGCTGTGTAGTATTCCATTGTGGAAATGTACCACAGTTTTTTGACCTACTTATTTACTGATGGGCACTTAGGTTGCCTCCAGCACCTGGCTATTGTAAATTGTGCTGCTATGAACATTGGGGTGCATAGGTTCTTTGGAATTGGTGTTTCAGGATTCTTAGGGTATAGTCCCAGCAGAGGAATTGCTGAGTCAAAAGGCAGTTCCATTTTTAGTTTTTTTAGGAAATTCCACATGTTTTTCCACAATGGCTGCTCCAGTGTACTAATCTTTATCTCTGAATTGGCTTCCCAGGATGCCCAATGTTCCACAGTCATTAAATGGAAAAGAAGGCCCTGTTAATCTAACAAGATTATTACAGAAGCTATTTCAAAGCATCCTAAACATTACCACCATATTAATATTCATGAGCCACAGTTAATTAGCAAAAAATTCATTTCCAGATTCTGGTCAGAGTAGGTAAACACTGTATTCATCTCTTCTCATGACCACTTCAAAGTTACCACCAAACTACAAAACAGCCATTGTTAACAACTGCTTGATGTCTAGCTGAACAGAAGTCCTGTAACTAAGGATTTACAGAAGTCACCATGAGACTGGCTGAAATGAAGATGTGGAATGTGTGGTGGTTAGCAATTGGGAGTGAGATCTCTGCTGCAGTGGTCCTACTGAGGGATGAAGTGTCCAGCCCCCACCAGGCTCCCCATTCCAGGGTTCCAGTGTCAAGAAAAGAAGACCCCATAATTCTAGCAGTGAAAAACAGCAGGGGTTGTGACTGAGTAAGATGGAGGTATTCTGGAGTTCGAGGCATTCCTCTTTTTTCCTTTTTTATTGAATTTATTGGAACGACACTGTTTAATGAAATGACAGGTTTCAAGTGAACAATTCCACAACACACCATCTATACACTGTATTGTGTGTTCACCATCCCAAGTCAAGTCTCCTCCCATCACTGTTTATCCCTCCATACCCTCGTCCACCTCCCCTAACCCCTTATCCCAACAATCTGTACACTGTTGTCTGTGTCCAATGGTTTTTCTTTTTTCCTCATTTTTTCTCAATTCCTCCACCCCACTGTAAACTCCCCAACACCCCATCTCCCAACATCTGTCTGCCTGCTCTGTCTATGGGTTTGCTTGAGAATTCATTTTATTCATTATATTCCACATACAAGTGAAATCATATGGTACTTTTCTTTCTTTAACTGGCTTATTTCACCTAGCATAATGCTCTCCAGGTCTATGCTTGCTGTTCCAAAGGGTAAGATTTCCTTCCTTTTTAGAGCTGAGTAGCATTCCATTGTATAAGTGTACTGCAACTTTTTTATTCATTCATCTACTGATGAGCACTTGGGCTGTTTCCAAATCTTGGTTATGGTAAATAGCACTGCAATATCCCTAATCATCAGAGAGACACAAATTAAAAGCACAATGAGATATTAGTTCACACCTGTCAGAATGGCAATCATCAGTAAATCAGCAAACAACAAGTGTTGGTGAGGATGTGGAGAAAAGGGAACCCTCATGCACTATTGGTGGGAATCTAAGCATTCTTCTCAAAGGGTGCACACATGTACTTTCTTGGACTCACTCCCTCTGAACTCAAGTGCTGGGCAGCAACTCAAAAGGTGCCAGAGACAGAGACATGTGAGGAGGAACTAAATTATATGGCTTCAAGGCAGAGGCCGGAGGGGTGTCTTTCTCTCAGACAGAAGTGCTGACAGAAGCCACTGTTCCTTTGCTGAGCTCTCACCCTGCAAGCACAGGTAGCACCATATCTGAGTTTCTATCAACCTGGCTAATACTGTTTGCCTCATCTTTGTGATTCCTTGAGATTCCCACACCACCCAACTTTTAGGCCCACTGGAGCTGCTTCCAGTGGCTTTCCATACAAACAGACTGCCTTGGCTCATGCTTTGAACTTTCCTAAACTCTTTCAAAAGTTCACAAGCAACATCTAGCCTTAGTGTGTCCCATAACTCTTGCTAAGTGGCCACAGGACTGGTACTAGCAGCAGCCAGCTTTGGCTTGCACCTTAACTTCATTTGGGCACGTCCAAGCCCATCACAAGTAGCAGTCATTTGTGTATCACTGTAGCTCATGCTGGGTAGCCCTGGGAAGAGCACAGGTGGTAGATGACCTTGGCTTGAACCTCCTGAGAGGCCCCAGAGTCAGCACACCTGGTGGACAGTTTCAGACTATATCAGAGCACCATCAAACCACTTCTTTAAGTGACATACTCAAAGGGTGGACTCAGGGGACACCACAGCCCCACTGAAGCAAGTCCTGCTCCATGGGTTTGACCCCTGCATATAGTGACTCCTCTGCAGTAGTCTCAGCCAA
Source organism: Glossophaga mutica (assembly GCA_039655065.1). NCBI lineage: Eukaryota > Metazoa > Chordata > Mammalia > Chiroptera > Phyllostomidae > Glossophaga > Glossophaga mutica. The sequence continues at coordinate 78,783,149 of CM077303.1, read as the reverse complement.
TCCTCCCAGCCAATCAGCCTGGGAATCAATCCCTCCCAGTGACATGCCAACAGCAATCATGGCTCAACTACAATAAGAAGGTGCATACAACTCACATAGGGGTGGATGTACCTGAAGCACCTAGCTCAAGTGACCAGGGAGGCTTCACCATTTGCCTCTACAGGACACCTACTTTATAAGACCACTCTATCAAGATTGGGAGATGTTGCAGCTCTACATTGAAGCAAACAGAGGGAGGGAGGCATCATAAATGAAGAGACAAAGAAACATGTCCCAGATGAAAGAACAGAACAAAGCTCCAGAAAAAGAACTAAACAAAATGGAGATGAGCAATCTACCAGATGCAGAGTTCAAAACATGGTTATAAGAATATTCAATGAACTTAGGGAAAGTATAGATGAACTTAGTGAGAACTTTAACAAGATAAGAAACTTGAAAATGGCAATGAAAACATAGGAAAGAACCTCTTAGAAATGACGAATACACTGAATGAAATAAAGAATACATTATGTGGAACAATTGTAGAGTTGATAAAGCAGAGGATCAAGTCAGCAATTTAGAAGATAAGGTAGCAGAAAACACCCACACAGAACAACAAAAAGAAAAAAAAAGAATTAAAAAAAATGAGCATAGTTTAATTGGCCCATGGGACAACATCAAGCATACCAACATTGATATCACAGGAGTACCAGATGGAGAATAGAGAGAGCAAAGAATTGAAAACGTATTTGAAGAAATAATGGCAGAAAATATCCCTAAGCTCAGGAAGCACAGAGTCCCAAACAAGATAAACCAAAGAGGCCCAAACATGTTATAATTAGAATGCCAAAGGTTAAAAACAAATAGAGAATCTTAAAAGCAGCAAGAACAAAACAGTTACCTACAAGGGAGTTCCCATAAGACTGTCAGCTGATTTCTAAACAGAATCTTTGTAGGTCAGAAGTGAGTTACAAGAAATGTTCAAAGTGATGAAAAGCAAGGACCTACATCTAAGATTACTCTACCCAGAAAAGCCATCATTTAGAATGGGAGGGCAGATTAAGTGCAAACAACAACAACAAACAACAACGCCAACAACAAAACTTAAGGAGTTCATCACCACCAAACCAGTATTATAAAAAAAATGTTGAAGGAACTTCTTTAAGAAGAAGGGAAAAAAATTAAAAAATATGAATAATAAAATGACAATAACCACGTGTCTATCAACAACTACTGAAATGTATATGGAGCAAGTGCTCCAATCAAAACACGAAGGGTGGTTGAATGGATAAGATAACATATGCCATGTATAAGAGAGTCACTTCAGGTTGAAGGACACACACTGACTAAAAGTAAAGAGACCAAAAAATACGCATTATGAAAATAGAAAAAAAAGAAAAAAATTGGTGTAGCAATACTTATACCAGAAAAAACAGACTTTAAAACAAAAGAAGACAATGAAGGATCCCGCAATTCCACCTCTGGGTATTTATTTGAGGAAACTCAGAACACAAAACCAAAATGATATGTGCATTCATATGTTCAGTGCAGCATTATTTTACAATGGCCAAGATATGGAAGCAACCTAAGTAGCTCTCTATAGATAAATGGATAAAGAAGAAGTGGTGCATAAATACAATGAAATATATAAAATAAAAATAAAATCTTACCACCTGCAACAACAGGGACAGACCTAGAGTAGGGGTCCCCAACCCCTCTGCCACAAACCAGTATCAGTGTATGGCCTATTAGGAACCTGGCCACACAGCAAGAGATAAGCAGCGAGTGGTAGGTAAGTGAGCAAAGCTTCACCTGTATTTACAACCATTCCCCACAGCTCACATTACTGTCTGAGCTCTGCCTCCTGTCAGACCAGCAATGGCATTCGATTCTCATAGGAGTGAGAACCTTACTGTGAACTGCGCATGTGTGAGATCTAGGTTGCGCGCTCCTTATGAGAACCTAATGCCTGATGATCTGAGGTGGAACTGAGGTGGTGATGCTAGTGCTGGGGAGCAGCTGCAAATACAGATCATCATTAGCAGAGAGGTCTGACTGCACAGAGACCATGATAAATCAATTGCTGCAGACTCATATCAAAGCTCTATCAGTGAGTGGCAAGTGACAATTTAGCTGTATCTGGGGGCAGGCTATAAAGCCGTACCCCACTCTAGTCCATGGAAAAACTGTCTTCTAAGAAACTAGTTCCTGATACCAAAAATGTTAAGGACCACTGACTTAGAAGGTATTGTGCTGAGTGAAATAAGTCCCACAGAGGAAGACAAATGCCATATGATTTCACTTATGTGTGAAATCTAAAAAATGAACAAGCAGAACAGAAACAAATTCATAGATACAGAGAACATTTTGATGGTTACTAGATGGAAGGGGGTTATGTGTATGGATGAAAAAGATGAGTGGATTAAGAAATACAAATTGGTATTCACAGAATAGTCATAGGGATGTAAAGTACAGCATACAGAATATAATCAATAATATTGCAATAACTGTGTATGGCACAGGTGGCAAACACAAGGCCCACAGGCTGAATCCAGCCCTCCACCTTATTTTATCCAGCCCAGCACCTTGTTTCTACCCAGCAGCAGAGCTGAACTCCTTGCCCCTGGTTAAGGAATAGTTACATTCATACAGCCCTAAAATTGCATTTGGCCCTTTGAAGGCAACTGCAAGGCTGATGTGGCCCCCGGTGAAAATGAGTTTGACACCTCTGGTGTATGGTATCAGATGGTACTAGATTTAACAGGGTAATCAATTCATAAGTTATATAAATGTCTAATCACTGAGTTGTACACCTGAAACTAATATAATATTGCATGTTAACTACAACTGGAAGATAAAAAATATTTTAAAACTTTGTTTCTATTACTTAAGGAATAACCTCTAAATTACTCAATATAGCATTTAAAATTCTTTATTATCTGATTCTGACCATACATCTTCATTTCCCATTCTTTCCATTTGTTTATAATGAAACTGAACAGAATGAACTACTGCAACTATTGAATTTCATCCCACCTCCATGCATTTGCTCATACAGTTTCTTTGCCCTGACATGGCCATGTGGCCAAATTCTTCCCATACTTTTACCAGTTCATATTGAAATTATTTTGAAACATGATATCTCCTTTTCTAGATCCTAAATGGTACACTGTAAATATCACAAAGATATAAAGAAGAAAGAGGAGTTCAGAGGGAGAGAAAATGTAGGGGAGAAAGGTAGGGAGGTTGAGGGAAGAAGAAAAAGAACAGAGAATGGGGATAGAGAAGTAAAGGCCAGAGGATGGACAGCAGAAACAAAGGGCAGCACTCTGTAAAAGAATCCAAGTGAAAATATTTAGGACAATCTACATAAAAAAAAAAAAAAAAGGATATTAGTAACCCTTTATGGCTGCTCTGTTGGAGTTAAATAATTAAGACCATCATCACTTTGTACTTTGGCCAAGACAAAAATGAAATGGCAAGCTTTAGAAGTGAATGTTGAAACATAGTCCCATAGTACTTTTGTCCTTGAGGATAAGATTGTACTAATAAACCATTTTACTTCCTTTTGAGCTATTTCAAGCAATCTTATGGAGATCTGCATTGCTCATTAAGGAATTTAGGAAGAGGAGCAAAGAACTTTAAAAATTACTTTATATGCTCTACAGAATTAGAACCATAGCCAGTTGAAGATGTTCAGCAGACACAGACAAAAAGAATCTCCCCTATGACTGCTCTATACCCTGGTCACCAGCACCCCAATTTTTGTCGTGTCTGAATTCTTCCAAGAGCAGCTCTCAGAAAAGCAAAATGAAATTTTAATTTCAAATATGTCACAGTTTTAATTTGGAGATAACTTATTAGAAATTAGCACAATGTCAGTTTGGTGTCAATGGATCTTTGAAATTTCCAGTTGAATCCCAAGGCAAAGCAGAGCCCCAACAGTCACCCACAGAGATACCGAATCCTTGACTTGTGGCTGCTCTGACTGTGTTTCTAGCAGATTTTTTAGACCCTGGGACAGCAGCCCTCCAGGTCAGCAATGTTGAACTCAGGTCAGAAATAAACCCCTGGTAAGCACCTCAGACAGAGCCATTGACAATTGCTTTATACTGTTTGCAAAATTAAAAAGTAATACATTTGGCAAGCAGTCACCAAGATCATGACAACAACATGGAATATTCCTTTCATCTGAGCAGTTCTTTTGCCTACTCTTCATTTGGCTTTAGCCTCATTTCTTTCAGAATTGAAGTCTGCTCATCCCCAATAATTTATGATGCTGAAAGAAGTCATGTCCTCAAAATCTGGAGCAGCTGTGGTTTTATATCGGCTAACTTTCTCATGTCTGCCATTATGCAGACTATTGCTCAAACATTCCAAAGTGGTTGGACTATTTCTATCAAGTGGCCTCAGCAAATTTCTATTTGGAAGTAGCCCTCTTAGCCATTATCCCTTCACCATTATGTCTTGTACCCTAGTGAAGTGCAAAAAGTGCTGCACAACTTACAGTTGTGGAGTAGCTGAGGCTTCTTACTCCATCCAACTCAGCATTTCAGGTAACAAAAGGAAACACACATCACTATGGTGTCCAGGAAAGCTCATGTCATGTTTTCTTGCTTAGAAACTGGAGTGAAATGGGAATAATATGGGACTGGTAGGCAGAAAACTTGAATTTGAGAATTAGCTCTATCATTTGCTAACTATACCATCCTTTAAAAAGCTGTACCACTTCTGCCTCCATTCCGTAATCTATAAAATGGGAGGACAGAACATTAAAGTCATTAGTCCCTCATCTCAGCATGGAAAAGTAAATAAGATAATGGAGTTGAAATGGCTTTTCAAGTAATTTAAAAATCTTTACAAACTTTTGTACTAAGTAGCTAAATTAAGTAACTAAAGTACTGCAAATTTATGAGCTGTGTTTCTGAACCAGCGTAACCTAACCTCAGGTAAATTACCAGAGTCAATTATGAAGGAAAAAGTTATATTCTATTTTCTATTTGAGGATGTATATATTTTTCTTTTTTCCTGTGGGAGACTTGCCAAGCCCAAACAGATGGTGTTTGTAAAAAAAAAAAAAAAAGTAATTTAATAAAGACAACCTCATGTCGTTTATTACCTATTTTAAAAGCACAAAGCATAAAACTATTTTACTCTTACCCAGTGGCATCAGATCACTGCTCCAAAAAGGTCAAATTAGAAGGACTCGTAATTTCATGGCCTCTTCTCAAAAAATATTGACTGCAGTTAATATGGCTCTTTTGAATAGAGAAAAAGTTAAACAAAGAAAGGTTTCCAATTCTATTTTAATGCTAAAAATGGAGTAGGTGACTGGAAATCAAGGACTACATGTATTTCAAACAGATGTCAAAACTTTAAGTACTGTCTAAGCAAGAAATGATGCTTCTTCTACTTCTCTTTGGCATATTGTACCCCATTGAGTGGGAACAGAAATGCTACTTGGCTTGAATGTCTTTGGTCCTCAGTGAGTGATTGCGTTGCCCCCCGCCCCCCCCCCCCCCCCCGCCCAGTCTAATGCTTTGTTCCCAGAGGCTATGGTGATTTCCAGAATCTAGCTAGGAAAATAATGCCCCAAGGTAGCCATGAGAGCTGGTCAAGCTGTGTAGATCATTGAATCCAAGTGACTTAAGACACACCAAACAGTCTGCAAAGAAGTGTAATGAATATTCTGCCATAGAGCAATGTAACAAATTGCAAGGTATCCTTGACAGAACAGACCAACACAGAAAAAAATCATGCAGCATAATAATCTCCAGGTCCATTCATGCTTTTACAAATGGTAAGATTTACACAAACAAAATAGAAACAGAGGAATGGATACAGGGAACAGATTGACAGCTGTGAGAGAGGAGGGGTGTTTGAGGGCTGCATGAAAGAAGATAAAGATACACACACACACACACACACACACACACACACACACACACACTAACAGCAGTGTGGTGATAGCAAGAAGGAAAGGGGGTGGGGTGGGTGGAAGTGGGCAAAGTGGGGAGAAATAGGGATGGGAAAAGACTTTGCTTAGGGTGATGGGCACACAATGCAATGTGCAGATGGTGTTTCATTGAGTTGTACACTAGAAACCTGTATGGTTTTGCAAACCAATGTCAACAAGATAAATTCAACAAAATAAAAAATGTTTAAAGAAATATAACACGAACCATGAAAACAGAAAAAAAATGAAAAAACACAGGATACAAACTTGTCGTTGTTGTTATACATAAAGAGGCTATTTATTCAAATATTTTTGAGAAAGGTACATTTTAGAGATGATTTGATTGATTTCAACATGAAGGAATTTGAATCATTACCTTTCCTAAGACTCATTTTTCAGCAAAATGTGACTAAAACTGATCAACATAAAAACATTTGACTGAGGCAAGCATGAGGTTAAGCTCTGAAATCTCCCCCCCCGCCATGTGCTTGAGTGTGTGGATGAATGTTTCCATGTGTGTATAAATGAACACATATACCACACATATATGAATTATGTGTAGTGCACATATGTATTAAACATTAATGTTTATGGGTGTAAAACATATATACAATTTTCCATCCCAGAAAATCTTACGTGAAAGCCTTCACACCCCACCATTATGAACTCAACGCCATCCCTGCATAACGAGGGTGTGTGGCAGCCATGGCCAGTGTGCTCAGGAGCAGAGGTGGATTCAAGGTAGACAAGACAAAAGAAAGACCATGCTGTAAAATATATATTAATCCCAGAACCTCATTTAATGACTTATAATTTGTATGCTGCTTTGATGTCCTAGGGCCTCAAACTTTTTTTAAAAATAAATCTGAATAAACCTTTTATAATTTGTTAAAGCGCAGGATGAGTAATGTTAGCCTGAGTTGAGGAAAACAACACACTAGAAAGATATGTGGAGCTGTCAGTAATTCATCAGGACCAGCCTATTTTAGCACCTAATAATTTTTTCTGTGCGCCTTCTTTAGAAGAGAACAAATCAGAACGCCAATGCAGTAAATTCTCACAGGGGAAACTATAATTCTATTGATGTGCTTCAAGATGGCTTTTTGTTTTCAATTCTGCAAAAGCAGATCAATAAAACTAATGCAGGTTCTCTCCTAAGATTTTTCTTCTACATTCATAGTTAGGAGACTCGATAACACCATTTTAACTGATTCAGTGCTGCAGACATAATGGAGCAAGTTTTTGTAGACAAGTGGCATATAAGAGGTAAAAAAAATAAACAAAATATAGTGCTGGGGGCAGTGCGAGTTCTTGAGTTAAGCTATCTGGGTTTGAATTCTAGTTTTACTTACTAGCTGTGTGACTTCAGCAAGAGATTTGAACAGTCAACATCTAACTTACTTCAACTATTAAATGAGGATAACAAGAGGCAAGAGAATGAAATAAGATTATTCATGTAAAACACTCTTGGAATTTCTAGCAAAATCTAAGTGTTCAATAAATGTTAACTGATAACTACTATTATGTGACTCTAATGCTCTTGCTCTTTGGGCACAGGTGCACTTTCTACATCATTTAAACATAAAGAGAAAAATGATGTCATCCAATGAAATAAGAATTGATGTATTTGAATATAGATTTGCACAGAATGCAGAATATAAGTGAGGAAGTAGTTATGAGAGAACTTTAGAAAGGCTTTTAACAAACACTTGTCTTTCTTTTTATTTGCTGCACTCCAAAGAGCTGATGAAAGAAGAAAAAAATGCATGCTAACCAGGTCCAAGGGGCTTGAGGAGAATGTTGAAGCAGTCATAGCTTTCAGCTCCTAGCATTATCTTGTAAAGTTAATTTAAATCAGATTTAGTCCCCTTCAAAACAATCCGTATCTACATTCAAACAGAAATGCACTAGTCCTTTGTATCTACTCTATTTAAATTGTAAACTCATTTCTATAGGTTCTTTCCATGCATTCTCCGGAATGGCTCATGCTCTCCTCTCTAATAATACAGCAGTTAGGACCCTCCTAGGTACCAGCTCTGAGGCCTTCACTTACCAGCTGTAGAGCAAACTCTAGTCTGTGCCTGAAACTTCATGTGTTGCCTGTGTGCTCATTTGTAAAACCAGGCAATATTACCTGCTTCATGGCATTATGTGAGGATTCAAAAAGATAATGCATGCAGGGGCCATGCCTGGCAGCCATACTGCAGACGAACCTGCACTGCTCAGATCTCCCAGCTGAACATTGGAAACAGCTTTTGATGGTTTAGGGACTCTTTCATTTGACCCCAGAAAGAGAGGAAAAGAGAGAGAAAGAGAGAAAGAAAAAAAGAAAAAAAAACACCCATAGGTTGCCTCCTTAACGGTGAACAAGCCCCCCAACAAAGGATCAAATCAGAAACCTAGGAAATGGGCTTTGACTGTTAGGCACCTGCATGAAGAGCCCTGGGTCCAGCTTGTAAGAGTCCGATAACCTGCAAAGACCCTCTGGTTGCCCTAGGATCATTCAATTGAGGAAGAGTCTCACAAACAATGGGAAGACAAATAAACAATCCCCAAGTGAAAAGAAAGGAGGAAGCCTCAGAAAGAATGCCAAATGAAATAGAGGCAACTCAACTATCAGATATTGAGTTCAAAGCAATGGTTATCAGGAAGCTCAATGAGCTCACAATGAACTACCAGAAACTACAGGGAAGCTACAATGAACTCACTGTAAACTATATCAACATGAAAAAAGAAACAGAAACTATCAACAAGGGCCAAGAGGAAATGAAGAATACAATTTCTGAACTGAAGAACACAGTAGAAGGAATCAAAAGCAGAATCGATGAAGCAGAAGATCCGATCAGTGAGTTGGAGGACAAAGTAGAAAAAAACACCCAGAAAGAGCAAGAAAAGAAAAAGAGGCTCAGAAAGAATGAAGAGGGATTAAGAGAAATGCAAGACAATATGAAACGTAATAATATCTGTATAATAGGGATAGCAGAAGGAGAAGAAGAAGAGCAAGGGATAGAAAACCTATTTTAAAAAGTAATGATGGAAAACTTCCCTAATTTGATGAGAGAAAAAGTCACACAAATCCAGGAAACAGAGCCCAAATCAAGAGGAACCCAAAGAGGCCCACTTCAAGACACATCATAATTAAAATGGCAAAATTACAAGACAAAGAGAGAATTTTAAAGGCAGCAAGGGAGAAACAGGCAGTAACGTACAAGGGAGCCCCAATAAGGTTAGCAGCTGACTTCTCAATGGAAACGCTCCAAGCCAGAAGAGAATGGCAAGAAATATTCCAAGTAATGAGAACCAAAGGCCTCCAGCCTAGACTACTTTACCCAGCAAGGCTTTCAATCAAGATAGAAGGCCAAATAAGAAGCTTCCCAAACAAAAGAAGTCTAAAAGAATACACCTCCACCAAAACCAGCTCTGCAAGAGATGCTAAAGGGACTTCTTTAAAGAAGGGAGGGAAAAGAGAGAGAAAAAGAGAGGAACACAGGTATGAAAATGGCAATGAATAAATACCTATCAATAATAATCTTAAATGTAAATGGATTAAATGCTCCAATCAAAAGACATAAAATAGCTGAATGGATAAGAAACCATGATCCACACATATGCTGCCTACAAGAAACCCACCTCAGGACAAAAGACCTACACAGACTCAAAGTGAAGGGCTGGAAACAAATTTTCCAAGCAAACGGACAGGAAAAAAAAGCTGGGGTAGCAATACTCATATTAGACAAAACAGACTTCAAAAGAAGAGCCATAAAGAGAGACCCAGAAGGTCACTTCATAATACTCAAGGGAAGAATCCACCAAGAAGACATAAACATTGTAAATATATATGCACCCAACATAGAAGCACCCAAATACATCAAGAAAATCTTATAGGACTTCAAGAAGGATATTGACAGCAACACAATTATAGTAGGGGGTTTCAACACCCCACTGTCAAAAATGAACAGATCTTCCAAACAAAATATCAACAAAGATATTTTAGCATTTAACAATACTCTAGATGAAATGGACTTAACTGATATATATATATATATATATATATATATATATATATATATATATATCCCTTCATCCCAAAGAAACTAAATATACATTCTTTTCAAATGCACATGGAACATTATCAAAGACAGACCACATGATAGGACACAAAATGAGCATCAACAAATTCAAGAAAACTGAAATCATACCAAGCATTTTCTCCAACCAAAAGGGACTGAAACTAGAAACAAACCCCAAGGGGAAAAACCCCAAACCCTCAAAATCATGGAGATTGAATAGCATGCTATTAAACAATGAATGGGTCAAGAATGAAATCAGAGAAGAAATCAAAAAGTTTCTGGAAACAAATGAAAATGAACTCACAAGAACCCAAAACTTACAGGACACAGCAAAGGCAGTCCTGGGAGGGAAGTTCATAGAGATACAGGCCTACCTAAAAAAGATAGAAACATTTCAAACAAACAACCTAACCCTACACCCACAAGAACTTGAGGATCAAAAACAAAGACAGCCCAGAGCAAGTAGAAGGAAGGAAATAACCAAGATCAGAGCAAAATTAAATGACATAGAGACTAAAAGTGCAATTCTAAAGATCAATGCATCCAGGAGCTGGTTCTTTGAAAAGATAAACAAAATCAACAAGCCTTTAAGCAGGCTCATCAAGAAAAAAAGAGACAGGACCCAAATAAACACAATCAGAAATGAAAGAGGAGAGATTACAACTGACACCATAGAAATACAAAGGATTGTAAGAAATTACTACGAAGAATTGTATGCCAAGAAATTTGAAAACGTAGGTGAAATGGACAAGTTTCTAGAAAAATTTAATCTCCCAAAACTCAATGAAGAAGAAGCAGAAAGCCTGAACAGACCAATAACAGCAGATGAAATGGAAGCAGTAATCAAAAAACTCCCAACACACAAAAGCCCTGGACCAGATGGTTTCACAGGAGAATTCTACAAAGCATTTAAGGAAGAGCTAACCCCTATCCTTCACAGACTCTTGCAAAAAATCCAAAATGATGGAAGACTCCCAAACTCTTTTTATGAAGCCAGCATCATCCTAATCCCAAAATTAGATAAAAACACAACAAAAAAAGAAAATTACAGGCTAATATCGCTGATGAACATAGATGCTAAAATCCTCAACAAAATGTTGGCAAACTGAATCCAACAATATATTAAAAAGATCATACACCATGACCAAGTGGGATTCATCCCAGGGGTGCAAGGATGGTTCAATATTTGCAAATCAGTACATGTAATACATCACATAAACAAAAGCAAAGGCAAAAATCACATGATCATATCAATAGATGCAGAAAAAGCTTTTGATAAGGTAAAGCACCCATTTATGATAAAAACACTCAGCAAAGTGTGAATAGAGGGAGCATTCCTCAACATAATAAAAACCATATATGAGAGACCTACAACCAACACCCTACACAATGGGCAAAAACTAAAATCTTTTCCACTAAGATCAGGAACAAGACAAGGTTGTTCACTTTCACCACCTCTATTCAATATAGTATTGGAAGTCTTAGCCACAGCAATTAGACAAGAAAAGGAAATAAAAGGCATCCAAATTGGAAAGGAGGGAACAAAACTATCATTGTTTGCAGATGACATGATAGTGTACATAGAAAATCCTATAGACTTGGCCAAAAAGCTGCTCAACCTAATAAATGAATATGGCCAAACACCCGGATACAAAGTCAATATCCAGAAATCAAAAGCATTTTTGTATACCAACAATGAAATAGCAGAAGCAGAAATCAAGAAAAAAATCCCATTTGATATAGCAAAAAGAAAAATAAAATACCTAGGGGTAAACCTAACCAAAGAGGTAAAAGACCTGTATGCAGAAACTACACAACACTGAAGAAAGAAATCAAGGAAGACACAAACAAATGGAAGCATATACCATGTTCATGGATCGGAAGAATTAACATCATCAAAATGTCCATACTTCCCAAAGCAATCTACAGTTTCAATGCAATACCTATTAAAAGTACCAATGGCATATTTCACAGACATAGAACAAACATTTCAAAACTGTACATGGAACCATAAATGATCCCAAATAGCTGCAGCAATTTTGAGAAAGAAGAGCAAAGTAGGAGGGATCACAATACCTGATACCAAACTGTATTACAAGGCCACTGTAATCAAAACAGCCTGGTACTGGCATAAAAATAAGCACATGGACCAGTGGAACAGAACAGAGAGCCCAGAAATAAACCCAAGTCTCTATGGTCAATTAATATTCGACAAACGGGGCAGCAACATAAAATGGAGTAAAAATAGCCTTCTCTATAAGTGGTGTTGGGAGAACATGACAGCTATGTGCAAAAAAAAAAAAAAAGAAACTTGAGCACCAACTTACACCATGTACAAAAATAAATTCAAGGTGGATAAAAGATTTAAATATAAGTCCTGATACCATTAAAGTCCTAGAGGAAAACATAGGAGGAAAATCTCAGATATTTCATGCAGCAGCAACATTTTTACTGATATGTCCCCTAAAGCAAGGGACATAAAGGAAAAAATAAACAAATGGGATCTCATAAAATTAAAAAGCGTCTGCATGGCTAAAGAAAACAGTATTAAAATAAAAAGAGAACCAACTGTATGGGAAAACATATTTGCCAATGATACCTCAGACAAGGGTTTAATCTCCAAAATATATAAAGAACTTATACGACTCCACTGTAAGAAAACAAGCAACCCAATTAAAAAATGGGCAAAGGACTTGAAAAGACACTTCTCCAAGGAAGACATATAGAGGATCCAAAGACACATGAAAAGATGCTCAGAATCACTAGCTATCAGAGAGATGCAAATTAAAACCACAATGAGATACCACTTCACACTGGCTAGAATAGCCATCATAAACAAAGCAACAAACAACAACTGTTGGAGAGGTTGTGGAGAAAAGGGGACCCTAATGCACTGCAGGCTGGTACAACCACTATGGAAAACAGTATGGAATTTTCTAAGAAAACTACAAATGGATCTACCTTTTGACCCAGCAGTTCCACTGCTAGGATTATATCCTAAGAACCCTGAAACACCAATCCTAAAGAACCTATGCACCCCAATGTTCATAGCAGCACAATTTACAATAGCCAAATGCTGGATGCAACCTAGGTGCCCATCAATAAATTAACAGATCACAAAGCTATGGTACATATACACAATGGAATTCTATGCAGCAGAAAGAAAGAAGGAGCTCCTACCCTTTGCCACAGCATGGATGGAACTGGAGAGCATTACACTAAGCAAAATAAGCCAGGCGGTGAAAGACAGATACTATATGATCTCACCTTTACCAGGAACCTAATCAACAAAACAAACAAACAAGCAAAATATAACCAAAGACACTGATATTGAGAGCAAGCTGACAGTGACCAGAGGGGAGAGGGGAGGGAATTTCAGGGGAAAGGGGAAGGGTTTATAGGAACAAGTATAAAAAAAAAAAAACTAGGGAGGGTGGAAATGGGAGGGAGGTGGGGAGCGCTGGGGCAGTGGGCTGGGATGGGAGTAAAAGACAGAAAACTGCACAAGAACAACAATTAAAATAAAATTTAAAAAATTACATTATAATTATGTAATTTAAAAAAGACAATACATGCAAAGTGTTTATCATGTGAAAAGTGAATAATAAATGGCAATTGCTAATACTGTGATTACTATTTGGGTTTTTAACTTTATTTTGTATCTTTTTTGTTGATATGTGAGGTTCTTGCTGGCTTTTTCTATTAATCTATATTGAAGTATTTTAAGTTTCAGTGAATATTCATTATCCTAAATTTGTAAAATCCTCATGTTCTATACTATACAATCAAGCTCTTAAAACTGTCAAGACAGTAAATTGTCATTTCATAGATACATCTCTGCGTGTTCCATTTGTCAGCTAGGTATTTTAATTCCCCTCATATATTCTTGTAAATAGAAAATATACTCCTATTAAAATAATCTCTTCATAACGATAAAGTAGTGGACTATATAGCTGCATACTAATACATGAAATATTTCATTAGGTGTGTTGGTGGGAATTATACTTATTTGTATCCTCAAGATTATAATTAGATGGAAGTGCAAATGATTTCATTAACATAGTTAAACATAAAGAAAACCAATAGTGCATAATGTAGGATTTCTGCATATATAACAAAGATCTCAGCACCTTCAAACAAGATAAACATGATTCAAAAGCCAGTATGTTCTAAATACTACATTTACATTCCTATGTTATTTTCCCTGGATTGGTTTTGAGAAATGTGTAAGAGGGAGACAGGAAACTTCTTTAACTTTTGTTAATTCAAAAAATATTTGTCCATAACTTAGAATAGTTTCCTCAACAATTTATATCCTAAGGGTTATATTTAATACCTTCAGCCAAAGCTTCCACTTAAAACTTGTTAATAGCTCCCATATGAGTGGTTCATTGTGCAACTGAGACGTCAATGATATCTGAAGAGGAAATGATAGTGGAATAAGTTTACTCACTAAACTTTTTTAAAATTAATAGACTTTGTTATTTAGAGATTATTTTTGGTTACTGGAATATCGACTAGTAACTACAGAGTCTCCATATCTGCTCTCCCCCTAGACACATACAGTTTCCTTCTTATTGACACTTAGCATTAGTGTGATAATGTGTTAACGTTGATTTATCATTGTTAAATAAAGCCCATAGTTTACAGGATTCACTTTTTGTGTATATTCAATAGGTTTTGATCGATGTATAATAAAGGGCATCTATCCGCCATTATACTACTACATATACAGAGTATTTTTACAGCTCTAAAAATCCGCTGTGCTCCACCTTTTCATTTCTCCCTCTGTCCACACAAACTCCAGGCAACCACTGATATTTTTACTGTCCCCAGTTTAGCTTTTTCCAGAATGTCACATAGTTAGAATTACAAAGTATGTAGCCTTTTCAAACACACACACACACACACACACGCACGCACGCACGCACAAGAAACCAAATTCCTTTCACTTAGCAATATATGTTTAAGGTTCCTCCATATCTTTTCATAGCTTGATAGCTCATTTGTTTTTCTTGCTGAAGAGGATTTCATGGTATGACTGTATCACAGTTTGTCCGTTCATCTATTGAATGCTTCCAAAATTTTCAGTTATCAGTAAAGGTGCTTAAACGTTTGTGCGCAGATTTTTATGTAAACATTAGTTGCCAACTCATTTGGTAAATATCAAGGAGCTGTACTAATTTTGAATTCTCACTATTCAAGAATGAGAGTTTCTTTTGCTCTGCAACCTTGTCAGCATTTATATTATGTTTTTTTTTTTGTTTTTTGTTTTTTTTTTAGAATTTATCCATTCTAATAAGTATGTAGTGGCATTTAGCTGTTTTAATTTTCAATTCCCTGATGGAAAATTATTATCATCTTTTTATCTGATTATCATCTGTGTATCTTTATGATCAGGTATCTGTTCAGATCCTTTGCTATTTTTTAATTAGGTTGTTTGTCTGCTTTTGTTGAGTTTTAATTCTTCTATGTATATTTTAGATATCAGTGCTTTATATGTGTTTTATCATCACCACTTTATAACAGACTTTATTTTTTAGAACAGTTTTAGATTTACAAAAAATTTGAAAGATACACTGAGAGTTCCCATATACTCTAAATGCAGTTTTTCTATTTTTAATATCTTACATTAATAAAAACATAACTTTTAAAAATTAACCACTGAAAAATATAAAAGTTAAAACAAGATACAAACACTATCAGTTTCCTGTAAACGATAAGGAACCAGGAGTGTCTGCCATTCTTTTCCCTGGCTGCTGCCGTTTAGAGGTGCTTCGACATTGTGCTTTCATTGCTCACCTAACTTCAACAGCAATAATTACATCTTCAGTTCTTAACAGTTTCAAGTGACTACAATTTGTGTTTCTTAGAAGGAATTTATGATTGGGTCAAAGAGTGAACAAAGTAAGCTGATCAAGCCCTTTCAATTCTGTGATCCCTTTTCTTTACTGACTTCGTGTTTTAGGTAGAATAGGATAACCCTAAATGATGTTTGTTGCCTTATGAAGTGAGTAAAGAAAGGTCCCAAGAGCTATAATCAGGTTTTCACATTTCCTTTCCAGTGCTGGTTCACCTATACAACTTACTAAAGATTCACTCTCCTTAAATTGATCAAAAGACAGAATAATAACAATAAGGTCTATCTTTCCATATTATTTATAGTCTTTCTTTGTCCATTGCTTGTTTTTAGTCCACAGATTTTTCTCCAAGAGCCCTAAACAAGGACAGAATTACCCAAAAGATCACCTCCATTTTTTTGTAAATGCACAAAGTTTCCCTTTATGCTTTCAATTACTTCTTTTAAAAAATATATTTTAGTATGCTATTACAGTTGTCTCAATTTTTCCCTCTTTGCCCACCTCTGCTCAGTACCCCCATTACCTCCAGCTATTCCTCCCCACTTAGTTCACATCCATGGGTCTCCTGTCTATTTTATACATACCAAGTGGTACTTAATCCCTGCACTATTTCCCCCTTCCCCCTCCCAGTTGATAACCCCCAAATGATCTCCATATCCATGATTCTGTTCCTGTTCTACTTGTTTACTTAGTTAGTTTTTTAGATGCAATTGTTGATAGCTGTGAATTTATTGCCATTTTAATGTTCATAGTTTTAATCTTCTTCACTTTCTTATATAGTTCCCTTTACATTCTATATAATAATGGCTTGGTGATGATGAACTCCTTTGGTTTTACCTTGTCATGGAAGCACTTCAACTGCCCTTCAATTTTAAATGATAGCTTTGCTGACTAGAGTAATCTAGGTTGAAGTTCTTGCTTTTCATCACTTTGAATACTTTATTTTTTAATTTAATCATTAGTGTATTTTTTCCATTAACATTTAGTCCCCTTACACTCTCCTCCCTCTACCAATCACCACACTGTTGTCCACGTCCATGAGTCCTTTCTCCATTTTTCAACATGCCCTCCACCCACTAACTTGCTCCAAAACCCCCACTTCTGGTCTGCAAAGTTTCTTTTAAGAAATCAGCTGACATTCTTATGGGAAGTCTTTTGTAGGTAACTATCTGCTTTTCTATTGCTGCTTTTAAGGTTCTCTATGAATCATAAATAATACTATGAACATAGGGGTGCGTAGGTTCTTTTGAACCAGTGTTTCAGAATTCTTAGGGTATAGTCCCAGCAGAGGAATTGCTGGGTGAAAAGGCAGTTCCATTTTTAGTTTTTTGAGGAAATTCCATACTGTTTTCCCCAGTGGCTACACCAGTCTGCATTCCCACACTAGGGTTCCCTTTTATCCACATCTTTGCCAGTATAGTTTTGTGGTTGTTGTTGTTGTTGTTGTTTTTGTTTGTTTGTTTTTAATGATTGCCATTCTGACCGTGGAGTGGTATCTCATTCGGTTTTCATTGGCATTTCTCTGATGGCTAGTGATGTTGAGCATTGAGCATCCTTTCATTTGTCTATGGGTCATCTGTATGTCCTCCTTGGAGAAGTGTCTATTCAGGTCCTTTGCTCATTTTTTAATTGGATTGTTTGTCTTCCTGGTGTTGAGTTGTGTGAATTCTTTATATACTTAGGAGATTAAACCCTTGTTCAATGTATCATTGGCAAATATGTCTTTCCATATGGTTGGTTAACTTTTCATTTTGATAATGGTTTCCTTAGGCATGCAAGAGGTTTTTAATTTCATGTAGTCCCATTGTTTATTTTTTCCTTTATTTCTCTTGCTCTAAGAAATATATCAGCAAAAATATTGCTACATGGGATATCTGAAATTTACTGCCTATGTTTTCCTGTACAATATTTATAGTGTCATGACTTATAATACAAAGTCTTTTATTCATCTTTATTCTAGTGTATGGTATAAGTTGGTGGTCGAGTTTCATTATTTTGCATGTAGCTGTCCAGATCTCCCAATGCCATTTATTGTAAAGGCTGTTTTTACTCCATTTTATGCTCCTGCCCTCTTTGTTGGACATTAATTGACCATAGAGACATGGGTTGATTTCTGGGCTCTCTATTTTGTTCCATTGATCTATGTGCCTGGTCTTATGCCAGTACCTGATTGTTTTGATTACAATAGCCTTGAATTTAGTTTGATATCAGGTATTGTGATCCCTCCTATTTTGTTCTTCTTTCTCAAGATTGCTGAGGTTATTCGGGGTCATTTTTGGTTACTTTTACCTCTTTAGTTAAGTTTATTCCTACGTACTTTATTTTTCTTGTTACTATAGTAAATGGGACTTTTTCCTAGTTTCTGTCTCTGATATTTCATTGTTGGTGTACAAAAATGACTTTGATTTTTGAATATTGACTTTATACCTATTTATTAAGTCAAGTAATTCTTTGGTGGAGACTATAGGGTTTTCTATGTACACTCTCATGTTATTTGCAAATAATGACACTTTCATGTCTTCCTTTCCAATCTCAATGCCATTGCAACCTTCATTTCTGCCTGGATCTTTTTTATTTAAGATAAAATGCTATGTTTTATCTAATGTGAAAATATCAAGTCAAGTACCACATCTATGTCAAAAGACAATAATACGAAGCAAGGTAATTTTGTTGTAGCATAGATATTAAAATTCTAATGTCAAATCTCAAATCAGTATCATAATTAAAAGTTTTACTGAACTTGCATATTTTTTTCTGAATAACATTAAACTTCAAATCCTGAGGCAGATTCTTTTTCTTTTTTTAACAGATCACATCAAACTACCTCACTACTGAGCAAAATCTCCTTGAGACCTTGGATTTTCACATAGATTTCACATTTGTCACAAAAAGCATTTTTTGGTAAGGTATTTTTGTTTAAATTTCTTGTATGTGATAGACGATACTTCAGCAAGATGAATGCATTTTAAATAATCATTTGAAGTGTAGAACACCTGTGTACCACATTCAAGGCATTTACTCAGAATGTTTTATCTCATGTTTCAGGTCAGGAACTTAACATTGTCCCTTGAATATTGACTTTATATCCACTTATTGTATTCCAAGTTGAGAATTTTCTACCTAACTTGGGAATTTTCTACCTAACATTAATTTCCTTACATTGATTTTGATATATCCATGATGTATAGATGTGTGCTCTTACAGCAACAGTTCTAATTTTTTTTTGCTATTGTCTATAATACCATTTATTATTTGTGTGTGTGTGTGCACATGTATGACTTGTAAGGGATGACTTGTAAGGAATGTAGGCATTTTAAATATGCTCTAATATTAAATATCCAGGAACAAATATTGTTTCTGTCTCATGTCTTATAAAATTCCAAATCCTAAAATCTGCCTAATACAATGTTTATAAACATCTTATAAACAAATGTTTATAAAACCCATTTCCTATCAAACATAATAAACTAAATGACATTTTAAAGTTTTATGAAAGCATGATATAAATACAAAAAAGGCACATATAAGAGAACATTTTAATAGGTTCTCACAACTCAAATCATCTATGTAACTTTCACACCAGAAATACTCCCCATGCTCCCTTGGAGGTCCTGTGAGGCACATGCCACCTCTGGTTATGAGAAGTTATGTTATATAAGTGAAAATAGTAATCCCAAAACATGGTGTTAATCAGAGAATCTATCTAAAAACAGGAAAAATTTTGGTACATTCTTTCAGAGCACAAGACCTCTACCGATTATACCTGCAACATTCTGCCCCATTAGACATAGACTATTATGAGAGAAGAACAAGAATGATTGGGAGTTGAAAATTGGAATTTGCTTTGATTAAGCCTATAATTCAGTGTGCCTTAAAACAAATAAACTAAATCAGTTGCTGAACCTCAGTTTCTGTATTATTATAAGTATGATAATGCATTACCTCAGATTTTTATAAGGTTCAGATGAAAAAAAACACAATGATAGTGCCTTACACATTTTAAAAGACCTTGTAAACACACCACTATTTTTGTTTATTAATGATGGGATTTCCCCAATAGCTGTCAGTGCTATAACTCTCAAGGTGGTTGACCATGGCTTCAAAACATCTTTTAAGTGTTACAGAACACATTCTCCTGTTCTTGCATAGACTTGATCTGAAATGAAATTGCTATAATTTGACATAATCAGTAACATTTCTTAACTATGCTTCTACCATAACATAAAATTATTTCAGAAACAAAAGTTCTGCTGCTTTTCTAAAAAATATCACTTCATTTTTACTAATATCCTATATAAGATGTTTCCAATAATAAATCACACATTTTTTAAAATAGACAAGCTAGTGAGAGATTAAAATATTATTCTTTAACTTCGCTACAGAGTCACTGCCCCTTCACTACCTAAAGATTTATTTTTTATAAATTAAATAAGTGACACATCCATTTCTGAAACTTTTTTATTTTAGACTTATTTTCAGATCAATGATCCATGCATGTAAAAAATAAGTACACCTCATTGCCTTTAGGATTTTATTTTATTACATTCAATACATAGGCTTTTAATGTACTAAAATAATTATCCCTGCTATTTGCTAAACATAGTGGATGAAGAATATCTGCTTTGTAGAAGAATTAATAAAATAATGATGCTACTTTCTATGTTTAAGCTGAAAATACAGCTTATTAAAAGATAAAAATAATAGAAAATATAAAAAACTAAAAATAGTATTGGCTTGTGTAATTTAAGGTTCTAAAAATGCAACCAAATATCCTCAAGTGCTTAGTACATGCTCAGAGAAAGTCTGATAATTATGCAGAAACTGTATAAATAAGACATTGTTCATGGTGATTTAAATTAGTTATTCCACTATAAGTTCAGCATTGAAGATTCTGGGTCTGAGTTCTGGATTTCTTTTTGCCCCTAGATCCTCAGCCCCTTATATGTCTCTGCCTCACTTTCCTGGTCCAAACACATGGAATTACATCTACATTACTGGTTTGAATTCAAGCTCTTTTTCTGGGCTAGTGTTAAGAGAAGTAGACATTTGCCCATCCCTTGCCAGCTTCCAATTCTTAAGATATCAACCATCTCCTCCAGAATTTTTAGGTGAATACTGTCCCCAACTTCTCTCTTTCTGATTTCAGAGAACAAGCACCAAGTAGAAATTAACATTCTTAGGGCCTAGCCATCGAATCTAGGACTTTTGGATGTTAACACTAATTTCAGCCAAATTTATGCCCCTTTGACCACATCATTTAGAGACTCTGATTTCTCTAAAATTGGGTTTTATGTGTGCAAAGTTTGAAGGTAACTGGAATATTTCTATGGACTTAGGAATTCCATAGCTTAGCTCATATTCCAGAAAGAAGTAAAGAATATGACATTAAAGTCAGAAGAAAATGTGAACAGTGCTGAAGCAGATACTGTATTTTTAAGTCATGTCATGAATGTCATGATTTGAATCCAGTTGGAAAGCCTTTTAAAGTCAACATCATCAAAAATGGAGGCTTGAGCACTATGTAAACTCTGGCAATTCCAAAGGGTTTTTATTATGTAGACAAATTTGTTTAAAAAGGTGATAAAAAATAAAGGGTTTTTCTCATGTTGATTACATGGTCATCAAGGAACTAGTTCAGGAATCAAAAGAGCTATACATAAAATAAAATACATAAAATACTAGCAAGTAAGACAAAACTGTATACAGTTTAATACTTAATTCACTTGGGCTTTAAAAACAATAGAGTTGGAAGAATTCCATCAAGGAGGAACTGATACTTGATCTTGAAAATGAATTAGGAATAGAATGAAGTAGATTGCTGAGAAACAATGGATTCATCTGACTAGATGTATGGTGGCCCGAATCAGAGCCGAATTCTTAAGGCAGAGAAAATCAGTCTAAATATTTCAGCAGTGTGCTGAGGAGTGGTAGGAAACTGGATTAACTAAGGAAAGAGAGCCAAATTAAGGACTACCTTGAAAGTGAGGAGAAGAAGATGAGAATAAATGTAAGCCACCTATGAAAACACCGACGATTTGGGGCAAGGGTAAAATGCATGTCTTTACATATCATATCTACTTTATTTACTCTTTTTTTCTTTGTTAAACTAATATTGATGAGTGTAGTCTCAGTCAGTCAAGTTCATATTAAATTGTAAATGACCGTAGCATAGAGTTCTTTGGGAGCAATCAGTAAGTTCGGAGGAAATTGTCAAACAGATGAAGAGTAAGTCCTCCACCCCTGACTCACTGCTTTTATCTGGTTTATAATATATTGTGACTCTGTGTCACATTTGCTTGACACAGCTTCAGCAGTTTAGAATATTATAAACCACAGTTATAGGTAGCAAGACATAAAACTAGATATGGAAATGGGATTTTAAGGCTAAAAAATGTTCATATTGATGGTTACCTGGCTCAAAAATACCTAGAATAAATTTGGAGCTCAATAAATCTTTTCAAAATTTTAGAGATACGAGATCTGAAACTCCCCCAGACCAGAGATGATTTGCTTAAAAACTGACAGCACATGGTGACGGAGGGGAGAATAGACTCTATGTCACTTGAGTTTGGAGAGTCTTCTTATTTTTTAATTCTGACCCTGCATTTCCGCTTTTGGAATATATATAAAAATATATTTTATATTAATTTATATATATTTTATATATATATATATATATTTTATGAAATACATTGGCTAACCCCATAATAATGGGGGTAAAACACCAAACCTGGAATCAAATGATTAACTATATTAATGATAATCACAGACCTAACTTTCTGACAATAGATATGTTCATGTGTGCTAAATTTTTATGGTTATTCCCCCTTGTTCAAAATGGATTTATTGACCAACTCTACTACCCAAACTTAATCACATTTTAGAAGATATATGATCAACATTTGCATGTCTTATTAGTAGAACTGTCTGAATCCATCATAAAAGTGAATTATTTCTCCCAATTTATTCTAAACTCAATGGCATCACTTTTTTTTAAAGCATATCATCTATTAGAGGCTTTCACTATTGTCAAACTAATTCCCCCTCATCTCCATCACTAGTTAGTGTGTTTTGTAAGACATTTTAGTACTTGACCAAAAAAAAAAAAAAACTGCTTAAATCATCCAGATACCACAATTTATTGGCCACAGTCTGTATGCAAGGCATTGGGCCAAATGCTGCAGGGTAATAACACCAAACTAGGTACCACTGTTGTACTTTTGGAAAGAGTATCTTAGAATATGAGGTAAAGATATTCCAATGAGAAAAATGTTTTCTATTTATTTATTTATTTATTAGTTTTATTTTTTAGAGATAGGCAAAGGGAGGGAGAAAAACAGGGAGAGCCCAGGCCCACAGCCCAGGCATGTGCTCTGACTGGTAATCGAACCAGTGGAACTTTTGCTCCACAGGACAATGCTCAACCAATTGAGCCATGCCAGCCAGGGTGAGGAAAATGTTTTAAAGCACCTATAATGCAAACCATAACTGAGGGCAAATCAAATTCAAAATGAAAGTAATACAGGGTATTGAAGAAAAATAGTGTATAGGAGAGTCCATATACTTTAGCACTCTTCTCTGGACTGTTCCCACCAGTGTCAAGCTCTTTTATTACTGTAAGAATGGTCTATATGGTTTTAGATACTAATGTGTGTTGCATGCTTACCCTGCTATAAGAGTTCTGGGCTGCTTGACGATACTGCTTCTACATTCTCTGACAATCTTGACTTGAGCCTGAAAGATTCATCCCCTGAACTGTCCTTCTCAATCTACCGAGTTTTCATTCCATTGCCATTGTTATGCTGTAAGTCTCAAGTTATTGATGGGTTTACAAGTAGATCTGGCAGACTCCCTAATGCCTATCTTCATCAAACAGAAAAATCTTAAACCTCAGATGGGGCTCAAACTGGGCTAAAGTTCTCTGCCACCATGGACTGTGAGAGCAGAACATGACCTCTCATGCATTTTTCTGAAATTCATTGGCATTTAGTATCAAAGATAAGATAGCTCAAATTAGTAAAGATAGTGCCTCCAGAAAGTTACTGTTAAAATATTCCTGTTTTTTTTTTTGTTTGCTGATCTACAAAATATCGTTTGCCCTAGTATATTACCATATTATCATGACTTTTTAATATTTATTCCATCTAGCATCAATGTATTATGAAAGAAAGTGAAGCCATAAATATAATGCAGGGAAAAGGTCATTCCTAAGGTGATACAGGGCTGTTCCTAGAGAAACAAGTTGGGGTAGAAACTGCACACCCAGGGCAACTACCCCATGTAGGTAAGGCAGGACAACTCAGTGAGATCGTGACAGTACCAGGCCAGAGGCCAGCCACATACACTGGGGCACCAGGAATAAAGGAAAGGAGAAAAGACAGTTCATCTGCATGAAATTGAAGTTTAAAATTGGAAGGGAATACCCCAAACGAATAAAGTCATCCATTCTGACGCTGGATGATGAAAGACAATTTTGGTTACTGTTGAATTAGAACAAAGGAAGAAAAACAGAAGAAGAAAAGCAAACAAGAAAAACTAATATACTCAGTTTTTTCTAGTCCATATAGTAATATTGATTACTTAGGCAAATCTACTAGTAATCTGCTCATTGACTAATTAGAACCTCAGAGAACTTTATGGTCACTCACTCTTGAAGTGTCAACTTCCTCTTATATACTGATGTGACCTTGACCTAAATGTCTAGGCTTGCCCTTCATTCTGAACTTCTTTCTGAATGTCCAAAATAAGCCTTTTCAAAAGTATCAAATAAAAATTGACCTCATTACCCTCTCCACAATACTGGCTCCTCTTAAAATCCTAAACTAATTAAGTGGATGGCACCTACAATCCTAATACTCTAACCAGCAGAAAGCTGTATTGGTTAGCCTTTAATGACTTTTTTTTTTTTTAAGTTTTGAGCTTAAACTTGCCATTTATAGCAAGAGGTACCATCTATCATTTATAGAAAGAGGTGCTCATTTTCTATTTATTGCTCTGAGATTTATGCAACTGAAAAATTGGTTTGGCATAAAGAAAATACAGGGGTGGGCAAAAACAAGTTAATGAAAATAATAATTAATACAGGAATCAATAAAATATAATACAAGAATAAACTCTGTCTTGCATACTCACAGCCATAAACCTGCTTTTGCCCACTCTGTATAAAAGCAAACGATCCATAAAAGTCATATATCATTATGAGTATGTATATAAATTAAAATTGGAAAAGCTGATACACAAATTACTGTGACAAGCCATAGAATACCCCCTACACTCTGGTCCCTGCTATCTTTCCATGTTCAGTACTTTCCCTATCCTTCTTGAATCCTATGCACCAGTCATTACTGTCATTCCTGCACACAGGTATATTGCATCCCCCTATTGCCATTTCTAATGAATTGCCTTCATCCCTATCTACCCACCCTGACAAATGTCTCCTCATCTTTTAAAATTCATTAAGATACATCTCACTACAATGCTGTTTTATATTTCCAAATTTATCCTCCCTGGTTCTTAACTTTCATAGACATGTTCCAGTCTTTTTGTATCTCTAGTTTCTTGACACGACACCTAAATCAGACCAAACCTAAAAAAAATGTTTTTGAGTAAATTATTTCTTTCATACTGGAAATTAATGTTTAATATAATAGAGCTATGAATAAGCTTTGTCTTTCGGCCCGGGATGGTACTTCCACCGAAGATATCTGTTGGCCACGTTTGCTTCTCAAACTCTAAACAGAGGCATATACACAAATCCCAAGCACCAACAGTCTGCAGACGTTGCTTCCAGAAGCCAGCAGTTCATCTTTATGTCCTATTCTCAACTCTAACTGCTTTCCATTACATATTCTCTCCTTTTAAAGAATCTTTTAAATTTAAAAGTCAAGCATATCAGCCCTCTGTCCTGTTTCACAGGATGTAGGGAACATTAGTCCAAGGCCTGTGGCTTAATAGGTAGATGAGCAAATGTCGCTTCTCCCTCGATGTAATGTATCAACAATTTCTAAGGATAATTTAGTCTAACACTCCACAAGAGGTTGAAGTATTTGCCAATGTTTCTGTTTCCTGTAATGCAATTGTAAGTTTTAAAGCGCAGCATTGCCTCGGTCACTTATACTTAGTCTTTGGCATTTTTAAAAAATGTCATTTCGGCCTTAATATGACTTTGAGTAGTCTCCTGGTATCTGTAATCTTTCCTCAAAAATCCTTTATATTACATATACATGTCAAAAAGAGAAGGAGGACCCTTAACAGAGGACTGATCAGATTACATTAGGGTTTTTTGTGGTTGTTGTTATTGTTTTTGCTATTTCAGAAGTTATTCAGCCCATTTCATTTAACTTATTCCAGCAATGGGGATAAGAAATGATGGGTTTCCCAGGACAGAATCAGAATGCCAATGTCCTACCCCTGTTTACTCCTTTACAAGTTCTTTACAAGTTCTGTACACCCAGATCACAGGTTTTCAAAAGACTGAGCCCTCTAGGTTTTAAGTGATAAGAACAGTTTGTTTGTTTGTTTGTTTGTTTATCATTTAAGTACCATTTACTCTGATTTGTAATCCATGGCTATTGCCAGAGAAGGCAAAGAATTCTTCTGGAGTAAAAGAGAGGGGTTGAAAGTTCTGAAATTAGTGGAGAGGGAGACCAGAAGCTCAAGTTAGAAGAGTGGTTAGGAAGAGCTACATAAGTGACCCAAAGGGAGCCTGAAGTTGCTGCCATTTAAATGCCCATAAATACTGGATCAGAGTTTGGAGTATGGGACCATCCTGTCTTCACAGCACCTATGTCAGGAGACCTCAGTAAGGGGGCATTGTACAGTTTGAAGCCAAAGTCTCAGACTGTCTACCACTCTGTTACTGTGGTAAGTATATTACTACCCCCACCTCCAAAACATTTTCAAACATTAATCCCCAAAACCTTTGAATAAGTTATGTTACATGGAAAAGGAGAATTCAGGTTGCAGAAATGGTTACGGTTACTAATTAGCTGACCTTAAAATAGAAATATTATCCTAAATTACTCAGATAGGCCCAAAGTAATGGCAAGAATCCTTAAAAGTAGACGACGAGACAATTAGTAGAAGAACCAGAGATATGGAAGTGTTAAAAGGTCCCAGGTCAATATTGCTCATTTTTGAAGATGGAGAAAGGGAACCACGAGACAAGCAGAGTAGGCAACCTGTAGAGGCTGGAAAAGGCAAGGAAACAGATCCCTCCCTAGAGCCTTGAGAAAGAACCGCAACCACCACACCCTGATCTTAGCCTATTGAGACAGGCGTTAGTCTTCTGATCTATAGAACAATAGGATAATGTCTTAAGCCTGCAGTAAATTACTATAGCAGCAATTGAAAACTAATATTACATAGTTACAAGTGCCAGGAATTTTCCTTTGCCACTATGATTACTTCACAGGGACCCTTTTTTCTAGTTCCTCAGAGTCCAACTCTAAGAGCAAAGTCCCTAGTCACTTAGCAGAAAAGTACACAGAAGATCCAATACTTGTATGGGGTGGGGGCAGTGAAACAGTGTTCCCTCTCCACCCAATCTCATGATAGTGATAGTGAGGTAAAAACACCTGATTTTATGATGGAAATTTGTTCTGTCTCACCATTCCCAACACTCAAATCACCTATATTTGCACCCAGCCTATCCTTCTCTGAGATTTATCACCCCTCCACCCACCCACAGATGATCACTGGAACCCTGTTCTCTTCCACCCACACAGGTCCTTGACCGCACCGATTCCTTTTCCTCTCAGTTGTGCACTTCATCCCTCCCTCTGGAATGAAAAGATTCTGCTGTGGTTTTTAAACATTATCAAGTCTCTTCCTTCAGCAAACAACAACAAAAGCCTCTTCCTTGTTTCCTACCCTATCTCTGTCTAGTACCTTGGGGAAAAAATGTTCCCCATAATAGAAGAGCTGCTACATTGTGAGTCCATTTGTCATCTCCCTTTCTTTAAGTCAAACCTAGAGTCATAGCTCACTAAAGAGTGACCAATGACCTCTATGCCACTAAATCCAATGGAGCAATTGACATTGCTGACCTCTGTCAGTGTCTTCAACCATTCCTTTATCCAACAATTTGTAAAGAAATTCTTTATCCAGGAATGCTATTTTTCTCTCCATTTCACTTAAATATTAGTGCACATATTCAGGTTGATGCTTACACAGGAAAACATTGCTTAAGTATAATTTCTGTATTATATATTTACCGCAGTTGTGTCTTTAAAATGTGGGTTTGTGATTATTTGATTAATGTCTGTCTTTCCTATGGGAATATACACTCCTTGGTGTCAGGGCCTATGCCTGTTTTTTATTACCATTATAGTTACAATTCCCAAAACATCTTTTAAATGACCCAGTGAAAATGATAGTAGTTTTCTCATATAGGTAAGAAAACTAAAATTTGGAGAGGAGAATAAATTTTCCAAGGTGATAAAAGTAAAAGTGGCAAAATGAAGACATGGAATTTAGCCCTAGCCAGTGAGTCTCAGTTGGTTGGAACATCATCCTGTAGCCAAAGGGTTGCCAGTTCACCCCTGGTCAGGGCACCTCTGGGAAGCAACCGATCGGTGCTTTTGTCTTACATAGATGTTTCTCTCTTTTCCTTTCTCTCTCCCTTCCTCTTTCTCTAAAAGCAATAAAAAATATCTCGAGTAAGGGTAAAGTTTAAAAAAAAAAAAGACACGGAATGTATTTAGCCCAAAGTCTATGCTATGTGGTCTCATACTCATCCGGCTTTTATTTAAAAATTTGATATTTTGTTCATCGTAAATCTTTGTGTTAATTTTAATTTTAAAAATGCTGCATTAAATTATTTTTCCTGCTATGTATTTTTGGTATCCCTTAAATTTTGCACCTCAGACAAGTACCTCATTTATCTTACACTATCCTAGTCTGGCCCTGCACAGATTACAAAGTTTGGTCAAAATGTTTGTTCTGAAAGCAAGGTGCATATACAATTAACAGTAGAAATCAGCCTCTCTGAGGGGAAAAAACAATATTCTTAGCCAAGATCAAAAAGATGAGAACAGGTTTAACGACAGACTTCATTCCTCAGTAAGGGAATGACTAGTGATCTGAAGAAACAGTGACAGGTGATTTTCTACTATGCCAAGGGAAGAAGAGAAAGAAAGCCTTCCAGGATTTTCTATGAAGATATAAAATTATATTTATGTCTTGCATAAACATAATTCTGTTTATGTGAAGCATAAACATAATTCTACCACATTCTGTTGGTCAAAGCAAGTCCCAAGGCCATCCTTTATACTGCACCTCTTAATGAGAGGACTTGCAAAGTGACAAGGTCAGAGGTGTGTATTTAGATAGGAGAAAACTCCTACCACTTTTTGCCTTATAGTCTACTGCTAGTAGCAACACTAATACCATCATACCATTATTGGCAGTGAGTACATTAGTTATTCACTTGTAAATCTTTCACAATTTGGTTGGCAAAAAAAAACAGTATGTTGCTGTTTTATTTTGCTTGTTGATGCTTAGTGGTGAGCCTCATTTTGATAACTGTAGAAACCACATTCCACAACATTCTACTCACCTTCAGGGGAGAATGGATAATTTTCAAATAAGAAAGACTCCCATTCTTGTTTGTTTGCTTTTCCTGGTAGAAGAAAAATCTGCAACCATCTCTAATCACCTGTCTGCCCATTTAACAGACGTTGGTCAATTTTCTCTCAGAGAGATGTGATCATTTGGTTTGGGCATATTGTCTGTGTTAGGCAAGGCCACGGGCAGTGTAGAAATGATGAGATACCAAACTGATAAAATTTGCTGAGGTCCTCATTCTTAAAAATGCATTATCTGAACAAGAGTAAATGTCTCCCAAGATAAGTAAAAATATTTTAGAATTACCTGGGAATGGTCTAAACAGATGATCTGCTGATTTCAGCCTCCTGTCCACATCAACACTGAAGGAATGAATCAGGGAAACAAGTTCTCTGGGTTTACTGCTTCGAACAAGGTTTTATTATTAAGGAAAGTTCTTATAGAAAACCTAGGGTTTTCCCTCTCTATCTATTGTTTATGTGCCTGTTTAAATTCAAGTTTGAACTAGCAGCTAGAGAAGTAAGAATGCTTGAAGTGTATGGAAAAATCTCATGTGCTGAAGCCTGATTTATCCTGAAGCATAAAATCTGAATTATATACCTCCCACTTACTCTAAATTGAACTGCCCACTTCTTTGTGCAGCTGCCCACAAGGTGTCTAATGAGTTATATGCCAGTGCTTATTTAACAAGAAAAGAAACAAAATACAGCGTAACTGAAACCTGGGTACATTTTGTTTTTGTTTTGTTTCAGAGAGCTGTCAGATATTTCAGTCCAATCTTAAAGTTGCTGCTTCCCTTTATTGCAAGTCAACTTCAGAATTTTAGTTACCTCTCACTACAAAAGGTTTCAGTTTACAGGGTGGCAGGAAGAATGAAGATCGATGGTTGCTGGGTCTGGTTGGTCATACCAATTTGTACTGCAATCTAGGTGCTGCAATCTCTGAGATTTGAGCTTAAATGTGTGCCTTGCAGCTTTAGAAGAAAGATGTGGTCTGCATACAGCTGTAGATCAACACTGCCAGTTTATTCACAGGGTGAGGCATCCATCATGCTTGAGCACGTGGCATTTCATGGGATACGAAAATAAAAGGGAAAAAAGAAAGAGATTGGGTGAGAGAAGGAAAGAAGGTTGAAACTGAGGAAAGCAGGGAGGAAGAAAAGGAAGGAGGGTAGAGGGGTGGGAGGAATGCAGAGTGATGATCTTGTCTGTTTTCGTACAATGGCACAGTTACAGCTAAATCTTTTGGATCACGAATCATGATTTTTTCATAGAAAATGACATCAGTCAAACATATAAAAGAATAGTAATGCTTAATAAAAATCCGATAACTAATTTCCAATGCATATTGAATGATAAACATGTTCAATATTTCTACTAATATATATTTCTAATTATTCCAAATTAATTACTTTTTAAAAAATATTGCCTTTGAGACACTCTTTCTGATTTGCTGTATAAAGTGTCCCTTGATACTGCAATTTTAAAATATTTGTATTTGAGGGATTTCACGATTCATAATTTAAATTTTTATTTCCAAATAATCACAGTAAATTTGTAGTGAAGGCCAGGCATCTTTCCTATTTCACGAATTTAAAAAGTGAGCAACACAATGAGGAAGCTCTCATTTTATAAGGCAACCACATTCCAACTTCCAGTTATTTAGAGTCTTGCTTAACCTGAGACAACGCATATCACATCTACTTTACACACGTGATTGTTTTCGATTGTTTGTTTTCTTGTCTCATGAACCTCTGAGCAAAGGAGGTCAGAAATAACATTTTGTTTGTAGTAGAGGAAAAATATCTACAGTACATTTTATAGACACAAAGCTTGAATCTTTGCTATTATGTGTGTATTTGAATTGAAGGTGTCTACTGAGGGAGGATAGAGTTTGCAGGCCAGAATTTTCCCTACTTAGTGTCTTTTTGTTTGCTTGCTTCTTCAAAGCAAATACTTTGCAAAAGAAAATATTTTCTTTTAGTTTGGGGATGGATTTAGATTCAGTTAGTGAAATTGAATGCTAATGTAATAAACAAATATGATCTTGGAAAAATAGATATCTTATGCTTATTTTATATGAACAGTGGGTCAGATTTTATGTACTATACACACATTAAACATCTTTCAGATAGGAGAAAACTTAGTTTTTACATATATAAGGCTGGTCTTAATGTCTGTTGATTTAATAAGGAGGAATTCTGTGTGCTTGTAGTATGTAATAAAGATAGTTAATCTTTCTCTAAAACTACCTAAGACTACCCCTCTGGTTCTACCCTCTAGGTTAAAGTACCCTCTGATGGTACAGAAGGGAGGTCATGTAAGAGCTTAAAATAGTAATTGATCAGTAATATAACTTTAATCTAGATGAGCGATGTCTTCCTTCTTCCCTCATTTCTGAAGAAGTCTTTCTAGGTTTATTTAGATACATAAAAAGAAATCACACTTTCAGATACTATGACAGTTATCTTTCCTATTCCAGAGATGAGGACAGTAAGGCCCAAAGTGAAAGGGCATTTATCTTTGGCTGAGAGCTGTATGCAGTGATCAATAATCAGTGATTCATGTTTAAGTAAACATCATAGCCATTAGCTGAGAAATATTTGCAACAGCCCATATTCTGCTTATTCAGTCATTATTCTGTATTCTGTCTCCAAAGAATCAGTTTAGTCATATGCTGTGGTTATGCTAAGAGCTAGTTTAAGACCTTTGGAAATCCCAAATAATGTAAAGAGAAGGTGCCCACACACTCAAACTGTGACTGGTACTAAAGTATTAGGAATTGCTTCATTTCTGATTTTTCTCATTAAGACTTCGAATTTGTAAAATATGTCCTACATGAAATCCCTTTCAAAGAGTTAACGTTTTTGTCTGCGGGGCCCTAAGCACAGCCCACCTGTCCCTTGGGTGTTGCAGAGTGGCAACGTCTCAGACATCAATACTGTGGTAGCACTGGACTTTACCACTTCATCTCTTTCCTGTCTCCTCGTCTTCTTAAATATTTTAATTAGGAATCGTTTTAATAGAGACATTTGAATTATATAATATAGTCTTTAAACAACAGCCTAAATAAAGAAAAAAAACGTTGTCCTTAAATGGAATTGTCAACTTTGCTGAGCATTCAGAGTGCTGAGTATATGGTGCTACTCTGAATTAGCTCTTCAGTTTTCATTAAAGCATTATATTGAGTAAGTTAAATATCTCTGCTCCTAATTTAAAATGGTAATGAGAAACTGAAAATAAAAGGCAATGCAATGAGGAATATCAGAGGCATGCATGTCACATTTAATAAAAGGATTCTTAGCCTTGCTTTAGCTTTGGCTTTATTATTTTGACCAAAATGAACATTGGGGTCTTGATATAAAAAAGGAGGCTATAAAAAACAGTGTAATAACATCAGAGAGGAATATATTGGTTTATATATTACTTGGTATTGAAATTTAGAATCTCTTAGAAAACCAAATTTCCAAAACCTATTTAAAAAGACATAATGAATAATTCTACCTGAAACAATTTCTTCTTGCATTATTATTATAAGTATTATATGAAGATATTCTTTTAATCAACTCATTAAAACTTTGCCTGATGTCTTTCTTATTTTTACTTTATTTTACTATGTGATAAGTGATGTTTATTTCTACATTTGAACAGTATCTAATATAAAATGGCTTATGTAAGACTCCACATGAAAAAGTGAAAGACACTGCTTCCAAATTTCCTCAGAAGATACAATCACTCCATTATGTATTAAGGCATGCTGTCTTTAGATTGATCACTAACACTATATAACCTTTTACATACTGTAGAACCAAACTGAATTAGAAGATAATGGTGTAATAATATAAGGTAGTACAAAATAGGTTAGTTTTATTTTGCAATGTCAACTCTCTCTGACTGACAAAACCCTTTCAGAACTGACAAAAACCATCAATGGCTTGTAACTGGGGCATTGGTAGGTTGATTATATGGCCACCAGAGGGCAGCAGATTGTCTGAATCTACTGATCTGAGCTGGTACATGGGGAATGATTGCCATGGTGGTTTTTCAGTTTACAAAGACTAGTTTCCAACCTGAACATGAAAAAGGAAGGAAGGGAGGGAAGAAGAGATATGAAGGGGGAAGAGTAGAAGAAGGAAGATATTTCAAGAAGAATAAAAGATAAGGAAACGCAGTACTTTTAAAAACACATCTGTTTTTGTTAGTTTTTGAAATGGGATGCTGTGTGCGTGTGGTGTGTTTTACCAGTACATAAACTGCTTGCTGCTCAGCTACTTGAGGCCAAAATAAATAGAAACAACTAGTGTTTCCCAATTCTACCTCCAAAAGGTGCAACTATTGGTAAACACACTCCCCTACCAAAAAAAAGTAGTTTTATCCATAGTTTGTTCTTCTTGCATACCATCATTTTTTTCCTCCTGACTAATTAACTCCATCAAATCAATGGTTTTTGAAAGTTGTAAAGCATGATCTACCATGTTCTGCCCTCCTCCACAGTCCTAACTCCAGACCAGAAACTTCACTTTTTTTAATTTTATGGTTTTCGCAATCATTTTCAATTATTCTCTGTCGGAGGCCGTTTTTCTTAGCTATGGTCAATATACCACTAGGAAACTCAAGTCTTTATATTAATTAATCTCCCACAGTTCTTCCCAAAGAACACAAGAACACAAAAAGACATAATACTAGTTTGCTTTCCCTATACAATTAATCTACCATTAACCCACCTTCTACTGTTTACTAGGTGTTGTCTCAGTAATACTGGCTTAGATTTAAATCATATTCAGACTAAACAGATATATAACATTGCATATAGTGAATGGAGACTACTGTAGCTTTCTTCAATGGAGACACCATTCATTCATCTTTACAGATTGGGACATCCTAATTGAATAGGTGTTAAATAAATACATCTTTAGAATGTCACTCAAGAAACGTTAGTTCTGAATCAGTGCAGAGTTTGGATTGTGAATCAAATAAAAGGTCTGGCTCTCTGGTTCATTTTATAATTACATCAGACATTCAAGTCTCATTAGAATTTGAAATAGTGAGTATCCGTCCAGGTCTCAATTATGTGAGCTTGAAAGTCCAAGAAAAAGAAAGAAAATTTAGAAAATGGGTCTTAATTATACTGACCAACAAACGCCAGCAATCACACCAATGCAACAATGTTCATTTGGTGTATATTTAGTTTACCCTGCTTCCTCACTCTGTTGTATGCAAAGTTTCAAAGAGACACCCTGCCCTGGTGTGGTGGCTCCATTCGTTAGAGTGTTGTCCGTACACCAAAAGGTCATTTCCCATGTCAGTGCTTTTTTTCTCTCCCTCCCTTCCTCTCTCTGTAAAATAAACATATCCTCATAAACATATCCCTATAAAATAAACAAATGAAAGTAGTTGTCTGAACCATAGAAAAGGGCGTTAGTTATGTGTTTCACAATGTAGCTTGAGAAATTAGTTCACAAGGAGCTAACATAATTTTTAAATCCTATCCTAAATCTGTCATGTGTTTTAAAATTTTTATATCATTATTTTAAAGAATTTTTCCTTTGATGTGTTTCTAGACAAAATCCTCAAAACAATGGGGAAAAAAAACCTGGACAGAGTCAAGAAACATGAATTCTAAAGTGAGTTTTCTTTACCCTATAGAACAACTAGTCAAACTCAAACATTTTAATGTATAAGTGTGTGTATATATATGCATTTATATGTGTGTGTGTGTGAAAATTGTATATTTGTATTGCTTCCAAATATAGAAACTATAAGGTTGCATTACAGGGTCTCTTTCAGCTCTAATTTTTAAAATAATTATAATCTAGCACATGTGAATACAGCCTAGGTTCTTTGTTACCCATTCATTTTGCTATGTGCTATACCTTGGGAGAGACAGGCTTTCTTCCTCTCAGTGCCTGACTTGTCTGATACACTTCCTCCCACAGCTGGCACTCATGATTGATGGATCCAGCGAAATTGTTTCCATGTCCCAATTTCTAGCCTTACCAGCTAATCCAGCTCTCTGAAAGATGCTTTCCCCATAGTAGAAATAAAGCTTTTGAGAGTGATTTTGTGTGTGTGTGTGTGTGTGTGTGTGTGTGTGTGAGAGAGAGAGAGAGAGAGAGAGAGGGAGAGGGAGAGAGAGAGGGAGAGGGAGAGGGAGAGAGGGAGGGAGGGAGGCTGGCGGGGGGAGAGAGAGACAGAGAGATGGATTGGCCTATTTCTGTTAATAATCTGCTTTACTCTAGACCAACATGACTCCGAATTTTCAAGTCATTGTCCACTGGTTCTGCACTCTGGTGTCCCACATTCAGACAATAAATCCACCCACTTCTACCCTAAGTAGAAGACAGCTTGGGTTGCTGAAACAAACTACCATATACTGGGTGGCTTAAACAGCAAACATTTATTTCTTACAGTTGTGGAAACTGAGAAATTCAAGATCAAGGTGCCTGCAAATTCAGGGTTCATGGTTTGTAGGCAGCAGCCTTCTTTCTGTGCCCTCACATAGTGGACAGAAAGTCCCCACCTCCAAATACCATCACATTAGGGATCAGGGTTCAAAAATAAAATTTTAAACACATGCATTTAATTAATAGTACTAAGCAAAGTGTGTGTGTGCATTCCTATCTCCTATTTCTTCTTACTATTGTTATCATTCTTGTATAGACTCATAGTTCTCTTCTGGGCTATTAAATCAACTCATACCTTATTTCCTTTCCTCAGGCTCTCTAGACTCGAATCCATCTTCCTGAAAGCTTTCAGAGGAATCTTCCTCAGCGTGACTCTGATCATATTACTTCCCTCCCAGAGAACCTTCAGAGATGGCCATTTT
This sequence comes from Glossophaga mutica, assembly GCA_039655065.1. Lineage (NCBI taxonomy): Eukaryota > Metazoa > Chordata > Mammalia > Chiroptera > Phyllostomidae > Glossophaga > Glossophaga mutica. The sequence goes on along the minus strand of CM077303.1, from coordinate 78,746,892 downwards.
TACCAAATCAAATGTGAACACATGGAAAAGTGATTAGGGCTCTCCAGAGCATGACCCTTAAACCACACTCTTCACAGGCAAAATGGAATTCAAGAAAATCTGAGCTATGCATGGGACATTGAACAATTGTGTCTCTCAAATTCCTCATTTATAAATCTAGCATGAATTACATAATCTTCTGGTCTCCTTCTAAAACCAGGATTTTGCAAATATAGCTTTGCAGATTTAACTCTCACTTCTCTATGTCAGATACCTAGTATCAACAAAGAAGAACAAAAAGCTGGCTATTGCTGGAATATGACCTGTACTTGTACCAGCATCCTTATATTCATAAAGCTGTTACTCATAATAAATTGTCTTTCCAGCCAAATTGTCATCAAAACCCTGCCTTTCATTAGGATTTTTGTTTTCAAACTACAATCCTAAAGGTATCTCTCCTATCTCTAAATCTCTTACAAAAACCACTGCATTCTCCACATTTATGTCTTAGCTCCTGTCTTACTCAGTTATGGCTGCTATAATAAATACCACAGACTAGGTGCTTCAACATAAACATTTGTATCTCACAGTTTTGGAGGGTGGCAAGTCCAAGATCACGGTGCTGGGAGATCTGGTGTCTGATGAGAGCCCACTTTCTGGCTTGTTGATGTCTACCTTCTCATTGTATCCTCATACCGGAAAGGGAGAAAATGGGAAGGAAGGAGAGAGAAAATGAGGAGAGGGAGGGAGGAATGGAGGGAGGGAGGGAGAGAAAGAGGATGCTTTCATTCATCTTTTGATCTCCTGTGTCTTTTTCTAAGGGCCCTAATTCCATTAAAAGGCTTTACTGTAATGGTATGATTTTATTTTATTTTTTAAATATATTTTAGTGATTATGCTATTACAGTTGTCCCATTTCCCCCCCTTCACTCCCGTACATCCTGCACACCCCCTCCCACCCACATTCCCCCCTTTTAGTTCATGTCCATGGGTCATACATATAAGTTCTTTAGCTTCTACATTTCCCACACTATTCTTGCCCTCACCCTATTTCCTACCTAGCATCTATGCTACTTATTCTCTGTACCTTTTCCCCTTCTCTCCTCCTCCCGCTCCCCTGTTGCTAACCCTCCATGTGAGCTCCATTTCTGTGTTTCTGTTCCTGTTCTAGTTGTTTGCTTAGTTTGCTTTTGTTTTAGGTGTGGTTGTTAATAATTGTGAGATTGGTGTCATTTTACTATACATGTTTTTCTTTAATTAGATAAGTCCCTTTAACATTTCATATAATAAGGGCTTGGTGATGATGAATTCCTTGAACTTGACCTTATCCGAGAAGCACTTTATCTGCCCTTCCATTCTAAATGAAAGCTTTGTTGGATAGAGCAATCTTGGATGTAGGTCCTTGCCTTTCATGACTTGGAATACTTCTTTCCAGCCCCTTCTTGCCTATAAGGTCTCTTTTGAGAAATCAGCAGACACAGTCTGATGGGAACTCCTTTGTAGGTGACTGTCCCCTTATCCCTTGCTGCTTCTAGAATTCTCTCCTTCATTTTAATCTTGGCTAATGTAATTACGATGTGCCTTGGTGTGTTCTTCCTTGGGTCCAACTTCTTTGAGACTCTCTGAGCTTCCTGGATGTCCTGGAAGTCTATTTCCTTTGCCAGATTGGGTAAATTCTCCTTTATTATTTGTTCAAACAAGGTTTCCACTTGTTGCTCTTCTTCTTCCCCTTCTTGGTACCCCTATAATTAGGATGTTGGAACTTTTAAAGATGTCCTGGAGGTTCTCAAGCCTCTCCTCAGTTTTTTGAATTCTTGTTTCTTCCTTGTTTTCTGTTTGGTTGTTTCTTCCTTCTGGTCCACTCCATTGATTAGAGTCCTAGTTTCCTTCCTATCACTATTGGTTCCCTGTGCATTTTCCTTTATTTCATTTAGCTTAGCCTTCATTTTTTCATCTAATTTGTGACCAAATTCAACCGATTCTGTGAGCATCCTGATCACCAAGTGCTTTGAACTGTGTATCTGATTGGTTGGCTATCTCTTCGTTGCTTAGTTGCATTTGTTCTGGGGCTTTGATCTGTTCTTTCATTGGGGCCATTTTTTTTTCTGTCTTGACCTGCCTGTTATGTAGTGAGGGGCAGAACCTTAGGTATTCACCAGAGCGTAGCAACCCACCTTGCTGCATTATGATGCTGTATGTGGGGCAGGGGTCTGAGAGAGAACAATGGTGCTTGCTCCACTCTCTGCTGGATTTCAGTCCCTTCCGCTGCTTTCCCCAAGCAAATTGGGCCCTTTTGGTGCTGATTCCTGTGTGGGTGGGCTTGTGTACATTCTAGGATCCTGTGGGTCTCTCCAATTCTCCTGTGAGGCTGGGATTCTCTCCTTGCACCTCAGTCCCCATAGGTGTTTTCAATCGGTGACTTGAAGCTTTATTTCCCTGCACTGGGACCCTGGGTTTCGAGGTCTGTCCCGCTCTCCATTTTCACCTGGTTTATCTGCACACAAATGTGTGACCACCTGGTCCGCCAGCTGCCTTGTGTGCCGTGCCCCTGCACAATCCGCCACCTCACTGGGTTTGCCCATTGCCACCCTGCACCTGGGGTCCACCAGCCACCGCTTTTTTTTGCCATAACCCCTCTCCGCTCGGCTGCCCAACTCTGCCCCTCCTACCAGTCTAGATGAATGTGTCTATTTTAACTCCTTGGTTGTTGGACTTCCATAAAGTTCAATTTTCTGTCAGTACTGGTTCTTGTTTTGTTTCTAAATTTTTGTTGTCCCTATTTTGGTTGCGCAAGGAGACATAGTGTGTCTACCTATGCCTCCATCTTAGCCAGACGTCTGGTCTGACTTTATGCCAAAGTCCCCATACCCAAATGCCATCACACTGTGGTTTCAACATACAGACTTGGGACAGGGCACAAATGTTCAGTCTGCAGCAGCTCCCCTATTCGAATTAAGCATCAAGTGGGCAGAAACCATGTTTCTTTCACCCTTTGGTCTCCGAAGGACCTTGTTCATTATAAGTAATAAATGAAAAGATTTACTGAATTACAGAAAATGAAAATCAAGCAATAAGAGATTTAAATGTTTGCTGCTCTCTTTAAATGAAATTAATTTGCTTGATGAAGTTCCATAAGAAAACTTACCTACAACCCATAAATTCGGGACCCAGATTCATAAAGGGCCACTAGCAGCTTAGCCATGGAAAGGAAAGAAATTTCTATGTGACTTATCTGTTTCAACAAAGCAACTCTTTTGGAGCAAATAAAAACTTAAAGAAATTGTATTGAATAAACCTATCAATGAAACCTTAAAAAGAAAATATTTTTAAGGGTCAGATTTATTTCTCAAATGTTAACAAAGTTCTTATGATAATTCCATTTTAAAACTTAAAAAATGTATAATGGCATTCATTAAAGCACATGTATTTCATTAAAAAATGTGTTTTGCCCACTTACCCTCTTAAAAAGGGTAAAAAGTTTAACATCATATTGAACAACAACTAATCACACACAGAACAAAACAGGCTTCACAAAATTGTATTAAAAATAGTAATTAATATAAAAACATTTTGGAGAAAAATACATAGATACACAGTATAAAACTATTTTCTTTAGAATATTCCAACTCATCGTTTTGCCGTTGGGATCTCCTCACCTCCAAACCTTGTCCTAGCACTCGACTCCTCTTCGCTGGTCACTCTGACTGGTCATGTCTTCTAAAAATCGCTTACGGTCATGATGCCTCCCAACATCATAGGAGAATAAATAAATCTAAGCTCGAAGCAGCACATTTTATAGTTTTATGGAAAAAGCTTGTAAAACCCTTTACCTGAGAAATTTAACCTCCCTTCTCATAAAATATTTCCAGATATATGAAATTATTTAAATCAAATTATAATAAGTCTAATGACCCTGCCCAAAAAGATACAGCAAAGGCAATCCAGACAATTTAATGTTGCACTACAGCTCTTGGTTATTTGTCCAGGTTATGCTACGCCACCCTTTCAGTCATATATTAACCTTTTGATTAAATATATTTTCAGAACTCCAGATGACCCTCACTTGACCGTGTATGGTGCTCTATAGATACATGAATATATTAAACACAACCCCCATTTTCCTATCCTACTTTGTAATTAATTCTCCTATTTTTCTTGAAAAGTCTATGTTATTACATCACTGCTGTCTTATCCCTGTGCCCTTAGGACAGAGGGCACATATATACAGGACAGTAGTGATGTGTTACTTATGCAGATGATGTTGTGTTGAGTTGTACACTTCAAACCTGCATAGTTTTGTGAGCCAATGTCATCCCAATAAATTCAATAAAAACTGTAATAGAACAAATGAAAAAAGAAAGAAAAATAGGAAAAATAGGCCAGAACCAATAAGCTGAGATGCAGATTTCAAATCAGATATATTCTGGACTTGTCACACAAAACTTGAACTTTACCTGATATTAAATTTTTCTTTTGTGAATGTCAACTCATTTGTTTAAATTAGAAAACAATATTGTTATTATATGTAAACTGGTATAATATCATTTAGAAGTAGACTGTTACAAGTTAAAGTTGTATATTGTAAAATGTATGCAACTCTTTACAAAATAAAACAAAGAGGAATGGTAAATAAACCAAACAAGGACTAAGAATGGGAAAATCCAGATGTCCTAAATTAATGCAAAATAAGGTAGGAATAAAAGGTAAGCTAATGGAACATTTTTTTTAACAAATAGCATAGTGTAGCTATCAGTATCTACTAAACAAATTAGATACTTAAACTAAATGTAAATGATCTAAGTTTCCCAATTAGAGGGAAGATGAACAATCTGAATAAATGAGCAAAACCAATTTTTTCTCTAGAAGAAATCCATTTTAATACAAATAAATAGATAAGCTAAAACTAAAATCTAGAAAAGAGATAGTCCTTGCAAACATTACTCATAGGAAAGTTAGAAGGATCCTGTAAGTATCAGAAAAAGCAGACTTCAAAAGAAGAGCTATTAGGTGGATAAGAAAGAATAACTCATCATGATTGAAGAGTCAACTCATGAAGAGAACCCTAAAGTTCTAAGTGTGTATGTACCCAGTAACAAATATTCAAAGCATTTGAAACAAAATATAACAATACTGAAAGAAGAAATAAACATTCACACTGCAGTTGAAGACTTGAACACTTCCTGACAGAAAATAGGGAACATACAGAGAATCCAAACGGCACTGCCTGCCAAGTTGATCTGCCTGACATTAGAGAACAGTCCATTTAACATCGTCGGGATACAAATTATTTCCAAGAGCCTATGAGACATTCGTAAAGAGAGACTATAAATGTCTCAACAAGTTTAAAAAGATTTAAACTATAAGAGCATATTTTCTGACAAGACTGAAATTAAAAGTCAGTGACAAAAAATATATAGAAAATGCCTAGTACCTGGAAATTTTACAACATACGTTTAAATAACTATTGTCCGAAGAAGAAATTAGAGAATATTTTTACTGAATAAAAATGAAAACAAAATATGTCCAAATATGCAAGATAATGCTAAAGCAGTATGTATAGAAAAAGTCATTTTAAGTTTAAATTCTTAGATTAGCAAGAAAGAGTCTTGACAAGTGATCTAAATTCTCACATGAATAAACTAAAGAGAAAGAGTAAATAAAACACATACTAAGGAAAAGTTAGAAAATATTAAAGACAATAAGAAACAAATATAATAGAAAATAGACAAAGGATGAAGAAAAGCAATGAAACCTTGCAAAGACCAATAAAATTGAGAAATCCTTTGCTAGATTTGTTTTTAAAAGAGAGAGAATAAAAGATAGGATATTACATATTCTACAGACATTAAAAGCATAACAAAATAGTTATCTAAAAGTCATGTTAATAAAATTTGAAACTGAGTTGAAATAAATTTGTAATATATTTTATTGATTATGCTATTGCCATTGTCCCATTTTTTTCTCCCCTTTATTCCCCTCTGCCCTGTACCATCCCCCCACCATCATTCCCCACCTTAGTTCATGTCCATGGATCATGCATATAAGTTCTTTGGCTTCTCCATTTCCCATACTGTTCAGGGAATAAGAAGCATAAATGTTAGGTACAAAATAGACAGGGGCGGGGGGAATAAATTTATAAAGACATACTACCAAATGGTTCAGAAGGAAACTGAAAATCTGAGTATTCCTGTATCTATTAAAGAAATTGAATTTTAGTTAAAAACTGTCTCACAAATAAAAGACAAGGCCCACTCATCTATATTAATCAATTTCATAAAACATTTAAAGATCATTGAAAAGAAAGGAAACTTCTTAGTGAATTTTATAAGGAAAGCATTACTCTGTTACCCAAATTAAAGACATTACAAGAAAGTAAAACTTTCCATCAATACCTTCATGGATATAGATACAAAAAAAAAAAGCCTTCACAAAATATTGCAAGTAACAAACAGCAATGTATAAATATCATAAACTTTATGATAATATATTATAAAGTTTATTTCAAGAACGCAAGTTTAGTTGAAGACTAAAAATATCATTCAAGAAATAAGTTATATTGTAAATGGCAGAATTTTCTTTTTTATCACCAAGTAATTATTGTATGTAAATAGCACATTTTCTTTCTCTTTTTGTCTGTTGATGGACACTTGGGTTGGTTCCCCATTTTGACTAGTGAACTGTGCTAGAATGAAGATGAGGGTGTGGGTATCTTTCAATATCTTGATTCCAATTATTCTGAATATGTATCCAAAATGGGATTGCTGGGCTACTTTTAAATTTCTGAGGAACCTCCACATTGTTTTGCACAGTTCTGTACCATTTTACATTTCCACCAACAGTGCATGAGGGTTCCAATCAGGGTACAAGGGTTCCATTTTCTCCACTTCTCATGCTAAGCGAAACAGGTCAGTCACACAAGGATAACTGTTGCATGATTCCACTTATATAAGATATGTAAAATAGTCAAACTAATAGAAGCAGAGAATAAAATAGTAGCTGCCAGGGGCTATTGGGTAGGGGCATGCAGAGGTGTTACTCAGTGGATGTAAAGATGCAGTCATGCTAGATTAATAAATTCTAGATATCTCTTGTACCGCATAGGAGTGCCCAGAGTTAAAAATACAGTATTGTGCACATCAAAATTTGTTAAAAGTGTAGCTCTCATGTTGTGTTTTTTATCCTCCTCCCCCAAAAAGGGGTATAAGAAAGCTTGGTAGATGTTAAATATGTCTGTTATTTTGATTGTGGTGATGATATGATGAGTGTTTGCATTCGTCCAAATCAATAAAATTATATACATTAAACTGCAAACAGCTCAAAAGAACATCAGCAGGTAAATGGATAAAATGTGGTATATGCATAAACATTACTCAGCAGTGAAAAGGAACAAGCTGTAAATACATACAGTAACATGGAGGAATATTTCAAATATTATCTGAGAAAACCAGTCAGATTAAAAGAATGCATGTGATGCTATTTTTTTTAATTGCAGGAAAGACAAACCTCATATGATGATTGGTAGCGGATCAATGGTCACCAGAAGCCAGGGGGATGGGAGAAGATTGGGAACAGGTACAAGGAAATCTGTTGCGTTCATAGGATGTTTTACATCTTGATTTCTGTGTACAGACTTAGCAAAGTTAATGACTGCACGTAAAATCTATGCATTTATAGTTTGCAAACTAAACCTCAATAAAGTTTATTAAAACTGTTCTCCTAAAAAGTCAGGGAAGAAATAACACAGCAACTACTTTTAATTGCATGGTATTGGTCTTGTTATTTCAGAACCCGCAAAGTTACCACTACCCCAAACTAGGCACCTATGATTTCCATCTAAACTAAACAGACTATAGTTGACAGCAAAACTGTTTAATTAATACATTAACTAATTATGATGGGAATTCCCTGGAAATATTCCAAACTAATGATGCTTCAGGATTTCATTACCCAAATACCGAGAACACCTTGCTTTTTTTTCTCTCACAAAGAAGACTCTTCTTAGCGGTAAGTCCTGATTCATAAAGTGAAACCCCGGGGAGTTTTGGAGATCTGGTTCAACCTAGATAGGATGAGCAGACAGACAGGTTCTTTGTACTCGGTGGAGCAAGTACAGGTTTACAGTTGTGAGCATGCAAAATACAGAGTTGATTCTTATATTATTATTAAATTATTGTATTATTTTCCTTACAAACAACTGTAAACCTACCTTTGCCACATCCTGCATATTCAGCGATACCTTTGTTTGACACAGGAGCCACTTCCCTGTCAGCATTCAATAAATGGCAACCACAAAAACACTGATCTTGCTATTTGCCAGGTAAGTTTGAGGAAATTTAATTTTACTTAGAAATATAAAAGGATGTTTCCAATCTGCAGACTGTAAGAATAGGTGAAAGAAGACAAATATATTCACAGTCCACTGCCCTCACCCTCTTGTGTTCTCAAACCATCCCTTTCTCCAGCAACGTGGCACAAAGGAGAAATATACCACTTATTTTCCGAACAGGAAACAGACACAGCAAGACAGCAGCCCATGAAGCAGTGACTCTGTGAGTGCCTTGTCCAGTTCATCAGTGCACACAGATCTGGCCTGTAATGAAGCCATTTACATGCAGATGCAGGCCTGGGCATGTGGACACCAGTATCAACTCTGGGAATTGTTGTTTCATCTAATCAAAAGAAATTTGCAAATGAAAGCCACATCCCTGTTCATTAACCCCACAGCTCTCTCAATATTGCTTCTCTATTATTCCTAACAAAATTGCAAACCTTCAGATGATTAGGTACCCACTTCAGAGCTTTGTTTTCCTTCTACCCCATCCTCCACCTAGGCCTGCATTTGAATAAGAAAAACGTAATGTAGGTCTGTAAGACTGAACAATTTGTGAATATACTTACAGAAGAACAACCCCCCCGAACCTTTTGCATATTGATTGGCCTACGTAGACACATTCCGACTCCTCAACTAAGAAGAATCTTCTCTGATTACAGTATTATCATCCCTGAAAATATGAAAAGTTGTTCAGGGTTGAATTTCCAAAACAATAAGTTGAATTGCCAAGTTTATTTTCATATGCAAACAATATAAAAGTCACAGATGGGTCTGATGGCAAGTATTAATCACATGTTACGTTGAAATGCAAAGGTATCCGCAACAAGCCCTAAAAGCAAAATGTCCAGTTATCAGTTGAAACAGATCCACCACACACTGAAGGATTACCAGTCCTTCCATTGTGTGGGTGTGCACCCTGCAGAACTGGTGCCGCCGATCCAGCCTCATTGCCTTTTCATAGGGACATACAGAATGCATAGAATTTTCACCCATTCTCATTATCAAAGATGATCCTCAGCCTAGACTTTCTAATACATGTAATAAAAGTATAGTAATAAATTTACTGGAATTGTTTTTTTGGTTTTTGTTTTTTTTTTTTTTTTGCTAGTAATAGCAAACTGAGTTAGAGGAGCAAGAATAACTTAGCTTTGTTAATACAACTCAGCAGTGACCTGCAGGGAAGTCTGAAGCTGAGGGGCCAGGTGGATCCCCATGCCCGCTCAGTGTCTGACCCTTTTGCTGAAGCTGCCGACAATAGTTTTAATTAGTGCCAATTATGACTTTTTAAAAAGAATGTAGACACCTGCATAATGTGAACTAGATGGAGAATCCTACCACATTTTCTACAACTATCTAACAACTGTCAGGGGTTGGCAATTTTTAGAGTTATTATTCTGGGAAAGATTCAGATTGCCAGCCTAAAGGAATATTTCTTTTTATATCACTTATATTTATGCCCTAAATCATCTATAACTCCCCTATTATTTCATTTTCTAAAGCTCTATATTTATTTTCATAAAAAAGAACAGTATAGGATCTTTCATAATACAAGCAAAAAAGCTGAAGTATGATTTTGTGTTTTCAGTTTATCAACTGACTTTAAAAATTCTATCACTTAATTACTAGGGTTGAAGGATGGGCCATAACTATGACGCCAGGAAGTGCTGCTAGAGTCGACATTAAAACGTCAACTGTGGAGTCCTGCATCTCTTAGGGAAAAGCTAAGCTTTCAGCCCAGTGATGATTTTGCAATGGTGTTCTATGCATACGCAGAGGCCACTGCAGAGATTTAAAACAAGAAAGTGGGAGTTCACCGCCCCCCCCCACTACATTTCCTCAATTGCCATCTAGAGGAAGTCTACTTTTCTGTTAACTAGAAATATACATAAGATGTATTTTTAAGAAAATTACTGCAGCTAAAATAATTTGAAATCATTGGCAAATGCAGAAGAAGACAAGAAAGGGGAAGGAGAAACAAGAAGAGATCATCTACTATGAAAGAAACCATCACTTATGAAAGTAAAAGGAGGTGGAAAACAGCACTAGCACATTTTCTATCAGCAGATAGGCTCCCATAGAACCATTTTATTGCTCCAGTTGATGGGAGAGCAATAAAACAACTGTTGGATTTCATTTTCAATTGTTTCTTAGTCTGTAAGAATGTTCAGCAAATAGATTTGCAAAAACTTTGGAACAGCCCATCTGTTCATTTTAAAGGATGAAGAAAAGGAACGGAATTAGGAAAAAGAAAGAAGAAAGGAGATGACATATTTGGAGAATTTCATGCTACTTATTTGTAAATTATAACTTCAAATAAAAATCCTTGAATTCTGGAACACTTTTAGTGCAGATAAAATTTTAGAGGAAATGGTTCAAGAAGTGAAAAATACATATTGTATAATATTTACAAGTTATTTCACCTTTCTATAACTATTTTAACTATCGTTTCATATGGATTTTCAGAATTCATAAATGCACAGAAGACATATTCAACAATGCACTAATATATTTAAAAACTATTAAATAATGACTAGATCCCAAACACTATTTATTTAGGGGTTCAAAACACATTCAGTGCAAAGAAAAAAACCAGAGGGCAGACAGGTACAATGTAGAGTGATAAATGATTTGACAGCAGTAGGCACAGAGTCCTATGGGAGTTTTCAGCCTAGAAGTCCTAGAAATCTTTTTGATAAAATTATTGTGGGGAGCAAAAGTCAGTGAGTAGAGAAAGAGAAGAGAGTTAATCCCAATTAGGTGTATGGCTGAAAAACAGCCCACATTTGTGGGATAAAGGAAAATACTGAATATGATATTAACAATTTAGTCTTGAAAATAATATTCCTCAAATTATTGTTAAATATTTAATATGACCAAATGAGAGTTCTTCTTAAAAGAAAGAATTAAAATGCTGAATATAGTCAAAGACCAAAAGTCATGTTTTATTTTATTTTTTTTAAAGAGCAGCATTTATTTGGTCTTAGGTTGGCTTCAGGTACCTTCTGAAAAACGATTTGCTAACTCCAAATTAAAACTGTGAAAAGAGATGAGGAGATTATCCCTATAATTGTACAATAAACTAACATTTCTGTTATTCTGAGCTTAAAGGGACAAAAACTGGTTGCAAAACACGGATCCTTGGGTGTGGGGGGAGGACAGACCTCTCACTACAGTGGTCTGTAATCATTTCCCACTGTCGAGCCCGTGGAAACATAGTCTAGGAGGTACCCCCTTAAAAATGAGTTCTGTATTCAACACATTTTGGAAATTATTCTGTTCCAAGCTCCATTTTTGGAAATTCACAGTGCATATTAAAAAAGTCACATGAAGTCTTTCTTTAAAGTAATAGGACATGGAACTGAAGATTTTTGGAAAATGCTTTGTGAATTCTTGATTATCTCTCAATTATTTACCTGAAATAAAAACAATAAGAAAGCATACTGCAGTTCATCCATGGACACCATTTTGCACATGGACTATAGGTAGGTAGCAAAAGAAATTTTTCTTTTTTTTAATTATTTAAGTATGGATGTCTCCATTTCCCCACCACCATTTTCCCCCACCCCACCCACCCCAACCTCCCACCCTCAATCCTGACCCCCCTTTGGCATTGTCCATGGGTCCTTTATACATGTTCCCTGATGACCCTTCTCCCCATTACCTCCCTCTCCCACCCCTCTGGGATTCACAGCTTCTCCAAGCACTACCAAAATTTTAAACAACAGTTTCTAATCCAACATGAAGTCTGAGGTGGCTAAGACGCACACAAACCTCTACTCTGTCCATCCCCTATTGATATTCTATTTTGATAACTTTTTTGCAGCAGTTTTTTCCAGAACATTACAATATTTAACAACACTAAATACTGTCACATTACAATACTCCCTTCCTTTTTTTGTTTTCTAGTGGCATTGTGGATTACTCCCTCCTTCAACTTCCTGCATTGACCACCTTTCTCTAGCTTATGTGCTGATCTATCCTCCTCCATTTCTGAATTTTAATTATTCTCCAAGTTTCAAGTGGGCCTGTGTCCTTTCTGCTCTCTTTTCATTTTCTAACTGATTGTCTTTAATGGCTTACCATATTATTTAATGATACTTAAATGCATGTTTTTAGCTTCTTTTTCACGCAAGCTCCATTCTCATAATTTGGGTACCCAGCATAGTTCTAAAGCTAATAATTCGATCCTAAAATCATCATTGATTTCATCACTGAAAGTACCGATTTTCATTTCAAGTTTTAGGCTTGAAATTTTGAGATTATTTTTCCTTTACACGGGAAAAATAATCTCAAAATTATGTTCAACCAAATATCAAATTCTGTCAAACCAAATACGAATTCTGATCATGTTTCTTTCATCCATTTATTCTTTTCATTCTACTCATCCTCTCAAGGGTATATAGTTTTAAATGCCTCCTCCCTCCCTGCATCGCTTCTCCACACTTTCATAAAATGTTCTTCCTAAAGCATAAACATTTATGTCAATATCTTGCCACACATTATTTTATGAATATTTATTATTGTAAAAATATATGCACTACAAAATATACATACTCCACTTTCAAAGTTTGTAAACCAATCCAGAAAAGAGCAAATGAGAAAAATCACCGAAATTAATCCTCATCCATTGATAGCCAGTTAATATTTTTGTGTATTTTTGATATTACCAGTATCTGCTTTTAGCCTAATTTACTATGTGGTATTAATTTTTGTGTTATAGATATTCTTTTAAAACATGGAGTTAAATGAGCATTTCATGTTCCAACAGTCCTAAGTCATTTAACTGTATCTCTACTGTTGGACATTTAAGCAAAATTTAGTTCCTCAATATTATTAATAGTATTTTAGAACACTCATTTTTAAATCACCTTTGATTTTCCCCTCTCAGGATAAATTCCTAGAAATAGAAACTTTGGTGCAAAGGTTATGAAAACTTTCATAAATATTGAACCAATTTTCACTCGCATCAGCAGGGCAGGGTTTCTTCTAACCTCGTTATTGCTCAGAGCCCATTGTATACATTCTACAACCCAAGCTTGGATTTCAAGTCTCTGTCTGACCTTATTTCATACCACTATAAATATTCCACAGAGACCACTGTAGTTTCCTGACTCTCCCTTAAATGCAACACACTTTTTCTTGTCTCTGGCCTCTGTTTACATTATTCTTTATTTCGGAATGGTTTTCATTTTCTTTCCTTATCTCTCTATACAATTTATGCCCATTCTCCTCAACTCTTGCTTATATGGCCTACCTATATGTAATTGGCTTTCCTTCCTCAGTTGCTTTCCCCTTTCCCTGAACTCCTCTGTCATTACCAAGTATTTTATTTTGATTTGAACTATTTATCAGTTTGTATAAATTTTACCTGTGTTTTAATTTGAAGTCCCCCCAACCCCCCCAAAAAAGAAATCTTTAAGTTACTTTGAATGTTCTAACATTTAACAAGATACTAATAGTTAATAAGACAGTAACCTACACATTAGTGAAATATGTAGCTAATGTTATATTTATTTCATTGGCTAGGTGTTCCTTGACATTTAAAATTTCAGTAAGATATTATAAAATGTCACCATGTAAACTTTATTTTCAGGATGCTTTCTTCTCTCAATTGTCCCTTTCTTTGCCTTTGTATGTCATGAAATGTTGAAGCACTTATATTTCAATCAGCTTTCTCTTTAAACCAACCCTAAAGTAGGTCTTAGAGTGTATACTCTGAAGTTATCCACCCAAAGCATGTACTCAGGAACTGAGAATATTATTAAAGAGGGAATAAAAATACTAATGTATTCTTGTAAATCATTAAGATGATTTGTTGCATTGCAATGCTTGGTAACGTACCAGAATATTTTCTCCAAGATTTATAGTTTCATGACTATAGCCAACTTTGGCAGTGACTTAGCAACTAATTATAACAAAAGTCTTGAGACAATACAAAATTAGAAAAGTGATAGAATTTGATTCTTAAGTACATTCAGGTAATCATGAGGATATATATACGATTTGTTTCTAGAGTCCCTTACTTTGAATGTTATGTACATTATTGGCTCCTTCAGTTTGAACAACATTAATCCAGATCTTGGAATGATAAAGAATAAAATTATGTTGTTAATTTCTGTATTACAATAAGACATTTATAGATGAAATTTCATTGAGTTGAACAAGACCCTTAGTAACCATTAAGAGAAAATTAAGTCATTCTGGGTTTTCTGATCTAGTGGAATTTTAAGAAACATTAAGCTCATACAATAAAAGCAACCATAGGATTATTCCTACCTCAAAATGACAATTCTGACTATATTTTTCAACATAATTTTTGAGGTAGACTTTAACCATACTCTCTCTCCTATTACACAAGATTGATTGTCTTAAAATATCCAATTATGAAAAACATAAAATAGTAATTCTTTAAGATATCAAAAACATCCCAACTATTATCTGATCACAGCATTTGCTTTTATTCCTACTGATCTATAAAATAGGCTATGAATTTATACATGGAAAAGCACTTGGTTCCACCTTTAAATGATTATCCATCACAATGGAGACAGTTGGAAGTACTGCTTCACCTTCTAATTATTGTTGCTTATTAATAACTCAAAAGGAATCAGGATAATCTAGTTTAATCCCACAGGAACAGAGAAAGACAACAACAGGACAATCACCTGATGGTAAAGAACTGGAGATTTCATTTTGCTCCTAACTTCTCCAGTATCTGTTACAATCTTATGAAGGGGTACATCACTCACCAACCTAAAATAGGGCCATATTATAGAACTAGGGAACTGCTGGAGCAGACCATAAAGTCCTTGGCTAAAACTGCTTGATGGAGTTCCAGTTTTTCATATAGACATGTTAGTTAAGATTTTACATTTTTATTTTTATTAGTTCACTTACCAGAAACAATTGAAGGGTGAGAACAAAATGCTCAAGAGAGCTAAATCTCTGATTTATGTTTTTGGAAGGGGACTGACTCCCAAAGATTCTGCAATGTTTTTCCATGTGTTATCTCTTTAATCTTGGAAATATCAATAAATATCACTGTGAATTTGATTACTTTATCCCTAGTGTTTACAGGTGAAGCTAGTAAAGATGAAAAAAGATAGTTTAGTAATGTCACAAAAAGAAATTGAATAGTTGATAAGTCAGGATCTAAGATGATAATTTGGCTATGAATTTTATGAAAATTATTAGAATTTAACTTTTGAGGGATTATAGAAAACCAAGTGAAAAAACAAGGGAGAATGCTCGCTTTATTTTTGATCCTGGACTGAAATTCTTTAACATCTCATTGATTATATGTAATCCCAGGTCCAAAGACTGAATCCAACCAGCACCTGTGCATGACGCTGGGTCCAATGTGTGATGCTTCTTGTTGCCTTGAAAAGACCCTCTGCCTAGAACAGAAAGTACTTTCAGAGAAAGAATGACATTGACTTGACCTATTCCCCAGCTGCCTGGGGAGTAGTTCACACACAGGTCTAAGACTGTTTGCCTGTCCAAAGGAAGCTTTGGATGAATTGCCCATTCATCATCCTATCATCTACAATTCATGGTTGCTCTATGTGAGGGTGCTCTATTACTCCTCAGCAATATGAAAAAGGCTAAAGTTACATAAACAAGACAACTTTGTCCTCCACCCTATTGTGGAAGAAAGCTCACAATGTCTGTCTGTCTCTTTCTAAGTTGCTGTGAATTCCTGCTAATGAAAAGATAAATAAGGGCATATGCTAATAAGAAATCAAATGCAAATTGAATGTAAATAAAAGGGGAAGGGTCTTCTAGTCATAAAAAATATTTGGAAGTGATTTCTCTTCCCTCATCTTTCCCTCAGAATTCACTTGCTCAAGAGTTGTTTAGAGAATAAATCATTGGTATTGAAGATATTTTATATCTATGTGTATGTGAAAAGAAAAAGAAACAATTCTGTGTATGCTAAATTATAAATATAAAAGTTGTAAATATCCTCACTTACTGTTTCATATGCTTGACTAGAACTTCCAGATTTTAAATAACAAATTACTAGAAAAGTCACATTTTTTAACTTAGAACATCTTCTATAAAACTGGTTTGATACCATCTACTAATGTAGAAAAAGTTTAAAATAACATTGCTTTTCTAGTCATGAGTTTCTTGATACACGTGATTCACTAATTCATAGTGAAAAAATTTTTTTCACAAGTTTTTTGTTTGAATTTGACCAAAGATATGGAAAAATTAAACTTCTCCAGAAGATTACATAAGTTGCAGCATGGCTCTTAATTCTTTAATCATTTTCTATTGGATTCATAGTAACTTCCCACTTACAAATACAGTGATCATTTTCCACATGAATCCATCAAACAGAGCAAATGCATAAATATGACATAGGACTATGCCATGACTAGCTTCTAGGCATTTTAAGTCTCCTACAGTGTATTATTTATGAACAAATAAATAGACAAACACAAACAGATGAAAGTTGGTATTTATTTCTCACCTGAAGTGTTCTGAGAATAACATTGAAAAGAAAATGCATGATAATGCCTGGCAATCTGTACAAAGCCTCCTACAATCCATTCAGGGTAACGTAGAAAGTCAAGACAAAGAAAAACACTTGTCAATAACAAGCTTCCTTCCCACAACGCCAAAACCATGCTTTTCTGCCAGGTGACCATATGAATAATGCCAGAATAAAGTAGAGGAAGTGAGCTGTGTAGAGATGATGCCTACCAACCTACACAACGGTACAATAAACGGTATACAATGTCTTCTTACTTACTCCTACCCCATCTCTGCTATCAGACATTTGAGAACTGTGTGAAACCACCACCTCAGTAAAATTCTGATACCATAAAATCTCTACTTTCTGGCTCTAGATTGGAGTCACAGTTGCCATAGTGATATATCTTGCTTTCAATTCTGTTAATACACAAGGGCTGTGCAATACACTATAGCAAAAAACAGCAGCTTGTCACCTATGTGATTTACACAGAAAAGCTATAGACAGGCATTTACGTACAGAGAGCCCCTATTTTGTGAACCCTACTGTATAGTTTTTCTGGTAGGAAAAGTTCCTCACCACCACTTGTTCAGAGCTTGTTGAGCTATCCATATCTTTTTTTTTTTTTTTTTTTTAGATTTTTTTAAATATATTTTATTGATTATGCTATTACAGTTGTCCCATTTCTCCCCCATCATTCCCCTCCACCCTACCCACCCTCTCCCACCCACATTCCCCCCTTTAGTTCATGTCCATGGGTCATAAGTTCTTTAGCTTCTACATTTCCCATACTATTCTTGCCCTCCCCCTGTCTATTTTTTCCCATTATCTATGCTACTCATTCTCTGTACCTTTTCCCCCTCTCTCCTCCTCCCAGGCCCCTGTTGCTAACCCTCCATATGATCTCCATTTCTGTGGTTCTGTTCCTGTTCTAGCTGTTTGCTTAGTTTGCTTTTGTTTTAGGTGTGGTTCTTGATAGCTATGAGTTTGTTGTCTTTTCACTGTCATAGTTTTATCTTCTTTTTCTTAGATAAGTCCCTTTAACATTTCATATAATAAGGGCTTGGTGATGATGAACTCCTTGAACTTGTCCTTATCTGAGAAGCACTTTATCTTCCCTTCCATTCTAAATGACAGCTTGGCTGGATAGAGCAATCTTGGATGTAGGTCCCTGCTTTTCAAGATTTCAAATATTTCTTTCCAGCCCCTTCTTGCCTGCAAGGTCTCTTTTGAGAAATCAGCTGACAGTCTGATGGGAACTCCTTTGTAGGTGACTGTCCCCTTATCCCTTGCTGCTTCTAGAATTCTCTGCTTCATTTTAATCTTGGCTAATGTAATTACAATGTGCCTTGGTGTGTTCCTCCTTGGGCCCAACTTCTTTGGGACTCTCAGAGCTTCCTGGACATCCTGGTAGTCTATTTTCTTTGCCAGATTGGGGAAGTTCTCCTTTATTATTTGTTCCAATAAGTTTTCCACTTGTTGCTCTTCTTCTTCCCCTTCTGGGAGCCCTATAATTCGGATGTTGGGACGTTTAACCATGTCCCGGAGGTTCCTAAGCCTCTCCTCATTTTTTTGAATTCTTGTTTCTTCCTCGTTTTCTGTTTGGTTGTTAGTTTCTTCCTTCTGGTCCACTCCATTGATTTGAGTCCCAGTTTTCCTTCCATCTCTATCAGTTCCCCATGCATCTTCCTTCATTTCACGGATTGTAGCCTGCATTTTTTCATCTAGTTTGTGAGCAAAATCCACCAATTCTGTGAGCATTTTGATGACCAGTGCTTTGAACTGTGCATCTGACAGGTTGGCTATCTCTTCACTGCTTAGAGGAATTGGCTCTGGGGCTTTTATTTCTTTTCCGGTTTGAGCCATTTTTGGTGGGTTTTTTTGTTGTTGTTGTTTTGGTTTTAGTCTGGTCGCGGCTATTACGTAGTGAGGGGGTGGAGCCTTAGGTGTTCCTCAGGGCGGGGCAGCCCAGTCTCTGGGTTGTGACGCTATAGGTGGGGGCGGGGTCTGAGAAGGAGCAATGGCGCCTGCTCCGCTCTCTCCTGGACTCCGGCCCTTTCCGCTGCTTCCCCTTCACCTGGATTATCTGCGCATGCGCGCGTGCTGTTACGTAGTGAAGAGTGGAGCCTCTGGCGCTCCCCAGTGCGGGGCAGCCCAGTCGCTGGGTTGTGACGCTGTATGTGGGGGTGGGGCCGGAGAGGGAGCAATGGCGCCTGCTCCACTCTCTCCTGGATTCAGTTCCCTCAGCCACTTCCCCTCCGCCTGGACCGTCTGTGCGCTCGAATGTGAGACCACCTGGTCAGTCAGCCAGCCGCCTTGTGCGGCCTCACTGGGTCTGCACAGTTGCCCCCCTGTGCCCGGGGTCTGCCAGCTGCTGCCTGTGCACCTGGGAACTGCCAGCCGCTGCTGCTTGCGTTCCTGGGGCCGCACCTCCACTTTCTCCTGCCGCAACTCTGCCCCTCTTACCGGTCTGGATGAATGGTTGTTGGACCTCCGTACAGTTCAGTTTTCTATAAGTTCTGGTTGTTTTCTTGTTTCTAAATATTTGTTGTCCTTAATTTTGGTTGTGAGAGGAGGCACAGTGTGTCCGCCTACGCCTCCATCTTGGCCGGAAGTCGCTATCCATATCTTTGTAACAGCAAATCTAAGAGTTTTTTGTCTGGACAAGAGTACTGGGGTTAGCCCTTATTTAGGCCTGGCTCCACCTCTGTAAACTTTCAACATACCGACTCTCATCTTCCGATTTGTAAAAACCAACTTAGTCACAAACTTCCCAAACCAGATCCTGGACTTTCCAATTTCAAATCCCTTAAAAATAAGTTACTGGCAATCCATGCAAATAAATGATAGAATAATTACAAAAAAATAAAGTCTTTAGGATTGAAAATTAGAAATTTCTTTATATTTGCCTAAAATATTTTCAGAATACTAAATATATATATATATATAAAAATGCTGATTTTAAAGAAAGGCAACTTCATGAATGCTATTTCTTTTCATTTAATTCACATCTAATTCTCAATTTGTATCTCCTGACTCCTCCCTTGGCACACCCCACTCACCTTGTTCTTGCCTCACGTGAAACATAACTTCAGGCATTAGAATATTACCACATCATTCCTTCTACCTGAAAGGCTATCTCTTCTCTCTTCTCTTCTTCCAGAACTTTTTAAAAACCATTTTTAACTCACTGATTTTAGAGAGAAAGAGGAAAGAAGAGAGAGAAACATTGATTTGCTGTTTTACTTATTTATGCATTTATTGGTTGAACCCTGTATGTGCCCTGGCCGGGCATCAGACTCACAACCCTGGCCTATCCGGACAATGCTCCAACTAACTGAGCTACAAGGCCTGGGCTGTCTCTCCAGCCCTTTGACTGGCAATCTCTCCTCTTACATCTGGCCTCCTCCTTAAATAACATTTCCTCAAGAACTTCTTCCTTGATCTACTCCAGACTCCAACTCCACCCTCATCCCTGAAAAGATTAAAATTACCTTACACTTTCTCTAGCAGCAACCAGCACTTCTTACAGTTATATTTTTATTATTTGTGTAATCATCTCTGTAATGTTTATTTTCATCACCACCCTGCAAAATGTATAAAAAAATACCACTGTGTACATGCAATAGGTCACCTGTAAGTCATAAATAATCACTGAATGAATGAGAAAATAAATGAGTGGACGTATGCATAATTGAATGTCTTGAATAAAATGAAGAGACAATGCTCTTGTTATTATATCCATTTGCTTTAATTGTGGATTACTTACAGCAAAAGCACTTTTAATAATGTTTAATAGTTTTTCTAACAATGGAGAGTGAGTTTTTAAAGATGAGTGGCTCAATACAATACTCATTGACTGCTCACTACAGGGAGCCCTAGTATTTGTGAGCTCTGAGAAGACACAAATAAAGCAAGTCCCCTGCCCTGCAGATGCTTGCAATTCATTCCAATGCTTCTGTGGGAGACACCACCTCCTCCAAAAAAGAGTTTGAAAGCAATAAGGAGGAAGTATAGTCACACATTCTTTGTGTTATGCACATTTAAATAAAAACTTCCCTAGTACTTTGCCTGTATCTGCCCAGAGCATTTTATCATATGTCAGATGTGGTTTGAATCTCTAGTTAAAAAGAAGTAATACCTGACCTCACAAAGCACGTATTCCAGTCAGGAACACAGACTAGACAAAAAGATGATTTCTACACACCAGAGTCAAGGCTCTACCCAAACTGGGAACAAAGCTCTTGGGAACACTTACAATGATGAGAGATCATTTGCATAAAGAGATCATGTCTTTACAATGTAGCCACAGAGCTGGGTCTTCTAGAAACACAAGTAAGTTTTGTCAAGTGGGCCAAGAGGGAAAGAGCATTATACACCTTTCCCCGTTGTTGATTTCAGTCTGCACCCATTTGCTGTAATAGACTGTAACTGCTAGTTTTAGAAAGGAAGAAACTGCATGGAAAAAGACAGGCAGTCTAGTCTTTACAGGATATATTTTAAAATAAGTGTGGCAGTAATGATTGAATTTTATTTTAATGTACAAAAATTGTTATAGCAGAAAATACCGAAGTATAAATTGGAGATAATCACTTCCAAATTTTCTTCTGCATTTTTATAACTGATAATTATGCTATTTATCACAATGTTAAATGTTTTTGCCACAAAAGAGCATTAATACAGTGGTCATTGTAATAAACAGGCTGATACCAATGTGATTACCAATAGCCTTTTGACATTGTTGAACTTAGTGTCTCTTGGTCAGAGTTGCTTTAGAGCTGCACTGCCGGAGTGACCTGCACACAGCGCCATAAGAGAATATTACCTCTGATGACGTATCTTGAGAAAGTATAATAGCCTAGAAAGCCAAACAACTTAAGATTTCCAGTACATTATGAGCTCTTTAGAATATGGAAAAATCATCTATGCTTAGGACTCAGAAAGTATGGATTAATATTCTAGTAGATTGGGGGATGACAGTCTTTATTAAATGCCACCATCAAGGGAAACTTCTATTTGGAAAAAACTTAGAATAATATTTTCTTGGTCAGAAACTAAAGAAATTGTTTGGAGTTCTCATGGAGTTCTCATTTAAAATAAAGCACTATTTTATGTTCATATACGTAGCTTTATGTCTCTGAATATGTCTCTGAATCTTTCTTAAAATACCTAAAGAATGTCTAGGTTGATTTGTTTCTTGGAATTCTATTTAATATAGGAGCTTGTAATTTTTTCTTATAGCATATAAATAAAGTTGTTAATTTCATTTTAAAGCTATATTTTTTTTCTGAGTGCGTAATTTACAAAGCACTTTACGATGAGTTTGGGATCATTTATAGTGAAAAATAAATAAATATTTAGAGAGCAGAAATTCCAGCCTTTGTGAACACTGTTTATGAACATGCTACACCACAGCCAGATGGGGAAAGAGAGGGTTTGGACAATGGAATGTCATCTTTATCTTGTTTAGAAGGGATAAAAAAATAAGTGGTACTATTTCTACATCATTATGCAAACTGAACACATAAGAGTAATTTTGGTTATTTCACAAGTTTCCAAAGAGATTTCCAAGTACTAAATTTTGCACTACTCATATTTTAATAGGTTTCCAGAAGTGATTTGCTAATTTCGCAATATCCATATTTCCAAAATAATAGCAACTTAACTCTAGTTCTCTGAGAACTGTTTAGATATTCTGGATGTTTGCTTGTGGAGTTAGACAACTCAGAATAAAAACATCACATAGTTACCATAAACATGCTGTACTTACTAATTAGATCTCTTAGCTTTCTGTACCTACCCCAAAATAGTTGCAATTTGATGTCTTTCCTTAGAGAAGGTAGTCAGTGTGTTTAGAGATTTTTTTCCTCCAAAGAGTGGACTGAGTTTCTAAGAGTTAGCTATATTTATATTTAAAACATTTATCTTACTGGTTAACTTTCTGGGGCTAGTCACTAGAAAATAACTGCATAAAAGAAATTAAGACATGCTACCTTAGTACCTGTGGGCAACTGGGGGTATGTACAAAAATTACTGCTGTTGTCATCCCTATGGTTATCCTTACCTGCAGCTCATGGACTATACATGTTATTGAGCCAACTTCCCACATGGACATAAAGAGAACAGTTTATAATGCATAAATAGGGGAAGTACATGTTTAAATGGGTGCAATCCATTCTTATTTCAGTGAACTCCACAGAGCATTACAGTTTTCGTTGCCTTCCCCCATCCACACAGCTCCCCCTCCACAAAAGCAAGATTTCATTGTACATTGCTAGAGATGATATTCCCAGTTGTGGCCGAGAGTAAACAAACTCAGAACAGGATCTTCAGGTCTCTTTATTGATGCTGCCCTGGGAGAGGGCAGTGCATTGACAAGTGGGCAAAAAGTAGATGAGGAAGGGCTCTAAATTGAATGCATGGTGCGGGGGCAGGCAGGGAGAGGAAAGAAACTCTCAAAGGAAAGCTATTCACTTTCCAACACTACCTGATAAATTTTCCTTTCTTCCTCCAGGTTCCAAAATGCCTGTGTTGATGGTAAAGGCAATGGGATTGTGAAAAGGAGAAAAAAAGGGCATTAGGGATGAGATGCAGTTGCTTGGCTGGATGTTTGTAATTATTTAAGGTGACTACGTTTGAAAGAAATAAAGGTGCCTTGTTACAGATAGCTTTGTTTTTGGAATAAAAGAGTCTGTTCTGTTTTAAAACTGTTTGTTTAGATCTAGCAGTGGAAAGAGACTCACTAACTGGCACCTATATGCGCTCAACACAGAAGTCTGCCATCAGGCACTTTTTAAAGAGTTGGAGCATGTTAATAACAGGAATTTCTATGCGAAGCATATTTGCTGTGAATATTTACACAGGAAATAAATTTGTAACCAAATTAATAAAGCGACAAGTCTACAGAATACAAATGGAAACATAGAATTTTCCACAGCTGCTGTTAGAGTTTTTGTTGCAGAGAACTTTCTTTATGCAAGCGTTCGTCAGAGCCCTAATCTGCATTTTGTTGATGAGGTATGAGTTGAAATAAGATCATCCTTTTTTGGCAGAAGACAATGTTCACCTAAATGATCAGAAACAGGAATAGGGTCCTAAAAGCTAGATTATAACGTCATATCCACTAGATATACTTCTTTTCCAGCCACTCTACGAACATGTCAGTTTGGGAAATGGATCCAATGGGTCTGTTGACACCATTTTCATTTGGGAAACTTGAACTCTACCTTGTAGCACTGGGCCCACCACAGATGACTGCCCTTCCCTTTTGTTACTTTATCACAATCGGTTTCTTATGCAATGAAAGCAAACAGGGAGATTTCAACCATTGATAAATAAAGGTCCGTGCATGAGTGCCCCTTAATAGCTTATCATACTGTGTGATCAAACTGAGTAATTGCCTAAGAGGAGAGTTCTTAGCATAGGCAGGTGCCCCAGCTGAGCTCTGCTCTGGAATGCCACCACACAACAAAGCCCTGAATGCATAAGGCATCAGTAGCACTGGGGCTCTAGGCCTGTCACACAGGTGGGGAGAAATCGGTGAGGTGAGGCAAATATAAGTGTGCCAATGACACGGGAATGGTGTTAGATGGATAGGGGGCAAGTACAAAGACAAAGAAGCAAAGAAATTGAAGAAAACAGCTTTCACCACTAAATGGAAATTACCTTGAATGCTGCATTGCACCAGTGACTTTGACAGCTGAAGCAGCAGCAAAGAGAACTTGACTAAGATATTGGCCGAGCTGTTAGCTTTGCAAGGGGCTAAGTGTGGTTGACTTTCTCCTGACAAGATCAATCACTGTTCACACAGCGCAATGAGCCAAATTCAAGAATATTTTCTTGAGGTATTCATAAAAAGATTGAAAAGCAGCAGGCTGTTCCTATGGCTGAATTCACAGGGACACAGAAATACATTCTCCAAACAGTCATTTACCTTAGAATTTTCTTATGTATTATATAAAATTATAATTTGTGAATGTCTACTATTTTATGTTATCTAACTAAACTTTAATGTCTTTATTAGTCAGAACATGGCTTGACAGATTGCAGATAGTCTTAGATCCACACTTGTTTTACCCCATTTTAAACAGATTACAGCCTTGCTTCCTTCTCTCTCTCTCCTACAGAACACGGCACGCGTATGGCAGATTGGCTGGCACTTGCTACTGGGTTTTGCAGTGAGTGAGTTTTGTCATACACACACTGATGTGTAAACACACTCACACACTCTCTCTCTCACACACACAGCGAGTCAAGTGAGCCTCATTATAGGCTGACATTCCTTGTGACAGACAAGTAACATCTGTGCTGCCCTGCCTGCAAACACTGTCTCTACTGGAGAACCTTAGCCACAAATCCCTTTAAACACACAGCATCTCCACCCCCCAATTTCTCCCTCCTTTTTGCACAAGGATGTGAATGTGAATTGAAATTCCAAATTAACTATTCCAGATAAAGTTTAAAGTGTTCATTAATTTTTAAATTGAACTATCAGACATGAATGTTGTGATATTTCGTACCAACGGCTTGCACAGAGAGGCTTTAAATATTAAGCGTTCATCATTTTCAAAGGAAAGAAAAAAAATGTTCTTTTCTTAAAAAGTGACGCTGTGAAAAGTAACATGAGCCATGTTAGAAACAAACAAACAAAAGAGCATGAAATTAGCCGTAGAAGTTTAGGTACCATCTCACCCTAAATACTAAAGCCCTGCACTCTGTCAAATGGGCTCATGTCAGCATTTAAAAGGGAAGCTACTACAGTCGTTCAACCAGCAGCTATTTGTTTGGCTCTTCGCAGTGCCTGGCTTATAACAGCTATTCAATAAATATCTGTTTAATATTGAACAAATAGAGATGCAAACTAGATACTGTGGGGCACACAAACACATCGCAAATAGTCTCTATTCTTGATGATATTAGAGTACTGATAAATTACTCTCATGATTCCCAGAGTAAAAATAGGAAGACTTTCTAGAAAAGAAAAGAATTGGTCTGACACTAATTGCATGAGGTGGGCATTACAGAAAAATAAAATGCTATAAGCAAATTTTATATATAAACATTTCAGACTGTTGAAAGAACACACTTAAATGGTCAGAAGGCTGGGAGCAGAAGGTTCACACAGGGAAGGTTCATGTTCATGATGCAGATGTTACACTTAAAAAAAAAAAAGCTGATACAAAATCATGGAGCACCTCGAATATCAGGCCTTTGAACTTTTTACTCCATTTCATGAAAAAGAAGCCACTGAAGGATGTTTTACTAAGAGACTGGTGGGGAAATTAGTACATTAGGGAGATTAGTCTGTGTATCAGAGTCCTGTCCATCTTTCTAATAGGAAAATATAAATATTCAATCCGGACATTTCAAAATTTTCTAAGTAAGAAGCAGTGAATCCTTAAAGCACTGGTGCTATGATCAACCTTCTTTGAGTTAGTGATCTCTTGATTATCTTATAATGTCTGTATTAGGCCTTCACATGCTCTTATGCCTAATTAACTGCTTGCTCCTCAGTCTCCTTTACAGAAGCATCCTTCTCTATCTGGATATTAAATGTTGGGGCATCTCAATGTTAGGATTCAAACTGGTCGTTCTCACTGTACACTCCCTTCATAAACTCCTTCTTTTTATACTCATGATTAACATAGCTACCTATGGATAGGATGACCTTTCACTGCTTAATTAACACTTCCTCTTGGGCGTATCAAGAAAACATCACCACATAAATTGCTAAATATATTTTTAATATGTTAATTTCCCCCTTGCAAAAATGTAGGCTTCTTGAGGGCAGGAATTTTTATCTTTTTGTTCACCGATGCATTCCCATGTCTACCACAGTGCCTGAGACACAGATGGTACTCAAAAATATTTTTGAATGGATAAATGGCTGAATCTCTAATTCAAACTGTTCTTTATCAGCACCAGTGGCACACCAAGTAAATAAACTATTTTAATCACCATCGCTGTTTAGAATTACTGTCACCTAGTAATAATATAAAATGTCTAAAATAAAAAATTGGTTACATTATTATTTTTAAATTGTCTCAGACAATGCACCCTTTATTACCCAGACCTAAGGAGAACAGCTTCTACTGCCTCCCCCTTTGTAAATTATCAATAATCTCTTTCCTGGACTATTCAATCACCACTTTTGCATATTCCAAACTCATTTTAAAAACATGTATCTGATTATGACACCTCTCTACTTTGGTGTTTTACACCAAGACTTAATTTTGTTGTTAAGATAAAAACAGCACATGATTAACACAGACAACAAAGCTGTGCGTGACCCAGCTCCTACTTACCTCTCCATCTCTCCTCGTATAGCACCACTTGGCCCAGGCCCGCTCCTGCTTTCTCTGCTCCAGCCACACAGGCCTTCCTGCTACTGATTTTCATACTTGGAATGCTAGCGCACTACACAGACTTACATTCCTCTCTTCACCCAGTTAACTGCATTGTCCCCTTTAGATTTAGGTTTAGAGATGCTCTTCCTCAGGGAAGCCTTTCCTGATCTCCTTGACTGAGTCAAGTGTCCTTTATAGAGCTTAGAACTATAATTTGATATTTGTGAATGTGTACTTTTGTTCACATTTGCAAATAATTAATTAATAACTGAAATTACTTAATTACTGAAGTTACTTAAATACCTAACGTTTATTAGGTATCGCCTATGAGCCATGCTCTGTACTGGGCACTTGAAATCCAGCAATACAATTGCAATTGTGAAGCTAACGTTCAAGTGAGAAAAATAGATAATAACCAGTATGATACATATTATGAGGCTGAGCAGTACTAAGAGATAAAAGAAAAATTAATCAGGATAAGTGGATGATGAATGTAGAAAGTATTATATCAGGTAAGGTGGTCAAGGAAAATTATTTCTAAAGAACAGATATTTGAACAAATAATAGAATGAAGTAAAGGAGGTAGGGGAAAGATTTGGGAAAAGGTCACCCAGGAAAAAGGAACAGCAAGGGCAATGTCCTTGAGGTATTAGTGGACTCGGTAATTTTAATACCCCGCCAGAGCACCAGTGTGGCTAGAAGTGACTGAGCAAGTAAAAACTGCAATGAGAGCAGACACAAATGTTTGAGGTCATGCGGGATATTATAGGACAAGAAGAAAGGTTTGAAATTGGGATTTTATACCTGTTGTGTTATGAAGGTGTTTGAAAATAGGAATGCAATAACCCAATTTTAGTTTTAAAAGCTTCTCTCTAGCCCATGTGTGGAGTATAGGTTGCGGTAGGGCAACAGGAAAAGGAGAAACTAGTCAGGATGAACAATGAACTGGGGCCATGATGATAAAGATGATAGGTCAGAGTCAGAATAAATGTTGACGGTATAGCCAACACTGATGGTTTAGATGTGGGGTATGAGAAAAAGAAAAATCAAGAATGCCTCCAAGACTTTTAGACCTAAGCAACTAGGTAAATGGTGGCAACATTTGCTTAAGTACAAGATACATTGGGAGAAGGACCAGTTGATGAAGATTTGGACTTTGGACATGTTAATTGCATGATACCAAGTAAGAATCCAAGTAGTCATTTCTTTTTTTTAAAGATTTTATTTATTCATTTTTAGACAGAGGGGAAGAGAAGGAGAAAAAGAGGGAGGGAAATATCACTGTGTGGTTGCCTCCTGAATGCCCCATACTGGGGACATGGCCCGCAACCCAGGAATGTGCCCTGACTGGGAATTGAACTGATGACCTTTTGGTTCAAAGCCCATGCTCAATCCACTGAGCCATACCAGTCAGGGCAAGTAGTCATTTCAAACAGATACGTAAAGCAAAGTTCAAGTTTTAGGACATTATGTTGCTGATTTTTTAAATAGCAAAATGAACAGAACTGAAAGTACGACTGGAATTCCTTCATAATAATTTAAAAATATTTGCTTCCTTTATAACACTCAAGATGGAGCCAAACTACTTGACTTACATGTGTGCTAACATTGGAGAAAACTGGGCATAAATATGCCTTCTATATCTACTCTGGCCTCACACACGAATGGCCAAAAGTGGGTGGTAAGTAAACATTGACTACTTTATTTCTGTTTTCTTTTGGTAACCAGGATAAGCAGAGAAAGAAAATGACAGCCATTCAGCCTTTGGCCTAATGTAGCCCTGAAGAGAATTTACAGAAAAAAAGAAAAAAAAAAAAACTTGATAAACTGTCTAAAAGTAAAGAATTAGAAAAGATGACAGAATACATGTAATAGAAGAAAGAGCATCTGACAGGGAATTCACCTCTACGTTCTGGCTCTTTCAAGAACATATTTGTTAACCTTGAGACAATGTCCTTGTTTCCCTGGCCTTCAATAAAACCTCAAGAAAAGCTATACAATCTTAGCATTCTTCTGAATTTATAAAAAAAGTCAGCCTAATTTTCTTCATTACTTAGCTTTTAAAGTGGCCTGTATTTTGTTTGCTGGTTTACTTTATTAATACTGCAGGTGGACTGCAATATTAATATCCATTTCAGAAAGTCCCGATTTTGGGCCATATGCCATTAGTGCAATATTGTTCTACAAACCAAAATTAACACATATCATATTTAGCTACAGGATTAATAGGGAACTGTCAGCTTATATACATTTTACACCTTGGTTAGCCATTTTGTGGGACATCAATTAAATCCAACCACCAAGGAAATGTGTAAACAATTAGGAATTCCAAGAAAAAGGAAAGCCCTGTTAGTGTTTAAAGAACAATTCCACGATGGTATTCATCTGCATAGACTTATAAAACAAAGCAAAAACTTTTGAAAATACAGTATGGGCCCTAAAACTTAATAAATAATGAAAGGATAATCTAATTAAAACTAAAAAAGTACATCCAACATAGTCTTCCTTTGACTTGGTAGCCTAGAAATATTGCGGTTACTCATACAAACAGAAGAAGCTCAAAATAAATATAGGAAAAACAGGGCTTCTTGGATACTGTTTTTTGGTGAAATGAATGATCACATTTTTCCAGTAGGAACTAGATGCATTACTACAGTCAAGAGATTTTTTTTTTCTCATTCCTAGAAGCAGGCTTGATGTAAAGAAAGGATATTCTACAGGGGCCAGTATAATTAGACTTAATAAATATAATATAAAATATTATGAAATAGCATGTAATTTAAGAATAAATTAAAATTACATACTATCATTCAAATGGATAATTACAACTTAATTTAGCTATCTTTAACTTTCCATGAAGTAACTTTTCCTTACTCCAGAAAACATGTGACCGATTCCCTCACTTGTTCTGCAATACATCCCTTCCTGGGCTGCGTTCAGGGGAGCACTAGCTTTCAAGAGGAAGTTAGTAGACCGTCTAATCAAAACTAAATAAACAAATAAATAATAAATAAGGATACCATGGACACAGATGCTAAAGAAATGCTGTATAATATATTAATATCTCTGAAAAGCCCCATATTAAAAATAATTAAGTGACTTTGTTTAAATAAGAAACTCAACACTCATTGCCCAGATAAAACTTTCCCTTAACACCTGTGAACAATTTTGTAACACAGCTCCTGTGTTACAAACAACACAGTGCTGAGAACAGCTCCCTTCTGCTGACAAATGCTTGTACAGGGTCCCTGCATCTTGTTACAGGTACTGGACTATCGCCGGGGTCTGTGTGGGGCTTGTGTTAGCTTTTTCTCAGTTCTTTGACAGAACCTGACCTATAATGTTAATTATAAGTTTATTAGGGCAGGAAAATATCATTTAATTATATTACACATAAAATACATTTGTTTATTATTACTATTCAAAATCAGGTTTTGGGCAAATATAAATATATTCCCCATATCAGCTCATGGTGCCCTTTCTGCCTGGTGTGACCTTCCATGCTTGTTCAAAACACACCCATCCTTCAAGGCCTAGTCCAATATTATTTCTCCTGTGAAGTTTTCCCAAAACCCCCACAGGAATAAAATACTATCTTAGTAAGACAAGATATAATTGCATAAAATTTACCATTGATTCTTTGAGCAGGGCTTCTGAAATTATCATTTAACAAGAAAAGAGAGAAAAAAAGCTTGAATGAATTTAGCCCAGTTGTTTTCAAACCTGGCTAATTATGAGGATCATTCTGAGCCCTTTGAAAACTATAGATACCAAGACCCTATTACAGACCTGAATTCTAATCTCCAAGGATGAATTTACAATACAGATTATGCGGACTGCTTTTAACCTCTCTGTCTCCATTTCAGGAAAGAAGCCCGATTCTACAACCCTTTCTCTTTCACTACATCACAATCTGTGACACTGACAATGGAGATACTCCCCTTGGTGGCCACCTTTCCTGAAAATACAGAGGCTTGCTAGTATAGTCACTTGCAGATGCTTTGCCAGGAGGGAGGAGGTAATTGAAAATAGCATAGTATTACTGTATCACTAGAAAAGATGGTACAATGCTGATAACTCAGGCCCAGCAAACCAGAATCTCTGGGGCAAGGCTGGGAATGTGTACTTCTGACATATTTTAAAGCTCACTGAAGTTTGAAAGTAAATGGATTACTGGGAAGGATTTTTGAGCTTTGGGGTCAAGAAGACCTTTCATAATGCTCTCCAGATCGATCTATGGTGTCATGAAGGGTAGGAGCTCCTTCTTCCTTTCTGCTTCATAGTATTCTATTGTGTGAATGTACCAGAGTCTTTTGATCCACTCATTTACTGATGGGCACTTAGGTTGCATCCAATTCTTGGCTATTGTAAATAGCATTGCTATGAACATTGGGGTGCATAAGTTCTTGTGAATTGGTGTTTCAGGATCTTTAGGGTATAATCCCAGCAGTGGAATTGCTGGGTCAAAAGGCAGTTCCATTTTTAGTTTTTTGAGGAAATTCCATACTGTTTTCCAAAGTGGCTGCATTCCAACCAACAGTGCACTAGGGTTCCCTTTTCTCCACATCCTCACCAACACTTGTTGTTTGTTGATTTGGTTTGATGCCCATTCTGACTGGTGTGAAGTTGTATCTCATTGTGGTTTTAACTTGTATCTCTCTGATGACTAGCGAGGCTGAGCATCCTTTCATATGTCACTGAGCCCTTTGTATATCATTGGAGAAGTGTCTATTCAGGTTCTTTGCCCATTTTTAATTGGTTTGTTTGTCTTCTTGGAGTGGAGTTGTGTGAGTTCTTTACATATTTTGGAGACCAAACCCTTGTCCAAGGTATCATTTGCAAATATATTTTCCCATATGGTTGTGGGGAAAAGGGGGAAGGGTCATCAAGGAACATAAATAAAGGACACATGGACAAAATCAAAGGGGGGTAGAATTGAAGGTGGGAGGTAGGGATGGCTGGGGTTTGGGGAGTGTTGGGGGAAATGGAGACAACTGTACTTGAACAATAAAAAAAAGACCATTTTATATAAAAATTTAAAAAATGAAGACCTTTTCAAATCCCAGGTCTGCTACTTTACTTGGTTGTCCAATACTGGACAGCTACAATTGAAATTTTGTGACAATTAAATAAGATGTGCCCCACAGAATCTAACAAATAAGATGTAGTAAATAAAAGCTAATTCTGAGTTGATGTTGTTACTGGTTGTGTGGTAGTAGATACCAAGCAGAACATCTGTCCCAGTTCTGAGTGTACTGTGGCCCATCATGTGTTAGGTGACATACAAACATACCCCACTCTACTCATTGACTGTTTGGATCTGTAAGATTATACAAACACACACACACACACACACACACACACACACACACACACATCAGTTCACATAGTACAACTCTCTTGGTCTCTTTATGCACAGAGTTATAATTAAAATATCAAAAGAGCCCTGGCTGGTGTGGCTCAGTGGATTGAGGGCTGTCCTGAGAACCAAAGGGTTGCTGGTTGGATTCCCAGTTTGGGCGCATGCCTGTGTTGTGGGGCTGGGTCTCCAGTTGGGGGTGTGTGGGAGGCAACCACACATTGATGTTTCTCTCCCTCTCTTTTCTTCTCCCTTCCTTTTTCTCTAAAAATATGTAAAATCTTAAATAACAATAAAATCCTTAAAATAAATAAAATATCAAAAGATATTAAAATGTATGCATTGCAAATTCCTTCTCACACATACTTCTGGGCCATGTCCACACAGGTGCCCTCTCCCATGAGGGTCATGAACTTCCCAATTACATGTGAATCTCACCTTCAAATGCTGTGTCCACATATGCAGAAGCTCTGACTCCTTTTCCCCCAAAAGCTAACCACCATTATAATTGTGTTTTTATGCTTATGCTCTTAAATATAACACATACTGTTAATTTACCTAATTTTTACAGAAATACTGTATTATGGTACACATGTTAAAAATCTTGGTTGTTTTTTGTCCTCATACAACAGCATAGATTGGCAGTCTACCATAGGGGTAAAAAAGATTATCTTTACTATTTTCATGCTGTTATTTTGCCTTAATGCAACATATTGAACCACATCCTATTATATTCTACAATGATTTATTATATATTCCACAATTATTCTACAATTATTTACTATTATTGAGTGAACCACATGAAACTGTGACACTCAACCAGTTTGGTCCACATAAAATGTCCACTTCATATAGTTAAAACTAATATAAACAATGCTTGAATAAATTGCCTTGTATGTTTGCAATTTTGTCCAGAGAAAAACAGAACTAGACTATAAATTCTTAGAAGTGGCACTACTAAGTCAAAGAATATATATTTTTTCCCACATTTTTATAGTTATTCAAGTACAATTTTCTCCACTTTCCTCCCATCCCCCCAACTGAGCCACCCCCACTTCCCATCCTTGATCCTACTCCACTTTGGTTTTGTCCATGTATCCTTTATACATGTTCCTGAAAACCCTTCCTTCTTTCCCCCAATTAACCGCTCCGACCTCCCCTCTGGTTAATTTCAACATATTTTTCATTAATTCTAATATTTTGTCAATTTATCCACCATAAGAATCATACAAACTTACACTCTCAATAACTATATGAAGTGCCTATCTACCATAGTACCTCCATCAGAATTTTGGGAAATTTGTCAATGCAATGATTTCAATTTACTTTTCTCCCTCTCTCCCTCTCCCTCTCTCCTGTTTAACAATCATTTCTTTTATCCTCTTTGAATTTGAGTCAAAGTCCAAAAGATCTTTCCACCCCAAAGATATAAATCACCACATCTTTTTCTCCGGCTACTTTTATGACTTATTTATTATATTTAAATATTTTACCTATTTGAAATATACCCTAATGATCATTGTGATATTGGCCAACATTTATTTTTTTCAGGTATCTTCTCGGATGCCCTAATACCACTTACTAAATAGTCTGCCTTTTCCTCAGTTGATTTTAGAAACCATCGTTAACTTAATTCTCATGTGCATTTGTATCTATCCTAGAATATTTAGTTTTTTTTTGACATGTCTCTCTGTTGTGGTGCCATTAACACATCACTTTAATTCTTGATGCTTTGTATTTTAATGTCTGTTAGACTAATTCTTTCGTATCACTCCTTTTTAGAATTTGCTTAGTTATTGTTTTAATTTTCTACATATTTTCCTAATATTTCCTATATATTTTTAATTTCCTTTTTTAAATGTAACATACAGTTCAATATTAGATAATATATATATACATGCTTCAAATTTAAAAATCAAACAAAATATATTCATTGCTGTCTCCCCTCTATTCAGTTACTTCTCCTACCTTTACAGTAATGATTTCTGGAGGGGTCTTTTTTTTGTATCATTTCAAATTCATTTATGCATACGCAGTAAAATGAATATGATGTATCCCATTGATCTTATACATAATAGCATACTAACTACTCTGCTCTATACTTTTTACAAGCAATCTTTATTCAAAGAGAATATCATGAAAGTAAAATATATATATATATATAACTTAATCCTCATAAAAATCCTCTGAGTTAAGTAATAATGACGAAACAAAGTCCAGAGGAAGTTAAATGACCCTAAGTAACACATTTTAATTGATAGGACTGGGATATAAATCCAGTCAGTCTGATAATATTCATCATTGATCATCTTAAATGTTTCCAACAAATATTCTTTTGTGTCTTCCCCATTTCCTTGTGGAATTGTTTTCCTATTTAAATCTTGTACTTAAAACAGTGTAATTCTCTTTTGAACTGAAATTCATCTCGTCAATAACCTCTTGTTTCTGAGCACTGATTTAACTCTTGAAAGAAACACAGGTACTATATGTGTATCAAGTGTTTGCAACCTGAAAAAATGTTGGAGCCATACTGGTGGTGGCGGCTGGAGAGTGGGATGAGGAGGGGGAATTAGGGATTGATGACTAGCTGGATAATCCCTGTGCAATGTGGAGACGTGAAAATGAGCTGGCAAAGAACGACGTAATTTATAAGGTGTTAACTACAGGAACAGCAACTGGGGCTGATGCATGACAACACCTTGTACAGACAAACCTAAATCCATCTCCAGGGGACACTTGAAGTAGACATTCTTTTTTCTTTTCGGATGCTCCTATTCTAAATCTCCTTTCTATATTTGGGTAAACTTCCATTTTGGGATTTTTTTGTGGGAGGCACAGCCTACCTCTCACCCAACAATCTAAAAGTGGCATATTTTTACATCACAGCCTCTCTTATGCCTAGGGAGTATGTCTTCAGCTGCTCCAATCAGATCAATCTGGTCCAGACTTCAAATGTTAGCTAAGAAATCTGCTCGGCCCCCATGCTCTTTGCACATGTCTCTGGGCAATAGGAACAGATGGTGGTAGAAGTGGCATCCAATTTCTTTCATCAGATGTGTTGAGGGGTAAGCTGCAATGAGTAATGCTCAACATTGGTGACATAATGTTCTCATCGGGCCAGTCCTGCTTTGTTATTTTTGTTTTTGTTCCTGATCCTGTCATCTCGGAATTGGTTTTCCAACCTTACAAACCACACTTTCAGTAACCCAAAGGGAATGTAAAAAATTCCTTTCTGCCTAAATCAGATAGAATGTAATTCTGCTGTTTCCAGTAAGCATCCGACTGACACCGTATTCTTGACATAGGAAGAAGTAAACATCCACACTCATTCATTTACTAAACATGTACTAAGTGCCTACTTTGAGCCAGTTGCTAAGTCTTCAAAGATATCAAGCCATAATCTCTGTTCAGTGCTCAAGAAACTCACATCACATACAGGTGTGACATCCCATAAACCCCACTCCTCAGTTCTCCATGACCTCTGAAGATTATTACCACTCTAACAATGCTTCTGGGTTAAGATGTTGTATATGCATGTGACTTTATTCACTAGTGTTTGGAAATTATCTCAATTATCCAGGCATTCAGTCCCCATTGACAGTAATTAGTTCAGTGGACCCATCACTACTTTGGAAACTGAAATTGAGGAAACTGAGTGTAAGTCAATGGAAAGGAAATTATGCACAACACTCACTTCCCCAAACTGCTCACATTTCTCCCCACTGTTTGTCTTGTCTACATCCATCCCAACGCGGGGGTCCAGGTGTTGCCCTGTTTCCATAAATTCCATGGAATAACCTCAGCAACAGTGTATTTTCTGCTTTTCCTTCCTTCACTCTTGTAAATTTTTCTCACTCCTGTAAATTTTACTTTCATTGAGTGGCTACACCTTTGCTGAACAAATTGCACTCATGGTAATTTTACTGAGCTCGTATTCCTACCTCTTCTAAAAATACTGACGGCATCTTTGGCACAACCACTTAGTTCCTTTGTTCTCTCTGAAAAACTGTTATAACTTGAAAGTTAAAGAATGTTGTTGAAAGTATTTTCAAATGTCCAAAATGTAGAAAAGAGCTTTTAAAAAGAAGTATCACATTATTGCTAACCATGTTTTAACTTTTTTCTTTTTTGTCATTTCTGGCAGCCCAATCAAAAATGCCAAAGAAAACTTCCTATGTTATATCTGTGTCACATAGAACTGTCCTTTGGGACCAGTGGAAATCTCACTGAGCTATAGTATGTTTATTATTACTAATATCTAGTATCTTATGAAATCCAAGGGCAAGGATGAAGCTGATCCTAAAAATGGACTGAAATCGGGCATGGGAATGCTGAACAGAACACAAAAACACCCTCTTTCCATTGCTAATCTCTGATTCATTCCACAGATGTGCTGTATTCTTTCACTGGCTTTGGGCAGGTTTTCTCTTATTCCCAAGCTATCTGGAATAAAATGTTCATTGACAACATCTCCCAGGTCCTTACTTCTCTGCTCAAAAGAGTAATCAAAAGAGATGGAATCTGTTATTCTGTATTACATGTTCTCAAGGAATAAGTATATTAAGCACAATAAGAGTGTACTATTCTTGGAAAAACCACTTAACTCTGTCTCTGTGTAGGTTCATGCTGACCACTATCATCTCCACAACTCTTCAATACATGGTGTCCTCCTATTTTAACCATCCCTATTCAGAAATTACAGTGTCTCTTCTGCGAAGCTTTCCTCAGTCTGCCACTCCCTGGGTTGAGTAACATGCCCCTGTGCCCTTCCAACTGTTTCCCATAATAACCTATGCATGTCTGTTTTACCAAATCATCTCAATGAAGAAGTCTGTTTTACCGAATCATCTCAATGAAGAATCTTCTCAAAGAAGAACTCCTCAATAGGAAGTTCATAGAGTGGGGATGTGGCATGAGCAAGGAAGAGTGGCCATCTAGACAAATAAATCTGATGAGTACCACAATGTACAAAGACTTTGGACAGTGGTTTTTGTTTGTTTGTTGTCTTACTTTTTTTCTTCAAAGGGGCCTATGCCCAAGAATACATATGAATCAAATACTCCCATCACTAGAATAAAACAAATTCAAGGTATTTTTTTTAAGGTTTTGATATATTTTTATTATTACTATGCTATAAAATTATTTTCTTAGCAAAACAACAAAAATAAAAATGTGCAGTGAATAAAAGTAGTATATTCAACAGCAAAAAGCTACTATAATCAAAATGCATGAAGAGAAATAAAAGGTAAAATAAAGGAAACTAAAGAAAACAAAGTGTGTCACAAGTGAAAGCTCAGTTTAATTTCTTTAACAAATAAAGAGATGTCATGAATCAATATTAAAAGTGGGAGAAGAAAAAAATGACAGAAATGAAATAGATTAATTAGGAAAGAATATACAAAAGGTGAATAAACACATGTAACATATTTGACCACACCAGTAGAAAAATAAAAGCAAATCAAATAAAAAATATAGTTTTATGTTAGATTTCTATTATAGATGAAGAATAACACTATCATAGACCATAGTGCAGAAGTATAAACTGTCTTTTATCATCAAAAGCCTTCAAAGTTCATGGCCTTTGTTTTAGCAATCCACTTCTAGCAGTTTATCTTCAGCAAATGAGAGGCAAGCATATAAAGGTGTAGTTATAAAGATGTATTTGCTGTTGCTGTTGTTGACTTTTTTATTGAACTTATTGGGATAACATTGGTTAATAAAATCACATAGGTTTCAGGTGTACAATCCTATTGGGTTGGCCAAAAAGTTCATTTGTTTTTTCCCATAAGATGAATCTGGTAATAGTCAATTGTCTTTAACTTCATTGTAAACAATTTTGTTAGACTATATTGTGACAGTTGTCATATCAGCATGCATTTTATTTACTATTTATGTATGTTGTTGCTCAAGTACAATTTTCCCTCTACCATTCCCCCCAACCCCAGCCATGCCCATCTCCCATTCTCAATCCTACCCCTCTTTGGCTATGTCCATGTATTCTTTATACATGTTCCTTGGCAAACTTTCCCCATTTCCCCCCATTATCCCCTCCCATCTCCCCTCTGGTTATTGTCAGTTTGTTCTTAATTTCAATGTTTCTGGTTATATTTTGCTTGCTTATTTGTTTTGTTGATTAGGTTCCACTTAAAGGTGAGATCATATGGTATTTGTCTTTCACAGCCTGGCTTATTTCACTTAGCATATCACTCTCCAGATCCATCCACACTGTCGAAAAGGGTACAGGCTTCTTCTTTCTTTCTGACGCATAGTATTCCACTGTGTAAATGTACCACAGTTTTTTGACCCGCTCATTTACTGATGAGCATCATGTTCCAATATTGAACTATGTTGAACTACGTGATTTTTTTTTTTCTAAACAGCTGCTGTGCTTAGATGCTTATGGACATCAAATCTTCCCAAGGCCAAAAATGCTATACACACCCTTTCCCCATAAACTGTCTTGACCAAGGCAATGTTTCATTACCTGGTGGCCTTCTACAGTGACAAATAAGATATTATATTTCCTGTTCCAGAAACCTTTCCCAAGCTTTCTATTCTCCTAAGCTGAGTGAGGGCCTCTCCCCTATTTCTCATAGTATAATGTGGTTCTTTGTTTCATCGCATTTATTGTATTTAATACTTTTCATTGTAATGGATTCTTAAAAAGTCTATGTCCCACAAGACTAATTTCATATGATATAATACTTCACTTTTTCACTAAATCATTACAGAATTTAGAAATATATAAATATGTAAAGGAAGCTTCCCTATGATCTACCCATGTTCTTTCCTCAGAGTGATAGGAGCTCCTAAAATACATTAGGAGAGTCTGCTTTTCCCTTTACTCTGTAATCTTTCAAATCATTACTTACTCCTCCTTCATCACCTCTGATGGAGGAACAATGGAGTGATTTGATAGGAGGCTTAGGAAGAGCACGCATAGCTCAGCCTCACTTTGAATCTGCCTACCAGAAAGTACTTTGCCATGTCTTCTTCCCCCAGTATCCAGTGTGACAGATCCTGTCCTTTGAAGAGATGGGGTTAAGTTGCTAGGCCATTATGTAAAACTAGGTGAGTGAAGTCAGTTTGGAGCTAAACCTGATTTACTTTTAAATCTAAGCCATTGCAAAGTTCTGATTGTAATGGTGATGATAGTAACTCAGTCTCTGTTTGACTGTTATGTTAATTTCTCATTTGGCTTAGAATTTGGAGGGAATGAAGAAGTGAATAATTAGTGCTGGCACAGATCCTCAAAGTATCATGAAGGTTAACACTTAAAATTGCACTTAAACTAACTTTAAGGGAGCCTTTCCAATAGGAAAATGTAACTAGAAAACCACTGATCATAATAAAGTTATTTAAAATTCTCTCTTCTATAACTCGTTATAGATGAAAGTTACATTTAAAAATAACTGAACTCCCACCCAGGGTAGTATAGATTTGAAAATTTACAATTCTTTAGATGTTGTTGGAAGAAATTAAAGAAGCCTTATTATTATTCACTACAATCAATACCCAACTTCTACAGCTTTGACTTAAGGAGTTTATTTTTGCTGAGCAAAATTATCAATACAAAATCTAAAATTAATTGTATACTGAGTTAGAAAAGACTTGAGTAAAGTATTTTAAAATAACCATTCCCTTGAACAGTGAACTCTATGTGACCTTTACTATGACATTAAAAATTTGAGTAGAAAATTAAAAGGAAAATGTTCTGTCTGCCATTTTTCTTCATTCTCACTGACATTGTTGCCCTCTTTTTATCTATAACAAAGAGACAGTACTCCCAATAAATATTAAAAAAAATCATTTGAGGGTTAACTTTAGAGTAGCAGAATCAAAGGGATTTTAACTGCTAGATAAATTTGAGGCAGGTATCTGCAGTAGAAAGAGAAATAAATTGAAAGAGAGGGGACCTGAATTCTAGATAACCTATGAAAAGTTACTTATGTCTCTAAGTCTCAGTTTCTTTCTTTATAAAATGAGGATGCTAATACAACAATTTCATAGGGTAATGCAAGGATTTAAATGAGAAGTATATAAGGTTCATATAAGTAAAATTCCTACAATAGCATCTATCATATAATTAGTAAATAGTAGTATTAGGAAGCACTTGATACTTTCAGTCAATGTCCAAGTGGTCTACATATGAGGTCTGTCCAGTCACACAATATGAAAAAAAGAGACATTTATTGAAGAAGATACAAAATACAAGAAACACTGTACATAGAACATTGACATCTCAGTCCTCCTGAAAGTAGGCACCTTGAGACCACACACAGTTCTCCCAATCGTCATCAGCTGCCCTGTCATATTTCCCTGAATCCTTTCCCTTTCAAAGGTGATTTTAGTTTTGGGAAAAGCCAGAAGTCACAGCTTGCCAAATCTCAGCTGTAGGAGGACTGAGTCACCTGTGTGACTTGATGTTTCATGAAAAACACTCTACATGAGATGTGATGCATGAGTGGGCGTATTGTCGTGATAAAGCTGCCATTCACCAGCTGCCCATCGCTATGGCCTTCTGAATAATCTGAATAGTTTCCACAGAGGAATGTTCAAGCTCGAGGCAAAAGTTGATGCAGATTCATTGCTCTACTCACTCAGTCATTTTGAATGCTATGGCCCCACAGACACGTGCTCATTCAATGGGGTCTACCAGCCCCACTGGCTAGTACAATGAAGTCATCATTGTTCACACATGCACATTCCAGTCCACTCTCCTTGGCTGCCAGGTTAAATCATGTTGTGCAAACCGCTGTCGTTATATTAACAATGGCTGGACTTTTTCCTGACAGACCCAGTATATTAGCTTATTTAATCCTCACAACTTTATGAGGTAGGTATGAAATATTAGTTGACATTATTAATTACATTATTTGAATCTAGAAGGTTTATATGCCTCTTGTACTTCATATGCATATTATCATTTTGCACTTTCACCCCTCCTTATTTTGAAAGCACCTCAAGGGCAGGAATTGTGTTTTTATTATATTCCATAGTTTGCAGGATCTGTTTAATAACACAGAAGTAAAAATAGGTAACAAAGGAAAAAGTGTGGTAGGCCAAGGGCAAATCTCAAAAATCAAAAGACAAATTATGGTTGAACTGTTATTTCTTCATGGCTCTAATACTTAATGTTGCTCCTGGTACCTGGTAGTTTTGGTGCAGATAGGGACTACTATACCAAACAGGATGAATGAAGAGCACTAACAAGGGTCACATGAGTTTTTTCACTGCCTCCACTTAAGGAGGCATGTAATACAGAGCATACTTATTGCCCAGGGCTAGATTATGAACAGCAAAACCACTGGGCTCTGGCATACATGCACTCTCCAATATGCAGGGAGAGAGAATAAATTTGCATGTGCACAATTTATTCTTGGAAGGTTTCAAAGAGAACCCAAAGAGGGCCTTCTGTTGGACCACCTACATAACCACACATCTCAAGATATTGTTTTCAAAGGTACAAGCAAACTAAGTTCCTTCCTTCATTCCTGCTCTCAAGGAGCTCACAACTGAAGGAACAAATGGGAACATTAAAACACAGCAATACAGCTCACAGAGAAAGGGAACCTGGCTCAGAATAGGGAGGTCAAGCATGCGTTCTTCTGGAGAACTGCCTGAGCTAAGTCTTGAAGGAAGAGAAGGCAATAGCCAAGTGAAAAGAGAAGAAAAGGCATCCTGAGAAGCAAGCAAGAGCAGTCTGTTTACATCAGCTGTTCAACGTGAATGGAGAAGTTGTGGGCTAGCCATCTTCGGAAACAGAAGCAGGAAAGCGAGGCAGGGCAGATAACGGAGGGGCTATTGTTGGCCAAACTTAGACTTTTAGCTTTTAGTTCCAGAAGTAACACAGCTAGTTGCAGTGTTTTAAGTATAGGCATAATGTAATCAGGTTTTCTAGGTATAAAAACTTTTTTGTTAATTTTCTGAGAGTGTAGGATATAACAAATATAATAAAATGGTAAGATTTAAACATTTTATCTTCATCATGCATGATTTTGTCTTACTAGTTGTTGTTTTTTAAATAAACACCTAAAAAATGTAACTCCATATTCATGGACATCGGAAAATAAGGTTCCAGCGATGGTCATTACATACCCAGTGTAGGTGCTATTCCAAACGGTAATGAGGTAACTGGAGACTAATTACACGAATCAAGAACAGACAATCACTCACTATAGAAGCCTCAAATTTTGCAAGAAGACAAGATGACTGGAAGGGAGCAACTGATGAATAGATGAAAAGCTACTTTTAAAACTTTTAGAAAAAGTGTATGAATTTGTTTAATGCTTTGCTAAAAAAAGATACGTGTTTATTTAGAGGCTGTCTCTAACTAAAGAGAACATCCAAGAAAGTTGCTTTGAAGTTATAATTAAAGCTATGCAGCCAGTAAACAAAATGTTATAGAATACTTAAGGGACATGGGAGATATTTAATATACATTATTTAGTGAAAAAGATCTATATGATACTATGTACAAATTAATTATGATAACGAAAGAAAAATTTGAATGGACTACTAACAAATGATAGGACTATAGGTGTTGTTTTTTAGCTTACATGTATTTTTATAATATTCTACAATAGCCATATATCCAGAGTAAACAAAAATTAAAGTTATTCAAAAGAAGAAATTTGTAACAAAGAGCCTATGAAATCAGTTATAAAAAGAGAAGGTAAATTTCTAATAACAAAAAATTAAAAGCATATGGTATCTTCATGATTCAATAGTTTTTTAAAACTTAAAATGTTTCCCCTTTCAAAACTGCAATGGGGTAGAAAAGGAGAAGGAGTCAAGCAAAGGAACACTAATAGAGGACTCATGAGCATGGACAAGGGGGAGCGGGATTGTCTGTGGGAGCTAGGCCCTGGGATACAGGTGAGCAATGGAGGAACACTTTGTAACACTTTCAACAATATCCAACTCACAATGTTGAATAACTAAAAAAAAACCAAACGTAATAACTGCAATGAAGAACCAAGAAGACAGCTAAAGAAATACAAATTAGCTCCAAGAATGTACAATAAGCAAATCTAGAAGTATTTTAATTTAAATTTTTAAAAAGCTCATTTTATGGATAATTTGGTTTGTTGTTCAAATGCACACAGTGAAGCTGCAGAATGTTATCTCAGTTCTAACTACATCCTTTAATATGAGAACTATGGAAGCATGAGCTAAGTGAACTTTGCATATTCAGGTAATGATGCTGAGCATATCACACCTACATATGCTATGCAAAATGTTGCAGATTAAATTATCCTAACCACATTTGGGAAGCGACAGTATGTCTGCCATTGCATGTAAACATATGCAGATTTATGCAAAAGATTCTCAAATATGTGTACCTAACATCCCAAACTCCCCACAGACATGCAAAGCCAGAAGGTTTTGTTTATTTTCAAATTTTTGGAAAACCTATAAATGGGACTACAAAAAGTAGATATGCTTATGTTTTATGTTCAAATTTGCAGCATCTGTGCTTTTTCCCCTTTATTTCTTTGTTAAGTCAGTTGGTC
Organism: Glossophaga mutica; assembly: GCA_039655065.1. Taxonomy (NCBI): domain Eukaryota; kingdom Metazoa; phylum Chordata; class Mammalia; order Chiroptera; family Phyllostomidae; genus Glossophaga; species Glossophaga mutica. Next base: position 78,702,878 of record CM077303.1, on the reverse strand, counting down.
AAGATTTTAAACTCATCTGCAGTAATTGGTATGGTAGACTTAATGCAAGCACAGAAGTTCCTTTTGTTTCTAAAAGCCCTTCCAGAGTTAGGGAGAGTTCATGCACCATTTTACATAATGCACCTGATTCTTTTATCACTTAAGATCCTTCCCAATGGTACTTATTTGTTAGCCCTTCAAGGGGTGCATTAACTCTTTCAGATTATTATAAGAGAATATAAAATCCCGCTAAAGTACTTTGCCAGGGTGAAGTCACTTTCCAGAAAGGGTGATTTACCATAGCATAATGAATTAACCTGTTTTAGTAAATCAGGGAAAAATCACAACACTGGTTTTGATGGTGTTAAGAGAATGTGGTATCAATAATGAGAAATAATATGAATATTTTTGAGAAGGAGCCATACTATATTTTAAAGAGTAGACTTGTTTCTGAAAAGCTTCTGTATATTGAATCCTCTTTGACACCAAGTAGATTTTACCAAGGGACTCCAAATTCTTGATTCCCCTTCCATCAAAAGGAAGAGTCTATTTTTGGGGGTATTTTTTCTTCTTGAACCTGGGCTCTGTGACTGCTTGACCAGAAAATATGAAGGAAGTAATATGGTGTTGGATTCTGAACTCAGGCCTCAGTAAGCTGGCAACATCTACTTCCTGAGTCCCTTAAGATGCTCACTTTTGAGACCCACACACCACACCAAGAGTAAGCCAGGCAGTCCATGGAAAGAGCCAGGTGATAAAGAACTGAAGTCCTTGACCCTTAACCATACTGTGCTTCCAGCCAACAGACAGCACCACTCTGCCATCCGTAAGAGGGACCCCTAATGAAAGTGGATTGATTGCCTAGCCATGTGGAACAGAGAGGAGCATTCTTCTATTAATCCCTGCCCAAATTGCAGTCTCATAAACTAAACGAATTACTATAGAATTAAGTCGTGAGGTTTTTAGGTTTCTTTGTCATGTGGCAATAGTTAACCAGCACAGGATTTGTTGGTACAGTGACCTTCTTTTGTGTGCATATGTGTTTGTCTCTGTGGCTTTTTGCAGTAATGTGTATCTCCAAGGAGTTGGTTCCTGCTTAAGGAATCTGAGACCTATCATCATCATAGTCTAGTAATGGTTCTGAACTACACAGAAGCATATAAGCAGGCTCTGGTACAGAAGACACAAGGGCTAAGGAAAAAGAACTTGTTTAAGAACCTATGCTCTAGAGTTATTTTAATATTTACCTGAGTTGAAGGCACTTGATTAATCAAACCACATTAACTTTTCAAGAGTTGTTCCTCCTTTCTTCCCTTTCAATTAAATGATAAAATAAAGAACTGCTATTGGTTGTAATATTTAACCAACTTCCATTAGATTACATAGGTTTAGTGATGTATTACTGAGGCACACTGGAGGTGGGGTAATGTAAAGTTACTTTTCACTCTGTGTCAAACTTCCATCTCCTTTAAGGGCATGTAGCCAAATTCAAATTTAAATTTTCCTCCTGTAAAGTACCTCCTTAGCAGTCTCAATAGAATATTGCTGTGGCAAGTGGTTAAGTTTGCAACTACCTGACAAGATTCCACATGGACACTTCTTCAGAGTGATTCAGGGCTGCCTTCAAAAATATTTTTCCCAGAGCCTATCCCTGATGCCTGAAATTTCCCTTTTACAAAAAAAGGATGAAATTAAACAGTTGTGTCATAGATCCTTAATGTGAATTGGTTTCTTTCAATAGCTCCCATTAGATGCAACAGCTAGCTCAAATTTGATTGGAAGGCCAGGGAGGAAGTGATGCGGAGCTACTGTCCTCAGAAAATCAAGTGTGGAGCTGAGGATGGGACAATGTTACTGAAGTTGAATTTCATAGTTTTGTCTGTCTTACCTTGATGCTGTAGAGTTAAGAAATATATATATATATACATGCATTTGATGGGATTTTTATTTTCTTGATGCTGCTGTCTGTTGGTAGCATTTTACACTCAGGGAAGAACATTCAGGTTTTCATCCCACTGCAGTGCACTTTGCAGAATACAGCTTCAGTGTCCTTCTAGCCTCCAAGAACAAATGAGCTTCTTCTACATCCCAAGGTACTACCGAAGAGTAACTTAAGCAGGGGAGAGAATCATGTTATGACTCTTGAGGCTCCTTAAAACTCTTATTACCACTTAAAAGTAAAGTTTGCATGGTTATATGATCAAATTCTTAAGACAGATACTGTTTATTGGTCCAACTGTTGCTTTATCAGTCACTGGCATGTGCTCTCTTGAAAATAAACTGTTGGTGGCCATTGTCCTGCTCCAATTTCAGTTGTTGTCAGGGTGATTCTGCAATCCCCTGTGATCAATGTTCTACAGTTTTTATAGGTTTTGCTCTTCTGCATAAATATTTCCTGATGTGCCTCCATGCTCTGCCCTGGAGGTCTATAACCATTTCCTAAAATGGCTTTCAAAAAGAAAATTATTTCTTTCACCTCTAGTAAGATATCTCTGAGGCAGCAGATAGGAGGCAGGAGCTGTTTCTCCCATCAGTATTTCCTTCAGTCTGTTGCGCACAGATACATGTCTCCACATCATAGAGTCCATTCTGTATATTAATCCGAAGTGGAACAGACTTATATTTGCCAAAGTAAGGAGGCATGAAAACAGTATTTTCTAATTAGACGATGGTGTGCCAAGTACTTGTCACTATATCCTTTAACTGGAGCTTTATTCTCTACTTTCCAAGGCATGTACATACATACATGTGTTTTCATTTATTTATATCTTGCCGTAATCTCCTAGCACTCGTTTTCCTTGTAACTGCTTTCTCTCACTAGTTGATGCTATAATGACAATTCAAGACTTTTGAAGGAAATTTTTAAAAGATGAACAAAAATGAGCAGACCAATTGAATTAGGAGCTCTTTTATAAGTAAACCCATTTTACAGAATTTAAAAGTTTTAGGTTACTGTATTTTTGGACTATAAGATACACACCCCCTGCCCCAATTTGGGAGGAATAATGGTTGTTAATGCTGCTGTTGAGTTCTATTTATATTTGCATTGCTGAAATATTATGTTATTAAATATTTTACCACATTTTTTGCTTCAAAATTTGTTTCCCTATTTTCCTCCTCTAAAACCTATGTGCATTTTATGGTCCAGAAAATACAGTATTTAAAACATTGACAATAACAAAAAAAATTCTGACTGCATATCCATATTCTGTTGATGTTACATTGTAGGAGCTGCTCAAAAAGTGAAACCCAGTTTTACTGAGGAAAGGAAAGCAGTGGAAAAGGAAAGGGGAAACAGCATTTTTAGCCTCAACATTGCCCCTACCATCCTTAGTCCTTTATAAATATTCCTTCACTCGCTGCCCATAACAATATTATGAGATACGTATTGATTTTTCCACTTTATAGATAAAGAAACTACAGTTCAGGGAGGTTAAGAAAATTGTCCAAGTTTAAAAAGCTGATAAATTTCAGGTCCACAGTTTTAATTCTGATACCATTATAATCTGAGGTCTCTCAATAATGCTACACACTTGGCTAACCTGAAACAATAAAGAACGAACAAATGTGAGGTCTGCCCAGAAAGTATCCAGCCATATATTATGAAAAATAGAGATATTTACTGAAGAAGACATTAGACATAAGAAACATTGTCCATAGGAAAAGGACACTTCAGTCCCCTTCAAACCAGGCACCTTGGGCGCTCACATAGTTCTCACAATTACCATCAGCTTCCCCATTGCATTTTCATGAATTTCATTAACAGTCTGAAATTTCTTCCCTTTTAAAGGTAATTTTAGTTTTGCAGGGCACCAAATCTCAGCTGTAGTGGGGCTGAGTCACTGGGGTGATTTGATATTTTGCCAAAACTCTTTACATGAGACATGATGTGTTGTCGTAATAAAGCTGCCAACCACCAGTTGCCCATAGCTGCAGCCTTCTGAATCATCTGAATGGTTTCTGCAGAGGAATGTTCAAACTCAACACAAAATCTGATGCAGGTTTGTTGCTGTACTTGCTCAGTCATTTTTGAATGCTATGGCCACACAGTACGCATGCTCACTCAATGGCATCTACCACCCCCACCAACTAGAACAGTGAAGTGGTCATTGTTCATGCATGAGTTCTCCTTGCTGCACTCTAAGGCATTTCGGTCCACTCTCCTTGGCTGCCAGGTTACAATGATGTTGTCCAAACCATTCTCATTATATTAACAATGGCTGGACATTTTCCAGACACACTTCAAGTATTGGAATTTTAGGTTAGGAGTTCAAGGTTTTATAAGCATGCACAAAAATTTCTAAGGTTTAGTAGAATGGCAAGTGATTGAGATAAGATCCTAAGACTACAAAAATGTAGTGACTTTTCCTGAAAGTGACCTGCTGGGAAAGGAGCAAACAAGGAAACAAACATACAGCATCAACAACTGAAAGGCCAAGTTGTAGAACTGTCTGCGATACTGCCGAACTTCTCATACTGACTGCTTCCAAATGCTGTCAGATCTGATACTCCTGGCATCTTTTTCTCAGACAGTATGGTGCCTCTTTTTATCTTTTAAAAAATACTGTAATTGAATGTAAAAGTAGTTTTTTTTTTTTTAATTGGAAATGTGTGCAGTTTATCAAACAGAATACTGGATGTTTCAAAACGATGAATTTTAAAGACATATTACTACTTGGTTTTTTTAAACTTTCATATTTTGAACTTGGAATGGATGAATAAAGATAATTTTGAAATCAGTTAAATTCCTAGGCTTTCTTAGATTTTTTTTTTGAGGGGTGAGGTGTAAGATAAATAAGGAGATCATGTTAAAAATAAACCAAAACAGCAGACTGATGTGACCACTGTGGAAAACAGTATGGAATTTCCTCAGAAAACTAAAAATGGAACTGCCTTTTGACCTAGCAATTCCACTGCTGGGATTGTACCCTAAGAGCCCTGAAACACCAATCCAAAAGAACCTATGCACCCCTATGTTCATAGCAGCATAATTTACAATAGCCAAGTGCTGGAAGCAACCTAGGTGCCCATCAGCAAATGAGTGGATCAAAAAACTGTGGTTCATTTACACAATGGAATTCTACACAGCAGAGAGAAAGAAGCAGCTTATACCCATTTCGACAGCATGGATGGAACTGGAGAGCATTATGCTAAGTGAAATAAACCAGGTGGTGATGGACAAATACCATATGATCTCATCTTTAACTGGAACATAATCAACAAAAGAAAAAAAGCAAACAAAATATAACCAGAGTCACTGAAATTAAGAACAATCTAACAATAGCCAGAGGGGAGGGGACAGGGGGCAGTGAGGAGAAGGGTTTTCAGGAACTACTATAAAGGACATGTAGACAAAACCAAGGAGGAGGGTGGAAGCAAGGGAGTGGGGGTGGTTTGGAGGGGGGAGGGGGTGGGGTGGGGAGAATATACAGACAACTGTAATTGAGCAACAATAAAATAATTTAAATTTTAAAAAATAAATAAACCAAAACAATATGAAACACTGTCTACTTAAAAATGAGAAGAGCATTATATCTAAACAGTTAATATTCAACAGGTTTTCCAAAGTATAACATCTGTTATTGGTCCCCAATCTGAAATACACTTTGAAAAAGCTTGGAGAGTTTTTAAGAGTTTTAGAATCAAGATGGGCCTTTAAAATAGGGCTATATTTTTTTTCAAATTACTGTTTCAGGTTTTGTCAGATATATTCCCAGAAGTGGAATCACTGGGTCATGAGGCAATTAATTCTATTTATAATTTTTTGAGGGACCTCCACACTGTTTTCCAAAGTGGTTGCACGAACCTGCATTCCCACCAACAGTGCACTAGGGTTTTTTCTCCACAACCACTTCTTGGTATTTATTCAAAGAATCCTGAAGTACTGACTGAAAGGATATATGAACCTCTAAGTTTATTGCAGTGTTATTTACAATAGCCAGTATTTGGAAGCAGCTCACATGTCCATCAGTAGATGAGTGGATAAAATAGCTGTGGTACATTTGCACAATAGAATATTATTCAGCTTAAAAAAAAAAAAGAAAGAAAGAAATCTTACCTTTTGCCACAGTATGGATGAACCTAGAGGGTATCATGCTAAGTGAATAAACCAGTCAGAGAAAAACAAATACCATATGACTTTACATATATATGGAATCTAATGAACAAAATCAACAAACAAAATGAAATAGACTCATAGAAAACAGACTAACAGCTGTCAGAGGGAAGGGGCCTTGGGGGCTGTGTGAAAAAGGTGAAGGGATTAAGCGGTACAAATTGGTAGTTGCAGAGTAATCACGGAGATGCAGACTGCAGCATGGAGAATGTAGTCAATAATGTCAAGAGAACAGGGAATGGGGCCAAGTGGGTGCTTGGGGCAATGTGGGGACCACTCCGTAGAGTGCATGGTGTTCTGGCCACTTTGCTGTACATCTGAAACTGGTGCACATTGGTAGTGAATGTAAACTATGGTTGAAAAATAAAATAAATATTTTTTAAAAAAGCTAGAATAAATGAGTTTAAGTCATTTTTCTTAAGAATAAGTTGATAGTGGTTGTCAAGAAAAAGACAGAGAATTCATTACTTATATATACAGTTGTTTCCTTATTCTGATGAATAATAACAAATCAAAGGATGAGTTTGCAAAACAGCAGGAAGAATTCCTGGATATGAATACAAACTTCCAGACAATTAGAGTGTAAGATACTGTAGTTTCTTTGGAAGCCTAGCAGTCTTTAGTCTGCTGCATAATAAATAGAAAGAAGCATTAAATATTTAAACACTTCCCCCAAGAGATAAATCGTTAATAAAATGAGTAAGAATAAAGTAATGCTCTGTCAAAGTAAGTGCTTTTACTAGTTGTGTATGCCAGTGGCCCTCTGAAAAGCTGGAGCTTATATCACTTCCTAAATAAATAATTCCATCTGAAACAACTTTAACCTCAAAAGGTCCCTAGAGGTGATAATTCTTCTTTTTCAAAGTGTCTAAGTAATCATTTATTTGCTGCTTTAATTCTGATTAATGAGTTAGACTTATCCCTTGATTGATTTTCTACTTATAACTTCCTTACAGTTTTTCATGTCTGTCAGAAGTTTGTCTTTGGAACTTTATCTCTCTCCTTGATGTAATTTCTCAATCCTATACAGCACTTTGAAATTTCCTTGTAATAAAATTTCCCAGACTGGAAGATCTCTGAACTTAGGCTGCCCCCATATCAAAATGGCATCAGCATTCCTGTAGATTTAACATTTTTAACACCAAAAAAAGATTCTTGAGCCTCTTATAGTGTGTTAGGTCCTGGTGATATAACCAATATATAATAATGCCACCAACTCCTTCTGCCACACACTCAGTTTGATTTCAGAGCTCCTTTTAATATTCTGTTCAGGTAATGGCCCATTCTACTTTATTGTCCTCACGCCACTTTTTCTGCAAAAGCACTATAGATCATATTGTAAATGTTGCAATTCTCAAGGAGTTAATACACTCAGAGCTGAAGTCACCTTCCCAAAGTCACATAGCTTCCTATTGGACAAATGTGTAGTATGATACCTTTCTGAATTCATTCAACATATTTTTCTGATAGTTGTCCTCTTCTACCTGTTTTAACTCCTACATAAAGTTTACTATCCATGGTGACAGCAGGAAGCTAAGAAAATGGCAAGCTGTTACAATTGTTTTTACCCCAACCTATTTCACAAAATTATCAGAAGATTAAGTCAAATGACGCGTTATCCTCCAACCAAAGGGATTCCTTCCGTTAAAAAATGAAAGTGAAACCAAGAGGAAGAGGTTAACGAATGTTTCTTTACACTGACTACAAGACCACCTGCAGGAGTCACGGTGAGTCTCAGGAACTAGGAAGTTCCAGGGATTACAAGCTCAGTGTGAAATATTTTACGTACAGCCAAAGTCATTTCCTTATGTTCTGAAAAATGCACTCATAATTTATTCCCAGAACACTATCCAAAGGTGCAGCTAGCATGATCTTTTGGTACTACATACTTTAGTATAATTTACTTCATTTGCAGGAAGTATTTTCATCCTAACATCATTACGAAGGCGGGGGGGGGGGGGGGAGGGTGCCTTACAGCCAGGCCACCTCCGAAATGGCCCTGCACAGTTCAGTCTAGTTTCACCTCAGCTGGGCCCTCGGCCCCACTCAACTGAACACCAGTTATGTCCTTGTTTCACATTATTTTTGAACTGCTGTGAATCTGAGCACTCTGGCTTTCTTCTTTTTTTACCCTTTCAGACGCTTACCAGCACAGGTTTTCCTACATCCACTAATTTAGTACATTCAATTTCTATTAATATAACATTCACTTTATATGGTTATGGCTTTCCCAAATACATTCTTTCCTACTCTGCACCATTTTAATTTCAGTCTCTTCCATACTAACCAATACTTGTTTAAGCACTAAGCATTATACATGGCCTAGTATATACACTTATAAACAAAAGAGAGTCTATCATCAAATCATTACAGCAAAGGTAAAGGCATAACACACAAGTAAAAAATGAATAAATAATTATGATGAATGAATAATTACAAAATGCAAATTTAAGTTACTACCAAGGACACAGAGAAGGTACTTTTTAAGCTAAGATTCAAAGTATGACAAGGAATGGGCTATACAAAAGTATGGTGCAAGCTAACGCAAAACCTTGTCAAGCTACAGCAAATTAAATGGAAAAGTAAAGTATTACAGGACTAAAATAATACTAAAATAAAGGACAATTAGGTAACATGAGATACCTGTTAGAATTTTTAAGTGTAACACTGAAAATTTTTTAAAAAGAAATGATGGAGGATAAAGTCAAAGTTCCAATTATGAGAACAAAAAATGGATATTAAAAATAAAAGAGACACCTCCGGCCAAGATGGAGGCGTAGGCGGACACACTGTGCCTCCTCTCACAACCAAAATTAAGGACAACAAATATTTAGAAACAAGAAAACAATCAGAACTAATAGAAAATTGAACTGTACGGAAGTCCAACAACCATTCATCCAGACCGGTAAGGGGGTGGAGTCGCGGCAGGAAAAAGTGGAGGTGCGGACCCAGGAACGCAAGCAGCAGCGGCTGGCAGTTCCCAGGTGCACAGGCGGCGGCTGGCGGACCCCAGGCACAGGCGGGAAACTGTGCAGACCCAGTGAGGTTGCACAGGGCGGCTGGCTGACCAGGTGGTCCCACATTTGTGCGCGCAGACGGTCCAGGCAGAGGGGAAGTGGCGGAAGGGACTGAATCCAGGAGAGAGCGGAGCAGGCGCCATTGTTCCCTCTCAGACCCCGCCCCCACATACAGCATCACAACCCAGCGACTGGGCTGCCCCACACTGGGGAGCGCCTGAGGCTCCACTCCTAACTAGGTCACAGCACGCGCACGTGCTCGCGCAGATAATCCAGGCGAAGGGGAAGCAGCGGAAGGGATCAGAGTCCAGGAGAGAGTGGAACAGGCACCATCCTTCCCTCTCGGACCCCATCCCCCACATATAGCATCACAACCCAGCGACTGGGCTGCCCCGCCCTGAGGAACACCTAAGGCTCCATCCCTCACTACATAATAGCCACGACAAGACTAAAACCAAACCAAACCAAAACAAAAAAAAACCCTCACCAAAAATGGCTCAAACCGGAGAAAAAATGAAAACCCCAGAGTCAATTCCTCTAAGCCGTGAAGAGATAGCCAACCTATCAGATGCCCAGTTCAAAGCACTGGTCATCAAAATGCTCACAGAATTTGTTGATTTTGCTCACAAATTAGATGAAAAAATGCAGGCTACAATATATGAAATGAAGGAAGATGCATGGGGAACAGATAGAGATGGAAGGAAAACTGGGACTCAAATCAATGGAGTGGACCAGAAGGAAGAAACTAACAACCAAACAGAAAATGAGGAAGAAACAAGAATTCAAAAAAATAAGGAGAGGCTTAGGAACCTCCGGGACATCGTTAAACGTCCCAACATCCAAATTATAGGGGTCCCAGAAAGGGAAGAGGAAGAGCAACAAGTAGAAAACTTATTTGAACAAATAATAAAGGAGAACTTCCCCAATCTGGCAAAGGAAATAGACTACCAGGAAGTCCAGGAAGCTCAGAGAGTCCCAAAGAAGTTGGAACCCAAGCAGGAACACACCAAGGCACATCGTAATTACATTAGCCAAGATTAAAATGAAGCAGAGAATTGTAGAAGCAGCAAGGGATAAGGGCACAGTCACCTACAAAGGAGTTCCCATCAGACTGTCAGCTGATTTCTCAAAAGAGACCTTACAGGCAAGAAGGGGCTGGAAAGAAATATTTGAAATCTTGAAAAGCAGGGACCTACATCCAAAATTGCTCTATCCAGCAAAGCTGTCATTTAGAATGGAAGGGAAGATAAAGTGCTTCTCAGATAAGGTCAAGTTCAAGGAGTTCATCATCGCCAAGCCCTTATTATATGAAATGTTAAAGGGACTTACTTATCTAAGAAAAAGAAGATCAAAAATAGGACAGTGAAAAGACAGCAAACTCACAGCTATTAAGAACCACACCTAAAACAAAAGCAAACTAAGAAAACAGCTAGAACAGGAACAGAACCACAGAAATGGAGATTACATGGAGGGTTAGCAACATGGGAGTGGGAGGAGGAGAGGGGGAAAAGGTACAGAGAATGAGTAGCATAGATGGTGGGTAGAAAATAGACAGGGGGAGGGCAAGAATAGTATGGGAAATGTCGAAGCTAAAGAACTTATGACACATGGACATGAACTAAAGGGGGGAATGTGGGAGAGGGTGTGCAGGGTGGGGGGAATGATGGGGAGAAATGGGACAACTGTAATAGCATAATCAATAAAATATATTAAAAAAAGAAAAAAATAAAAGAGAATCTTTTAAAAATTAAAATGACTATTTAAGACGTCCATTATATCAGTGATAGGAATTAAATAAAATGAAACTAATAAAAATAGGTGGAAGAAAATCATCAGAGAAATAATACAATGATATTTCCTATAAATGATAGACATGTTTCCAAATACAAAGGGCTGACAGAGCATCCTGCATAATACAATAAAGAAATACTTCATCAAGGCATAGTACCTTGAATTTTCCATATTTCAAAGATAAAAAAAGTTTCTGAAATCATCAGAAAGTAAAAAAAAAAAAAAAAAAAGATTCCGTACAAAGAAATAGAAATCACTTATCACAGAAACTCTCTATAGCAACAGCCAAAAGACATTGATTAATGCCATCACAATTCTGAAAGGGGATGACTTTCCATTTAAAATTTTTATTTTACCTTATTTATGAATTAATAGGGAGAGTAAAACTTTTTAAACATGAAAATGTTCAAGAAATATATAGCCCATTTTTTCCTTTTTTCCAGAACTACTGGAAGATATATTCCACAGAATAAATTAGGAAACAGGAAACAAGATTTAAAAAGAGAGACGGTGAAAAGAAAGCTTCTAAAGGACAGAAGCCTCCAAAGGCCAAGAAGCCGGAGAAAGAGAAAGGTCCAGGCTACCCAACAGGCTAGGATGGAACAAATACAGTGATAAACTCTCTGGTGGAACAGAACTTTTGGAAAATACTGTTGTTCACAGTCTAATCGTATATGAAAATAATTACATAAAAACTAAGCAAATGAAAATCAGGGGAAATATTATTTTCAAGAAAGTAAACAAGGTAGCTAATGAGACATACATTTTATACAATTTTGCTTATCAGTGGATAATACTTATATTGTCAGGTAATATGTGATAGAGTTACAAAGAATTTAACTAGTAAATTTGATTGAAATCAAATGCTTCAAGGTTGAGGGATTTGGTGTGAAACATAGCGAAATCCTTCAAGGTTGAGGGAGATTGGTGTGAAACATAGTGAAATCCTGACTTTCCATAAGAGGAAAACAATAAACAGATGCATCAAGAATGATCACTACATGCATATTTTTTGTACAGTGGAGATAACCAGTGATAAAGCTAAGGAGTAAAGTCAAAACTGCTAAGGAGCAATGTAAGAGTGAGGCAGAAAAGAACAAAGGATCACTACTTATTTTTATATAAATTTTAGTTTACTTTGACTTTTGGAAAAGTGACCATTTTATTAACTAAAGTAAAAACTAATAAATTGTTAGTGTGACAAAAATATATGTATATTTAAACTCAGAAACATGTAGAGAAGAAAACAAGTCACTCTAAATCCCACAACATAGAGATAATTACTATTTCTCCCCATGAAGTATTTTCATATGTTTAAATATAATTAGTATCACATTTAATATGGATGACTGGTTATCATCCAGCCAATTTACTGATTATAAAGAGGACAATAAATAGTGTAATGACATTTAATAGATAATGTAATGAATCTACTCTAATTTTAATACTATGAACTCAAGCTACTTAAGCTTTTTTTGAGAATGTAAATATGTATATACATTTACATACAAAGTAGGAAACTTTTTTTAAATCTAAGATTTTTTTTTTTTTACTTTTATATTTTATTTATTTATTTTTAGAGAAGGGAAGGGAGGAAGAAACAGAGGGAGAGAAACATCGATGTGTGGTTGCCTCTCACACACCCCCTACTGGGGACCTGGCCTGCAACCCAGGCATGTGCCCTGACTGGGAATGGAACCAGCAGCTCTTTGGTTTGCAGGCCAGCACTCAACCCACTGAGCCACACCAGCCAGGGCAGTAGGGAACATTTTTAAACATGAGCATGAAAAAGCTTAATACCATGTGAAGGAGAGATGACCTTGTTCTGAATTCGGTGTGTCTGTTCCATTGCAGGTACCTGAGAGAAAAATGTTTCTGCCAGAAGGACAAGCAAGGTTAAAAATCCCTGAGGTGGGAGCACGCTGAAATATTTGAGAAACAATCAGGAGGCTGATATAACTGAAACTGAGACTGAGGGGAAGACAGGATCAGGTGGTGAAGTCAGATAAGTACGTGCTTGCTTTCTGCAGATTGAAAGGACTTTGGCATTTCCTCTGATTGACTTGGGACACCATTGCTGTTTTGAGGAGTGAAATGACAGCATCTAGTTTTACATTTCAACGTGCTTGATCTGGTTGCTTTTTGGGGTTCATTATTCCAAGTTGGAGGTAATGAGTTCAGCTAGGACCTTAAAGGTGGATAGGCAAGAAGAGGTCAGATTCTGAGTATGTAAATGGAAGGGAGAATGTCAGGATTTTTTGTGTGTGGAAGGTTGGTCCCTTTTACCTTCCTCTTGCTTCCAGTTTATAGAACAGATCATCAGAGTTTTGTTTTTTTTAAGTGATCAGATTGCATTCAAAGACAATTCAAAGCCAAAATTCAAGGTTCCAGATATTTTTACATTTTCCCCTGCAGTCACTGAGATTTTATATGATGAGTCTCATGTCTTAGCTGTTGGTTCCACCAACACACAGACACCCACACAACACAACAATGAAAAAAAGCTGTTTAACAGCATAGAACTTTGATAGCATTAACTTATACCTAATAGCCATGAAAGCTTAATGACACAGAAGATCTGGCAGTGATCCTCAGAGGACTGTAAATTGATATGAACACAAATTTCCCATTAGGAGCATTATGTTAACTAGTTTCATACACAATTATCTGCATTTCCCAGTGTTAAAGACTTTGAAAACATAAATTACAGCTAAAACTTACAGGCCTGTTTGAGATTCAAAGTAAAACTTCTACTTTAAAAATAAGTCCCTGCATTTCTGCCTGCCTATACCCTTCCACTCCCTGAAGTGCAGGAATAAAAGCAGGATAAGAAATAGAAGCACCTGTGTGTGAAGTGCCTGGGAGCGGGCGTGTTGAGTCACATAGAACAACACATGAGCAGGTTTTCAGTTACACTTTCCTGAGGCTTTCCCTGCCAATCAATGTGGTAATCAACTAACATGGGAAACAGTGTTCTGTTAATTGATTAGACTGGAATAAAAATAAAGCTCTTTAAGTTTCAAAACAGTTATATACACATGTTCCAGGCATGCCATTTTTAGGATGATGAGAGATCCAGGCTAAATAATCCACCTAAGATCACACAATCAATTAAAGACAGAAACAATCCTCAAGCCCGGATCTCTTACCTCCCTGAACACTCACACTGAGAGAGTGCCCAGCCTTAACCGGAGCAGCCTATTTCAATAACGTACACACTCATGTGTTTAATGGAGAGTACACTGCACTTTTTGAAATGGCTTCAGTGTGTCACTGCTCCACTGTTCTCCATACAAGACTGAAGTTGTATTACAGCCTGGTGAGTTAAAGAAGCTGTATAGCAGTGGTATCTTCATTTAAATCCCCAAAGTGTATTTATCACACGCATGATATTGGTCTAGTGATTTCAATTCATATATTTTCAGGTTTTTTCTTCTATAAAATGGAAAATTTAATGCTATGTACCTCAGAGTTGGATTGTGAGGATGAAATGAGTAAAAACATGAAAATCACTGAAAATGCCCCTTGTGCATAGAAGTCACTGAATAAATGTTAATATTCTTATAAAGAAGTTCACTGTTCTAAACTGATAATAGTAAACCTCTTTGTTATATTCATCTTAGTTTGATTCTACTCAGAGCTTCCTTCTGTTGAAGAAAACATTTTAAAGTCAGAAAATCAAGCAATACATGGCAAAGTGCTCGGTGGCTGATGTGCGCCCTGGAGGAGCTGAGGTTTGCTGTATCGTAAATAATACAGTTCATGTAATCCCTCCCAAGTTTCTGCAGCATGGTAAAGGTAATAATGTGTAACTGATGGAATTTCAAAAAAAGCATTATTAAAATATTTGTTCAGTGACCTTTTGCTCTTTACCTTTTGTCTTCTGTGTCTGTTAAAATTCTGGTGCAATATTTATCCATCTTAAACATTTCTTTCAGTTCTACTCATGATACCCCTTTAATTGGTTCAAGGCACCTATTTTCTTTTCTTTTTGGAATTAAGATATGTGATGATACTTGTTAAAATTTTATATCTTTCACTGGCTGGTGGTTCTGCTGGTTGCAGCATAGTCCCATATGCCAAAAGGCTGTAGGTTCAATTCTCATTCAGGGCACAGGCCTAGGCTGAGGGTTTGACCCCCAGTCAGGGCATGTGTGGGAAGCAACTGATCAATTTCTCTTTCCCTCTCCCTCTCTCTCTATAATAAATAAACATGTTCTCAAATGAGGATTAAAAAATAAAAAGAATGTTATACCATAAATTAGGTTATTTAGGCCCAGGGAGTAGATCTCTTATAAAAAGGGAATAAAACATCAGTCAGCTTCTCATGGTATATGAATTACATTAAGTACTTTGGCAGACCTTTTGCATTCCACAGCCCAGCAGGCTGCCATATGGTAAAATCCTTCCTTGGTACTAAAACATGCTTTTGCCTGTGTAGGGTGCTAAATCTGTCAGTGGTATTTTATTCCTGATAACCAAAGATGCTGAGATAGTCTCTAAACCTATTTACATATTTACGATATTCTTAGGATATAATTCACAGATTGGAAACTTTAGATGAAAACAGCAAAGAGTAGAAACCAGAAAGCATGTTTCAGGGGGAAATGCTTAAAAGAACAGAAAAAGTATCTTCTCATCATGCACGCATCACGGATGACTCAGAACATTCTCGTAACAGTCTGTTTCCACAGGCATAAAACTCAAGGTAGTTCAGAGAACTGAAATCTTGCTTTGTCAGGATCTGTCAAGGAATATTGGTAACAATGAGCAGTTACCTATTAAGTTTACCAAGCACATGAATATTCCAAAGTATAGGTTTGTGATGTAGAGAATCAGATTCATTAAGAGCCTTCTAGGCAAAGAATACTCTCTTTAAATAGTGTTGTATTTATAAACTTAAGAATAATAGCTCTATAAGGTTCGGTTTCCAAAGGGAAAGATTTACAGAAATAAATTATACCTCAATTCCAAGTTGATATCATCTGTGAATTCATACTTTTTTCTGAGTACTGGAGTAAACAGCATATAACTTCATGACCATATGAGGACAATGGAAAGGAAAACACTTCAAAAAAATAAATAAATAAATGTCAAGGAAGGCAGAGAACTCAGAAATCCTTATGTTTAAAAAATGCCTACCTGGCCCTGGCTGATGTAGCTCAGTGGATTGAGCGCGGGCCTGCGAACCAGAGGATCGCGGTTCGATTCCCAGTCAGGGCACATGCCTGGGTTGCCGGGCCAGTTCCCAGCAGGGGACATACGGGAGGCAACCGCACATTGATGTTTCTCTCCCTCTCTCCTTCCCTTCCCCTCTAAAGATAAATAAATAAATAAATAATAAAAATAAATAAAATATTAAAAAATGCCTACCTGGACAAAAATCCATAAAACCTAAAATTCAGTAAATAATTTGTATATGTTATAAAAGGAGGAAAGCTTTTCTAGATATAATAATATGGCAGACTAAGTTAATATTGCAACTCCTTTCCCTACAAAAAAATTGACAACACTAAATAAAATAACAACAATAAATAAATACTAATCAAGTTTAAAAGGAAGAGGAATAACAAATCCAGGGTAATAAGGAACAAGTTAATACTGCTGCAGCTTATAGGAATGCTGTGGACCCCCAGAAGGACTATATCTGCAAAGAAGGACTCCTCCTGGTTAATTGTGCACAAATTCATAATCACACACACTGATCACAGAGAAGCCAAACACTGAGCCGTGAGCCTTCTGCACTGGGTTCTAATCCTATTATCCCACCTTTACAAAGGAGTTCCTGGAATTCCAATGAGCCAAGAGTGCAATGTCTAATCAGAGCTGCTCAGCTATATATATCCTCATTTGCATCTTTAAAAACCAATCAGAGTGGCTCCATAACAACCAATCAGAAGAGCCAATTCCAACCAATCAGGACAGTGCTGTTTGCAGTAATCAAATTTGTATTCCTCACTTGCATAATAATGAGCCAGTCAGGAACAAGGGCGGGCACTTTCTCTGCATAATTGTCATGCTTCCCCTTTGCCTCAGGGAAGCTTACTTTTGGTTACCACCTGAGGCTGTGTTTCGTTAGTTTGCAAAATGTTTACCTGAATAGAGTTTCTCCTATTAAGACACCTCAGACTGGAGACTTCTATTGGCACTAGACTGGTAGCATCATCAATCTAAAAGTAAATACCACCTTCCAAGACTTAAATATTTTCATTTGAATGGCTCAGTTTTGAAAACTTGGAGCAATAAATGTGACTCACCTCCTTTCTGTGTTGATTAACAAATAACTGAGAACTGCAAAACAGTGTAGATGATGAGTCACTGATATGAAAGGATCTGACTTCATCACTTGGTGGATAAATTACTACTAGACACAGAGAGTTAGTTGCCTGATACTTGACCAATGCATTCACTAACATATGACCTGATGGTGGTTCTAATAAAAAACATACTTTTGGCTAATGATGAATGTAAACAAGATTTTGAGATATTTGTAAAAGTTGTAATGTGGTATAGAAATATCTGTGATTTCTAATGGTGATGCCACAGCTCCTGCTAATACTATTGTAGTTTACTGCCTGCATTCATGATTAGAGGAAATAGAATATTTAGTTATAGCTTATAGATGAAGATGTAATTTTTCCATCAAATACTAGGCCCTTAAAAATCTATCCATGGAGCTATTATACGTGCATTACCTCATTTAATCTTTACAAGATCCATGTGAAGTTATAATTGTTATTATTAAACTGATGATTAAAACTGAAGCACCATTCAAATCTTTCCATTGATTCTTTATCACACAGCAGAATAATCCTGGACCTAGGACTCTATCAGAGGCAAATTGACTCTGGCACCTTTGCTTTTATTATTCCTTTATTTTGAACTAAATTCTTATCATTAATATGTATTTATGCATTGGGTAGTTCTATATCTATCTAGCCAATTGTTCTTTCTATCAATTCATGGACCACATCCATAATTTTTCATTTCAGCTTTACAATATGTTTAACATTTATTTAGTAGGGTGATTTCTCTCTCAAGATCCTGTATATTTTTCAATATCCAAATCAATTAGCTAAATTTAAGAGGCATTTTCAGAATTCATATTTATTGAGGTACAGTTTTGCATACATTAAAATTCATCCGTTTTTGAAGTACAGTTGATGAGTCTTACAAATGCCTAATGCCTCCAAGAAAAGTTCCCTTATTCTCCTTTGTAGTTAATCCCTTCCCCTTTAAACTTTAAAAATAATTTAGGAGTAAACATCCTCTGGCTTGAGAAACATCACATTTTTAGTTTATATATTAAAAAACATCTTTTAAACAATTTTTAAAAATAAGTTTAAATGAACAGAAAGCAACATTATGACATAATAGTAACAGATCACTCCAACCAAAGCAGATTTGATGATGTTAAGATTATATTTAAGGTTTTGGAGGGATCATGTTGAATAAGGTTTAGGCATAGATTTGTGCATAAAGAAAAGTAAAGTAGGGATAATGCCACACACTTTAGGTACATGCAGTACCTGATAAATTGTGGACTTGGTAAGCTGATATTTTCATCTGGCTGGTGTGTCTCAGTGGAGTGAGTGCCAACCTGGGAACCAAAGGGTCGCTGGTTTGATTCCCAGTCAGAACACATGCCTGGGTTGCAGGCCAGGTCCCCAGTTAGGGGCATGTGAGAGGCAACCACACAGTGATGTTTCCCTCTCTTTCTCCCTTCCCCTCTAAAAATAAATAAATAAATCATCTTTTTTTAAAAAGCTGGGTTAAAAAGGTGAGGGGATTAACAAGTACTAGTTGGTACTTACAAACTAGTCACAGAGATGTAAAATAAAGCATAGAAATATAGTTGATAACATTGTAATAACTATGTATGGTGCCAGGTGGGCTTTTGAAAGATTAGGGGGATCACTTCATAAAGTATATGATTGTCTAACTGCCATGCTGCATACCTGAAACTAATATAAAACAATGTTTGAATGCAAACTGTAATTGGGAAAAAAAAAAAAAAAGCCAGAGGGAGTAAGAAAGAAATCTGTTACTCTAGATTTAAGTCAGGCTACCCAGAATATACTTGTTGAATTGAAAATAAGAAATTTGTAAAATATCAAACATATGGCCTTCGTCTTAACCAACAGAGATCTCTGGTATAGCCAGCAATAATTCTTGGATTCTAAATATATAATTTTTAAAAACCTAGCAAAGGTAGGTTTGGTCCCATAGCCTGAGATTTTTAAAAAAAGATGATTCAGCCTTGGCCTGGTAGCTCAGTTGGCCCAGTAGAGCACGGTTCAGATACACCAAGGTTCCAGGTTTGATCCCCAGTCAGGGCACATACAAGAAACAACAAATGAAAGCATAAATAAGAGGAACAATGACTCAATGTTTCTCTCTCTCCCCCCTCTCTCTACTTCCTTCTGTGCCTCTCTAAAAATAAATTTTAAAAATTAAAAAAAGATGATTCAAAGTGCTTCAAAAACATAAAGTAAAAATTCGTAAAATTATTTTCAATTAGAAATATCAAAATCAACATTTAAAAAAAGGCAAAATAAAATACATAGTATGGCACTTACAACTTGTACAACTAACTGTATTTCCCACTCTTAGTGGAAGATGTTTTCATTTTGTGAAAAAAATTTTCCACCAAATAATTGTACTCTAATTATAAAACTTTGAATAGTATGTAGCAGAAAAATGACATGATTTTCAAATGGATTGCATGTCCCTTGCATCGGTAATAACAACATATGTCTTTCTTAGGGTTAACATCTGACAGTGTATTGTGCCTTTACGACCTCCCTTCCTCATGCCGTTTCCTCCTCAGTCTACTGCAATCTCCCTCACACCTCCACTCGAACTACTCCTATGCAGGCATTACTGTGTCCTTAATGCAACATTTCAGTCTTAACTTTCATTAACTAATTTCTCTGCTGTTTTTAATATAGATCACTCCTTACTGCTGAGAACTTTTACTCCCTTCATTTCTGTAACACCGAACTCCTATAACTCTCTTCTAAATAATAGTCTTCTCCATCTCTTTTATCTTGTAAATGCTGGTGCATTCAACTCTTTCATCCCCACCAAATGTATTTTCTTATTCTAAATTTCTCCTTGACTATCTCTGTCACTTTTGTAACTTTAACTTCTACCTATATGTTCTTATCATTTCAAAAGTCATAGCATTACTCATGATCTATTTTAAGAATATTAAATGTGTGTAAATACCTAATTTCTGCAGCTCTCTACTTCAGTATCTCAGAGATCTTTTAAAGTCCAGATATCTAAAATGAAACTTGTATTCCTTCCAAAACCATTTTCCCTCCTAAAAATCCATGTATCAATTTATGCAGACATAAACTGCAACAATGCAGACATCTGGCCGAAAATCTTGCTTGTTTGTTTTTTGGTTTTTTGTAGCCCTTCAGCCTCACTCCATACCTAAACTACAAGTCCCACTGGACAATTTTATCTAGTAATTACATACTAAACCTGGACAACCATTTTTATTTCTGGGTCCACTTTTCATCTTCTTTGGCCCACAGTGTTCAAATGTACTACTGAATTTATATCCCAGGCCCCTCAAATCCATCCTCCACACATCATTAACAGACTGATTAATTAACCTAAAGCATTGACCTGATGCGTTCATCTCCCTAAAATCCTTTAATGTCTCCTATTTAAACAAAGATCATTTTTTAAAAACATGTACAATATCAACAATTAAAAACTTTACATGCATTAAAAAAATAAAAAATAAAAACAACATGGTATCCTAACAGGAAAAAATTAAATAAATAAAAGGTCCAATGTAAAAACCAACAACAACAACAACAACAACAAAAAAAACATGTATACACAATGATCTGCATAACCTTAACCCTACCTGCTTCTCTAGCTTTGTCTCATCCTATGTCCCTTGCACTTCACCAACAATTATTAAAAAAGCACGGAACACATCACTCTAAGCTACGATTTTATCCTTTGCTCAGACAATTCCCTTTGCCTAAAATAGATATACTCATGCCATTCTCCTTCCCCCTTGTAATCAACACTTTCTGTCTTTTAAGGCTCAACTCACATGTCATGTCCTCCAGAGATTTTTCTAACACTTCTACTTTATTAGTTTAACTATAACTCATCTATTTTTCATAATACCCTATACAACGCACTGGTGACATTTTGATATTTGCAATAAAATATTGCTATATGTTTCCATTTTACTCCTTTCTCCCAATGATCAACATTCTATAAAAATGATTTCCCTCTTTTTTTGAATCAACATGGCCTTTAATTACCAGATATGTAATAGGGCTCAATGAATGATGGTTGAAATGAAATGAAAAACAAAAAGGTAGCTGGGATGGGTTGTCCTGTTAACTGAGTAGAAATATACCTTCACTGGAAACATTAAAAGATATTTAGATATCTCAATGCCTGTTGTACATCCTCAATTATTTATCACTGATGTCATAGAGGGGATTCATACATCAGACAGAGGTTCCAGCCAAAGTAGAGGGTCTCCTAACTCTAATCGTCCACAATTCCACTTACACTGTGCCTCCCTCAGAGCCTAATTTGCTAGCTTCTAAGATTTAGGCACTGATAGACTTCCAATTAGAAAATAACAATCTGTATGTGAAAATACAGAAAACATTGTATATATTTTAATTTGTGTTTGGCATTTTACTCTTTGAAATCTCTCATATTTGATTTCTTTTCTAAAACTATTGCCTGTTGAATGTTCCTCATACATGTTTTACTATCATGAAAGCTGGAATGCAACTTACACAAAAAGGGGCAGAATTCAATTTATACAATTAATCGATTTACACTGTTTAATAAACACAACAGGCATATAATTGATTTTCAGATGTAGAAATATATTTTAAAATGATATTGAGACCTACAGTTTGCTGGTTTTATATTATCTAAGACTTCAACATTTAGCTTAGTTCTTGACCTTTACTGAATTCTTTACAGGAAAGTGCCATGTATTTTCACTTTAGTTTCTTCCTCCCTGATTAGACTTTTTAAACGCTTACAAAAGAACTTGTGATTAATGACAGTTAGAACTTATTGTACTTGAAGGACAAATGCTTGCTTCACCAGTTAAGGGAACGAGCTAATCAAAATAAAGAAGAGCTAGCCAGGGAGAACAGGGAGAGAAACGGATGCAGTGAATCTATACGGATTCGCTTGAAGTGATGAGCTGAACTGTTAACTTTTCATTTACTGCATCACAAACTTGACTCAACCTTTGTATTAAGAATAATGGAGCAATTCTTATAAAAAAGTATAAAACTTCTCAAATTAAGCCTCCCCTTCTTATTTTTATAGCTACTAGTTGGTATTATTCCAGCTTCTTCACAGTAAATGTTTCACAGTATCTTTCACAGATTGGAAAACTTTTCCACCTCCACAGTTACAAATCCTGCTATAACAAGCCAAACTGGCTGTCTCTTCAGAGACTGTATAGTTCATACTTGAGCATGAAATTGAGACTGAACTTTTATTTGCTAAGAAGGTGACACAATTTTCTTTTATATGATGTGGTCTTGTTCTTTAGCTTTCTAGTGACCTCAGAGGAGTGGGTGCCTCAAATATTTCAATGCTATATTTCTGTGAAATAGAGATGAATCAGTCTTAAAAAGAAGGCAGAAATCCTTTTTGGTGGAAGGGTGCCAGGTAACAATTCAGAGTTTGCCTTGTTGATATTTACTAGGTGTTTCATCAAAAAATTGTACTGTTGATAGAAACTCAGGCACCTAGGAAAGTAACTTAGCTGCCTCTATGTTCTCCCTTTCCAATTAATCACTGAAAAATAAGAAGAAGGGGTTAGAAAATTCCCAGGGATGAAGTTTATTGTTGTCTGAAGATTTCTGTGCATGTACTATGGTACTATTTAGAGGGGGAAAATTTTGTATGCTTCTTACATGATATGGAAAATATGCCTTATCAAAAAATTATACCTATGCTGACTTCCAGAAAATTTGTGTGAGGATGTGATATATTAGAACAAAATGTAAAATGGGCTTTACTGTACTGGAAAATTTACAGTACCTAGGAGCTTACCTTCCTTTTGTTACTTTCGGTTCTCCGGAGATTTATTTGCATATTCCTTTAACACATTTCTGCCGTAGATGTGCCAGTCTGTCTAGTAAGCCGTCGTATGGACCTAGCAGAACCACAGCGAGAAGGTGAAACATCCAGAAAATACAAATTTGGCCATTTTTACTTGTGTTTTTTATTGTTTTAAACACCCTTCTCTCCCCTTAATAATTTTTCTGAAAGAAAGCACTTGCTGTTCCATTTCGAGATCTCCTGAGGGTGGTGAACAGAAACATCGTATCACCTCTGCAAGTTACTTAAGGGCTCCAATGTAGTAATGGGAGCAATGTTCCCAAAGCTGTTCTTGGTCATCAAAAGCCTGTTTGATTTGGCAGATTCAAAGGCTAGTACTTTTCCTCAGCTAGTTGACTGGAAGATTCTCCTTTTCTGATTCCTTCCCCTCTTCCCACACACATAAGCTCCCTATGATCTTACAGTATTTTTATTTATTTTTATTTTTAAATTTTTAAATATATTTTATTGATAACGCTATTTTAGTTGTTCCATTTTCCCTTCTGCCCTGTATCCCCAAGCTTAGAGTACTTTTAAACATTTTTATGTTTATGTTTTTCAGTTATTAACAAGAGTTTTATATTCTAATGTATGTGCTTCATACTTTTCCCTTTTTAAAAAACAACTCTTTCATATTTCATACAACCACTCTATTGTATATTATCAGGGAATAAACTCTAATACCTAAGTGTAGTCTTTAAAAGTCACTTTAACATATTATTAGGTTTATAAATATTACTTAACTTTCATCACATTAGTAAGAATTCAAATCTCCTGTCTCTTTGTAAAACTGTGTGATGTGTTTGTAGCCCATTTGTTTCTGTAGTCAATTTACTTCATGTAGAACCTAATTTAGAGAAGTAAAAAAGTGAAATTAGAAGTTCAAACAGAATTCATCTGTGAAGCTAAATCTAAAAATTTATTTGAAAAGGCACAAGAAACAGAACAGCAAAAACTTTGTTGGAGAAGAAGAAGGAAGTGAGAGGAATGACACAGTCTAATTCAGAATTTAACATAATGCTGCAGTAATCAAGACATTGTGGTATTGGAAAAAAAGGCAGACGCACAGGTCAAGGGAAAAAAAAGAGTCAAGAAATAGACTAACACAAATACAGTCAAATGATTTCTGACAAACATGCAAAGGAAAATTTAATGAAAAATGGAGAGTTCTGTCAACAAATGGTGTTGGAAAAACTGGACAACCTTCACAAAAAAAAAACAAAACAAAAAAACCTTCAATCTAAAGATCTCTCTATATACAAAAGGTAACTAAAGTGGATGATAGATCTAAATATAAAATACAATACTACAAAACTTTTAAAGGAAAGATAGGAGAAAGTCATCATAATTTACGGCTAGGCAAAGAGCTCTTCATCATGACAGGAAAACACATTCCATAAGAGAAAAAAAATTGATAAATTAGAATTTTTTAAAACATTTGGAATTTAACATTTGGAAAAACATTGTAAAACAATTGGAACATTTGTTTCATGTAAGTCTCCATCAGGATAATAAAAAGACAAACTATAGACTAGGAGAATATATTTCCAAAGTGTATATCTGACCAATAACTTGTATCTTGAATATATTAAGAACTCTCTACATTCAAAGTAATAAAACAACCCAATATTAAAATGGGTAAAGACTTGAACACACATATCACTGAAGAGGATTTACTGATGGAAAATAAACACATGAAAAGATGTACAACATGAGAACATCCACTCAAAATAATTGGAAATTCAAATTAAAACTGAAATGAGATATTACTATACAGCTACAAAAATGGCTGAAATAAAATAATCTGACAATACCAAATGTTGATGAGGATAAGGAGAATTGCAATGGTCATAAATTGCTGCTGGGAATGCAAAATAGTGTGAGTGCTTAGAAAAATAACTTAGTAGATTCTCATTAAGTTCAACATACATCATGTTACCCAGCAATCCTACAGTTATGTATTTACCCTAGAGATATGAAAATTATGTTCACACATAAATCTATACACAAACATTTTAGCAACTTTATTCATAATTACCAAACTCGAAAACAACTCAAATATCCTTCAGTGAGTAAATGCATAAACAAATGGCAGTACATTCATTCACCAGAATGCTACTTACCAATAAAAGGTACTAACTATTGAAACAACCAACGACTTAGATAAATCCCTAAGGCATTATGCTCAGTGAACAAGCCAATCTCGAAAGGTATACTGTATAATTTCATTTGCATCATGTTCTTGAAAGGACAAAAGCTCAGTCAGTCATGAGGTTTTTGTTGCCAATGATCAGGGGTGAGTGTGTGACTATAAAAGAATAGTCCAGAGTAATTTTTGGTAGTTATGGAAATATATACCCTGAAAGTGAGGGTGGTTATACAAATATGTATTAAACTTCACACAACTTTATACAAAAAGCCCACTTTTCTGAATGTTAATTTCTAAAAGTAAAATTTAAAAAAATGAATATGTGCAAAACTGAAAATAAAATTTGCATTCAATCTAGTATTGATTAAAAGTTTTTCTTTTGGCATTAGGGCAGCAACTGTTGTATTGACCTTCTATGCAGGTCCTCCAGGAGCAAGTAGACTACAATTCTTTAACTCATTTAATGTTTTATTAATTTTATTTTTATTTCATGTGATTGGGAACAAAAAATAATTTTAATGTAAGAGCTACCTTGTGAACATGTTTTTCATCGTATGAAAATACAATACTGTGTATTTTAAGTGTGCACTTATTGGATTCTGAATTTTAAAAAAGGGAGTTTGGTTAAAATTAACCAACTTTTTTGGTTAATTTTATGCTTTACTGTAACAAACACACAAGACTAAATTAATTGGCTTGTGGCATTGAAGAATAAATTTTAAATTAACAATGATGGGATACAGATAATTTTTAACTTTACAGGTGACTCAACATGTGATGCCTTCCCAAGGAGTATGAAAAGAAACCAGAAAAAAGGTTGGATAGGCTACACTGCTATAACTATCAACTATGCAAAGGTTGTTATATCCTTTCATCACACTGTAATAACATCTCCAGTACTGCTGTAAAGGGTAGAATGGCACCAACCTTATGAGGGTTAATATGAAAGTTACCGCCTAGAGGTATTCTCTCTTAAATGTCACCCAGAACAGTATTACCCCTTTAATTCATCAGACTCCAGACTCAGGGTCATAAAATAAGCACAACAAAGTGCCTTTTGTGCCCTCCAATTGTCAACAGCCTCCCTCAGAACCATTCATCACCATAGGTGATAGATTCCTTGTCTTTTTCCTGTTTCTTTTGGCTCATGACTCTATAAATAATTTCCTATTAACAGCTTGTCTCATACTTTGGATATGATGTTTTCTATGTCTGCTGTGGCCTTGACTCCTGGCTTCCCTTCTTGACCACAAGAACAATATACACCCCCTTAATTACAGTGTGTTAGCTTCTCTGAGCAGACATCTGAAATGCTGTAGCCTGGATGACGAAGCCTGCAGTCTCTTAGCAAAACTACACAGTCAGTGTTATCATTTGATTTATTCTGAATATAGTGTAGTACTTTAGAATGTACAAGATGTTTTCATTTACATTATTCATTTGCATTATTGTTACCCATAATACTCAGCAGTTCAGATACTCAGAGGAGATAAAATCTCCTTTCTTTTCTTAAGACAAGAAAACTGCTGCTTAGAGAAAAACCTCCACTAAGGACTTGCTGCTGTTGGCTGCAAGTTTACCCCTCTGCGGACCTGGCTGAGTCCTGTCTCCACACTCCTCTCACAGGTCCACTCCACATCTAATTTACTTCCTGGAAGAATAAAACCAGAAACAAACACTGTTGCTTCTTAAAGCCTCTCCTATTTTTTTTTTTAACTTCCAAATTTGAAAGTTTCTAACAGTGGTCTTAAGAACTTACTTTCTCTTTTTTGAGTATAAATATTTAATAGCTATAAACATGCCCTATGCCCTGCTCTATACCCAAGAGATATTATGACTAGGCCTGCAAAATATCAGGTAGTGGCCTAACAGGAAAATTTTATACAGCCAGCCCCTTATTTCTTTTCCATTCTTATTAATTTTGCATGAAATGTGCCAATAAATTAACTCTGAGAATCCACTGGTGGTAGGAAATGCTGGTGCATGTGTTTTCTTTATTTTATAGGGAATAAAAAATAGCTTTGCCCAGAAAAAGTCAAAGAAAGTAAAGATCAGTGCCTACTTTTCAAGAGAATTTATACATAAATCCCTTTATACATAAATATACTTGACACATATTTCGATATTTTTCTTTTTATTCACTTAAATTGAACATGTGCTTATTAGTTTATCTGTATGTCTATAAGATACAGTGTATCATCCATTAATGCTCCAAAGCTTCTGGTCTTTATACAAGACACAAATTTAACCACATAATCTCCAAGATAGCTTTGCCATTTGAATATTAGGCATGCTATTCACAAAAAGAACATACACATAGTACTATTTAAATACTTACTATTGCAATAATTTCTAATATTATGGAAGTAAAAAACATGGAAAGGAATAATTAGCTCACATGATGAATAGTGGTTACGACAATATGTACATGTTGCTCATTTAACAGCCCACAGTTTTCCAATCTCTTCATGTAATTTCAACAAGTAAAATCCTACTAAAAGCATTCTTAGATATTCTTTCTTAAATATTACTTTTGTGTTTAGATTTCCTCCTGTAATTTTATTTATTTTCAAAAGTGTGAAATATTTATCTCCTAAAATGTGAGTCACTGCTTTTTATTCCCTCTATTTTTTGTTCTTCTCTGCTTTAAAAATAAATAATCAAGGATCTCCTTTATGGGTTCAAAATCCTTTTTAAATTTTACTTTTTACTTCAGATTGATGTTCAAAGCCATATGAGACTGTGTTCTAAAGTGAACTCTCCCTTTGTCTTTTGTAGTTTTCATATAAAGAGACATATACAACTGTATCTGAGGCATCATTGGTTGCCTTTGTCTTGTCTTTTGTTTTCCAGAGATACCATAGAACCTTTGGATATTATTCTTCTAACATTGCCAAAATAACAGACCAGTCTCCACTTTTAGACAGGACTTGTTTTGATTTTATTAAGTTTGAAGTTTAGAAACACCACAAGGCACAGACCAAACTCTGTTTTAAAGAAACTATCCCCTTTAATCTCTACTCTAACACAACCCCGACCTATATTGAAAGTAATCACACAATTTCCAGCTCTCTGCTAGAGAGATTTCTCCTTTCAAACATCTAAACAGTTCAGCATCTCTTCTTCCTTGGGGGAAAGCTCTTCTATCCCAACTCTAAGCTATTATTTTACTTTTTATGTAGAAAAAGACTGAACTAAGTACTTTGCAAAGCATTTCATGTTATTTTCCCTTGTTGCAAAATTATTTTTAGGGAGGTGTGGGTAGGTGGGGTGGGGGGAAGAGGTGGCCAGAAAATGGAGACAACTGTACTTGAACAACAATAAATAAACAAATAATAGTTAAACCACAAAAAAATAGATATTCAGGGCCTTGTCAAAAGTGTTATGTCAAGAGTATAACAAGTAAGTGGCTAGAGTGGTGATACATGTTTCCAAAGACCCAATTTGCCAACAAATGCCCCAGAGACCACACACATACCATCAATGCTTCTGAAATAAAAAGACAGGGGGTGAGAAAATGAGTATCTGTTTAAGAAGGACTTAAAGCAGGTCATATTTAATATTTGTACATGGTGTTCTTGATTGTCATTTCATTCATTTGGATCTTATAAAATATAAAAATCCCTGAAATGAGTCAGTTTTCATATTTAGCTAAGTGATAATGATTATACTAACAATCCCCTGCTCCAACTCCTAAGGCTGGGCAGTCTCACCCTTGGCAAAAAGTCATAGTGGAAAGAGTGGAAGTAGTCCAGTTACAACAATGTTCTTTCAAGATCACTACAATCCCAACTTCCTAACTAAGATGACCAGAGATTAAACGCTCAGATTTCTCATCTAAGAGTCACTCCTGAAAGTGATATTGTTAGGTAGAGGAGTCAAAACATCAGTCTGCTCCTTATAATTTTTTCATAATCAGATTGACAGAGATAGGTCACTGAGAAAAAAAAATGTCCATGTATAAAACCAGATGTTTTCAAACAAGCAAGCTTAGATTTGCATTCTTACATATAACCCAAATCCAAGATTTCTTGGTCTCCCTCTTTAATGTCATGAATAAATAAATAAATGAGTGACTCCTAATTGGGTGGTCCTATGGTGTCACCTATTCTTATGCTTAAATCCAGGATATGCAATCAAGTTCTTCTGATGATACTTCATATTAATATAGAGAGTTGACTGATGTCCTAAGCTATATTATCCAGCATATTTGTGACCATCCTGAGGCTAATTACTTTTCTTCCAAGTAGGTGTGAATTACATAATGTGGCTGCTGCCCCAACTCTGCAAAAAACCCACAGACTTTTCTTTCATCTTGTGGATGGTTTTAAATTAAACTGTTTTTGTTTACTGACCTTGAACTTTTAATTCAAACCCTTTTTATACTTTATTTTTGTCTATTTTCCCAATATAGTAATTAAATATTTTAGTCAATTTTATTCCTTATCATTTACTTCCCAATTAATAGTAATAAATGAATATTTAGTAAAAATGAATAGCTTTTTGAACACTTCCACCTATTATTTTCATTTCAATCAATATTTATTACATGACATAGTCAGTTCGTTAAATAATTTTGCTTTCTAGCCTTGAAGTTCAAAGGCTGACTTTATTCTCATTCAGTCACTTAACAAATATATATGTACTGAGTGATTCTTTATGCTAGGTGTTATTCTAAATCTTAAGTTCATAATTGTGGACAAGAAAAAAGAGGTCCCCCCTCTCATGGAGCTCACATTGTAACACAGGAATACAGACTTTAAAACATTATTTTAAAAATGGGTAAGTGAGAAAACAGATTAGAAATAAGTGCAAGGCTGGGAATTAAATTAAGGGGCTGTAACAAAGAATGATAGGTAGATACTTTACACTCAATGGTCAGGGAAGTCTTCTTGAGGAAATAACATCGAAGCTGGGATCTAAAGTCCTGGGAGATAATTTGCACTTATGCCTTAAGTTTCTTTGTGTCACTAATTTTTTTCATTGCTTCTCATTAGACTTTTATTGTTGTTATTTTATGATTTTATTCATTTTAAATTTATACAGAATAATTTTACTCCTTTTGATTTACAGACCTATGAACTTTGATAAATGCACACAGTCATGTAACCATGCCCACAATACAGACACAAAAGTATTTTATTGTATTTAAAAAATTCCTCTTGCTGCCCTTTAGAGTCAACCCCTGCTACTATGCTGGCTTATGGCAAACACATTTGTTTTCTGTTCCTGTAATTTACTTTTGAGAATGCCATACAGATAGACCATACTGTATGTAACTTTTTCTGTCTGGCTTTTGTCATGTAGCATATGCATTTGAGATTCATCCATATTGTTGAATGTATTATTAGTTTGTTCCTTTTTTATTGCTATGTGACTTTCCATTGTACAGACATGTCACTATTTACTTATCCATTCAGCAGATGAGGGACATTTAGGTTTTCCCTGTTTTTGACAATAATAAATGACACCACCACATACATTTGCATACAGGTATTTGTGTGACCCTAAGTATTCATATTATTGGGTAAACCGAGAAGTAGAATTACTGAGTCATATGATAAGTTTAACTTTATAAGACATTTCCAAACTGTTTTCTAAAATAACCATATCAGTATTATTTTCTCAAGGAGTGTAAGAGATTTCCAGTTTCTTTGCATTCCAACAAGGCCTTGGTATTGTTTTAGCCACTCTAATAGGTATGTAATGGTATCTCATAGTTTCAATATGTATTCCTCCAATGACTACTAATTTTAAATATCTGCTTAATGGGCTCATTTGTCATCTGTGTATTCTTCGGTGAAATGTCTGTCAAATGTTTTGCCTATATTTTATTTGGTAGTTTGTTTTCTTATCAGTTATTCTTATTAAGTATTTTGGATTCTTTATATATTATGAATACTTTTTAATATATTTTATTGATTATGCTGTTACAGTTGTCCCCTTTTTTTCTCCCCTCTATTCCTCTCTGCCCTGCATCCTGTCTCCCACCATCATTCCCCCACCTTTGTTCATGTCCATGGGTCATACATATAAGTTCTTTGGCTTCTTTATTTCCTATACTATTCTTAACCTCCCCTGTCTATTTTGTACTTACCAATTATGCTTCTTACCATGAGTGTGTTTTGTATATGTATTCTCCCAGTACCTAGCTTTTATTTTTGTTTTCCTAATAGTATGTTCACAGAGCAGAATTTTTTTGATGAAATAAAATTTATCAAAGTTTTATTTTGTATCCTCCTCTTGTCATATTTATGTAACCCTTTAAATATATTTTTAGCATGACACTCCATTGAGAAAAAGGACTTCCCTGCATATTACGTTTGCCCTCAAATGATCTCCTAATTATTGCTACAAGTGCCATGTAAAAGTCCAAGTGCCTACATGAGAGAAAAATTTTCATCTTTGTAGATGATTGTTAGAAAAATATAAAGACTTAAATTTTAGATCCAAATCCATAAAAATCTTACAAGAAAATATAGGCAGTAAAATCTTAGACATTGCCTGTAGCAATATTTTTTCTCATATATCTCCTTGAGCAAGGGAAACAAAAGAAAATATAATCAAATGGGACTATATCAAACTAAAAAGCTTTGCACAGCAAAGGAAACCATCAACCTTCCATATACTTTAAATTATCCGTAGGTTGCTCCTACTACCTAATACAATGTAAATGCTATGTGAATACTGTTAGAGTGTATTGTTTAAGGAATAATGACAAGATATAAAATGTCTGTACATGTTCAGTATAGACACAACCACTGTAGGCCCATCTACATAGCACACATTAGCAATGACATATTATAAAAAATAGTTTTGATGTGCAGTTGGTTGAATCTGCAGATGTGAAACCTGTGGATATGGAGAGCTGACTGTATTCACAATAAAGTATTTATTCAGATAAACACCATCAATAGATGTTAAAACAACTGGGTTAAAGGTTATGAGGAACAAGATATTTAAGCAGTCTAAATGTACTGTTCCCTATAATATTTATTCATTTTGGGGAAAATTCATGTTTACAATGGACAGTACTTTGGTTACTTCCTTAACCAAGTTTTTAAACTTAGCATACAATGGAACAAACTCATATTCTATGTGCTTCCTGATATGATGTTAATGTGAAATAAATCACATCATCTCACCATGAGGAAATAATCAAATTTTGATAATGGGAAATGCAACATGACAACTAGTCTAGGTTCTTTCAAAAGGTCAATATTCTCAATGACCAAATATAGAAATATTAAATGGTGGGGGTACTGATCCAGGTTATGGAAGACCAAAGAGACATGATTATCAGATACAGTGGGTGACCTTGATTAAATCTATGTCAGAGATTTAAAAGACATTTTGGCTATCTTCTGAGAACAGGTATAAAAAGAGCATAAAATAATGTTATTGTATCAAGGTTACATTTCTTGAGTATACGATGGGCTAAATTTCTTGATTTTTGTGGTTATGTGGGAGAACGTCCATGATCCATCAGAAGGTCCAGTGGAGTGGGAGCAGAGTGTTTGTGACATGTACAACGGTTAGTCATCAGGTGAAAAAAAGAACTATAAAAGAAAAGACTCTCCTTATTCTTCCAGGAGTAAAATTCTGTATGATATATAGAATGATTTATGTGTCAAGTACAATTCTAGATGCTGGAGTTATAGCAGTGAATAAGACAAATGAAATCCCTTCCCTTATAAACTCCCTTTTTGTTACCATATGACCTTTATCTTAATTTGTTCACTCAGAACCTGGAACTTCTCCTTGGCTCCCCTAGACAAAACCATACTTATTCTTGTGATATAGCTTACCTATCCTGATTTCTTAAAAAAAAAAAAAAAAAAAAAAAATGTAGTCATTCTCCTTTTTCCTGGGAATTCTCAAGTTTTTGTTTTCTCTCTACTCCCTTTCTTGCTTTGTGTTATCAGTTTGCTTTTGTAATTTTGTTCTAATCATTTAGAGACTTTAAAAGAATGGTAAATGAATTGTCAGTCCATCATCTTAAACCAGAAGATATTATCTAATAATTTCTAAAGAGATTGTCTAGGGAGATTATCACATAAAATGAGTTAGAAAAGTTCTGTCTGTTTCTGAAAGTGTGGTGGCAGCCTGAAGGATTTCTTTAGCATCCTTACAGAGCAACATATCTATTTCTGAAATGGTAAGAATAAAAAATAAACATATTTGGAATTTTGGAAATTAAAAAAGGCTTCTCTCTTCATATATATATATATATATATGAACAATAATGAGACCAAATTGAGTATAATTGTTCCATAGCTTCTCTAATTGTCCAAAATAGTCACATATATTTGTAACATTCTTTGTTCTGAAGTATTAAAATTTCTATTCATGTATTGAAAATTCCAATAAACATAAAAATATGGCAAAATTTTTCCTTTATCTCAATCCAATTAAAAACTTTATCTGCTTACCTTTTTATAAAATTAATATTTTTAATGTTTTATCATTATATGTTGTATATTCATAATTTTCATACTTTTTTTACTGGCTGAATTTTTACTTGCTTGGTAATAGACACCCTACATGCTAAAATTTAAGTTTAACTTAGAACCTACCCAGTTAATGTTATTTAAAATTTTAAGTATGTATTGATTTCATTAGCTATCACCTCAGAATGCTGTTGTGCATTCAATAAAAATGCACTAGAATAAAATAAAAATAAAAATGCTATTAGAATAAAAATGCAGAATATTGCTTAATTCCTTTTATAGGTAAAGTTAAAATTATTTATTCCACTTAGAGTAAAAATTCAACTGAGATCCATCAAAGGACAATTTTTTTGTTTGTTTAAAAGCTTACATACTGACAGTTAAGCACTAAAAATCTCCATTCTTTGACATATTCTAAATAGAACAGAGTGACTTTGGCAATCATCAAGAAAACTGGATAAATTATATCATTGTATATGATATTACTTTATATCTTCTTTCCACTTTTTAACCTCTCCACTGTCCACTATGAATTTTAAATGACTGTTTATGATCACTGCAAAGGTTTCAGCCCTACTTCTTTTAGGTTTCATTCACAACGATGAAGAGGTTATCAGATCAAGATACAAAAATGTCAATGAGTGTCCTGTTAGAGAAGGTCTGTATTTGTATTTAGGTTGCACACAGTATAGTATAGGCCACTTTAAAGATTTTCCTGGGTCTCTTTTGAAAAAAAGTTGGTTAAAAAATAAAATCAAGGAATACACCAAAATATTCTCTATATCTACTTATGAATAGCACAAATCTTTAAAGTATTTTGACTTTATAATCAACATAGATGCACTCTTTAACCAGTTCATTTCTGTACTGTGTTTCATTATTTTCTTTTTTGTACAATTAGTTCTTGTCATCCTGTTCTTTCTGAGTAAAGCTGCTATATAGAGACACCTGCTGGGAACTAAATGAACAGAAGAAAATTCTAACTTGAACTTTGGAAATTAAAAAAGGCTTCTATCCTATATAAAATAAGTATGTTTTCTTCAAATAACATATTTAATTTCAAGACACACTTGCTTCTGAAATATATCAAAATCCATGTACGTCTGGAGTTCCGCTATTGATCTAAAAACATCTACCTTGCATGAAATTTCCATCATCTATACGTAGGTATGCCTGCTATATGCAATAGGTACATAATAAAAGAAATGAACAATAAATATACTTCAATCAAGTCATTTATTAGGTGTTCTCATGTGTTTTTATAAAGAAATTAGAAGGGAATTACTTTTTCAGAGACTAGGTCTTTATTAATTCATATTTTTAATGTCTTATTGCATTTAAAATATTTGCTAAAGCAATGTAAACATCTATTCTTTATGGGTTTAATGCAAATACGCAAAATTAATGAAAATGATCTCCTAAAAGTATGTTTACATAAAACTTTGTTGCCAATTTCAATCGAAATGGAGTTCTAAATTGTAATCCAGATGATTAAAAATGTCAGAAATTCTATGAAAAAAGTACAGTGTTTAATAACAAATAATTAAGCAGGTATTTCAACTGTGTTCTATCTCAAGCTTAAGCTTAACATCTTTAGAACTAATATGAAGTGCCATGTATTATACGATGATAAAACTTAAAGATTACATGGGCACGTATGATTTCTTTTTTCTTTTTTAAAAATTTATTGAGAGATGAGAGAGAGAGAGAGAAACATTAATTTGCTGTTCCGCTTATGTATGCCTTCATTGGTTGTTTCTTGTGTTTGTCCTGACCCAAGATCGAACCCACAACCTTGGCATATAGGGAAGACACGCTAACCAACTGAGCTACCCAACCAGGGCTATTTTCTTGACTTGTTTTAACAATTTCGTCTAGGTGCTCTGCTAAATATTAAATTGTAGGTAAGATTATATACAGGTCTTGAAGTGCAGCCACCACAGCAGTTCTCAAATGATATTCACCGTAATATAGCTAAATATGAACCAGTCATGTACAGAGAATGGATGACAGCAAGATTTCTAAGCACCTGCTCTATGCTCCCAACAAGATAGGGAGGATACGTTACATGATAACAAACTGGTATCTGGCCTCCAACCATGTGGCAAGAATGCTAACAATTGCTAAGACGTCAACCAAAGATGTTATGATGCCAGAGACAGCGAGCGTTGTATAATTTAAGATCAGAAGAAAACATACCTTGAGAAATTTAATAGCAAGAAATACTTGCTATTAAATGATCTTAACAACCCACACTACCCTATTCAGATCAAATATGCAAACTTATTCCATTATATTTCACAGCATCTTGAAAGAGAGAAGAGCATACAAGGTAACAAAGTCTGAAATCAGACAAATTCAGTCTTGAGCACTAAGTAGCTGATGCAGTATCCTTGGGCAAGGTCTTTAAGTACTTTAAATGGCATCTTCCTCATTAGTACAAAGGAGATATTAATGTTACTATCATATAAAGTGCTTCCTAGAATATTTGGCACATGGTAAGCATTCAACTAACATTAACATTCTAATGTTGACCATCAGCTACAGGGTCTTAGATTTCATTAAATAACTGTACACATTATTTCTATTACTTATGTGAAATTATAAAGACATTATTATTTATATTGTTTGGAGAGAGTTGTAGTCAGAATAATAAATGTTGGTCTTGAGAACATTATTAAATATGTTAGAAAGTCAGATTGAAGGATGTATCTAAAAAAACTCAGGCTTTACATGCATAGAATTTTAAACACTGTAGTCCTGTGTTGTTTTCAATAATCTTCAAAAAATTCAAAAACATGTATCAAAATTTATAAACATATCAACAAAAAGAAAAGCCTATATTAATTATGAATTATTCTTAATTAGTTATAGCATCCCTATTGCCATTACTATTTGAATGGCTTCTCTTGGGCCTATCTTCTGGCCTACCCAACAAATATTCAGAATATTACATGAGCAGTCATAGAATTCCAATGCAAAATATTGAAACAATTTTTCATTGTATTCTAAAACATTGAGAGACACATCACAGTGTGAATCACACATTGTTTGGCCTGCAATCGGAACATTAATTTATTACTCCAGGATGGTAGGGGAAATTGACAGCTGAACACTGAAACTGGAGGACCTATGGAACACCCCCAGTGTTCACTGTTTCCCCTTCTGTAAGGAAACAAAGCCAGGTGTGCAGGGATTTTTCATTTGTTTGTTTTGTTTTGCATGTGATTGGAATATGCGCTACTGAACATAGAGAAAAGAAGAACCTGAAAAATTGGGACTGTTTACTTTGTATAATGTTGACCTTTTTATTTTGCTTGATGTTCTTCCTCGAAATAAGTAAAAAATATATACTATATATGATCCATTCACCAAGAAACTAATTTAAACTTTTTACTATATAATGCTAATGTATGTATTTGATATGTTTTTAATTTTTTTTTATTAATTTACTGGAGTGACATTGGTTAATATAATTATATAAGTTTCAAGTGTACAATTCTATAATACATTCTCTG
Organism: Glossophaga mutica; assembly: GCA_039655065.1. Lineage (NCBI taxonomy): Eukaryota > Metazoa > Chordata > Mammalia > Chiroptera > Phyllostomidae > Glossophaga > Glossophaga mutica. The sequence goes on along the minus strand of CM077303.1, from coordinate 78,665,733 downwards.
CGTATTGCATTGTGTTTTTACCACCCCAAGTCAAATCTCCTTCTGTGACAAAGATATGCTTTTTTCTAAAACAATAATACTATCAAGGCACAATCTTAAGGTAGGTAGTTAGGTAGATAGATAGATAGAGAAATTTATAAACTAAAAATAATTTGATGCAGTTTTACCATTAGGCGTTCTTTTGACTATGTGGGAAAGTAAAAGATGGAAAAAGATAAAGATTAAGAAATGTTTAACAGGCCCTGGCTGGTGTAGCTCAGTGGATTGAGCGCGGGCCTGCGAACTGAAAGATCGCGGTTCGATTCCCAGTCAGGGCACATGCCTGGGTTGCCAGGCCAGTTCCCGTCAGGGGACATACAGGAGGCAACCGCACATTGATGTTTCTCTCCCTCTCTCCTTCCCTTCCCCTCTAAAGATAAATAAATAGAATCTAAAAGGGGAAAAAAAAAAAAGTTAAAAAAAAAAAGAAATGTTTAACAGGAAAATAAAAGCTTGGAGAAGTTTTGTATAATTACATTTAAACAACCATTTTTTTCTTTAGAAATAGAGAGCAAATTATAAAATAATAATTTAGCGTTCTGCTTATTTAATATTAACTAAGCAACTTTTACAGCATGCACCATATATAATCTGGGCCCAGATATAAGCAAGACTAAATTTGTTATTGTTCCCTGAAGACAGCATGAATGTAAATCAGCTAAAATACAAGGCTCAGAATAATTTTGGGATCATAATAAAATTCATGATGTTTCAATTGCTTACTTCTAATGCAGATTTTACAAGTCTCAGAGGAAACCTCTGAACTTACAGATTTTACCCCCTTTCCTCATTACTGTATTTGAAGTTCTTCAAATTCTGAGAATATCTGAATGTGCTACAGAACATTTTCTGTTAATAACAGCCCATTTTGGGAAAAGTGAGTATAAATGAGTCCAAAGTCACATAGGTTTATTATCAGTAAAAGCATGGTCTAAAGTAAGTGTGCTGGTAAGTCTACAGTAAGTGTGCTGCTGGCTTTCCCCATAGAGTCCTTAGAGAAAACAAACTATGAATGAGTCTCCAATGACAGCACAATAAGATTTCTGAAGTAGATTTTTCCATGGTAGTCACATGTTCATTCTGATTTATTATACTCTCATTTCTTGCTCTTTGCTTAACAATATGTTCTAGGTGTTATTGAGATGGTCTACACTAGCCATGAATATGTGACCTTTATTCTAATGTTGTTATTCCTAAAGTAGCTTATCACACCAACCAGAAGAAACGAAGAAACATTTTATGGGGATTCGGAGTTGTCAGAAAAGATAACATCTTTTGGATTCTGCTCTAGAATTTGTTTTCCTTTAGAAGAATATTAACGAATTCATCTTATAATGACTGTGATTATATCCTACAAATTTCTATGATGAGATCTTTCATATCCTTGATGTCAAAATTTAAACCTTTAAATATGTTTATAATAAAGATAGACATCTATCAAAAGTATAACCAAACATTAAGTAGACAAGAAAACAGCTAAGTTGTTTTTCTTTCCCCTGATGGTGAGAGCTGATTACTTCACCTTTATTCTTTTAAGATAATTTTGCTGGGTATAGAAAACTACATTAAAATTATTTTCTGTCAGGGAATGCAGAAAATCATCTTAATGTTTTTCCAGATTTCTCCATTTTTGAGAAATCACATGCTACTCCTTTAGAGGACTCGATTTTTCTCCCTCTGGTTGTTATGCACTTGTCTTTCAAAACAATATGTACTGATGGGAATTCATTTTTATTTCTCCTGATTAAGATCCTTTGGATAATTACATCTATTTATCAAGAACTTTTATTAGTTATGAACTATTTTCAGGCAATACGTAATCAAATATTGTTTATTTCCACATTTTCACTGCTCTCTCTTTCTGCATAACTATTTAAACCTTTCACTCTATCTTCCATGTTTCTTATCCTTTCTCATATTTCTTTCAGACCTTTATTTCTCTGTACTTCTTTTGAAATGATTTCTTCAGATCTGTCTTCCAACTCACTAGCTATCTGTTTGTGTCCAATGCATCCTTAAACATGTACATTGGGTTTTTAATTTTAATTATTGTATTTTTAGCTCATACTTTATAGTTTATCTTTTCTATAAACATTTCCTAATTTGATTTTTATCTGTTTAAATTTTTTTCTCATAATCTATGTCTGATTGTTTCAGAATTTGGAGATTTATAAGTCTGATTCTGCTATTTATTGTTTCACTGATATCTAACTTATTGTAGCTTCTTGACGTGTTTACTTTTTCTATGATTTTATTATCATCCTCAAAAATTTATTAACATAAATTTCTTAAGGACAAAGATAAACTGAATTTTATAAAACTGCATTTTATTCCATTGTATTATTCTACATCTCTGTGAGGAGGAAGCAGGATTATTTTGTTTCCTCCTTATTCCAAGAGTATTGTCTTTTAGAGCTCATTCTCATGAGTAAAGTATTGCCTAATAGACTTTTCTTGGCTCTAAACTTTTTGATCTTTTTCATTTTTTTGCTGAAAGGAAATCAAATGCTAAGCTCGGTTTCATTAGATTATGCAAATCTACCACAGTCCACTTACCTATCCTTCAAATTAATGCTGTGTAATTTCTAACATATCCTTAGAACCTCCGTTATTTAAAAAAATATCCTAAGACATGTGGACCAACATTTTACTTTGGATAGAAGTGTCATTCCAAATCACCTAGCCTGTTAAGTATAACATGAACTCCTTCTCTTTCTGTTTTCCTACCATTTTATGATCAAAATGGTAGAATTAAGTAAGTTCCCTTTGCAAACAAATTAATATTGCAACAATTTATGCTTTGCTACAAACACATACATAGAACAGTGAAAACTGTAATAGGAGTAATGATAACTTTTATATAAAATTATAAGAAAATAAGCATGTATAAAAAAGTTTTTTGCTTGTTTTAATTTTGACATATGAAGGATACTGACTTAAACTGTGTAGAAATAGATTAGCCTACATTGCACAAAGGATTTTAGCTTAAGGAAATACAAGTGGTTTTAGGGCATCTACTCTGCTATGGCATTTATATAATATTTATACCCAACAAAGTAATAGCTATTATCTACCTATTGGACACTGGAGTCCAGACAATTTAAATTGATTATTTTCCATAATATTAACAACATCTTTATAATCATCTCTCTTTCACAGATGGTGACATAGGTCCAACACTATAAAATAATTATTCTAGTCCACAGCTAATGAATAACAAAATAGAGATTCAAACCCAGAAAATATCATTCTAGAGGCCACTGGACTCTTATCTAATACACTTTCTGATAGTTTAGATGTGTTCATGTTCTCATAACAACATATCAGGCAACTTTTCAGTCTTTCCTAGACCTACAGCAATATAGAGATATTGAAATACAATTCAGATTTATGAATCATTTGTGTTTGAAAACAATACAATACATACAAACACTCTATTTTGTTTTTATTATCACTCTACCTTGTTCTGATTATCTTCACAGTATCAGGTTCATACATTTTTAGGTGAAATACTAATATACAGTTTTTATTTATCATAACTCAGCCATTCTAAACCAAATTGTGCTTGGATAATAGTCATATTCTTTTAATTGTTAAATGTTAGCTTGAAAAGAGAAAAAAGGAATCAAAGTCAAGGGTAACATATAAAATATTATCTATTCTGTCCACACAAATACTATATGAATTATCTCTGATTAATGCTATGGCAAAGGAAATAAGATGAGGTATTAATCAGTGACCTAGTTTGTTAAAAAGCCATTCCAAATATATCCATAATCCTCTTAAAATAAAAATTCCATCTACTTGTTTTCTATTGTAAGATTGTTTTTAGAGCTCAGTTCTATGTAATGAGGCTAAGCACTGTCTCAGTATACCTGGTGAAAAACTTAACCTGGACACCTAATGACAACCTCATGCATTCATAATTTATCTTTGGTCTGAATTTAAATACCAATGTAAATATTTTCAAATAAACTTAGTTTGATAATTTCAATGTAAAATAAACTAAAAACACTGAATGTAGCCTATGACATGATTGATGTATGATATTACCATTGCATAAAGTTTGAATGATATACTTAAAATTCCCTAGACAGGGAATCTATATTATAAATAAGATTATATCGAAAGTAAAGAAATATGAAAACATGAAGGGCAGGCTAGATGAGGGGAGGAGATGGCCTATTTACTTGGGCATGCTAGAATTTATTTGATTTTTATTGCATTTTATTGAAATTTATTTCCATTACCATATATTCTGCATATACACACTCCTGTAATAATCATCACACTGTCGTCCCTGTCCATGAGTCCTTTTTCCTTTTTCCTTGATTGCCCTACCTCCTATCACTGTCATCCTACTCTCTATCTATGAATCTGTTTCTATTTTGCTTCTTAGTTCCGTTTTTACAATAGGTTCCACATCTGAGTGAAATCATATGGTACTTGTCTTTCTCTGACTGGCATATTTCACTTAGCACAATGTTCCCCAGGTCCATCCATAATGTCTTTCATTTTTTATTTTATTTATTTGGGTATCTCTCTTTTTTTCTTGATGAGTCTGGTTAAAGGTTTGTCAACCTTTTTTATCATATGAAAGAATCACTTTTGGATTCATTGATCTTTTGTATATTTTTTTAGACTCTATTCATTTAGTTCTGCTCTGATCTTTATTATTTCCTTCCTTCTATTCACTTAGGGTTTGTTGTCCTTTTAAAGTTCCTTTAAGTACAAAGTTAGATTGTTTATTTGACCTTTTTCTTGTTTCTTGAGATAGGTCTGTAATGCTATGAATTTCTGTCTTAGGATTGTTTTCCCAGTATCCCACATATTTTGGGTTGTTGTGTCATCATTTTCATTTGTTTCAAGATATCTTTGGATTTCTTCCTTAATCTTATTGTTGATCCATTCATTGTTTAATAACATGTTATTTAGCTTCTGTGTCTTTGTGTACTTTTGAGTTTCCTTGTGATTGATTTCTAGTTTTATAGCACTGTAGTCACAGAAGATGCTTGATATGATTTTAATATTCTTAAATTTATTGAGACTTCTTTTGTATCCTAACATATGGCCTATCCTAGGAAACGTTCCATGTGCATTTGAAAAGTATATTCTGCTGCTTTAGGGAAAAATGCTCTGAAGATATCAATTAAATCCATTTGATCTTGTGTGCCATTTAAGGCCACTGTCTCCTTGTTAATTTTCTGTCTGGAAGATCTATCCATTGAAGTCAATAGGGTGTTAAAATACTTGACTATGACTGTATTTCTTTCTCTCTCTCCCTTTAAGTCCATCAAGATTTGCTTCACATATATAGATGCTACTCTGTTGGGTGCATAAGTGTTTATTAGTGTTATATCACCTTGTTGAATGGTTCCCTTTATCATGTATTGTCCTTCTTTGCCTCTTACCATAACCTTGGGTTTAAAGTCTATTTTGTTGGACATGAGTATGGATACACCACCTTTTTCCCTTTCCATTCGTATAAATTATCTTTTTCTATCCCTTTAATTTTAGTCCCTGTACATCTTTTGATCTGATGTGGGTGTCTTGGAGGCAGCATATATTTGGGTTTTATTTTCTTATCTATTCAGCTACCCTAGTTGTTATGGTCAATGCATTTAAACCATTTACATTTAAGGTGATTATTGATAGATATATATTTAGTACCATTTTATTGTTAGACTATTTTCCTCTGTTTGTTTGTTGTTGTTGTTTTTTTTTTTTCTTCTTCTTCTTAAAGCAAGCCCTTTAACATCTGTACTGATTTGGTGTTAACAGACCCCTTTAGCTTTTTCCTGTCTGGGACGCCCTATTTCTCCCTCAATTTTAAATGATATCCTTGCTGGGTAAAATAGCTTTGGTTATAGGTCCTTGCTTTTCATCACCTTGAATATTTCATGTCTTTCTTGCCTGAAATGTTTGTGTTGAGAAATCAGATGACAGTCTAATTGCAGCTCCCTTGTAAATTACTAACTGCTCTTCTCTTGCAGTTTTAAGGATTCTCTCGTCTTTATGTTTTGCCATTTTAATTATGATGTGTCTCAGTGCAGGTGTCTTTGGGTCCATACCGTCTGGGGCTCTCTGAGCTTCCTGGACTGGGGTGTATTTTTCCTTCAGCAGATTAGAGACATTTTCAGCCCTTATTTCTTCAAACAGGATCTCAATCCCTGGCTCATCTCCTTTCCTTCTGGAATTTCCATGGTCTGAATGTTATAACACTTCATGTAGCATTCAAAGGTTTCTTAAGCTCTCCTCATTGTTTTAAAATTATTATTTTTTTGTTGCTCTGCTTGATTGTTTTTTCTACCTTGTTTTCCAAATTCTAATTTGATCCTGTATTTCATCTAACCTACTGTTTTTTTCCTCTCAGTGTATTATTTATCACAGATATTGCATTCTTTATTTATGACTGGTAGATTTTTATATGTTTGATGTCCTTTTTTTCATGCTGTTGAGTATCCTTATAATCATTATTCTAAACTCTATATCTGATAAACACTTGCCTCCATTTCATTTAGTTCCTCTTCTGGAGATGTTCTTGTCTGTCTTTTGGGACCTGTTGTGTGGTTTTTTGTTTGTTTGTTTGTTTGTTTGTTTGTTTTGGTCTTTCCATTTTGGTTGCTTCTTTGTATTTGGTTCTATGTACTAGGTAGACTAGCAATGACTTTGATGCAGGCCTATGGTAGACACTGATGTGACTGGCTCTGAGCACACTTTTTGGAGCTGTCAGCAGTCTGCAGCATGTGGCTCCCTCTGCTTGGCCTGGTTATGTACAGAAAAAAAAAAAAAAGTATATGCACAAAGGCCATCTTTTATTCACATTGGACCAGGGGTGAGTCAGCTAAAGTCAGAGCTCCCAGAGGTCCACCTTAGCTGTTAGGCTTAATCTCCAGAATAGCCTCCAGGTGTACTCTGAAACCTTGTTTAAGCTCCACAGATGGTGTGAGAGGGACTCCTGCAGGTGAGCCTATTGTTTCCCCTCAGGTGATGCCACCGGGAAAGGAGGGCTCTGCCCGAGAAAGATGGCTTCTGAATATGTGGAAGACTGAGCGCAAGATCCTGGAAGCTGACCCTTAAGCTCTATCCCCAGAGCCACCAGCCCCCAACTCTCCCCATGTATCTCTAGTCCACTCCACTCTCCCTCTGCTGGAGCCCAGGGTAAGTGGCTACAAATGAAATTTTGTACATTAGCTCTTTAAGAGGCTCTTGCATCTTTAGCCATCTCTCCCTGGTGGACAGAAACTCTGCTGCTTTTCATGGCTGAATGTTATTTGGGTTCTTTTACTAGTTCTGGTGATGTGGGCTGGGGAGCTCAGCTCTGGGTTTAGACCCCACACTTCTCAGGGGGAACCCCTCAGCCACCTAAATATTTCTCTGAACTTCAGTTGCCAACCATTTGATCCCAGCCAGCCCTCTCGCAATTCTGCACTCCCATCCGAGTCCCTTAAGGAAGAAATGGTTTCTTCCTTAAGTCCTTGGTCAGAAGGCTTCTCTTCAACTAGTGTTCAATTGAATATTCAGAATGATTTTTCTTTAATTTAGTTGTAATTCCAGTTTGGTCCTGGGAGGAGGTTAGTGTAGCTTCCACCTACTCCTCCACCATCTTGGGTCTCTCAGAATGGTCTATTTCTTATATCCCTACCTAAAACCACAGGTTAGGTAAATATAATTTTCAGCTTCCAATCTGGGAGCAATTTAGCAGAAATAATTACTCAAATTAATCAAATATGACAGGAAAAAAGCATCTATCTGACCAGGCTTTGCATGATCTATGTTTTATGGCTCATTTTGTTCATTATAAAAAGGGAAAATAGAATACTCTTTTCCCCCTCTTTTTATTGTTGTTCAAGTACAGTTGCCTCCATTTACCCCACCTCCCTCACTCTTCCCTACCCCAGCTATCCCCACCTCCCACCCTCAATCCTACCCAGCTCTGGCTTTGCCCATGTGGCCTTTACACATGTTCCTTGATGAGCTTTCCCCCTTTTTCTCCCATTATTCCCTCCCACCTCCCCTCTTGTTACTGTCAGTTTATTCTTATATTTTGCTTGTTTGTTTGTTTTGTTGATTAGGTTCCAGTTATAGGTGAGATCATATGGTATTTGTCTTTTACCGCCTAGCTTATTTCACTTAGCATAAGGCTCTCCAGTTCCATCCATGCTGTCACAAAGGGTAGGTGCTCCTTCTTTCTTTCTGCTGCCTATATAGTATTCCATTGTGTAAATGTACCACAGTTGTTGTTTTGGGTTTTTGGTTTTTTTTTAAAAAAAATAATAAGCTTCTGCACAGTTAAAGAAAACATCAGCAAAATGAAAAGAGAACCAACCATATAGGAAAATATATTTGCAAATGATATTTCAGACAAGGGTTTCATCTCCAAAATATATAATGAACTCACATGACTCCACTTCAGGAAGACAAACAATCCAATTAAAAAATGGGCAAAGAAACTGAATAGACACTTCTCCAAGGAGGATATACAGACGACCCATAGGCATATGAAAGGATGCTCAACATCACTAGTCATCAGAGAGATGCAAGTTAAAACCACAATGAGACACCACTTGACACCAATCAGAATGGCCATCATTACCAAATCAACAAACAAGTGCTGGTGAGGTTGTGGAGAAAAGAGAACCCTAGTGCACTGTTGGTGGGATTGCGGACTGGTGCAGCCACTGTGGAAAACAGTGTGGAATGTCCTCTGAAAACTAAAAATGGAACTGCCATTTGACCTGGCAATTCCACCGCTGGGACTATACCCTAAGAATCCTGAACCACCAATTCAAAAGAACCTATGCACCCCCATGTTCATAGCAGCACAAACAAGACTTATTTTCTCTCTCTCCCTCTCTCTCTGGTTTGCTATGTGTCTTAGGGAGAAGAATACAGTAGTGTATGTTAATCTTCCACATCACATGTAGAACAACAAAAGACCTGGGAATTTTATCCCTACTATAACCAAAAGATTAAAGGAATCAAGTAAGCTGCTTTAAGATACAGTGACTATTGATCTAAGATTCCAATGACTAAAAGAGTTCACCAAACTTATATTCCTTCTTTTGGAATATTTGACACATGGTTTTTCAAACCTATCCAAAACATTATTAACTGACATAAAAGGTGTCTACTGCTTCAAAAGGCAGCTATGGGAATTACTCCTCCCTCCCACTCTGAGCTACACAGTCCTTTAAATAGTACTTTCTGTAAATTCTAGACATTTTCTAATAAGAAGCCTCACATATTGTGACAAATGTGGGCTTCTGGACTGTTTATCTAATGGAAAACTTACACCGTATGCTTCTCCATATCTATGTTTTCTTCTGTATAGCTCATCCTTGTTCACAAAGTAAGTAAAAAAATTATAATTTATCAAAACAAACAGCTAAAGAAAGATTATAGTCAACCCTATAAAACTTATTAAAAAACTACAGTGAGGGTTACTTGGAGGAATTTAGCTCATGAGGTCTAACTGAACACCCACAAATGGAGATAAATCTGCCCTGTGTCACTATATCTCACAGCTCTTCTATGGAAAGACTTCTTTCCTGTTTTCTTCCCTAGGAATGCAATAAGCACATATGAGGGCTCACTTAAATGGGAAGCATTTTGTTATGTATCATGAAGTAAAGCAAGGAAGTGTAATAATATTCCCACCACATCTGCACTAAGGAAATCTCTAGTTTCTAAACCACTGCTTTTTTTTGCTCCCCCACCCCCAGCCCCAGCTCTTCAATGTTGTGGACCGTTCAGCCTGGTTTCAGGAGTTGTAACCCTCACCCCATGGTGGGCTGTGTAAGAGCCCAAGGGACCCACTTCATCTGGGTCTGTTCTGTCACAAGGACGTGAGCTACTAAGGAGACAAAGCTTATCTCCCTGGCAGGAGTACTGCTTCTGCCTCATCCATCTCTGGCCCCAATGCTTGGTTGGTTAGTCAATGACGGGTAAGACTCCTCATGGGAGGGGCAACCTAAGCCAGACACAACCACTTGGGAGGCCTCATGGAAGGACTCAGGGGGGCTGCAGCAAAGAGGATGTGATGGACTCTCACCCCCTGGCTATTCTGACATAGACCGAGTCCTCATTTCCATCTGGAAGATGTCTCCTGCTTCCTAATCGGCTTAAAGCCTGAAACTGTGGGGGCAAGTGGTGCAGCCCTGTGCTGGCCAGGACGGCTCCCTGAGTGATCGGGCATAAGAAAGAATTCCTAAAGTCCTGTGAAACCTGCTTTGCTAAGAGTGCTCTCCCTTAGGTGATAAGTGTCCCAGGAGGAAATGAGTCTGTCTCCCAAAGTTTGGCAACCCCCTTTTCTGACAAACACTGACTCAGATTAAGCCCTCAGATTTCTTTGACATGTTAAACCTGTATTCCTGTGTATTTGAACCCAATAAAAGCCTAGTGAGGAAGGGGCTCTGGGTCATTCTCCTCTGAGAGTTTGACCCCTTTCCTCCCCAAGCAGATCATGTCTTGGTAGTTTTTATTTTCATCCGTGACGAACGAGGGGTTCTACGGGTGGAGCCCCCCGCACTTCAAGGCTACTCTTGGTCTCCATTTTAATCCAGGCATGAATACTCTGGCCTTTCCCTTTAACTACATACTCACACTAGCCCTTCCATTTCTCTGTTGTTTTCTTCTAATTCCGTTCAGCTGCTGGTCTTCACGTCTGAGTCCACAATTACATAGCAACTGTCTTTTAGAAACTTAGTATGTCTCCAACTTTACCAAGAAAAGAGAGGTTAGACAAGGCAGTGTTTCTTCTTCTTTATGTTTCATTCAAAATCTCTTTTATAATGATAATTTTCAGTGGTCTGTTTCATCTGTTGCCACAGTGGCCAATGTGTTAGATCCATGCCTGGCAGTTTGTCCACATAAATTGGTCCCCAATTCAAATTATTCCCCAACTTCATCAGATATTTCCTCTTCTATAGAAAAAGTATATCAATGTCACATTGATAAGCATTTGTTCCTGTGTCTTATGCTTCTATCCATTTTCCATGCTCCCTTTTCTAATGAACAGTGGCATTAATTTCTCCCAACACTCTTCACCACAAAGTTAACGCCTGTCCCCAGCTGGTTATCCAGACCTCTCTCAAGGCGCAGAGGCTGTTTTTCTACTTTTGCCTTTCTCATCAGTTTCCTCTAATGTGGCCTCCTCAGTAAATGCATTTTAATCTTTTGAGGTCAGCCTAAATATTGCCTTCTTGGAGAAATTGTTTTCCATTCTGTCTCCAAAAGAATTAATCACTTCCTCATTTGTAATTTTACAATGTGTTGTTCATTTTGCTATGTTCATGTTTTATTATTACTTGTATAAATACCCTTTTTTTTTCCACTAAATTATGAAATCTTTGTGGGCAAGGGCACTTTCCCTATCATCCTTCCAAACTCAATCATTTCTAGCACAATGCCTGACACAACAGATGTTCAGCGTACATTGTCTGCAATGAACTGGTTCTCTTCCTCAAGAATCTTATTATCTAATATGTATATGAAAATTCCATAGAATAAATGATATATAGGAATTTAGAGAAAGATCATTCCATGGTGATCTAAGAAAGCTAATGCCTAAGAAGAAGATAATTTCAAGCAGATAGACCAGGGAACATTTTGTACTGTTCAGAAAGAGTAGATTGAACAAAAGGTCAAACGTGAAAAGGCATAATACTTTCTAAAAGAACACTGAACATCTAATATAGCTGAACATTTGTAAAGAGAATAAGGTAGTCTGAAAAATTACAGGAAGGCTGAAAAGAACTTACATTGGTCAGAAATAGTTTTGGGTGCAAGTGACAAAAATAAAATGAAAAAATAGACAAATTTATTTCTCTCATAAATAAAATTTAAAGATAAACATTCATGAGTCAACCTGTCATTTACACTTTGTGGTCTACAGCCATCAACACGTAACACATGCCTTCCATCTCCTGGTCCAGGCAGCAGTTTGAATTCCAACCATTCTTCATTTCAATAAGCAAAAAGGAGCAAGGAATGAGGATGATGAATGTTTTCTTTCTGAAGACATGCCCAGGAAATTTTAAATAACTGGACAGAATTTAGTGCCAGGGCCATACCTACTTTCAAATGATACTAAAACATTGTATTTCTTATGAAATGCTCTCCCCTCCTCCCAAATAGAACGTCCTGTTCTTGCCCAAGATTTTAAAAGATAAATTGAAGCATCTGTATTTTAACTGTAAAATCAATAAAGGTAAAGTCAGAAAATATAGATTTGCAGAAATGGACATACTTAGGAATGGAATAAATACATGTTAGTTTGTGACTTTAATGTGTCAGAGAGAAATTAAGCACTCAGTTTCCATTGCCCTAGTAGCTGTTCATCATAGCTACTTTTCTCTTGAAAAATGAAAGTATTCCTTAAAATATTCATCTAAAAGGAACAAAGGAAATCTGCCAAATATATTTCTTATCTCTATGGTTATATAACAATTTTTTTTGCCCAGTTCCACGTTAATGGTCATTTTAATAAATGACATTGGAATACAGACATTTAAACATAAGGAAGGGCTGACTCCTACTTCTGTTTGCTGATGATTTGGTTCTTTTGAATGTAAATAAGTAAAATCATTTCTTTCAAAATAGCTGCCAGGGATCATCCCTTATTAATCTCTGCAAGGTTTTTCCTGGGACATCATAAACCTATCAGCAGGAGGTTCTAACACAAAGCTCACAAACCTCCCAAGTCATCCTAAATTAAGTGAACTCCATTCCTCTTCATGCTCAGATCCTAAATTAGGAAATATTCTGGTCACAAGACTGTTATTTTAAATACTACCTTTTAGTCCTAAATGTGCAAAAGAGAAACAGTGCTTTAAATAATATATACATATACACTTTATCCAATTGAAGATGTCAAATAATTATAGAAAAAGAATAATAGGAATTAATTACTACAGAGGTTAAAATTGCATTTTTAGTAGGTATATTCTATATACATACAATTCTAATCATGGGTACATGTAGGTAAATTATGACTAATGATGAAATAATAAACCCTCTTGACAACATAAAATATGTGCATATAGAGATATAAATATATTTTAAAGGGCTTATTAGTTAGCTTCAGACACATGTATCCTAACATTTTACTATACCTATGAAGAATTAGCAATAAGTAAGTGTATAAACAAACTACATAAATAAATACATAAAAGTATATACTACCAAAGTTGAGAGAACAAAAAATGTTCTCAGAATGTCAAAGAAAATTTTACTAACTCCTAAGAGCTGTACAGAGAAAAGTAAAGTGTCTAGCTCATGCTTATAAAATTAAGTAACCTCAACAACATAGAAGAAGGTAGAAAGAAGGTATTCATTTTCTTTTCCATGTTATATATCTCCTTAATATATTCTTGGTATTTTATATAGAAAACCACTCAGCTATTATTCCTCCTACTATGAAGGAGAAATTTGATAAAGTGACCAGATCATGTTCTCAACTCCTTGGCCATTCTCCTTGTTCACATTTTTCAGCCATTTAAAGACTAAAACTTTCAGAAAGAAACCAGAAGAAAGTATGGTGGACATGGACACATTAATCCTCATATGTATTATTTCTAGACATAAAGCACTTTAGGTGGAGGCAAGAAAAGAGATTCCTAGAAGTGTATTTTAAAGTTTATACTTTTTCATGGGCCTCAGTCCAGAGTATCAGACAACAAATCAGTGCATGAGACCTCAGAATAAGGAAAAAGTTAGCAAGTAGAGTCTGTTGGGCATAAGAAACTGGGTAAAAAACAATACTCATCACTACATCCTCCAACCCTAGAGCAAAGTAAGAAATACAAGCATCTCCCAAGTAATAATGAAAAGAACCAAGGAAACCAGCCTGTACATGGACAATGAGTTTACAAAGCTTTGTTTTCAAAAATAATTAAGGATGAAAATTAGCAACTAGGAATACATAAGAATGTCTGCACAACAAAAGCAAGAAAACACTGGAAGAATCTGAGGAAGAATATAATACAGTGTTTATTTAATGGTAGTAACCAAATGAAAAATATGCATGTTATATTAAATATATATGTGACAATTCAGTAGTCTACATGGACAAACCCAGCCATGTAGCTCAGGATCTGTGGGGACTAATATAATTATGTCAAGATTTCCAGAGGCAATAGAGTATGGTGAGACTGGGAAACTCTCCAATATAGGCTATGTCAAAGTGACAGACATTAATCAGTACTACTTAAATGTTGTTAAGCATGTATATGGGCCCATTGTTACCAGATTTTTGATTTTGAAAATCTGAGGATTTTGTTATAATCCCTCCCTCCCTCTCTCCTTCCCTCCCTCTATGAGAAAAACAGGTATCCAGCAAAGTTAAAGGCAATGGGACCACATACACACACAAAGAAATTTAAATTAAACTCTTCACCTAGAATTCTGATATATTCATCATTTGTCCTCCTTTTGGCTTCTAGAATGCACACAATGAGGCTTACACCCTACTGTGCAGACCATTAAAATGTTCTTTGAAAAATGAGACCCTTTCATGCAGATCAAAAGACAAGATAAGAATTAAAATAAGGACCGTGAAGATTCCTCAGTGAATGAGCCTGGCCAGGTTACCCTACACCATAAGCAAGCACTGACAAACGCTGTCTATGCACACATAGATTTCAATTAGGTCTCTAGAAAATGTTCTGAAATAAAAGAGACCATGCAAATATATAAACAAACAAAAACAATGAAATAAAACAGACTATTCATCAAAATTACTGAATAATTAAAAATATTTTATTAATATTTTCAGAAAGGTAGGAATAAATAGTGCATCCATTTTATAAAAAGAATTCTATTCAAAAAGAGCATTAAAACAGATAATATACATTGGACATTAGAAAAAATATAGAAGAAATAAAAAACTTAGAAGGGTTGGATTATGAGGTTGAATGTACAGTATTTTGTAAAAAGGAAAGCAAGAAGACCAAGATGAGAAATAAGAAAATACAAAAAAATTAACAGGTAAGTACAGAAGGTGTAAAATAAAAAGCAATAAATTTCCAAAATAAGGAATAACATAAAAGAGGAGAGGAAACCGTGATGAAAGTACAATAATTTTTAATGCTTCAAAATAGAAGAACATGGGTTTGTAGAAGAAAAAAATCACTGAATGAATGCTCAAAACCATGGATGAGAATAACTCATGATAAAATATCTCTATGACATGTTAGAATATTGTATTTGGAACAAAGACCTAATCCAAAAAGCTTTAAAGAAAAAAATAAAAATAGGCTTCATGAAAAATACTACGAGAATTATGCTATCAGACTGCTCAACAGCAACTCTGCCCTCTAGTTAGTACAGCAATTATTTCCAACCTAGAATTCTTGATCTGAACAAATTATCCATGTGTAGCTGAATATAGTAAAGAAATAAAAAAATTAGAAATATTACTTCCAGTGTGCTGTTACCTAAAAAGGTACTGAAGAATGTTCTACACAAAAATAAAAAAATAAACAAAAGATATAGAATGCATGAAACAAAGAGTTTTTATCAAGAGAGACCTCCAGTATCACAGACATGCAGCACATCTTAAAGTGGGCTAACCTGATTAGAGCACATGTAAAGTTCCTAGAAATAGCCCTGCCCAGTGTGGCTCAGTTGGTTTGGCATTGTCCCAAAGAGTGAAAGAATGCTGGCTTGATTCCTGGTCAGGGCACATGCCTGGGTTGTGGGTTGGGTCCCTGGTCAGTGAGTATGACAGGCAACTGATCAATATTTCTCTCTTACATCGATGTTCCTCTCCTTCCCTTCCCTGTCTCTAAAAACAAAAAAAAGTTTCCATGAACATTTAAAACTGAAGTATTTGTGATCATTTTAATGCATTAAGCAAATGCAGGGTGGGACAAAAGTAGGTTTACTGTTATAAGTACACAAAATGGTTTATTCTTGTATTATCATTTATTAATCATTATATTATTTTTCATACGAACAACTCTAAACCTACTTTTGTTCCACCCTATATTTATACAACTTGAGGAGTATTATGAACAAATTTGTGACAAGTACATTGAAAAAACTAAACAAAGAAGCATATAAAGAAAAAAACAGTTTTTACTCCAGGAAGATCAAAAAGTCTTGCAATGAAAAAATATATGGTACTTTACCTGGGTCAGCTCTAAATGCAGTTTATAAAGTCACAATAAAATACTTATTATTGAAATAACTAGGAATGGTAGAATATAAGAAATGTAGGAAAATAAGAATTGTTTGTGTTTTTAGTAAATGAGGGATGAAAAAGAAGTACATTAACATCTTACATAGTAAATAGATAACCTCTAAACCTAAAATATCAAGAATATCAGCAACTTAGTTAAGGTGTGGACAGTTTATGTCAAAAGAAAAAGTTAAGAGAATTGAAATTAAAATTGGTTGCCTATTAAAATGGGACACTTGCAGGTAAAGATAATGCTTCAAAGTAAGTATACAGAGAATCATCTAAACTTGGAAAAATATATTTAGAATTTTTTTGAAACATTCTCTTACAGGAGACAATATAACACTACTCAAAGAAATATTTAGTACAAAAAAAATGGATCTAAGCATTTTTATACGCAGTCAAGTAATCATTTTTTATGAGAGAATCTCTCAAAGACAGAACACAATGTGATGTGCCCTTTGACTAACCAGGCTTACTGCTCTAACAGGATTTCCAGGGATGACACAGGGAGAGGAAAACCTAGTAGAGCTCAGCATACTTCTGCGTGAAGGAAACATAGCTAAAGAGTATAGAAAGACTAGGACAGGCAGAATTCACAGGGAAGAATACTAGAGAAGAGAGATCTGCGCAGAAAATTATGGAAATCTGCACTGTCTGGGACTCATCAGGTATTTTGCACACCCTGATCATTCATTACATGGTTAGAAAGTATGTGAGGCTAGAGAAAGACTGGCCCATAAGGATTAGAAGTAACAGTGTCTAGTACCCACGTAAGCCCTGCAATGATGTCTGTTTCCACCAGCCAGTCCAGAAAACCTCAAAAATCAATGGTCATTTGTAGTCTATCCAGAAGAGTCTTGACTCCAAAGAGGGAAATAATTAGCCTTAGACTAAACACTCCATGGTCTTGCCTAACGAATCTTAAAGCTAAGACCCAAAAGAATAAAATTATTTACAAGAACCCAAATTGTATCCCAGAATAAACTCAAGAATATTGATTAGAGAACAAAAATATTCAGTATTATAAAGTTAACCATCAGAATATCTGGCCTCCAGTCAATAACCAGAAATATCAAATGACAAGGAAATACATCACAAGGAGATAAATCAATCAAGCAAAAGAAGCGAAATGACCAGGACTGATACAAATGTTAGAATTAGCAGATGAGGACATTAAACCAGCAATTATAATTGCATTCTATGTGATCTAAAAGTTAAATTGAGGTATAGAAGATGCAATAAAATATAAAAACAAAACATCTGTAGATGCAAAATACAACATTAGGGTTGAAAAACAAAATACAGTGAATAGACAGACATTACACTAGAAAAGATTGATGAATATAAAGACAATAATAGACACCATCTAAAATGAAACAAAATTTAGAAGTATGCCAGGCAGTGAAAGACAATACTATATGATCTCACCTATAAACGGAACCTATCAACAAAATGAACAAGCGAGCAAAATATAACAGAGACATTGAAATAAAGAACAAACTGACAGTAACCAGAGGGGAGGGAAGAGAGGGATAATGGGGGAAAACAGGGGAAGATTTGTCAAGGAACATATATAAAGGACACATGGACAAAACCAAACAGGATAGGATCCAGGGTGGGAGGTTGGGACAGCAGGTGGGAGGGAGTTGTGGAGGGAAAATGGGGACAACTGTACTTGAACAACAATTAAAAAAAAAAAAAAAGAAATGAAACAAAGTTTAAAAAAATCATAGATTGAAAATATAATTTCAAAAATAGAATGAACATTGGTGAACTGTGGGATAACTTCAAAGGAGCACAATGCACATGTATATTGGAGAATGCTAAGGACAGAAAAAATATTTAAATAAAGTGGCCAAAAAAATTTCAAATGAAAACACAACACACTAAAAGTATTATTCAACCTTAAAAAGGTAGCTTTGGCCCAGGATAAACTTTGGAGACATTATGGTAGGTGATTATTTAAGCTAGTCACTTAAGACAAATAATGTATGATTGCACTCATATGAGGTTACTGGAGTAGTAACATACAGCGAAACAAAATAGAATGATGGTTGCAGGTGGCTGGAGAAGGTGGAAATGGACAGTTAGTGTTTAATGGGTAGCATTTCAATAGGGGGAGATGAAAATGTTCTAGAGATGGACTGTGGTGATAGTTGCACAACAATGTACTTAATGTTACAAAAGTACATTTAAAAATAGAATGGTTAATTTTTATATTACGTATATTTTATCACAATAAAGAAAAAGAAAATCATAAAAGTGATTAGAGAAATATACAGAGGGAAAAGATAAGGGTGGCAGCAGATTTCTTGCTAAAACAATGTAATTAAGAAGACAACAACACCTCAAAATACTGAAAAGAATCTATACTCAACAAAAAAAAAAAATCTTTCAGACTTCGGGTAAGATGGAGGCATAGGTAGATACAGTTTGCCTCCTTGCACAACCAAAAGGATGGCAACAACAAATTTAAAAACAAAAATAATTGGAACTTCCAGAAAATTGAACTGTATAGAAGTCTGACAAACAGAGTTAAAGAAGAAACATTCATTCAGAATGGCAGGATGGGTGCAGATGGGCAGCTGGGGCTGGCAGATGAGGTGGTCCTACATTTGCATGCGGATAAACCAGGAGGAACAACTGGAAATCGAGAAAGACCACATAGCCCAGAGCCCAGCCCAGAGAAATAAAGGCTCAAAACGTCTGGCTGTAAGAACATGTGAGGGTTGTGCTGGCAGGAGAAACTCCCAGCCTCACAGGAGAGTCGGCTGGAGAGACCCACAGGGTCCTAGAACATACACAATCCCACCCACCTGAGAATCAGCACCTGAAAGGGCACAATCCACTTGTGGGAATCAAGGGAAGTGACTGAAAGCTGGCCAACAGCCCAGCAAGCAGCATTATTCCCTCTCTGACTTCTCCCACACAAAGTGTCACATGAAGAGAAGTGGGTTGCCCCATCCTGGAGAATACCTAAGGCTCCTACCCTTACAACATATCAGGTAACAAAGAAATATGGCCCAAATGAAAGAACAGATCAAAATTCCAGAAAAAGAACTAAGTGACAAGGAGATAGCCAACCTATCAGATGCAGAGTTAAAAACCCTGGTAAAAAGGATGCTCACAGAAATGTTTGAATATGGTCACAAAATAGAGGGGAAAGTGAAGGCTATGAAAAGTGAAATAAAGAAAAATACACAGGGAACCAACAGTGATGGGAAGGAAACCAGGGCTCAAGTCAACAATTTGGAGCAGAAAGAAAAAATAAACCTTCAACCAGAACAGAATGAAGAAACAAGAATTAAGAAAATGAGGAGAGGCTTAGGAACCTCTGGGACAACTTTAAACATTCTAACATCCGAATCATAGAGGTACCAGGAGGAGAAGAGGAAAAGCAAGAAGTTGAAAATGTATTTAAACAAATGATGAAGAACTTTCCCAATCTGGCAAAGAAAATAGACTTCCAGGAAGTCCAGGAAACTCAGAGAGTCCCAAAGAAGGTGAACCCAAGGAAGCACACACCCAGTCATATCATAATTACATTAGCCAGGGTTAAAGATAGGGAGAGAATCTTAAAAGTACCCAGAGAAAAGGAGACAGTTACCTACAAAGGAGTTCCCCTAAGACTATCAGCTGATTTCCCAAAAGAAACCAGGCAAGAAAGAGCTGGAAAGAAGTATTCATAGTCATGAAAAGCAAAGACCTACATCCAAGATTACTTTATCCAGCAAAGCTATCATTTAAAATAGAAGGGCAGATAAAATACTTCCCAGACAAGGTAAAGTTAAAGGAATTCATCATTACCAAGCCCTTATTTTATGAAATGATAAAGGGGCTTATCTAAGAAAAAGAAGATCAAAACTATGAACAGTAAAATGACAACTATCATCAAGTGAACTTATAAAATGAAAACAAAAACAAACTATGCAAACAACTGGGACAGGAACAGAATCACAGAAATGGAGATCACATGGAGGGTCATCAGCAGGGAGAGGGAGGGATGATGGGGAAGAAGGTACAGGGAATAAGAAACATTACTGGTAGGTAGAAAATAGACAGGGTTAGGTTAAGAAGACTATAGGAAATGGAGATGCCAAAAAACTTATATGTACAAACCACAGACATGAATTAAGGGAGGAGGGGAATGCTGGTGGGACAAGAGGGTGCATGCTGGAGGGGGAAAAGGGAGGAAAAAAGATGACAACTGTAATAGCATAACCAATAAAATGTACTTAAGAATCTTTCAAAAATGAAAATAAAAAATACATTTTTCAGGAATAGGAAAGATGAACTTCTAGCCAAGATGGAGGCATAGGTAGATACACCATGCCTCTTCACACAACCAAAAGAAGAATAACAGCAAATTTAAAAACAAAAAACAACCAGTAGTGACAAAAAAAATCGAACTATAAATGCAACAACCAAGGAGTTAAAGAAGAAACATTCATCCACACCTGTAGGAGGGGCGGAGACAGGTGGCCAGACAGAGAAGATTCATGGCAAGGTGGTGGCTGGAGGACAGGGCGGATGAGGAGGATGCTGGCAGAGTGGGTGGTCCCACATTTGTGTGCGGATAAACCTGGAGGAACAACTGGAAAGCGAGACAGAACGAGCAACCCAGAGTTCCAGCACGGGGAAATAAAGCCTCAAAACCTCTGACTGAAAACACCTGTGGCGGTTGAGGAGGCGAGAGAAACTCCCATCCTCACAGGAGAGTTCACTGGAGAGACCCACAGGGTCCTAGAATTTACACGAACACACCCACCTGGAAATCAGCACCAGAAAAGCGCAATTTGCTTATAGATAGCAGTGGAAGTGACTGAAAGCCAGCTGAGCGCTGAACAAGTGGCATTGTTCCCTCTCAGACCCTCCCCCACATACAGCATCACATCCCAGTGACATGGGTAGCCCTGCCCCAGCGAATACCTAAGGCTCCACCGCTTACTACGTAACAGTGCACCTAAGCAAACAAAAATATTTCCCAAATGAAAGAACAGATCAAAGCTCCAAAAAAAAAAAAAAAAATACAATCAAGCAACGAAGAGATAGCCAATCAATCTATCAGATGCACAGTTCAAAACACTGGTAATCAGTATGCTCACTGAATTGATTGAGTATGGTCACAAAACAGAAGAAAAAGTGAAGGCTATGAAAGTGAAATAAAGGAAAATGTACAGGGAACCAACAGTCATGGGAAGGAAATCAACAGTCATGGAAAGGAAACCATGGACTCAAATCAACAGTTTGGACCAGAAGAAAGAAAGAAACATTCAACCAGGACAGAATGAAGAAACAAGAATTCAAGAAAATGGGGAAAGGCATAGGAACCTCCAGGACAACGTTAAATGTCACAACATCAGAATCATAGGGGTGCCAGAAGGAGAAGAGGAAGGGCAAGAAATTGAAAACTTATTTGAAAAAATAACGGAGAACTTCCCCAATCTGTCAAAGAAAATAGACGTCCAGGAAGTCCAGGAAGCTCAGAGAGCCACAAAGAAGTTGGATCCAAGGAAGCACACACCAAGGCACATCACAATTACATTACTTAAGATTAAAGATAAGGAGGGACTCTTAAAAGTACCAAGAGAAAAGCAGACAGTTACCTACAAAGGAGTTCCCCTAAGACTAGCTGATTTCACAAAAGAAACCATGCAGGCAAGAAGGGGCTCAAAGAAGTATTCAAAGTCATGACAGGCAAGGACCTACATCCAAGATTGCTCTATCTAGGAAAGCAGTCATTTAGAATGGAAGGGCAGATAAAGTGCTTCTCAGATAAGGTCAAGTTAAAGGAGTTCATCATCACCAAGCCCTTATTATTTGAAATGTTAAAGGGGCTTATCTAAGAAAAAATTTAAAAATATGAACAGTAAAATGACCACAAACTCACAACTATCAACAACTGAACCTAAAAAAAAAAAAAAAAGAAAGAAAGAAAGAAAGAAAAAGAAAAAGAAAACCAGAAATGAACTAAGCGAACAACTTGGATAGTAACAGAATCACAGAAATGGAGATCATATGGAGGACTATCAGCAGGGAAGAGGAGGAGGGGAGTGGGCAAAAAGGTACAGAGAGTAAGTAGCATAAATGGTAGGTAGAAAATAGACAGGGGGAGGTTAAGAATAGTATATGAAATGGAGATGCCAAAGAACTTATATGTATGACCCATGGACATGAAGTAAGGGGGGGTGTGGAATGTGGGTGGGAAGGAGTGTGCAGGGTGGAGGGGAATAAAAGGGGGAAATGGGACAACTGTAATAGCATAATAATAAAATATATTAAAAATAAAAAAAATAAAAGGAATATAGCCCTGGCTGGTATAGTTCAGTGGGTTGAATGAAAGCTGAGAACCAAAGGGTCGTCAGTTCAATTCCCAGTCAGGGCACATGTCTGGGTTGCAAGACAGGTCCCCAGTAGGGGCCATGTGTGAGGCAATCATGCATTAATATTTCTCTTCGTCTCTTTCTCCCTCCCTTCCCCTCTCTAAAAATAAATAAATAAAATCTTTAATGAAAATGTTTTAAAGGAATATGAAAGATAAAAAATTCATTTCAAACAGACTCACATTACCAGAAGAGCTTCAGGTGAAGGAAAATGATAACATTTTAAAACATGGATCTACACAAAGGAATAAAAAACACTGAAAATGACAACTGTATAGGTAAATATATAAGAATTTTACTTATTACTTAGATACCTTTAAAACCACTTACTTACTTTAAAAATATTTAAATATGGTTTGGCTCTTATAGAATATGTAGAAGTAAAATGGATTACAGTAGCATAGTGTTCAAAAGAGTTAAAACAGAAGTTTATTCTTATAAGATTATTATGTTATCCGGGAAGTGACAGACCTGAAGCTAGAGTGTGATAAATTAAAGATATATGCAATAAACCTAATGGATCTACTAAAATAACATGTCGTATATAATGAGCCAACAAAGATAACAAAATGAAATCATAAAAAATTCTCAATTCAAGAGGGCAATGAAAAGAAGATAGAAGGGACAAAGGAAAAAAATCAGAACAATATAAAATTAGCAGAATTATAGACTTAAGCCTAACCATATGAATAACCACATTACTATAAATGGACTAACTATCCAATAAAAAGCAGATATTAACAGACTGGATAAAAAAAAGCAAAATTCAACTGCATAGGATCTATTAAAAAAAAACCCACTTAAAATATAAATATAACAAATAGGTTAAAATGTTGAAATTTAGAAAATTATATATGTTGTATATTAGTTTTCTAGGGCAGTCATAATTAAGTACCACAGGCTGAATGGTTTATACAAGAGAAACATATTTCCTCACAGATGTGGATGCTAACAGTTCAAGATCAAGGTGTTAGCAGAGCTGGTTTCTTCCGAGGCCTGGCTCTTTGGCTTTTAGATGGCTATTTTCCCCTTGCGTCTTCATATGCTATTACATCTTTCCATACCCTACTCTGTTCAAATTTCCTCTTCTTATAAGCAAACCAATCATATTGGATTAGAGTTCACCTTAATGACCTTATTTTAACTTAGTTACCGCTTTAAAAATTTTATTGCTAAATACAGTCATGTGATGAGTTATTGGGAATTGGTATTTTAACACATGAGTTTAAGAAAACTTATTCAATTTAACATACGAATCTACAATTCAGCCCATAACACTTAGCAAAGACTAATTTAAAAAAAGGCAAGGTAGCTATGTTAATAGCAGGCTAAGTAAATTTTGTTGCAAAGAATGTTATCAGATATAAGGTATATCACTTAAAAATGAAAAAAAGATAATTTTCAAGAGGACATAAGAATCATAAATCTTTCAGAAACAGAACTGTAAGGAGGAATAGACACATCCGAAATTATAACTGGAAATTTCTATTTCCCTTTCTTAATAATTGATAGAACAAATGGACATAAAAACAGTAACAATGCAGATGATCTAATAGTCTTATGAACAAACTTAACTAATTGACAATTATAAAATACCACCCCAAAACAACAAAACACACACCCTTTCATGGGTTCAGGAAATTTCTGGGAGACAATTTTCTAAACCCTCAGCAATCTCATCTTACTTTGTAAGTTCAGGGTTTCCCTCCACAGAGGTTTGGATAAGCTAAGCTCCCAAAGTGGCCTCTGGTCCTGGAAGGATCCCACTGAACCTGCCTAAAGAGCACCTTCCTTTCTAAAGAGTCAGAATGAAGACTGAGGCCCAGTTCAAGAGGCTAAAAAGGGATTTAAGGAGCTAATGGCTCCAAGTAGCCTGTTCTTAGGGTTTGGATCCAAGGCAGAAGAAACTCTATGGGGGAGGCTTTGCCAATGAGAGACGGGAGACAGGCTAATGAATTAAAAATCAAGACTGTTAATAAAATTCACACATTTGCATAGCATCAAGAAACAAATATCTCTGGCAAATCCATAACAAATAACCACTTTTATATAACTTATGTAACCAAGAGACACTCTAAAACAAATAATGTATTAAAATGAATAAAAATTAAAATAGAGCATATAAAAATCTGTGCAATGCTACTAAATCAGTGCTTAGGGAGAAATTTATAGCCATAAATGCCTATATTAGAAAAGAAGAAAGGTCTTAAATAAATGTCCTCAACTAGAAAAATAAAAGCAAATTAACCCATAGAATTTAAAAATATTCTGTATACTTAAAACAAATGACTGATAATACATGAACTGAGTCATTGATAAGAACTAATATTTCATTCAGTGGTAGAAATTATTTCTTCCTAGTATTTTTTCCAAGTCATTGGACATCGAGGCTCTGGAGATATTGTGTTAATTATGCTTTACATTACTTTATACAGAATTATCTTCTTCATGTTGAAGTGTATAGAAGAAATGATTAAGACATATACCAGGATATATATGCTATCTCTTGGACTTGGAATTCTAAGTGATTAATGTTTTACCTTTCATCTTTCTTTAATTTCCAAATTTTCTCAAATGAACATGCATTGTTTTACAATAAGAAATCTATAGGGTCAGGCAAATGTGGATTTACAGTTGTTCATAATACACTATAATAATTAATAAGTAATAAACAATAATTAATAAATAAGACATGAATAAACTATATTTTGCACACTCACAAGTTGAAACCTACTTTTGCCACACCCTGTATTTTTAATAGGGTTACATAATTTTGTAAATGCCATAAAGTCACCATTATATAACACTTCTAGGAAACTAACCAAAGCATTAACTACTAGCAGTTGTTTGTAGGTGTTGAAAATTTGGGAGATAATTTTGTTCTTTAAACTTCACTTAATTTTCCACATTTTCTATAATGAGTTATAAAAATGTTTAAATAGGTAATTTTGCTTTGAAAATTTTAAAGGGTATATATTAAAATTAAATGCAAATAAAATTTTGCTAATCTGTAAAAATCAATTTTAGAATGATAATACATTTTAAGTTCTCTCTTATGAAGGCTAAATATTATGAGTTTAACAAGAACTTATGCATTTATTTGAAGCAGCCATTACTGACAGTACCTAACTCTTCTTCCAAAACAAGATTAGTAAAAATGTAGCAAATAATAATTCACAATAATTCTAAAATGATATCTAATGTGTGAACTAGTTCAAACACATTATTGCAGCTTCAGAATAAGGTTGTAAGTGCAGTTACCATTTTAAAAAATAACTGCCTTTTCTTTCACTTTCAACTTTGATTTTAACATTCTGTTAATGTAAATACATAACATTTTTGCAGTAACAATACAAATTAATATAGTTAATATAATCAATCATTTTTAAGTATAAGAATCAAAAACAGAACTTAAGATTATTAAAAAATTGAGATACCACTTATTAATACTTAGAAAGATTGAGAAGCAAGGAATACTCAACATGGTGACAGATTTCCATAATACTGAATAAAAATTCCCAAATATATACATCTACATATACATGTATATGTGTACACATATACAAAATATATTGCTATAATGACTAGTTCTTTCTTAAATTTATGGAAAACTGGACCAGAAACATTTGGCTTAAGCACAAGCAGTCTGAGTTCTTGACAGTAATACGTATTCTCAGCATTGGCATTCTTTACCAAGAGTCTGTTTCAGTTACCTATTTAACAAACCACCCTAAAGCCCAGTGGTTTAAAACTATAATGTATTGTTTCTCAGGGTTCTCTTGGTTGAGTGGGTTCGTCTAGGCAGTTCTCACTTGGGTCTTTCATGTCTTTGTAATAAGATGATAGTTGAGGCAGGAATCATCTGAAGATTTGACTGGGCTGTATGACAAGACAGCTTCTTTATCTACATGTCTGGTTCCTCCACTGGGATGACAAGAACACCTGCACCTTGGTTGGCCATCTCCCTCTGTCCACATAGCTTCTCAATTTGCCTAGCATGGGCTACCTAACAAGTATCGACAAATAGAATCTTACTTGTTGGTAACCTTTCTCCAGCAAATGCATTTCAAGAAAAGGGAAAACTGAAACCTCCTGCCAATTAAGTAGTAGACCCAAACTGACACAGGGTCACTTCTGCACAGTCTATTGATAAAAGACATCTTCAGACTAGTTCAGTGTCAAAGGACAGGAATATGAGCCTCATTTCTTGTTTGGGGGCACTGTATGTGTTTGAAAAGGGGAAAACTTTACAGGAAGCACCTTTGAAAACTCATTACCACAGATCTCCTTGAATTGACTATAAAAATAACTTAGAATCGTAATATTGAAAATTACAAAACAAGAATTCTTGCTTGATTTTTATGTTTTGAAAATGAATTCCTAAAATAACCAAGAGGGAACCATATAAAAGCATACAGTATCTCTCATTTTTCATATGCTGGAAAAATACTCAATATGTTTTTATTTTTAATAAATATATTTCATAGTCCTCTTCTTTAGATGACCACACCAAATTGTATTAACCTATTTTTGTCTTATAGATAGATACATTTACAGTCCTTTAGTTTGCTTATGTACCTTTTCTAAATTTAACTTTTATATTGAGGTAACTGTAGATTCATGTGCAGTGATTAAAAAAATAATACAGACAGACCTACCCAGTTTCCTCTGACAGTAACATCTTG
This sequence comes from Glossophaga mutica, assembly GCA_039655065.1. Taxonomy (NCBI): domain Eukaryota; kingdom Metazoa; phylum Chordata; class Mammalia; order Chiroptera; family Phyllostomidae; genus Glossophaga; species Glossophaga mutica. Next base: position 78,638,440 of record CM077303.1, on the reverse strand, counting down.
CAAAATGACAGCACAATATCACAACCAAAATAATAACACTAAAAACATAGTCAATATATATTTCCATCACCACAGGAATCTTTCATGTTGTCTTTTTATAGCTACATCCACTTCCCTCATTCCCTTACCCCTTCCTAAACCCCTGGATCTGCTCACCATTTAAAAACCTATATTAGTTCAAAAATGTTATTGAAATGAAATCATAATTTTGAAACTGGCTTTTTTTCACTAGCATAATCCCCAAGAGATTCAGCCAAGCTGTGTGTGTATCAATAGTTTCTTTTTATGGCCAACCAGATTCCCATTGCTAGAAGGTGATGTTGAGTTTAATTCCTATCTGAATTTCCTGTCTAGTTGCCTGAGGAATAGTTGAGAGAGAAGTACTGAAAGCTCCAACTATAATGGTGAATGCATCTATTTCTCCTTTCAATTCTATACTTTTTGGCTTCATATATTTTTGCATGTCTGTTATTTTGTGCAAACACACTTAGGATTGCTATGCCCTCTTGGTTGATTTTTTTATCGTTATGTAAGTCTCAGTTAATTTTCTTTGCTCTGAAGTATACTTTATCTGATATTAAGATAGCCACTGTTGCTGTCCTTGATTAAGGTTTGCATGTATGTCTTTTTCCGTCCTTTTACTTTCAACCAGCTTATATCATTAAATTTGAAGTAGTTTGTTTTAGATAGAATTCTAAAAGAGAATCATGTTGGGTTGTTTACTCTTCTGATTTTTCTTTAAATTGGTGCATTTAGATGATTTACATTAAATGTAATTATTATGTTAGGGCTTAAGTTAGCCATTTTACTGATATTTATTTTTTTTCTTTTTTTTCTTTTCGTATTTTCTTTCTCCTGACTTCCTCTGGATTAATTGAACATTAAGAATTCTATGTTATTTAATGAATACTGTTTTTGAGTGTGTCATCTCACATAGCTTTCCTAGTGGTTGCTCAGGGATTTACTTAGCTCTTTAAACAGGTTTATCTCTCTTTCCCAATTTGGGAACTTTTCAGCCATTATTTCTTCAAGTACATTAAACCTGCCCTAGTCTGTCTTCCTTGGACTTCAATAGCATGAATTTTTTTGTTTTTGTTTTTTGATGGTTCCTGATATCCTTCAGCTCAGTCTATTTTCTCTGTTTTTCAAGACAGGGTCATTTTAATTTTTCTATTGTCCAATTCACCGATTCATCCCTCTGTCTCCTCTATTTTTCCACAGAATCCATCCATTGAGCTTTTCATTTATTTTATTTTTCAGCTCCAAAATTTCTATTTGGTTCTTCTTTATATATTCTCATCCAATGTCAAGACTTGCTACTTCTAAACAGAGGTTTTTGTGATTTTTCACTTATTTCTAGTATGCTTCAATGGCTCATTAATGTGTTTTTATCATGGTTGCTTTAAAATCTATCAGATAATTCTAACACCTTTGTCTTCTCAATGCTCACATCTATTGATTATCTTTTTTTTCATTCAGTTTGATATATTTCTGGTATTCGCCATGAAGAGTGGTTTTTAAATTGAAGCCCAGACATTTTGGTATTATGCTATGAGATTCTGTATCATATTTAAACACTTTTAAAATAACTTTCTTATATATTACTCTGACAAGGAAAAGTAGAGAGGCACCTGACTAGTTCCAGGTAGAGGTAAAAGTCCAATTGTCCCACTCAGCCTTCACTGACACCAACAGGAAGTTGCTCTTCTTTATTTCTACATGAGGGTGAGAATTCCAGAATTCATTCATATTTCTCTTTTTCATCCTCTAAGTTCCATTTAAGAACCATTCAGTTATTAAGTCCTTTACTTATCCTCTTTTGTAAACTGATAAGGAGATGAGTGATGACAATAAATATTAACAATTAATAATAAACAGCAATCTCCAGTACATTTTAATGCAAACCATGTTCTATAACATGCTAAAAAATATTTGCTGGCTTGGCTTCATTGGTTGTGTTTGTTTAGGTAAATTGTAAAATCTGGATCAACATTGACTTTGTGGAGTGAAAAGTTAATATACTGAAATCCCATTATGTCAATATTCTATTACATTGCATATATCAAAGTTTATTATACTATTCTGTCTACATTTGTGTGACTAAAATTTCTATAATAAAATGCATGAAAACATTGTCAATAGAAAATTTTAAAAAATGTTCCTTTGATTAATAACAATGTAACTCCAACATTTGGGAAGTTTAGTGTTTAGAAGAAATTTCAGTAGCTTTGTTATAATCAGGCAACTATCCAACATTTTGTTATAATTTTTGTTCACTGCCTGTCATATTTAATGTAGTTAAAACACATTCTACTCTTGTTTCAGTCTTATTGTGTTTGCTATTAGAAAATAGAAGAACAAAAATATGTTGTATTCTTAATAAATGATATAAAACCCTCAACATCCCCACATAGGTGAGATCATATGGTATTTGTCTTTCTCTAATTGGCTTACTTCACGTAACATAATAATCTCTAGGTCCATCCATGCTTTTGCAAAAGGTAAAAATATCTTCTTTTTTATAGCCATGTAGTATTCCATTGTGTAAATGTAGCACAGCTTTTTTATACACTCATTTATGGATAGGCACTTGGGTTGTTTCCAGGTCTTTGCTATTGTAAATAATGCTGCTATGAATATAAGGGTATGTATACTCTTCCAAATTGGTGTTTTGGGATTCATAGGATATATTCCCAGGAGTGGAATCAGTAGGTGAGAAGACAGTACCATTTTTAATTTTTGGAGGAAACTCTATACTACTTTCCAGTCACTTCACCAGTCTGCATTCCCACCAACAGGGCACTAGGGTTCCCTTTTCTTGACATCCTCACCAGCACTTGTTTGTTGATTTACTGATGCTAGCCATTCTGTAGGTGTTAGGTAATATCTCATTGTGGTTTTAACTTGCATCTTTCTGATGATTAGTGACACTGAGTATTTTTCATATGTCTATTGGCCATCTGTATGTCCTCTTTGGTGAAGTATCTATTCAGATCCTTTGTTTTTAAATTGCATTATTTGTCTTCCTGGTGTTGAGTTGTAGAAGTTCTTTACAAATTTTTGGAATTAACCCCTTACCAGATGTATCATTGGCAAGTATGTTCTACTATAGAGTGGGTTGTCTTTTCATTTTATTGATGGTTTCTTTTGCTGTGCAGAAGCTTTTCAGTTTCATGTAGTCATATTTGTTCATTTTTTCCTCTGTTTACCTTGCTTTAGGAGATATATTGACAAAAGTATTGCTAAAAGAGATGGACGAGATTTTATTGCCTATCTTCTAGGATTTTTATGGTTTTGCAACTTACATTTAAGTATTTTATCCATTTTGAGTCTATTCTTGTGTATGGTATAAATTGGTGGTCTAGTTTCATTTATTTTTGCATGTACCTATCCAATTTTCCCTATCCCACTTATTGAAGAGACTGTTTTTACTCCACTGTATGTTCTTGCCTCCTTTATCAAATATCAATTAACCATAAAGATGTGGGTTTATTTCTGGGCTTTCTGTTCTACTACATTGATGTATATGCCTGTTTTTAAGCCAATACCAGGTTGTTTTGATTACAATGGCTTTTAGCACAGTTTGATGTCAGGTATTGTGATACCTCCAATTTTGTTCCTCCTCAATATTGCTAAAAATATTCAGGGTCTTTTTTAGTTCCATATAAATTTTGAGGATATTTGTTCTAGACCTGTGAAATATGCCATTGGTATTTTAATAGGAATTGCATTGAATCTAAAGATTTCTTTGGGTAGTATGAAGATTTTAATGATGTTAATTCTTCTAATCCGTGAACATGGTATATGATTCCACTTACTTGTATCTTCCTCAGTTTCTTTCTTTAATGTCCTATCTTTCCTGAGTATATGTTTTTTAATATATTTTATTGATTATGCTATTACAGTTGTTCCATTTCTTCCCCATCATTCCCCTCCACCCTGCACACCCTCTCCCACCCACATTCTCCCCTTTGGTTCATGTCCATGTGTCATAAGTTCTTTAGCTTCTACATTTCCCACACTATTCTTGCCCTCACCCTGTCTATTTTCTACCCATCATCTATGCTACTTATTCTCTGTACCTTTTCCCCCTCTCTTCTCCTCCCGCTCCCCTGTTGCTAAACCTCCATGTGATCTCCATTTCTGTGGTTCTGTTCCTGTTCTAGTTGTTTGCTTCGTTTGCTTTTGTTTTAGGTGTGGTTGTTAATATCTGTGAGTTTGCTGTCGTTTTACTGTCATATTTTTTATCTTCTTTTTCTTAGATAAGTCCCTTTAACATTTCATATAATAAGGGCTTGGTAATGATGAACTCCTTGAACTTGACCTTATCTGAGAAGCACTTTATCTTCCCTTCCATTCTACATGAAAGCTTTGCTGGATAGAGGAATCTTGGATGTAGGGCCTTGACTTTCATGACTTGGAATACTTCTTTCCAGCCCCTTCTTGCCTGGAATGTCTCTTTTGAGAAATCAGCAGACAGTCTGATGGGAACTCCTTTGTAGGTGGCTGTTCCCTTATCCCTTGCTGCTTCTAGAATTCTCTCCATTTTAATCTTGGCTAATGTAATTATGATGTGCCTTGGTGTGTTCCTCCTTGGGTCCAACTTCTTTGAGACTCTCTGAGCTTCCCGGACTTCCTGGAAGTCTATTTCTTTTGCCAGATTGGGGAAGTTCTCTTTTATTATTTGTTCAAATAAGTTTTCCACTTGTTGCTCTTCTTCTTCCCCTTCTGGTACCCCTATAATTCAGAAGTTGGGACATTTAAAGATGTCCTGGAGACTCCTAAGCTTCTCATTTTTTTGAATTCTTGTTTCTTCATTCTTTTCTGTTTGTTTCTTTCTTCCTTCTGGTCCACTCTATTGATTTGAGTCCCAGTTTTCCTCCCATCTCTATTGGTTCTCTGTGCATTTTCCTTCATTTCATGTATTGTAGCCTTCATTTGTTCATCTAATTTGCGACCAAAATCAACCAATTCTGTGAGCATCCTGATCACCAGTGCTTTGAACTGGGCATCTGATAGGTTGGCTATCTCTTCTTCACTTAGATGAACTGGCACTGGAGCTTTGATCTTTTCTCCCGTTTGAGCCATTTTTTGTGGGGGGCAGGGGGTCTGGTCGCAGCTGTTAAGTAGTGAGGGGCAGAGCCTTAGGCGTTCCCCAGGGTGGGGCAGCCCTGTCACTGGGTTGCAATGCTGTAGGTGGGGGTGGAGTCCAAGAGGGAACAATGGCGTTTGTTCTTCTCTCTCTGGGATTCCAATCCCTTCCATAGCTTCCCCTTTGCCTGGATTATCTGAGCTGGAATGTGGGACCGCCTGGTCAGCCAGCTGCATTGCTTGGCCTCACTGGGTCTGCCAATTGCCACCCGGTGCCGGGGGTCCACTAGCCACTGCCTATGCACCTGGGGTCTGCCAGCCACTGTCTCCATACCTGGTCTGCCAACCTCCACTTCTTCCAGACACGAATCCACCCCTCTTACCAGTCTGGATGAATGGCTGTCAGACCTCCGTATTGTTCAATGTTGTATCAGTTCTGATTGTTTTCTTGTTTCTAAATCTTTGTTGTCCTTAATTTTGGTTGTGCAGGGAGGCACAGTGTGTCTACCTATGCCTTCATCTTTGCCAGAAGTCCTGAGTATATGTTTTTTTCATTTAACCTCCTTGGTTAAATAATTAAATAAGGTTAAGGGATTAGCTAAAGATCATTTATGCATAACCCATAGACATAGACAAAAATGCGATGATGGCCAGAGGGAAGGAAGGGTGGGGGTTGGGTGGAAGTCGGCAAACAAGGAGGAAGAGGGGAACATCTGTAACAGGGTCAAAATAAGATGTTAAAAAATTAAGCTCTCTATAATATAGATTTAAGTGAGCCTGCATTAGAATAGTTTTCCCTCTCTTTTTTTTTTTTTTTCACTGAATTATTTTCTATTCATTCCAATATAGCGTTGGAACATCTTTCCAGGTCAAAGAATATTGATTTAAAAATACATATAGCTACCATGTCCCAAGATTTTCTTCTAGATTACTCTATCATTTATTTGTCATATAGTATTGGTAGGTTTTAGGGCCTTTCTTTTTGCTTAGGCTTTCTCATCTCCCATGTATTTTTTTATTCTTATTATTATTGAGTTAGCCATAAAGTCATTTAGTTTGTTTCATGAAATAAAAGGCGCATTTTTTTCACTTTCACCAATAACTTTACTGACTTGGATATTTCAGTGTCAGCTATATCCCACATGGCAGAATTTCAATTGTTCTCAATTAATGTCTGGAGTTGACTGCTATCAACTTCAACTGGAGCATCATCCATCGAGAATTCTCCAGCACGAAACTTTGCAAACGATTTTTTATACATTCGATCAGTCACAGCACTTTCTCTGTACACTGCACAAATCTTTTTTGTGTGTGTTTCAGTTGCATTTTTGCCTTTCTTAAAATAATAATGCATAATATACTGAAAATGCGTATTTCTTCCACCTTCATTATTAAAATAGGTACACAAAAATTCACCAATTTTAATAAGTTTTTTGAAGTGTACCCTGACAGGACAGCTGTCAAAATGCAATCTAACAAAAGTGTTTTGAATGAAGTTAAAGACAGCTAAGCACTTTGAAAGCCATCTACAGAAACAAACAAACAAGCAAACTTTTTGGCCAACCCAGTAAATAAAATTATATTTGAAATGGTTGATTTAATTTACGAAATCATATTTTTTAAAAATAAAAAAGACTTTGGGAGATAGTAAAATGTACACTTTTTATTCTTCAGATAAAGCCCAGAAATATGAATTAATTTGTCTCAAATACAGCATGCTGGAATAAGGGACATTTATAAAGAATTAGTACCCCTTGGTGGGAGGGAAATGGAGACAACTGTACTTGAACAACAACAACGAAGAAAGATTTAGTACCCCAACTTGACTTAAGACATTCTGAATTCTTGATAAACATCTCTTATCAAAAGTTAAATACCTTCAGTAATTACTAGACTGACCAGGGGAATCACATCTTAAGTTATATAAATGCCCAAACACTGCTATACACTTAAAACTAATGTAATATTGAATGTCAACTACAATTGAAAAAAATATAAATTTTTAAACAGTTGAACATCTTTATAACAAGACTGACTTCAACAATACTGGTTTTACTTGTTAGTGCATAACAACATTGATATTGTTACTGTATAAAGATATACTCCCCTTAGATATAAAGCAAGAGTCATAATTACCTATTTAGATTAATATTAATAATAACTTATGTTAAAATATAATATGCCCCTTATTATTTTGTTACTCATATACTCATGGTCACAGAAACCATCCAAAGAAATATCTTTAGAAATACAATTATTTTACATATAATTTGAGGATACTGAGAGCCATAATAACAAATTTTTTATCATGAAATATTTTAGTATCTATATGGCATATCTGACAATGTATGATCTAGAAAATGCCCAAATATTTTGTCCACTTACCAAATTTTATTAAAAACTGTCTTTCCAAGGATTAGTTACTCTTAAGTTCTTGGCCTATATATTTGATATGCACATGTTTGAGTGATAGCAACAAGAACTAGCAGTCCTAGCATTTATTGAATGCTCACTATCTTCTAGGCTCAAAGCTGTGTGTTTGTGTATGTGTGTATAATCTCATTTAGTCTTCAGAATTCTATTTTTACAAATGACAAAATAAATTTAAAGAAGTTAAATAACTTGCCTGACATGAGAAAACTAATCAGTGAATGAGATGAGAAATTGCTGGGCAGTTTCCACATAGACACTCAATAAATAAAATATGAACAAATGGATCAAGCCTGCTAATGTAAACGTTACATACTGCCCTTCAAACCTCTGTAAGTGCTCAATTTCAAGGTATGTTAAGAGTGCCAACAGAGCAATAACACAATTAATAAAAATTGTAAATAGAGAATGAACTACACAAATTCCTAGTCTGGATAGTTTCCTTAGTACTCTCTACCCATTCCAGTTCTATACCAAAATAGTATATCTGCTCAAAATTTTATGTCTTGACTTTTCCAACTTGTTGAAGACTAATAGTTTCCTCACTGCATCTCCAGGAGAAATGAACAGTAGAAAGACATTTTAGAATCACATTTCCAATCTCCAATAGATCATTTCAGTGGTAGTGAACATGTATTCTCCGATGAAATTTTTAAAGTGACCTTAAAAATTATCTTAAACCCAACTTCTCTTATTTTATGATTATAAAGGTGAGGTCTAAAGAGATTTGGTTACAACCTTAAGGTTATAGAGTCAAAACCATAACAACAGTATTTTCAGTCTCAAGTAAGTACTGTTTTTATGTGATACCATAATACCTTTACAAATAAAATACTCTGGAAAAGTAAACTCTTAGAGGTCAAAAATTCTATACATGCAAGGCTTCCTTCCCTTTGGTGTCTGAGTAAGACAGAAAAAGTTTGCACTTATATAATCATATCCCTGTTCCTTCATGCAGATCTCCTTCAGCTTAAAGCCAAATAACTTGAATAATACATAAACTGAGAGCTTACTCTGATCCAGTGAGGGTGTTAAGTAACATAACTACTCATATTCTCATTAAATGTGAAGATCCAGAATACAATTGTTTTTGAAAATAAAATATTATTACCACCTAGAATCAATTTTAAGTAGTTGGGAAATTACATATGTATTGCCTTTCATCTTGTCTTAGAACAAATACAGAATACTATGTGAGTACAAGAAAATTGCTAAAGCTAGAAGAAACTTTTAGAGAAGTTTTAGCTTGAGTAAATTTAAGAGGGGTTATCTAATTTAGAACCTTTTCCATTAAACTTAATCTGGCATAGATGACAATAACAGTTTACAGAAATTACGTCCCAGCTCTACTTGCGGGTATTTAAATTGTGTGGTTTTGTGGGGAGATAGAGCAGAAGAAATAATGAATATGTGTATTTTATTAGTTCTAGCAGGATTTCAATGTCTTCCAGCAAATGCTGCATTTATATCATGAAGAGTCTCAAGATTTATTACAATGTAGCATATTTAAACTTACAATTGGTATGTGATCTATTTTATGAAAAGAATAATAGTTTTATTTACATGTAGTGATTCACTAGGCAACAGCTACTTCTTAAAATAAGTGATTTAGACATATGAGTATGGATATAAAATATAAAATTTCAATGTATTACTTAAGAGTAAATATGTATTATAAAATATGACCATAATCAGAGAAAATAAGGAATTTTAACAATTAATTTCCTATGGCCCAATTATTCCTATCTTAAAAATTTGAAAGAATTATATTCTAAATAATCTTTATAATTAAAAACAAAAAAGTTTTATATATTTGACAATATGATGTACTATAGTATTCTGAATTTTAAAAAGTAGTAACACCCCCAAACAATGTGTTTACAGTCCATTGCATTTGATTCTCCGAACACAGAAGCAGAGCAAGAAACTCAGTTCTTCAGAATCATATCATGTAGTTAAAGAGGGGACACTGATGATACAAACTAACTAAAATCTGTGCTTCACAGTCCTAGTGCAAAAGGCATTCAAGGGAGCGGAAGAAGTCTAGGGGAGCTAGAATGGGAAGAAATGTCTTCTCAGAGGAGAAGGCCTTTAAAATGCTTTTGGGGGCTGAGAAAAAAATGGCCAAATGAGGAAAAGGGCTTCAGCCCTGAATCTAGACACCAGTGCAGTTTTCACAGGTGCTGAGAGAGGCAACCTACAACATAGAGAGTTGTTCTTTCATGCTGTTGGAGATAGGTACATGAACCTAGACAGGTAGAGTTCTGGATATTAGGGTATTTAATGTTTAATTTTGTAAATATAAAACAAAACCAAGTCATATATTAAATGTGTAAAATAGTGTTTGAAAAAGCACAAGTACAGATAATACAAGAAGTAAAATATGAAAATGAACCATATTTAAATGTATAAGTTTGTGTTTGCTAACATGAAATAAAAATTATAAATATTTATGGAGGCTGCCTCTTATTTTATAAAATCTCTCCACAGGAGAAGAAAAACATGAATTTAATTATGGAAAACAATCACTGAAAATAGTATGAGAAAACTGCTGCTTTGTCTGGAGGGCTTCGAAAAAGTTACAGTAAACCATTTCTAAGCCAAAAGAAAATAAATGTACAATATTCGTTTCATGAGAACTCAAATATCCAGTGGGAAATTACCAGAGCAAAATTCTTTCATTCCTACTCTCAGTTCTGGGAAAACTAGGAGCAAGAAGTCTAATTAGACACCCCTCCAACCCACATGATTACCTTTGAGCTATGAATTAAACAGGAATACTAAATGAAATAAACATATTATGGTAAAGAAAACTAACCTGTTTTTTTAAAGATATATAATCTTAAAAGTTTGTATTTATTTGCCTAGAATGTTAGGAACAGAGAGTAAAATACTTATATTTCAACCTCTCAATTATTTTTAGATAAGGAAAAATGAGAAAAAAATATACTTAGAAAAATTTAGAAGCACAGCTTTTGCAGGTGTTTTTGAAAACTCAAATAAAAATGGAACAGTCTTTGATCATGAAGTTGGGATTTTTGGTTAATTTTGTTGTTTGTTAAATTAAAAGCTGTGTGTGTTTATTTAATTGGGGAGGAGAAACTAATAATTATAAAAAGGTCCTTTTAATTATAACCTTGAGATTTTGATGTTCTAAAATTGAAGCATATTTTGACTGTTAAAGTCTCCTTCAAAATACAGAGTAATTAAATTAATTGTGTTAGTTAAGTATTTGACCTTTTTAGACACTCAAAATTGAAAGGGAGTACATGAGGGTTAGATAGGAGAAACAGAAAAAATGGGGAGGGGAGCAGGCTGAGGCAGGGAGAGGGAAAGAGAAGAAAAATTGTAAAACATCCTTTTATAAGTCAATATTTAGGAATCTTTCAGTATTATAAAATAAAATAAATGCTAGCAAGCCACAATTTTATTTCTAAAGGCATGCCAAATACACACCTCTCAAACCTGGGTGACAGTAAATCACCAAGATCAAAATTGTTCAATACTATGCCTGGTGTTCTATATCGGGAATGAAAACAGCCATATGAAATATCAAGCAGTTCTGTTGTAACCAGTCACACCCTGATCAGATAAGTAGCAAAGTAAATCATAGTGCCTATGAATGCTTTCCAGGACACAAGTCTTCCTGAGGAAGACTTATGAAGTAGGAATACATTGTGATGCTTGTGATTGGTTAAGAAGGAACATTTAACTATACCCAAAATGTCCCAGTAAAATCTACCCTGGGTGTGAGTTCCATCAGTCTTTGCAGAGCTGTGTTGCAAATTGTGTTGTAGCATGGGGAAGGGTGTGAGTGTACAGAGAGAAAGTAATCTTGTATGTGTGTGTCTGTTTTTAACCAAGATAAAAAGTGGGTAATCAGGTCATATAAGTTTAATATCTCTATTTTCAGGCAGACCTCTATGCATATTTATCTGTTGAGCTTCAGAGATGGGTATCATGAATAAGATCAGTGGTGAAAATCCAGAGATAGAAAGGATGTCAGTGAAATTTTACACTTCCACCGCTATTTGCAGGCAGGTTTGCTAAAGTAAATGGAAGAAGATAGTTCTCAATGTTTAATCACACATTAATCTGCCTTTAAAAATAAGATTATAAATATATACATTGAATCTACTTATCTGCCATGTAATCATCTGTAGCATATAGAATGGTCATGAAGAGAACTAGAAAGGTAAAATGGCTAAAAAAGAGCTCTCAATAAGCCAGACTGTGGAGAAAAGGGAACCCTAGTGCACTGTTGGTGGGAATGCAGACTGGTGCCACCATATGGAAAACAGTATAGAATTGCCTCAAAAAAACTAAATACAGAACTGCCTTTTGATCCAGTGATCCCACTGCTGAGATTATACCCTAAGAATCCTGAATCACTAATCCAGAAGGACCTATGCACCCCAATGTTCACAGCAGCATGCTATGCAGCTATTTACAATAGCCAAATGCTAGAAAAAGCTTAAGTGCCCATCAGTAAATGAGTGGATCAAAAAATGATGGTACATTTACATGATGGAATACTACTCAGCAGAAAGAAGGAACTCCTACCCTTTGGACAGCATGGATGGAACTGGAGAGCACTGTGCTAAGTGAAATAAGTCAGATGGTGAAAGACAAATACCATATGATCTCACCTATAAGTAGGACCTAATCAACAAAACAAATGAGCAAAATAGAGCCAAAGATATGGAAAGAAAGAACAAACTGACAGTGAGTAGAGGGAAAGGGAGAGGAGAGTAATGGGGAAATAAGGGGAAAGGGCAAGTCAAGGAACATGAACAAGTGCCCAAGGAGCACTCATGGGCACGGGCAACATGGGGGGACTGACTGTGGGAGTGGGGGGAACGGAGCCAGGGAAGCACAATGAGGAAAAAGGCGGGACAACTGTAACTGAACAACAATAAAAAAAGAGGTTCAATAAAGCTTTCATTTTGTTTTTGGTAACAGAGTAATTAGAATGTAGTGGTACTGGATTGACATAAAAATATGTCTCATTTGTCACTCTTGGTACAGACTAAGGAAGTTTTATTCAGGACAGGAGAATGGAAACTATTCCTGAAGATAACAATGCACAGGACAAAAGAATGTAACATGTCTAAGGGCAGGAAAGGATCTTATTGTTCTTTACATAATGGTCCTCAGTTTATAATAAGTGTTTAAAAATATTTATAGCCCTGGCTGGTGTAGCTCAGTGGATTGAGCACCGGCCATCAAACTAAAGGGTTGTCAGTTTGATTCCTAGTCAGAGCACGTGCCTGGGTTACAGGCCAGGTCCCCAGTAGTGGGTGCGCGAGAGGCAACCACACACTGATGTTTCTCTCCCTTTCTTTCTCCTTCCCTTCCCCTCTGTCTGAAAATAGAAAAAATAAAGTAAAATAAATTTTTATAGATAGGAAGAAAGAAAAAAAGAGAGAAAAAGCTAAAATACTAGGCAGTAGGATGGTGTCATTCAGCTCTGACTAGACTAGTGGTTGAAAATGTTGCTACACAAGAAAATTGCCTGAAGTGCTTCTTTAAAATATAGGGTGCCAGAGTTATAGTCACAGAATTAGGAATCTAGATAAATTTTTAAGGGAAAGTTTGACAGGTGTTTCTGTTCAGGGTTGGCAGCCATTAGAGTAGGCAATAAAAATCACTGGATCAGAACTCCGCAAATTCCATACGAATAATGAGACTGGCCCTCAGCTCAGATCTTTGGTTATGGCATAGGCACACAAAGGGTGGAGTTTTTGTATAGGCAGAGCTAGGATACTCCTATAGCATATTTCTGTAAAAGAAGAGTTCAGGTAACTTCAGAATGCTTCTGAAGATTCAGTAAAACACATAGGTTGATTAGCCTCATCCCATTATTCTTAGTCAAAGAAGAAAGCTATGAAAAGCAGCAATAGGAGTATTCCCCAGAGACTCACACTGTTAAAGTAATTAAACTGGGAGGCCATTAGACTGAGGTGACTAATGCTTTGGTGGCCTAGTAAGCACACTAAACCTAAGCCAGAGTCAATGCAGTTGTGTATGAAAAAATAAAACTTAAGAACAACCAATCACAAACAGCCAATAGGCGTTCCCATATAAGGCACCTGCTTAAGCAGTAGCCAATCAAAAGAATTCCCTTGCTTTGCTTCTGCATCTACCCCATAAACGCCTGTCCCAACTCCTGTTCTGGAGTGCTCAGAATCACTTTCAGTTTGGTGCTGCCTGATATGAGTCAAAGATTACTCAAATAAACTCTTCAAAATTTTAGTATACCTCAGTTTATCTTTTAATAACACTGAATCCTTTATTTAGAACTTGACTGAATTTTCAATTCCAGAGGTAACTTTTACTCTTCAAGGAGAACAGTCAAACTTACTTAAAAATTTTCAATCCCTTCCACATCTTGGGGAGCAGCCTCTTGTTTCTCTGTAGCAATGTGAAGTCACTCCTGTTCCATCAAACGTAAATATGCATTAGAATCATGCTAATTTGCTAACACTAGGTACACATTAGCAATTTTAGTCTGGTGTATTACAATATATATGTATATAAAGGTTAAATAAGACCAGACAGTTGGAGTATACATAAAGATGCTCCTAGAAATAGGGAGTGTTGCATCATGAGAAGAGAGAAAAAGTAGGGTTGCCAGTATTGCTTTTCCTTTTGCCAATATGTGATTAGTAAAACTTCTGCAGAGATTTCTCAGGGGTGTAAAGTACATTTAAACTAGCAGGTAAGACAGCCTTTTAACATTTTTCTCACTCCAACAGACAGAGTCAATTAATAAAGGTACAGCTTTCTCAGAAGAATTTCCTTTATGCTTATTCCTATGGCATTCATAATTCTGAATTTGACCTGTCCTCTAAAGTTATTCAAAACTGGAATTTAGGGTAAAGTAACATCATTCACATTATGAATTAGCACGACACTAACCAATCTTCTATGTTGTTTAGTCTGGTTGATTTCAGCAAACTTAAACTGAATTTAAACTTGAACACTCTGATGTGCATCATTTTCTCTTAAAACATTTACCACCACTGTCATCATTAACCATCCCACCACCACTATTTTAATTCCCTAAACCAGAGTTACCTCAAGAGGCCAGGAAAATACACACTTCCTATATATACATTAGATTCTAAATAGCTTCTACCTGAAAATATTTTGCATGTTCAGTATGCTATCCCTATAGCATTTATTAAAGGTGAAATTGATTACAGGTGCTAATTTATGAAATATCAAATTTTCACTTATGTAGCATTTGACTCATTTATAAGAGATACACACTTTTCTCAAGTATGTAATAGCCAAATGAAATCTGTGAGACCTTAATTTGAATCCAGACTCTGCTATCTACTTACTATGAATGTCTTGAGCAAGAACCTTTAATCTCTCTGAAATTCGCTTTGTTCCTTCCTGTATAAAGTGTCAATCACATCACTGTACATCGTGAGGTTGTTTTGAAAAGCAAATAAAATAAGGTTTATTTATAAAATGAGCTCAAATAATACCTGGCACATACTGTTCAATAAATTTTTCCCACTTTGTGTTATATCCCAATAGTTAATGAAGGTACTACACAAATAGTACGTGAACATATGTGTCCTGAGCTTCTGTAAAAATGTTTTCAATTTCTGAACATTTTTTTATTTAATCGCTTCTTTGAATCTTGAGTTTTAAAAAGACACAAGTCTGGGTTTTGAAGTAAAATTGTTGTAGATTTTCTCTCATTACTTAAAAATGCTAAATTAGTTTAATAGTGTGCAACATTTATGGAAGGGAAGCTTAAAGAATGCCTACCAGAGTAGAGAAAGCACTTGCAAAGCAGATCACTGGCATGGTAAGTGACCATAGATGAATACTAGAGAAAATAGAAAAGTGGAGATGGACAATGAAGTTAACAATTTCAAAAGTGGAAACTAAATAGATTCTGTTTGAAATATTTCCTGGAAAATACAGGGAACTTCATAAAAGGAATACCTAGATTAAAAAAAAGGGGGGTGAGTCCTAATAATCTAGGTTCACAGAAAACAAATACTAACAGTCTTTCTTATCTTGTATGTCTTAATTGCAGACTGAGTAACTGTCTCAGGATAACCATGTGATAAAAATGGAGAAAAATAACCTGGATGCCAGTGCAACTAGCTATGATCCTAAAAAAGTGTGACCAGATATTTTACTAAATTGATCCATACCAACCTGAGAAATATCTAGACATATATTAAGAAAGCCTGGCCTTGTTCCACTACAAATAAACATTTTTGTCCTCAATTTGAATATAGAATAGGAAGTAATAACAATAATTAATAATGTCATTTATTAAACCCTAGTGATGTGCAAAACACTTTGCAAAGCATCTTTTCTACCTCATATCTGTAGTCCTGAAAATACTCTGTGAAATAGTACTATTATCATCTCCATTTCTTATAGACAAAAATACTAAAACTCTAAAAAATAATAACATATAATAAAGAGAATGGTAGAAAACCATTGGGAAGTGATGAATAAGTCTGTGGTCTTCATGGCAGTCATGGTTTGTTTCAAAGGTATACATTTATCCCTAAACTCATGGAGTTGTATACATTAAACATGTCATAAAGTGTGTTTAAAAAAATGACTATTTGATTCTGGTGGGACAAAATTTTGGAAAATGATTCAAAACTTATCCTGTACAGTGCGGAATTTACAGTTGTGAGTAGGTGAAACACAGAGTTTATCCTTTATTATTATTTATTAATTATTGTACTAACTTCCATATGAACAACTGTAAACCTACTTTTGCTCCACCCTGTATACCTTTTTCTTTTTTTTTTTTTTAAGAAAATTGAGGTTATACTAAGTTTGGAGGAAATATATATAAATTTTACCATATAAAACAAATTAAAAAACCTTAGACTCAGAAGGGTCTAGTAACTAGGTCCTTGACAACTGCTTATACAGCAGTGCCAGGCAGGAGCCCAGGCTCAACTCTGCTACAATGGCACTTAAGTACCAGTGTACTGCCTGTCAGTATACACGTGATAATTACACTGCAGATTTCAACTAAAGGGGAGAGAATAAATACATGTATTAAACACCAGATTAAGATATGAAAGTGTTGATACGCTGGTATGAGAAGTGGGAGCTGAACTTCAGCAAAAATAAAAAATGATCCATGTGCATCTATGCCCCAAACCATACAAATCAAGTAAAGGACTGAGGCGATTTAATGGTGTTGACCCCAGGAAGGAATGTATCTGTTGAAGGACTCTTTGTAGTTAATTGGGATCAAATTCATAATCAGAGTCAAGCAGCCTTTGCTGACAGGAGTCTCCCAAGAGCTCTGTACTTCAGGGAAAACGGATAGACTGAACTGCTCCCCTCCCACACTGTATTCCTGCCATCTGAGCCAACTCTCATAAAGGAGGTCCTGGAATCATCTTTCAACCAATGGACTGAGACTGCACTGTCCAATCAGAAATAAACTGTATCCTCCTTTGTATACTTACTAATCAATCAGAACAGCTCCATAATGACCAATCAAAAGGCATGATTCTGACCAATCAGGACAGTGCTATTTGAAACAATCAGACTGTGAAAATTTGGATTCCTTATTTACATAAAAAATAGACCAACTGGTGACTGGGGAGAACTTTCGCTTTAAAAGCAGGCCTCACATTTGTCTTGTTGAAGCACACTGTTGGCTTCCACCAGAGGCTGTGTTTCCCTGGTCTGCAAACCGTTCACCTCAATAAAGTGTCTCTTTTTAATGCACCCCAGATTGGGGACTCTTGTTGGCACTGGGTTGGTGGCAGATACCTTTTGTTGATAGTGGCAAGGGTTCAGTATGTATGTGTCTGTATGTGGTAGAGGAGGGGTAACCTATATAACAGAATTAACCAAAGACAGAATTGTCTGCTTTTGAGTAAGATGAGTCTCTTGGTTCTGAAAGTGCTCAAACATAGACTAGATGACATTTAGAAAGCTACTACGGCTAGGATTCCGGTTTTAATCACCAGATGGATGTATGAACAAGTAAATATCTCTCATAGCCTGATAATTTTGTTCTCATGGTATGCTCAGATGTTCAAATAAAAAAGAATCCAATTTGGTTAAGAAGACAGACAGAGTGGGATATATATTTCTCGTTTCTCCAGCTTATAGTAACTAGTTGGAAATTCCATCAAAAAAGCAAAATTATATTTCAACTGACAAGTTTCACCCAGTGCACACCCCAGGCAATGTTCTTGTGTCACTGAAAAACAAACTGGCCCACCCAGAAGAGAGTGTCACTAATCTTGATGCCTAAAAGCTGGAAGTCTCACTAGAGAAGTGAGCAGTCAAACAGGGCTTGTCACAGTTGATTCGTTGAGTATTGAGACATGCTGCTTTTTATACAAAGAAAAAAAAAAGAGGAAAAAAAGGAGGCTACCTCTCTGGCAAGATGGATAAGATCCACCAGCTGAGCCCTGTAGCTGGAGGGTAAAGGTAAGTTGCAATGGTAAGTTTTAGCTAGAGTATGAAGACAGCCTGTAGCGGATACAGCAGGCATAAGAGAGCATCTCCCCGCCCCCCCCCCCAAAGGGATTGCTGGCTAACAGAGTACTGTCAGCAACCTTCCAGGGTCCCTCCCTGCAACATATGTGTACTCTGATCACAAGCAGCCAACCCGGGCTTCTCTCCAGTCAGGGGCATATGGTGAGGTTACAGTGGCTAAAGGGGCTAAGACAGAAGATTTGATTTCAGAGCCAGTGAGACAAAGCCCCTCAAATGCAGGTGCATGGAAAATTAGATCAGAACAGCTCCTGGCATTTTTGCTCCTTTCCAGTGTTTCCCTACTCTGTTGCTCAGAGACTTGTCAGCACACCTAAAATTGGGGTTTTGATAGCAGGAGCAGAAAAGTAAAAATGAACAAATTTGAAATAAACCTATGAATTTTTCAGGATGCAAGAATTATCTTACATAGAACAGCAGTTTATAATTACTGAGGCACCAAAAAAACAGCACTGCCAAGAATTTACCGTGCAGGAGGGTTTCTCTGACAGGAACTGTGCAGCAGTGGCACCCAGCAGCCTGATGTCATTCAGCCTTATTTAGAGTAGGAATGGACAGAGTGTGGTTGAAGCTGGGAGCAAAGTGATGCAGGTATGCGAGAAAGCAAGGGTACATCACTTACACACAGTTCCCCATCCAGTCAGGAATTGGAGTTAGATGAATGGTGCAGCTTTCTGGTGGCACATAATTCAGGATACAAAATACATTTTATACCAGGAAGGAAGTAATACGCTGCATCTTTGACCCAATTCACCACCCACCTAAGTCTATTAGGAAACAAATGAAACTGTCTAAATAAAGACTCGACTAATTGAGGTTAGGATTTCCAGAACAGACAGAGCTGAGACTCTAATTAAAGAAGTCTCTCAACCTCACACATGGAGCAAAGAAGCTGAAATAAAGAGGACATGAATTTCTTCTGCTTTGCACCACAATAGCACCATCTGACAAAGCAAACAGCTGTCCAAATGACCAAACATATGCACATCCCAGTTTAAAGCGACAAAACACAGACATTTAATTTACAGGTACTTGAAATAGTACTGTGTGAAATTAGAGGAGATCCAGAGAAATTTGGATAGACAAAAACTGGGGTCCTGGTTTTGAGACTGATCTTGAATGCCAACCAAAAAATTCTTGGCTTTTCAGATTCCTGAAGTAAGAAATAAATATTAATTTTAGAAAACCTACAGACATGAAAAAGATTCCCTAAAACACTTACCAGGATACCTAGCCTCAGTATTTTTGCTCCTCACACTCTAGTGTTCAAAAAAGCAGTATTGGTTGTTTTTTTATTTGTTTACTTTGCTGGGATTCACTCAAATCCTAGTAGAATCTATGTTTTCCCTTTTGTTTCAATGGCTAAGTAGCCATGTAAAGTAATAGTTCTCTGTTATTAAGTTAAAAATTAAAGTAAGGCACAGAAGCTAAAATAACATAGTTAATGAAAGCCTACCAATGTTGAAAGTCATTAGATGGCACAAAGAACCTCTGGTTTATTAGGAAATGTCACCCGCCAGCAGCTAACATTTGGACCAAGTCTTAAATCCCTGTCCTGGCCAAACTGTGACAAAGCAGAGAAATTGCTTAAGCAAAAACAAGGACAATAAAAACAAAGGTTTTCTAAATTACTGTTGCCTGTGTCATTAAATTTCATATTGTGCATGGAATATAAATACATCACTTTGTTCTGCATGACAAGCAGAAGTGAGCATTCATACATTACTCAGCCACTTAATTAAGTGCCTGGGATATTTGCAGTTAGCAGAAACTAATAAGGGAATCACATTTAAATTCAAATCACTCCTCAGGGTAGCTGTCTGCAACATAAGCAAAGCTTACTGGGTAGATGTTCCACTAAATGCTCAGCTAAAAGCTTAGATTCACTATATTTGTGAATAAAGAATAATTCTACTTGTGATTAAAGGTGAGAGTAAGATAAACAAATCTGTGAGGGATTTTTGAACGATGTTTTATTTCTCTTGTTATAAACAACCATTTTGTCTGTTACTTTGTCTAACAGAACAAGGGTATGATTTAGGGCTTTGCCAGCATAGAGAGGAGATTCCATAAAAAAACAAATGACTACGCTGACCTTTTTCATGGCAGTCTTTCAACAGACCTGACAGTAAGGTCCCTGCATCAGAGACAGTAAACAACAAATTATAAAGTCCCCATTGAGAAAAAAGCAAGCAGGAAACAAAGTGATGGAGGGTCAGAGGAGGCCAAGAAAGGGGAGGAGAGGGGGAGGAAAGAGGAGAGATTCACATTTTTATATTAAGTAGCCAAGAACACAGTATTCCAAACTGAGAGAATGCTTCTTCCCTAGCCACTGTCCAAGTGTGGGTTTATTTTTAAATCATTTATCTTTATAAATTTTAACTTTTCTGGACTAAAACAGTTCCATATGGTTTAAAATCTGCCCTTGATTTCAAACAGCCTGCACACTGAGCTTCTTCAAAATTTCAAAGCCATCTGGATGCAGTGGTACAAATGACCTCTCACAATTCCTCACACAGTGTGGTTGTCCTGCTTTGGGAAACTACTCTCAGGCTCCTAAGCAGTGCACTAAGGTCAGAGGTGAAGGTACACAAAAACCTGTCACTTGAAGGGAAATATGCTCTAACCCAAGACACTTACAGAACAGTGAGTGGAATAGCTTAGATTCAGACTGTACATCCATGTTCTTCTGCTCACAAAAATCATACAATTTTACCTGCAATCATGCATCATTTTGCTACAGAAAACATAAATTCTAAAATTCTGGATTGCATTCCAGGTAGAAAAAAAATCAAAGTAAACTTAAATATTTTAACATTGCATTTAGAATGAACATAGTATTTTTGGTTAGATAGATATTTGGCATCTTCTTCAAGTCATAAAATCTTGGAAGCATAAAATCTGGTCATCGCAATAGGTACTGCCACACAGCATCACCTCAGATATTGTCAAGGTACCATCTGGCATTAGTTATATAGCAGTGGATGAAAGAGATTTAGGTCTAGCTTCAATTCTTAAAAGTATAGGGATCAGTATTCATACCAGCACCAAAAATCATGGCACGACAGCTCATATGTAGGGTGTACATATGAAAAATATTTTGAGGATTTACATAGTAAACCAATAGCATAGTTATATATCTAAGGAGAAGACAAGGGAATTTAGCTTTTAATTGTATAGCCTTTTCTACAATTTGATTTCTTTTGCCATATAGTATGTATTAATTTTTGTGTGTGAGGGGCAACTCAATTAATGAAATTTACCACAACTCTTCTAATTTTTCCCCCAGCCACTTCTTTCAAATGACTCAGTGTGAGAATGCCTTTAAATATTCATATTCACCCACTAAAATCTGGCTATTATCACAAATAATACCAAAAACCTAAGAAGATTCATGTAATAAAAGTGTATTTATCCCTAACACCATAGAACACTGTGAGACTACTTAGAGATTCTATTATATAAAACGAGGGTCCAGATTCCTTCTATCGTGTAACTCAGGCATATTACTTTAGGTTGTAGAACTCCTCTATCAGCAAACAGATGAGTAGAGAGATCATGTAAAATAGTACAAGAAATTTTACAGAAGCCTAACCATGGAATGGACATTCAACACTTTTGTCCACATTTTACTGGTGTCATTCAGTAACACAGGGCCACCTCTCTGCAAGGGAAATATAATCTAATTGCTTGCCTAGAAAGAAAAGATTAGCAAACAACATAGTAGATTGGAGCATTCTTCTTATATTTTCACTATCTACACGTATACATACCTTTTGCTGGACTTTGCAGGACTTTTCATGAGAGTGAGCAGTATATATTTCCTCAGCTCATTGATATTGGATTTGGCCATATGATTTGATTTGGTCAAAAAACTGAAGATAAGAAAAAGACAGGAATTTTAAATGTGCTTGGGAAGTTGGGTTTGCCCTTGTAATCCTTTTTGTCCCCTCATCCAAGGACATTTTTTCATTGCTTTTAAATAGGGGGCAGAGGGGGAAGGGGGACAGAGAGAGAGAGAAACATTGATGAGACAGAAACATTGATTTGTTGCCTTCTCATAGGTGCCCTGACCAGGGATCGACCTGCAACCCAGGTATGTGCTCTGACTGGGAATCGGACCCATGACCTTTCAGTCTATGAGATGATGCCCCAACCAACTGATTCCACCACTCAAGGCTGTACTCCTTCCTTAACCTTGAAAAGAACATGTCCTGAGGAGCATGTATGTGAAGCAGACCAAAGCCTGAACAAATATGAGGCTGGAGCCAAACCCAGACAACTCACAGCCTAACACAGAGCCATTCAGGTTAGCACAGGCTATCAGGGGTATCCAACCTTTTGGCATCTCCAGGTCACACTGGAAGAAGAAGAGTTGTCTTGGGCCACATGTTAAACACACAAACAATAATGAAAACTGATAAGCAAAAAAAAAAAAGGTTCTAAGTAAATTTATGATTTTGTGTTGGGCCGCATTCATAGCCATCCTGGGCCACATGTGGCCCGTGAGCCACAGGTTGGACACCCCTGGAGATCAACTGAATAGCAACTAACCCACAAACCTGTGATGATGAGAATAACCTTGTTGTTATGGAGGTGAAGCAGGCACGGAGCTGTTTTTAATACATATATTTTATTACAGCAGTAGCAAACTGATATACATAGCAGTCCCTTATTTAGGCGGTGTCTGTAAGCAATTATAATTTTAAACTATCTCACTGAAAAACATTTTCAAGAATATTTTGCCTGTATTGTAACTCTACACATTGTTCTATTTTGATAAATGTTGAGGGAATTATAAAATTTAGTAAAATTTGGTATCAGGAAATGACTGAACACTAAGAATGGTACTCTAGATAATATGCTGTTTCAAGAGTTCTGTATATATAAATAAAATAGTCTGGGACTGGAGGATTATTACTTTTATGGAAAGGTGAATTCTTTCATTAGTTTTCTGATTTCATTAGTCTATTCACATTTTATATTTCATTTTGCATTAATTTTGGCATTTGTATATAACTTTTCTGCTTTATTTTTTGATTCTCTTGCCCAATTTTTCCACTCCCCACATTCCTGATTCCGGCAACCTCCAATCTGTTTCTTTGTATCTATGAGGTTTTTTTGTTGTTGTTGTTTTTGATTCCACATAACAGAACAATCAAACAATATTTGTCTTTCTCTGCCACTTCATAATACACTCAGTGTCCATCCATGTAGTCACGAATGGCAAGATTTCAATCTTTTTATAATGGAACAATATTCCACTGTGTGTGTGTGTGTGCATGCAAATATCACAATTTCTTTATCCATTCAGCCATCATAGATTGTTTCTGTATTTTGGCTATTATAAATAATGCTGCAATAAACATGAATATACATATATCTTTTCAAGATAATGTATTTGCTTCCTTCAGATAAATACCCAAAGGAGAAAGGCTGGACCATATATAGTAGTCCTACTGGGCTGGCCAAAAAGTTCCTTTGTTTTTGTCTGTAAGATGGCTCTAGTAGTGCTTAGCTGTCTTTAACCTCATTCTAAACAATTTTGTTAGACTGTATTGGGACAGCTGTCATAGGAGCATGCATTAAAAACATAAAGTGGTGAATCTTTGTGTAGCCATTTTAATATTGAAGATGGAAGAAAATAAGCAACATTTTAACATATTATGCTTTATTATTTCAAGAAAGGTAAAAATGCAACTGAAACACAGAAAAAAAGATTTATGCAGTGTATGGAGAAGATGCTGTGACTGACCAAACATGTCAAAAATGGTTTGCAAAGTTTCATGCTGGAGATTTCTCACTGGACAATGCTCTACAGTTGAGTAGACCTGTTCAAGTTGATAGCGATCAAATCCAGACAGTAATTGAGAATGATCAACGTTCTGCCATGTGGGAGATAGCTGACATACTCAAAATACCCAAATCAATAAAGTTATTGGTGAAAATGAAAAATGTTACTTCTATTTCATGGGAAAAACTAAATGTACGTTTGGCCAACCCAATATTATTAATTTTTTGAGGAACCAATTCACATTCCTACCAACAGTGCAAAAGTATTTCTTTTTCTTGACATCCTCGCCAATACTTATGTCTTGTTATTTTCACACATGTGAGATGATATCTCATTATGGTTTTGATTTGCATTATTATGGTGATTAATGATGTTAACCATCTTTTCATGTAACTGTTGATGATCTGTAGGTATTCTTTAGAAAAATGTCTATTTGGATTCTCTACCCATTCTTTAATTGGATGGTTTGTTTTTTAGCTATTTAGTTGAACATTAGCCCTTTATCAAGTATATGGTATGCAAATATTTTCTCCCATTCTGCAGGTTGCCTTTTCGTTGTTGATGGTTTCCTTTGCTGTACAAATGATTTTTAGTCTATTATAGTCACGCTTTTTTTAATTTTTGCTTGGTTACTTTTCTTTTGGTTTCAGATTCTAAAAATCATCTCCATGACTTATGCCAAGGAACTCACTGCCTTTATTTTCTTCTAGGAGGTTCATTGTTTCAGATCCTAGATTTAAGTTTTTAATCCATTTTGAGTAAATTTAAGTGTATGGTGCAAGATAATGGTACATTTTCATTCTTTTGCATGTGGCTGTCCAGTTTTCCCACTGTAATTTATCGAAAAATTGTCCTTTCCCCATTCTTGGCTCCATTGTGATAAATTAATTGACCACATATTTGTGGGTTTATTTCTGAGGTCTCTATTTTTTCCATTGATATAAGTGTGCATTTTACGCTAATATCATACTGTTTTGATGACTATAGTATAGCTTTGATATACAGTTTGAAATAAGAGGGTGTAATATCTCTAACATTGTTCTTCTTTCCCAAGATTAATTGGGTTATTTGGCGTCTTTTGTGGTTCCAAACAAATTTTTTAATTATTTGCTTTATTTTTCAGAAAAATGTCATTGGAATTTTGATAGGTTGCTTTGCACATTGAATCTGTAGATTGCTTTGTGAATTATGGACATTTTAATAATCTTGATTCTTCCAATCCACGAGCACAGAATACTTTTCATTTATTAGGGTTTTCTTCAATTTCTTTTATTAATGTCTTGTAATTTTCAATATGCAGGTCTTTTACCTCCTTGGTTAAATTTATCCATATGTATTTTCTTTTTTGACGCAACTGTAAATGAAATGTTTTTCTTAATTTTTCTTTTTAATTTTTTTTAGTAGTGTATAGAAATGCAACAGTTTTTTGAGCATTGATTTTGCATCCTATAACTTCACTGAATTCATTCAATAATTCTACCATTTTTATGGAATTTTTACAGTTTTCATATATAATATCATGTGATCTGCAAATTGTGAAAATTTTACTTTTTCCTATCCAATCTGCATGCCTATCACAGCAGGTACCTGAATAACATTCTTTTGTTTCAAACAAAAGTCTTTTCATTATAACATTGATGAGATACCATAGAAACTTTCTTGGTTATACCAACCAGTCTATAGTAAATTGGTTTTCTTATATGTCATTTTGCTTAAAGTAACAGAACCTATCATTAAATGAGGATTTACTGTATTTCTTTTTCTGGCTTAATTGCTCTGGCTAGAATTTCCAATACTATGTTGAATAAAAGCAGTGAGAGTTTGCACCATTATCTTGTTTCTGACCTTAATGGAAAAGCTTTCAGCTTTTCACCATTGAGGATGATATTATCTGTAGGCTTGTCATGTACAGCCTTTATTACATTGAAGTATATTTCTACTATACTGACTCTGAATAATTACTGATTGGCAGATTTTTGTAAATATATTTACATACAAAAACTGTACATATTTAATGTATACAATTTTATGAGTTTGGATGTGTGTGTGTGCATATAAATATACATACATACACACATCCAACTCATCTATATATGTACTCTAAATCTATATAATATAGATTAAACATATATAATATATTTTATACATATATAATATATTCTATTATAATATATTAACATATTTAATATATTTAAACACATATAATATAGTCTAAAGATATACATTTAAATACATATAACATATATTCTGTTTAATACATATATAAATGATTTATATAAATTATATAAATTTACATACATTATATAGATATAAATTATATCATTTTATATGTGAAATTATATGGATTATATTTATGATTATTTATAATTATATAAATATATTTATTTATCTAATTATATCTAAATATACCCAAATGTATATATTCTAAATATATAAGTAATATAATATATATTAGAATATATGTAGAATATATTCTAGTGTATATTTATTTATCTAAATATATCTAAATATATCTAATATATCCATTTATAATGGATGGATATATATAACATTTATTTAGAATGAATGTTTAGAATATATATATTTTTTAAATATCATAGAATGCTAATTTTAACACTGAATACATTTATGAGTTTAATAATTCTACCAAAACTGTAGAAAAGTGAGAAAGATAGTATTCAGCTCAACTACTATAACTAAATGATCATTCAGAAGCAAGTTTTTGTTCTGTCTGTAAATTTTCTAGGTATCTTTTCTTTGTACCTGCTTTAGAATACTTATTTCACAGCTTATTAGAACTTTCAAAAAAGGATGATGAAAGATAGACAGTTTTTTTACACCAATCATAAATAACATTAGGCACTTAAAATTTATTGCCTCATTAAATTCTCATAATATTCCTATGTAGTATTTATCTTTTTCCTCATTTATAAATGAAGAATGTAACCTTTTGGGTTTTTCACCTAATTTTTCCAATGTTCTATCCTACAAATATGTGATAAAGCTGGGATGTTAGCAAGTAAGGAAGTCCTTCTCTAGAGTCCTGATTGTCTTTACTATACCAGGCTATCTCAAAAATTAAAGTAAATTTAGTAATTTTAGTTAATAAAGTAGAGGCTTAAATTATGGGCTACAGTTAAGCTTAGGAACGGACAGGAAACAAATGCATTGCCTACACATACAGATCTGTGTGCTTCTGCTTTATTTTATTAAGTATAAAATAAAGTTTCATAATAATGCTTAACCTACAAAAAAGAAAATAATTCATTAGCATAGGAAGTCTATCTGAAGAGGAAATTAATTTTAAAAATAAGAATCAATGAATTTTGAATCATGAAATCACCACTACCTTTTATAAGCAAATGAAGAAGATATCCAAAGACATCTACCAAACCTTCCCCAAAACATTACATGGAAAAATAGAATTTCATATATGATACAATTATGAAGAAAATAGCTCTGATTTTATCAGCTGGTAAGCTTAATAAGTGGAAGTTTATGTTTAGCTAATGAAACAAAGTAAATTGCAAGTGACTTTCTGTACATGAACTCTGGTCAAAAGTATCATCTTCCCTTCAAACTCATTTAAGTTAATAATCAGAACAAAAAGAAACTAACTCAAGACAAATTCTGTTTAAATTCTCATAAGTCAGCTAAGTTTTTAAGTTAACAGAATGTTGAGGTCCCACAGGGACTGAAGAAGAAGAGTGCAAGAGTGACTTGTAAAGGGAATAACAATCACCACTTCATGAGCTCACTGGAAGTCACGACACCTGCTCCACCTATTGAGTCATCCTGTGGTGGGTGGGTGCTGGAAAGGAAAAAGAAAGTGACAAATGCAATTTCCATGCACAAAGATTCTGGCACATTTAGCTTGTGTAATTTTTTTTCTAACTCTTCAGAAAAAAATGAGGATTAAAATGTTTACCATACAAAGATTTTTTACAAAAAAGTAAATAAATGCCACTTCTTTTCTTTATGTCTCAATATAAAGTTTATTTTTTCTCTTTTTATTGAATTTATTGGGGGTGACACTGGCTAACAAAATTATACAAGTTTTAGTGTTTACCCAGTTCCACAACACATGCTCTGTATACTGCATTATAAATTCACCACCCCAAGTCAAGTCCCAATTCATCACCATTCATCCCTGCTACATCCTCCTCCTCTTTCCCTCATCCCCCATCCCTGGAAATCACCACATTGTTGTCCATGTCCATGATTTTTTCTCTTTTTTCTTTTATGCTCAATCCGACCACCACTCACACCAAGCAACCCTCCATGAGTTGTCAGCCTGCTGTCAATCTAAGTCTGTTACTATTTTGCTTGGTATTCATTTGGTTCATTAGATTCTACATATGAGTGAGATCATATGGTACATATCTTTCTCTATTGGCATATTTCACTTAACACAATGCTCTACAGTTTCAGCTATACTTTCACAAAAGGTAAGATTTCCTTCTTTTTTATACCTGAGTAGTATTCCACTGTATAAATGTACCACAGTTTTTCTACCCACTCATTTACTGATGGGATACTTGGACTGCTTCCAAATCTTGGCTATTTTAAATAACACTGCAGTGAAATAAAGGTTCACATATTCTTTCAAATTAGTGTTTTGGGTTTCTTCAGATAAATTCCCAGAAGTAGAATCACTAGGTCATAAGGCAGTTCTATTTTTAATTGTCTGAGGTAACTTCACACTGCTTTCAACAGTGGCTGCACCAATCTGCATTGTTATCAATAGTATACAAGCATTACCTTTTCTCAGCATCTTCGTCAGTACTTGTTGTTTGTCCATTTATTAATGATAGCCATTTTGACAGGTGTGAGGTGATATCTCACTGTGGCTTTAATTTCCATTTCTCTGATGATTAGGGATGTTACCATCTTTTCATATGCCTGTTGGCCATCTGTATGTCCCTTTTGGAGAAGTTTCTATTCTGATGCTTTGCCCATTTTTAATTGGATTATTTTTTGGTATTGAATTTTTAAGTTCTTTATAAATTTTGGGTATTAACCTTGTATCAGATGTATCACTGGCAAATATGTTCTTCCATACAGTGGGTAGTCTTTTCACTTTGTTGACGGTTCCCTTTGCTGTGCAAAAACATTTTAGTGTGATGTAGTCACATTTATTTATTTTTTCCTTTGTTTCCCTTGCCCAAGAAAATCTATCACAAAAAATATTGGAATGAGAAATGTCTGAGTTTTTACTGTCTATACTTTCTTCTAGGACAGGGTCTCCAACCCGCAGCCTACAAGTCATATGCAGCCTAGGATGGCTATAAATGTGGCCCAACACAAAATCATAAATTTACTTAATTCATTATGATACTTTTTTGTGATTACATGAAACAATGTCACATAAAATAAATGTACATATGCTCTCATTATTTGTATACATGCATGGCTTTAGCTTTGTGCTGGTATGTGGCTTCCAGTGTGTTATCTTCCAAGCACAAACAATAGAACTGACACCATTAGACCTTACATATGCTCATGGTGACTTAGCAAGGCAGGAATTATCAATAATATTTCAACCTACCATTGCAACATTAGGCATTTAACATTATTTAGAAGTCAGGTAAGCATTCCTATTTGATTATTAAACATACTTCCACACCTCAGTAGTGCCTCATTCACCTCCTGTCATCTTTTACAATGAGCCCTCCACCTCACCCTGCATCAGCAGCTGAGAGGGCTGTGGAAGGGCTCAAACCTTGCTTTCTATTCTCCCGTTGATTAATTTTCATAATGAAAGTAAACAAATTCCCTTATCTCTTATTTTTTTTAATGTTAACATGGCTTCTACAACATCTCAAAAGAAAAAAGAAGCCCTAGGGACTTCCGGCCAAGATGGAGGCATAGGTGGACACACTGTGCCTCCTCTCACAACCAAAATTAAGGACAACAAAGATTTAGAAACAAGAAAGCAACCTGAACTGATAGAAAATTGAACTATACATAAGTCCAACAGCCATTCATCCAGACAGATAAGAGGGGTGGAATCCTGGCAGGAAAAAGTGGAGGCTGGAGAACCCTGGCATGTAGGCAGCAGCAGCTAGCAGACCCCAGGTACACAGGCAGCAGCTAGAGGACCCCGGGCATGAAGTGGCAACTGTGCAGAACCAGTGAGGCAACAAAAAGCGGGTGGCTAACCAGGTGGTCCCACATTCGAGCTCAGATAATCCAGGGAAAGGGGAAGCTGCGGAAGGGACTGGAATCCCAGAGAGAGAAGAACAAACACCATTATTCCATCTCAGACCCCACCCTGACATACAGCATCACTACCCAGCGACTGCGCTGCCCCACCCAAGGGAACACCTAAGGCTCCACCCCTCACTACATAACAGCCATGACCAGACCAAAAACAAAAAACCAAAAATGGCTCAAATGGGAGAACAAATCAAAGCCCCAGAGCCAATTCCTCTAAGCTATGAAGAGATAGCCAACCTATCAGATGCACAGTTCAAGCCCTAGTGATCAGGATGCTCACAGAATTGGTTGATTTTGCTCACAAATTAGATGAAAAAATGAAGGCTACAATAAGTGAAATGAAGGAAAATGCACAGGGAACCAATAGAGATGGGAGGAAAACTGGGACTCAAATCAATGGAGTGGACCAAAAGGAAGAAACAAACAACCAAACAGAAAAGAATGAAGAACAAGAATTCAAAAAAATGAGGAGAGGCTTAGGAACCTCCAGGACATCTGCAAACATCCCAACATCCGAATTATAGGGGTACCAGAAGGAGAAGAAGAAGAGCAACAAGTGGAAAACTTATTTGAACAAATAATAAAGGAGAATTTACCCAATCTAGCAAAGGAAATAGACTTTCAGAAGTCCAGGAAGCTCAGAGAGTCCCAAAGAAGTTGGACCCAAGGAAGAACACATCAAGGCACATCATAACATCATACTTACATTACCCAAGATTAAAATGAAGGAGAGAATCCTAGAAGCAGCAAGAGATAAGGGAACAATCACCTACAAAGGAGTTCCCATCAGACTGTCAGCTGATTTCTCAAAAGAGATCTTCCAGGCAAGAAGGGGCTGGAAAGAAGTATTTGATGTCTTGAAAGTCAAGGCCCTACATCCAAGATTCCTCTATCCAGCAAAGCTTTCATTTAGAATGGAAGGGAAGATAAAGTGTTTCTCAGATAAGGTCAAGTTCAAGGAGTTCATCATCACCAAGCCCTTATTATATGAAATGTTAAAGGGACTTATCTAAGAAAAAGAAGATAAAAAATAGGACACTAAAAACACAGCAAACTCACAGATATTAACAACCATACCTAAAGCAAAAGCAAACAAAGCAAACAACTAGAACAGGAACAAAAACAGAGAAATGGAGATCATATGGAGGGTCAGCAACAGGGGAGTGGGAGGAGGGGAAGGGGAAAAAGGTACAGAGAATAAGTGGCATAGACGGTGGGTAGAAAATAGACGGG
Organism: Glossophaga mutica; assembly: GCA_039655065.1. Classification (NCBI taxonomy): domain Eukaryota; kingdom Metazoa; phylum Chordata; class Mammalia; order Chiroptera; family Phyllostomidae; genus Glossophaga; species Glossophaga mutica. Next base: position 78,607,152 of record CM077303.1, on the reverse strand, counting down.
GAGGGCAAGAATAGTGTGGGAAATGTAGAAGCTAAAGAACTTATGACACATGGACATGAACTAAAGGAGGGGAATGTGGGTGGTAGGGGGTATGCAGGGTGGAGGGGAATGATGGGGGAGAAATGGGACAATTATAATAACATAATCAATAAAATATATTGTACAATATCAACAATTAAAAAATACTGATAAAAAAAATTAAAAAAAAATTCAACTTTAAAAAAGAAAAAAGAACCCCCAAAATTATGGATGAAGGAAGAGTGTTCAATGAAAAGTGGACGGAGTACTACTTTTTTGTTGAGACAAACAGTAAAGCGCTCTGCTTAATTTATAGGGAATTTGTGCAAATTTTCAAAGACTATAATTTGAAAAGGCATTATATGCAAAAATATGCTGCCAAAGTTAACACATATGAAGGATTATGTCATAAGGACCAGATAGCAGAACTGGAAAAAAGTCTGTCTTCTCGAAAATTGTTTTTTCAAAAAGTTCCAACTTGGGAGGATTCCATTGTAAAAGCTAGTTATGTGGCAGCATATTTAATAGCAAAAAAAAAAAAAAAAAAAAAAAAAAAATCAAAACCATTTACTGATGGTGAGTTTATTAAGCAATGTATAGAAAGTGAGGTAGATACAATTTGCCCTGAACAAAAGGGGGATATTTCTAAAATCAGTTTGTGTCACCAGACTATAGCCAGGCAAGTTGAAGACATTGGAAAATCTATTGAAAGAAGTTTGGATAGTAAAGTTTCTAACTTTAAATTTTATGCTTTGGTGATAGATGATAGCACTGTTGCTACAGATTCAGCTCAACTTACCATTTCTTTTAGAATTATTGATGATGAATAGAATGTCACTGAAGAAATAGCTTTAGTTCCGTTAAAAAACACAACTAAATCAAGAGACTTATATGAAGCAGTAAAAGCTATGTTAAAGTGACTTTCTTTGTCCACTGTCAACATATCTGGTATAGTGACTGATGGTGCCCTGGTAATGGTAGGTAAAAGAGACAGACTTGTAAAATTAATAGAAGACAATGCAATTGCCACCCAAAACACATTTGATGAAGTATCATTACATAGTACGTCAAGAAAATTTATGCACAAAAGCTTTAAAAATGGGTAATGTCATGCAAATCATCATCAAGACTGAATTTCATAAGAGCCAAGGGATTGAGTCATCACCAATTCCAGGAATTCCTTAAAAGTATTGATACTGAGACTACAGCCACATCATTTACTTTTTGGAAGTAAGATGGCTAAGTCAAGGCCAGATGTTGAAAAGATTTTATGCGTTGGAACATGTTATCAAGTCATTTATGGTATCAAAAAACAAATTTGTGCTGGAACTTGGTAATGAAAACTGGCTTACAGATTTAGCAATTTTAGTGAATTTAACCACTCATTTAAATGAGTTAAGCATGTGTCTTCAAGGTGAAAACCAACTTATCAGTACTATGTTTCAAACCATAACAGCATTCCAAATGAAACTGAAATTATGGCAAGCTCAAATTAAGGCAAACAATTTTCTGCATTTCAACACGTTGGCTAAACACAGTCCTATGAATAGTGAAAAGAATGCAGCCTTGCTTTTCAATTTGATACAAGAATTTGAAAGCAGATTTCAAGACTTCCTGGAAAATAATCAACATTTTGCTATATTTGCAACTCTATTTTCAGTCAACGTAAATATGTTACCTGTCAGTTTTCAAATGGAATGCATAGAGCTGATATCTGACATTCCACTTAAAGAAAACTTTGATTGTGTCTCTTTTCTGGACTTTTATAGGTGCTATCCTCCCATAAACAAATACCCCTTGTTTCACAATCACACCTTATTCATGTCTTCACTATTTGGCAGCACCTACATTTGCAAGCAACTATTTTCAAGAATGGCACACATTAAGAATAAAATTAGAACCAAAATATCAGATAAACACCTTGAGGACCAACTGAGAATTGCAACTACTTCTATCAAACCACATACTGATGCACTAGTTTCTCAAATACAATGCCAACGATCCCACTACAATTATGTTGCTCTTTTATTTTATTTTTATAACAAAATATTTTTTTAAAATTCGGTGATGCTTTATTACTTAGATACGTACATTTTCTATATTAGTGATCACAAACTTGGGACCTACTCAATGATTTTAAAAGATTATCAAAAGGGCTGTTGCATAATTAGGGTTATTATGTGAGGACATTTTTTGCTTATCTGTGGTGGCAGATATCACAAAAATTATGCATGGACATTTTTATGTTCATTAGTTTTCATTGGTGTTTTTGTATTTAATGTGTGGCCCAGGACAACTCTTCTTCCGGCATCGCCCAGAGACACCAAAAGGGTGGACACCCCTGTTCTAGGATTTTTATGGTTTTGAGTCTAACATTTAAGTGTCTAAAACATTTTTAATTTATTCTTGTGTGTGGTGTAAGAAGGTGGTCTAGTTTCATTTTTTTGCATGCATCTGTCCAATTTTCCCAGCACCATTTATTGAATAAACTATTTTTATCCCATTGTATGTTTTTGCCTCCTCTGTCAAATATTAATTGACTAGAAAGGTGTGGGTTTATTTCTGGGCTCTCTATTCTGTTCCATCGATCTATATGTCTGTTTTTATGCCAGTACCATGCTGTTTTGATTACTGTGACCTTGTAGGATAGTTTGATATAGGGTAGCATTTAATCTATAGATTGCTTTTAATATTATAAACATTTTAATGATGTTAAGTCTTCTTATCCATGAACACAGTATATGCTTCCACTTTCATTTTCTATTTTCTATTCTATTATTTTCCTTTTCTATTTCTTTCTTCAATGTCTTACAATTTTCTGAATACAAGTCTTTTATATTCTTGGCTGAATTTATTCCTAGGTATTTTATTCTTTTTGAAGCAATTGTGAATTGGATTATTTTCTTAGTTACTATTTCTGATAGTTCATTATAGGTATATAAAAATGCAATTGATTTATATATATTTACTCTGTACCCTGCTACTTTACTGAATTCAATTTTCTAGTAGTTTTTTTGGTAAAATCTTTAGGGTCCTCTCTATATAGTATTATGGCATCTGGGAATAATGACAGCTTTACTTCTTTCTTTCCAGTTTGGGGATCTTATATATCCTCTTGTTGTCTGATTGCTGTGGCTAGGACTTCCAGCACAATTTGAATATGTGGTAAGAGCAGACATCCCTGTCTTATTATTGATCTTAAGAAAAATGCTTGTACTTTTTTTTTTTTTAAAGATTTTTTTTAAGTACTTTTTTTTTTCTTTTAGATTTTATTTATCTTTAGAGGGGAAGGGAAGGAGAGAGGGAGAGAAACATCAATGTGTGGTTGCCTCTTGTATGTCCCCTGCCGGGAACTGGCCTGGCAACCCAGGCATGTGCCCTGACTGGGAATCGAACCGCGATCCTTCGGTTCGCAGGCCCGCGCTCAATCCACTGAGCTACACCAGCCAGGGCAAAATGCTTGTACTTTTAGCCCATTGAGTTTGATCTTGACTGTAGATCTGTTATACATAGCCTTTATTAAGTTCAGGTTGTTTTCTCTATTCCCAGTTTGCTGAGAGTTTTTATCATAAATGGGTGCTGGATTTTATGAAATGCTTTTTTCTGCATTTATTGTTATGATAAACTGTTTTTTATCCTTCATTTTCTTTATGTGAATTTTCTTTATGCCACAATTATTGATTTGTGATTATTGTGCCAACCTTGCATCCCCCAGAATAAATCCCACTTGGTTATGGTATACAATCTTCATAATGTGTTGCTGGATCTGTTTTGCTAATATTTTGTTGAGGATTTTAGCTTCTATGTTCATAAGAAATATTGGTGATAACTTTCTTTCATTGTTGTGTCTTTAGCTGCTTTTGGAATTAGGATAATACTGACTTTGTAAAATGAGCATGGGAGTGTCTCACCACTTGAAATTTTTGGAACAGTTTGAGAAGAATAGTTGTCACTTTTTTTTTTTTTTTTTTTGAATGTTTGGTAAAATTCACCTGTTAATGCACCTGGTCTAGGTCTTTTGTTTCTTGAGAGTATTTTTCTTTAATTACTGCTTCAATTTTACTACTTGTAATCAGTCTATTCAGATTTTCTGATTCATCTTGATTCAGTTTTGGAAGATTGTGCATCTAGAAATTTATCTATTCTATCCAGATTATCCTTGTTGGCATATAGTTTATTCAATCATTTGTATTTCTTTGGTGTCAGTTGTTATTTCTCCTCTTTCACTTCTGATTTTATTTACTTGGGTCTATATATTTTTTTTTTCTTGATGAGTCTCATTAAAAGTTTGTCAATCTTGTTTATATTTTCAGAGAACCAGCTCTTGGTCATTATTTAATACCATGTTATTTAGCCTCCATGTCTTTGTGTGTTTTTCAGTTTTTTCTTTTGATTGATTTATAGTTTCATACCTAATAGACAGAGGAGATGCTTGATGTGATTTCAATTTTCTTGAATTTACTGAAACTTGTTTTGTGTCTTAACATGTGGTCTATCCTAGAAAATGGTCCATGTTCACTTCACAAGTATGTATATTCTGCTGCTTTTGGAGGAATGCTCTGAAGATATCAATGGAATCCATCTGATCTAGTGTGTCATTTATGTCTACCATGTCCTTGATTTTCTGTTTGAAAGATATGTCCATTGAGGTCAATGAGGTGTTACAATCACCTTCTATGACTGTGTTACTGTCAAACTCTACTTTTATGTCCATCAAAATTTGCTTTATATATTGGTTTCTCCTGTGTTTTGTGCATAAATGTTTACAAGGGTTATATCCCATTGTTGGATTTCTCCCTTTATCATTATGTAGTTTCCTTCTTTGTCTCTTACTATAGCCTTTGTTTTAAACTCTATTTTATCATATATAAGTACCCTAGCTTTTATTTTCATTCCATTTGCATGAAATATCTTTTTTCATCACTGTACTCTTAGTCTTTGTGTATCTTTTGTTCTAAAGTGGATCCCTTGAAGACAGCATATATATGGATCTTGTTTCTAATTCTTTCATCTACCTTAAGTTTTTTTTTTTATTGGAGCATTTAAGCCATTTACATTTAAAGTGATTATTGGTAGGTACATATTAATTACCATTTTCTTCTTTTAACTATGTTCCTCTTCTTTCTTCCCTCTTGTCCTCTTCTTCCTTTTCTTCTCCTTCTTCCCCTCCTCCTTTCCTTATTCTTCTTTTTAAAGCAGGCCCCTTTAACATATCCTGTAATATGGCTTTGGTGGTAGCAGACCCCTTTAGCTTTTTCTTATCTGGGAGGGTCTTTATTCCTCCTTCAATTTTAAATGGTAGCCTTGTTGGGTAAAGTAATCTTGGTTGTAAGTTCTTGTTTTGGATCACTTTGATTACTTCATGCCAATCCATTCTGGCCTGAAATGTTGCTATTAACAAATCACCTGACAGTCTTATGAGGGCTCCCTTGTAGGTAACTGTTGCTGCTGTTAAGAATCTCTTTGTATTTAACCTTTGCCATTTTAGTTGTGTCTTGGTGTGGTCTTCTTTGGGATCATCTTGTTTGGGTTTGTCAGCATTTCCTGAACTTGTACATCTTTTTCCTTCACCAGATTGGGGGGGGGATTTTAGGTCCTTATTTCTTCAAATAAGTTCCTGAGCCCTTGTTCTCTCTTATTCTTCTGGTACTCCTACGATGTAGATGTAGTTATGCTTCATGTTGTCCCAAAGGCCCCTTAGACTACCATCATTTTTTTTTCCTATTTTCTGCTCTATTTGGGTGTTTTTTTCCTATCTTGTCTTCCAAATCACTGATTCAATCCTCTGCTTCATCCAACTTACTGTTTATCTGTTCTAGTGTATTCTTTCATTTCAGATACTATATTCTTAATTTTGAATTCATCCTTTTTTAAATGGGTTTTTTGCCATTTTTCATGCTTGTGGGCATCATTATAATAATTGCTTTGAACTTTATATATGATAACTTGCTTGCCTCTACTTCATTTACCAGTTTTACTGGATTTTTCTCCTTTCTTTCATCTGAGGTCTATTTCTTTGTCTCCCCATTTTGGCTGATTCCTTGTGGTTTTTATCAATGTATTAGAAAGGTCCACTATGACTCTCAGTCTTTGTAGGGTGGCCTTTTGTAGTAGGTGTCCTGTAGGGTCCAATGGTACAGTCTCCTTGATCATCTGAGCAGGGTGCTCCAGGAATTTCCCTTGTGGAGGCTTTGCAGGCCCTACTGTTATAATTGAGTCTTGATTGCTGTTGGCCTGCTCCTGTGTAGGACTGACCATCATGCAGGCTGACTGTGAGGCTCAACCACAACCATATTATACAAGCTGCTGTGTAGGAGCTTAGCATGGGAAGTGGAATTAGCCTCAGCACCATTTATTTCTGCCAAGATCTTCCTTTGGATATGCTGCTTGTGAAGCTTATTGAATACTGCTCTTAGGTTGTCTGAAGCTGGCCACTAGGTATGATAGTTCTGAGCCTTTTATGAAGGACTCTGGTGCGGGCCAATGGCCCCTGAGACACTACCTGTGACTGGTCCTTAGCAGCCTGTTTGGAGCAACAAGTAATCCAGTTTGTTTCTGGATCTGCTGTTCCTGGGTGCATGTGAGAAGGAATAAGCTGTGTGCCAAGACCAGTTTTTACCAACACTGGGCCCAAGGGTAGGTCAGCAAAGGTCCCAAGCTACCCTGAAAAAATCTGCCACCACCTGTCTTCACTTGCCAGCTCTCTGTTAGTTTCAGTCATTGAAAGGGTATCTGGCTGTATTCTTCATCATGGCATGAGCTCCATTTGGTGGGTCAAGAGGGAGTCCAGAGGTTGGAGCTATTGCTTTCCTCCAGGCTGATGCCTCATGGAAGGGAGTGCCCACCCAAGAAAGATGGTGTCTGTTGTATGGGAGAATGACTCAGCACAGGGATTACTGAAGCTGTCTCCTCAGCTGCCTCCCCAGAGCCATAAACCCCAGACTCTATCTCTTCACATGACTCTAGTCTGCTCTGCCCTCCTTCTGCCTGAATCTAGGGTGAGTGGAAGTGAATGAAATTTTGTGCATTGGCCCTTAAAGAGGGTGCCTACATCTCCAGTGAATTCTGCCTCTTCCTGGTGAACAGAAACCCTGTTGCTTTTCACAACCAAATATTATATGGGTGCTGCTTCCAGCTCTCATGCTCTGTACTGGGGAGTCCATCTTGGGGTTCAGACCCCATCCTTCTCAGGGGGAACTCCCCATACCTGAGATATCCCTCCAAAACCCTAACTTCTACCCATGGGAGCAGGCCAGTCCTTTAGTTTCTCCACTCTTCCTACCAGTCTTGATGTGGCTTCTTCTGGAAATCCTTCCTTATAAGACCTCTGTTCAGCTAACTTCTTCAGTTGATTATTCATGATGATTGTTCCATAATTTAGTTGTAATCACAGTTTTGTCCTGGAAAGAGGTGCATGTAGCTTCCACCTACTCTGTCACCATTTTGGATCTCCTCTTAAAATGAATGTTTAATTTATTTTTTTAACTCAGTGACATATTTTATAGTCATTGTTAATCCTCTTTACTTTCACACATCAAATAGCATGTAGAACAGTAAATAATAAATATTTTAAAGTTAAGCTTAAATAAAATAGCTCAACATAAAAGCTGAATAAGCCACCGCTGTACTCTAAATAAATTTATTTTTACCTCTAGCCCTTATTACTTGTATAATAGTTTAAACTGAGAAACAAGAAATAACCACAGCATAATGCACATATGAATAAATGGGGAGAACTTCTAGACCTACACAAAAGTTAAAAGATCTCTTCTGCCATTAAAAGTTAGAGAAGTCTCCTAAAACACTCCTGCTTCAGGCAACAGCCACAGCATTGAGTTTTTATAAAAGGTCTATTACAGTAAGCATTAGTTTATTTGCAGATGAGGAGAGATAATCCTCCAGGCTTCCAAAATTTCTTGCATTATGTGCATTTATGAAATAGAAAATAGCATTAGGTGACCTAGCACTGTATCATTACCATTGATGAAAACTGTGTTGATGAGACAAAAAGCCCATGCAGACTGCACTTTAAAAGTATAATACTCTCTCAGAGGAACAATTTAGCATTTATATTGAGGAGAGAAAATTTCTTATCAGTGGCTGACAAAAGAAGAAACCAGGCTCAAAAAAATGAATGTCCAAGCTTCACTTGGCCAGGGATCTCAGCAATATCACAATAAGGATAGCTCAGTTATTAATGCTAGACTCACCAACATGGACTATTTCATGTAAGTACTCAGCTATTTCCACCTAATTTTTGTTTTATTTATATATCTCATACTTAAAATAATCTTTTCTAGTACTTTTAATTTAAATTGGATTCTGATACCTAAATACTGAGACTGAGTCCTTTAGGGGAATTCTATTCTAAATGAAATTAGTAACGACAAGAGGCCCTGCCTCAGCAATCCATCTCAGTATTGGCATATATCTTTGTGATTCTGTCCAGTGGCTTAGCTTCACAAAGGCTACTCTTGTTGAATGATACAGAATTTAAGCGTGTATGTAGAATATCCACTGGAAACTTTTCCAAGACCTAGATCTAGAATACTATGTACCAAAATAAATTGAGTATTTTTGGATTACTAAATGGCCTATTTTTTCTATCTTCATTTTTCAATGGCATTTAATGAAATGATTATAAGCAACCATAACAATGCAGAGTGAAGCCAGGAAACCCCACATATTTGACTATTTCTTTCAGTTATTTACCATTTTCTCCAAGTCCCTTTGTTTTACTTCATTAAAACTCTGTAATTCTTCATTCCCAAATATATCTGTATCACATACCAAATTTGCCCTCAATTACATCCATTGACAACTATGACAGAAAAATAGCACCTTTTTCTGTCCCTTCTTCCACATAAAACCATTCTAAAAATCATTCTTGACTATTTCTTTCTTCACCACCTTGATCCCATTCTAAGCATACCACTCATACATATCTGAATGCTACAGAGACACTGAAGACACAGACATAAAGTTTTACCAAAACTATTTATGTTTGTGAATGATATTCATTTTGTTCAATAGGGAAAATTTATAACTAATCTGGGAAGCATGAGGTAGGATAAATTAATACTCTCCTATAAAGGATATACTTGCATATACTAGTACCCATCCCTGACAAATTTACTGTGCAACATTTAAGTAACCCAAGAGTTTCTGTCTGTATTTGCACCATTAACAAAATGAGATCTGCAGTAGTAACAAGAGTTGTTCAATAGAACAACTAAGAAAATGTCTCCAAAGTAATACCAGAAGTTTGTAAACATAAAATAATTGATAGAAAAAAACCTGAATATTTACATAATAGTACAATTGTTTGAGATATCTTTTGGTCAGAGTACAATTGTTTTAAAGTAAGAAAAATTCTACTTAAAAAAAATAATTTAACGAACCTATTTTACTTCTATGCCAGTAAAATAATTTCATTCAACCAAAATGAATGTCTTCAATTCATTTGTTTAAAAAAATGTAAAGGATGCATTCTTATATCCAAAAACAATAATGGACTGTATATTATAGAACCATTTAAAAAATGTCCATCATTTTTTAAATAGTAGGTATGTCATGATTATAGTAGTCCTGGAGTGACACAATTGCTGTATTTTCTGGTGGACTCTTGGTGTAAAACATTAATTCTATACCAAAGTCTATATAAGAAGAAAAATTTTAACAAGAATCTAACAATATGAGCTGAAAGTATGAGGAAAAAATAAGAAATATAACTAAAACACCTGAAACCACAGAGACCCTTCACTGTATTATCACAATACCATTTCCAAAAGCCAAGAGAGTTTAAATCCCACCTCTAGCAATGTTACATACAACATGTATAAACTGTGTTCTCAAGCCTTGAACTGAAAATCTAGTTCTCTTCAGCTGTTCTCAAAGGCTGAGAATACAAAAGCCTGTAGAAAAAAAGTGTATGATTTGGATAATAAACATTATAGATTCATTGGGATTTCTATCCCTACATTTTGCATTCATAGGATCCTTTCTAACCTTGGGTTTCCAAAAAGAATAGAAATTTCCCAAAGCAATACTGGTTGTTGAAAGCAGTATTACAAAAGTATACGAGTTCATCTGAATTAGGAAGGAGCTATTTCTAGCTGGCGATTCACTATAGCTGTGTTTGTACCCAGTTCAACCATCAACCATCACACTTCTGTTTTCTAAAGATACAACACAGAGAGAGCTCTCTGTTTCTGAGCAGAGACTTTCCAAAAAGCTGAAACAGGTCTCTCAGAACTTTTCATTACAGGTTGAGTAAGGAAAAACAGATAAGTACAGAACAGGGCAAGGAATGGTAAGAGGGACTACATGCTCCTACCATAGTACTGGATTTTTAGTAGATATTCCACATGTTAAATTAAGTAATAAACCATTCTCGTATCATGTATCCTATAATCAGAATCATTGGTTTAGGAGTTTTTAATGTCTCTTTGTCCCTACCAATCCTCAAGAAGACATTTAAAATGAATAACATGAACACAGCTACAACCATATATTTATATACAAATCTTCACTTGAATTCATTAGCATTTGGGGAATGTTAATAATGTCATTTATGAATACCAGGTTCAATTTATACTAAACACTATATTGCAAAGTGCTTTCATATAGGTAGTATGCATAATCACAAAGACTATTTGAATTTCGAACTTGTGTTTTGAAAGTCATGTAGGGCCATGACCAGTGTGGCTCAGTGGTTTGGGCATCCTTCTGCAAAGCAAAAGGTCACAGTTTCCATCCCAAGTCAGGGCACATGCCTGGGTTGAAGGTTCAGGCTCAGGCCAGGGTATGTAGAGAAGGCAACCAACCAATTGATGTTTCTCTTTCACAAGGATGTTTTTCTCCCTCTTTCTCCCTCCCTTCCCCTCTCTCTAAAAATAAATAAATGATGAAAAAAAAGAAAGTCATATTGGTATTTCCCTTTCTCTCACTCTCCATAATGTAGTTCAAAGTTTTCTGGGAAGTTCCTACAACACAACAAAAGTACAAATGATAATCATCCTATAATATAGTCCCACTACTATGAGAAGGGATCTTACGAGTACAGAAAACACAGCTTCTGCAATTTCCCCTTTAAATACCTCTATCAGCTATGGTAAAATAAAAAGGGGGGAGGGGACAAAGTCTGAAGCTGCATGAACCTACCATTAAAATTCACCTTGGGTTTGAAGAACCTAGAGAAATTAAAAAAAGAAGAAGAAGAAGAAAGAAGAAGAAAGAAGAAAGAAGAAGGAAGAAGGAAGAAGGAAGAAGGAAGAAGGAAGAAGGAAGAAGAAGAAGAAGAAGAAGAAGAAGAAGGAGAAGAAGGAGGAGGAGGAGAAGAAGAAGAAAACATTTACAGAGTATCTACTATGCACAGAGCAAAACGTTTCACAGCTTATATTATAAATTTAATCATTATTTTAGTCATCTGAGGTAGGGTACTAACCCCATTTTGCCAATGAAAATTTGATACTCAAATAGGTTGGGTAACCTGTTCAAGATCACACCATTAATAAAAAGGAGGGCTCTGTCCGACCCAGTGACAGCTCTTAACAGCGAAGTAGCCTGGCTCAGAAGCAAGAAGCAGCTATTTGAGTTTATCCTGGCTCCTAGGACTTATGGAAAAGGAAGCCTAGGTTCCTTTCAAAAATTCTGTCCAAAAAACTTTGAAGAAGAATTACTTTTCTTATCTGAAGCAAGAATATCAATTAAGAAGAGATAACAGGGTAAAGATTTTTCATGAAAGAGAGAAGGCAGAGAAAGGGAACGGGGAAAACAAAAACAAAAACAAACAAACAAACAAACAAAAACAGGGAGTCCCTAACCCTCAGGATGACTATCTTGGTAAATTAAAAAACAAACAAACAAACAAACAAACAAACAAACAAAAAGATATCATAAAGACTCCTTTCCTCTCTGAAGGACTCCATCAGTCAAAGCAAAAATGTGGCCCAAAGCTATTCAGGCTTAAAAAAGGGAATTCAAGACAAGCCAGTTTCCCTACTGGTCATATTAACAACTAATTGATAATTTAGTGATCAACATAGAACACTAAAATAGGAATTAAGTGGTTTTTAGAAATCAAAGTTATTAGGTTGCACTATGTGAAAATGTCATTTTTGCAGATCAAAAGAAGTTGAGTGATGAAACTTAATATATTATTAAGTTTTTAACACTAATTCAAATATAGGAAGGGACTCAAACAATGAGTATTCGAATACGCTAATAACCCTGAATCAGTTTAAAATACAGATTTGGACACCACAATCTCTCCCATAAGCCAATTGGCAGGTGGATCACTCCCAAAGGACAAGAGCCCAGAGCTCTGAAATATAATTCAGGAAATAGTCCTTTGCCTTGACAACAATTTGACACACTGCAAAGCAAAACACATGTGAACAAAGTTCTACTTCCCCGTGCCATGGGCAGTTTTTCGGGCTAAGCTAGCTGATTTGGGCTTAACTATTCTCACAGCTGTGGCGAAGCTTTAGTTAGGACATGAGTATAATTTATATTCAGCCAACAATTTTGTGAAAGAACAGATTTAATTTTAAAGGGCAGGCCTTTGAGGTTTTAGCATAACTAAGCCTGTATTAACATGTTTGCAATAAGGGCTGAAGCAATCTGTTCTCTACACTTGCTGATTCCAGTGCACAAGCAGCCCCCTTAGGTTTTCTACCACATGCTTCATAGGTCTGTTCTCCATGGCAAAGACAACATATCCTATAGTATCCCTACGCAGCAAGAGGCTGAAGCCTCTTTACATTTGATCCTTGAAGCCAAGGGGGAAATACAAAGCTTTCCAATTTCAGGAGAAGAGTTGCAATAAAATTCAGCTGATATTCCTGTCATGCTTAGAAGAATGAAAAGGCAGACAAACCCGAGAGGCGATACTTACAACAAACAAGAACTGTGGATCTCTAAAGTGGAAATCTACTATCAAGTCGTCCTTATCTAACAGAATACAGTGTTGTGTACTCCTGGGAAAATTCAGGTTCTCCACATATGGGCATTTATAGAATGTTTTCTCTTCAGGATACACTGGAAAAGAGACTTTTAAAAATACTTTCCTTATTTCTCTAAAATTTAAAGAGTACATAGTGTCTATGTGCTAAACACTGTCCTGGACAGTAGGTCCAGAGCCCAGATACTGGAGAACTAAAAAGAGAAGAAACCTAAGAAATATTTAAGAGCCTGTCACTACAGGAATGTAAGCAATGTTGGGTGGACAATATGTCCAATATAGAAAAATTCCAATAAAGGTAATATTTGACAAAGGGGTCATGAACGGAGAAGACTAAAAATAGCCTCTTCAATAAATGCTGTTGGGAGAACTGGACTGGTACATGGGGAAAAAAATGAAACTAGACCACCAATTTACATCATACACCAAAATAAACTCAAAATGGATAAAAGATTTAAACATAAGTGGAGACACCATAAAAAGTCCTAGAGGAAAACATAGGCAGTAACATTTCAGATATCCCACATAGCAATATTTTTCACGATATATCTCCTAGGGCAAGAGAAATACATAAAAAAAATAAACAAATGGGACTATATCAAATTAAAAAGCTTTCGCATGGCTTCTGCATGGCATCATCAAAATGAAAAGGGAACTAACTTTATGGGAGAACGTATTTGCCAATGACACATCACACAAGGGTTTAATCTCAAAAATACATAAATAACTTGTATTACTTAATAATACTAGGAAGATAAACAACCCAATTAAAAAATGGGCAGAGGACCTGAATGGACACTTCTCCAAGGAGGACATACAGATGGCCCATAGGTGTATGAAGAAATGTTCAACATCACTCACAAGTCATCAGAGAGATGCAAATTAAAACCACAATGAGATATCACCTCACACCTCTCATAATGGCTATCATTAATAAATCAAAAAACAAGTGCTGGTGAGGCTGTGGGGAAAAGGAAACCCTAGTACACTGTTGGTGGGAATGTAGACTGGTGCAAGCACTGTGGAAAACAGTATGGAATTTCCTAAAAATACTAAAAATGGAACTGCCTTTCAACCCAGTGATTCCACTACTGGGAATATACCCTAAGAATCCCGAAAAACCAATTCAGAAGAACTTATACACCCTGATGTTCATACTAGTGCAATTCACCATAGCAAAGTGTTGGAAACAGCCTAAGTGTCCATCAGTAGATGAATGGATGGAACAACTATGGTATATTTACACAATGGAATGCTATGCAGCAGAAAGAAAGAAGAAAAGGAATTCCTACCCTTTGCATTAGCATGGATATACCTGGAGACTAATGCTAAGTGAAATAATCCAGTGAATGAAAGACAAATAAATAACTTATGCTCTCACTTATAAGTGGAATCTAATGAACAAAGTAAGCTATCAAGCAAAACAGAACCAGCAGTATGAAAACCTGGAACAGACTGACAGCTACCAGAGGAAAGGGAATGGGGTGGAATGGTGGAGAGAAAGGGAAGGGAACAGTCAAAGATCATGTATGAATGACCCATGGACATACACAAAGGTGTGGGGATAAAGTGGAGGGGGCAAGATGGAGGAGGGCAGAGGGGAAAAAATTAGGACAATTGTATAATAGACTCAAAAAAGAATTAAAAAATGTTAATGAACTAGCTTTTGTATGTGTTTTCTTTATTGTACGTTTGTTTTTTTCTTTTTATATGCTCTGCTCTTGTATTTATTATTTCTTTCAGTTTGCGTTCATTAATTTTGAAGTGCTAATGATGCCCTAGCCATAATGTAGTAAATTTACCTCTCATCTCTGTTTTATCTATACTCATAAGATTTCCTGTGCTATATCATCATTCGTATTCATTTTAAAATAATTTACAATTTTAGCTTTGAGTTCTTCTTTGACTCATGGATTTATAAATGTATTATAATATCCCCAAGGAGTTTTTCTAGTTACATTTATGTTTTTTGTTCTAGTTTAATACCATCAGAGTCATAGAACATAATCTGTATTATTTTAATCTTTTTAGTCTTGTTGAAGTTTTGTTTGTGCCAGCAAATAGACAATTTGGGTAAATGCATTACATGAGTTTAAAAAAAACATTTGAGAATTATGTCATCATTAGTTGCAGCTTTCTAAATGTATGTATACATCAATTAGGACAAGTAGTTCATTCTGTTGCTCAGATCTCAAATATGCTTCTTTTTTTGGTCTGATTCTTTTGGCCATTGATAGAAATATGTTAACATCTCCCACTGTAATAGTGAACTTGTTCATTTCTCCTGTTAGTTTTGTCAATTTCTGCTTTGTTTATTTGGAAGGTATACTTTTTGTTGAATACAGATTTAAAATTGTGATATTTTCTTGTTGTATTAACCCCTTTATTATTATGAAGTGTCCCTACTTACTTCTAGTATTTATTGACTTAAAGTTTAATTTTAAAACACTAGTATAGCTAAACCAGGTTACTTTCATTTAGATTTGCATGATACATTTCTTTTCCATTAATTGATTTTTAACCACTCTATGTCCTTATATTTGAAAAGTTTCTCTCTATATGGGAGAATATAGTTGTTTTTAATCCAATCTGAATAATATTTACTTAGCATATGTAATGCATTTACATAAAAATAATTACAATTTGGCTTGTATCTATCCTATTTTTTTTCTAGTTAGTCCATCTACTTAATGTTCTTTTTTTCTTTCTTAACTTCTGGATAAAATCAAATGTTTTATTAGTTATTTTGTTTTTTTGAAAAAATATGTACATTATTTTATTTTTTACTATTTTTGCAGTGATTATACCTAATATTACAACATGCACCACTGACTTACTAAAATATAATAATTATTCTTACTTCTATTTTAATATTTAATCTTTACTGTATTTTTTCTATTACCACTTAGTCCCCTTACACCCACCTCCCCCTCAGCAATCACCACATTATTGTCCACATCCAGGAGTCCTTTTTCCTTTTTGCTAAATCCCTCCACCCCCTAACCTATGACAGCAATTTACTACTTTCCTGATACCACCTGCACACACAGAACTTTTATTTTTTTTAATATTTTATTTATTGATTGATTGATTTTTAGAGAGAGGGGAAGGGAGGGAGAAAGAGAGGAGGAGAAACATCGATATGTGGTTGCTTCTTGTGCACCCCTAACTGGGGACCTGGCCTGTAACCCAGGCATGTGCCAAGACCGGGAATTGTACTGGCAACCCTTTGGTTTGTAGGCCAGCACTCAGTCCACTGAGCTACACCAGCCAGGGCAAGAACTTTTAAATTACAGTTACCACTCTTGCTTTTTTATAATATTATAGTAGTATTTTTTTAGTTCTACATATAATTTAGTCCTTCAAGATGTAATGTAATAATTATTATTTTCAATAGTGTATAGTATTTTATACTTGCTTACATATTTATCTTGCCTAGTGTTCTTTATTTCCTACAGCACTTCCACATTTCACTATGGGATCATTTTCCCTTTCCTTTTAGTTGTCTTTTAGTGGAAGTCTGCTGCTGACAAATTGGCTCTGCTTTATTTGTCTGAAAATTTATTTCATGTTATTTTTTGAGAAATATAATTTTGTATATAGAAATCTTAGCTCACAGGTATTTTCTAGGAATATCATCTAATTTTTTTCTGGCTTTCATCCTTTCTTTTGAGAGGTCAGCTATCACTCCAGTATTCCTTTGAATGTCATGTATCTTTTTATTTTCTAAATGTCTCTCTTTCTCTCTCCATGCCTCCCACCCCCACCTCTTTGGTCTTAACAGTTTTATTATGATGAGTCCTGGTGTAATTTTCTCTGCATTGCCCAGCCTACAATTTACTAAGCTTTTTGACTAGACAGGCTAGTATTGTTGATTGGTCAAATCTTAAAAATTCTCAATTATTTGCTCTCTGGATTCCGCTTCTGACACATTTGCTCTCATCTCTCTTTCTAGGATTCCCATTATAAATATATTAAAGCTTTTGAGTATGCCTGTGTGTCCCTTATGATTTTTTACTTTTTAATTTTGTTTTATTCATTTTCTCTACACATGCATTATTTTCTATTGTGCTCTCTTTGAATGAACTTATCCTGTGTTCTGCTTTGCACAACTGTTACTAAACTTATCTTTTGAGTTCTTGAGTTCTGTATGTTATTTTTAGCTATGAACTTTACATTTGATTATTTTTATTAATTTCTCCTATTGATTTTTGTTCCTATTTCTTAATTTTTAATATCTCAGTCACAATTAAATTTGTTGTCTGCCAGCTCCAATATATAGATCATATGTAAGTCTGCTTCTACTCTCTGAGTTTCATTTGCATTATCTATGTTTTATTTCCTCTTTGAAGCCTTAGTAATATGTTATTATTTTCCAGATATTATCTATAAAACAATCATAAGAGCAATAGATAGCATTATCTTCCATGAGAGAGTGTTTCTTCTGTTATTATAAGGTGGTATCAATATATAAATAATTGGTTATATCAATTTAATCAATGAATTGATCTGGCACAGGGCATGATTGCAGATTTAATGAGACGAATCTACCTCTGATTCACCCAATTTTGGCATGACTTTCCCAGTATTTTATTGAGATTAGTGGGTATTTGTTTCCTTTGTCCTAAAAAATGCAGATGATCGAATTCTGCTTCTCAGAATTACCAAAATTCCCCAGGAAGACATATAGATGGCCCAGAGACATATGAAAGATGCTCATCATCACCAGACATCAGAGAGATGCAAATTAAAACCACAATGAAATACCACTTTATATCAGAGTGGCAATTGTAAACAAATCAACAAACAACAAGTGCTAACTAAACTATGGAGAAAAAGGAACCCTAGCGCACTGTTGGTGGGAATACAGAATGGTGCAGCCACTGTGGAAAACAGTATGGAATTTCCTCAAAAAAACTAAAAATGGAACTGCCTTTTGACTCAGCAATTCCACTGCTGAGATTATACTCTAAAAATCCTGAAACACCAATTCAAAAAAATCTATGCACCCCATTGTTTGTAGCAGCACAATTTACAATAGCCAAGTGCTTAAAGCAACCTAAGTGCCCATCAGTAAATGAGTGGATCAAACAACCATGGTACATTTACACAATGGAATAGTACGCAACAGAAAGAAAGAGGGAACTCCTACCTTTCATGACATCATGGATTGAACTGGAGAGAGTTATGCTAAGTGAAATAAGCCAGGTGGTGAAAGAGAAACACCTTATGATCTCACCTATAAGTGGAACCTAATCAACAAAACAATCAAGCAAGCAAAATATAACCAGAGAATATATAACCAGACATTGAAATAAAGAAAAAAATGACAGTAACCAGAGGGTAGGCAGAAGGGGGACTACAGGGAAAAAAGAGGAAGAGTTGTCAAGAAATATATATAAAAGACCCATGGACAAAGCCAAAAGGGGTAAGGATTGAGGGTGGGAAATGTGGGTGGATGGGGTGGTGGAAAGTGGTGGTGGGAAAATGGAGACAACTGTACCTGAACAATAAAAATATGAAAAAAAAAAAAGTACAAATAAAAAAACAGTTCTTAAGAATGCACTAATGTACTTGAAGCCAACCACTTTCCCAATAGATTGTGTTCTCCAGGAGATAATGCAAAAGAATTCACTCTGCCTTTTGGCTTGATTCCTCTACTGCTCACACACTCTCCTAATTCAGAAAACATTCTATTGTGAAAATCCATTGTGTATTTAGGCCCATTAAATTTTCCAGTTTTGTTCCAGTCTTACTTGATACCTAAAAGCTTTCCCGATTTTCTTTCCTCCAATAGATGCTCTCTGCCCAATCTAAGACCAAGCTTCATTGTACTTTCAAAATACCCAAACTGCCACAGAGAAAACAGTGGTTAGTAATTATCACCTCACTCTGGAAAAGTCCTCCGCTATCTACAATTTCATTTTATTTTCATGGCTTTCAAAGCTCTATAATCTCCTATAAATAGGATTATTTCCATTTGTCCAGTTTTTTTTTTTTTTTTCCCCTAGTTGTGGAAAAGAGATCAGTAGTCTGCCATGATCTGCTACATCTTCCTCAGAAGCAGAAATTCTGGGGTACTTCTCAAATGTTAAAAAAATCATTACTAGCAAGTATGCTATGTTAATAACAATTACTGAAAAACAAGAAGATAGGGTCATGCTAAATGTTGTAAGCATCTCCTTTAAAATCAGAAATAAGGAGGAAAAACCTAATTAGTATAGTATCATCTATTTAACATTGAAAGAGAAGTCAGAGCAAATTTCTAAGAAAGAAAAATAAATTTCAAGTGAAAGGACTGTAAATGAACCATAGAACTGCCACTACTTACAGAAAAAAAAATTGCTTACCCCCCAAAAAATGCAGGAGAATGTAAAGACAAAACATTAGAACTAATGAGAAAACTAAATTTTTGCTATAAACTGTTAACTTATGAAAGAGTTCATATAATTAATTCCTATAAATTACTAACAAGCAATAGGAAAACATAATTTTTAAATAGGTGCTATTTGAGCCCTGGCTGGTATGGCTCAGTTGGTTGGAGCATCGTCCCATAACCATAAGGTTATGGGTTCAATTCCTGCTGAGGGCACATACCTAGATTGCAGCTCAGTCCCTGGTACCATCCTCCATCCAGGCATGTGTAACTCCCTGGTCCCAGCATGTACATGAGGCAACCAACTGATGCTTCTCTGGCATCAATATTTTTCTCTCTCCCTATCTCTCTTTCCAAGAAGTGATAAAAAAATGTCTATGGGTGTAGGTAAAAGAAAAATATTTAGTATCAAATTTTGGTCATTATAGACTAGATAGTATTGGAATAAATTTCCCACCAAAATTATGAAATAGGGCAGCAATTTGAGGGATTATTACTCTTGAGAGAAGGTAGGAATGACAAGTCACCTTTGCCCTGGATTTCTTTCCTGAGGATATATTCCAATTCAAACAGATGGGAGAAAAATGTCACCTTATCAGGAAACAGTGATCTCTCTTGGAACAGGAAACATAGATTGGAGCTTTAGATAGTCCAATTGACTACAAATTTAGGAGCAAATTCTCAGATAAAAAGGAACCAATGACAATTTAATTCCAAAACCTGACTTCAAATTATTCTGGATTCATTGGCTTAGATCTGAACTATGCATATATTTGCTGGGTGACACCACAAGGAACCCAACATAAAAGAGCAGGTCATAAAGAGAAAAAAATCTACTATCCCTACATTATCATTTATTTATTTAATATCTTAACCAATGCAAATGTTAAGATTAGACCAGGAAAAAAAAAGCTTCATGCTGGGTATACAATTAGTTAAATCAGCAGCCCCCAAACTTTTTTGTACCAGGGACCTATTTCATAGGAAACAATTTTTCCATGGACCAGGGGTGGAGACGGGGGAGGATGGTGTCAGGATGATTCAAGTGCATTACATTCAAGCTCACCTCCTGCTGTGTGGCTCAGTTCTTTACAGGCTGGGTCTGGTACTAGTTCTCAGCCCGGAGGTTGGGGTCCCCTGCTTTAAATTACATTGTTCTTTATATTTTAGTAATTGTTGGAAAATATGTATAACTTTAAAAAACATAGATGAAAAGAAGTTATAATGGTCATTGCCCCACTGGTTCAGTTTTCTTGAGATGCAACAGGGAAAAATTAAGTCCATCCAAATCAGTTGCAAAAGAAACTCTTCAAATGACATGTACTACTTATAATTACTGCCAACATAAAAGGAAGTATTATCTGCACGCTAATAAAATGCCTATGTTTGTTCAGGATTGAATAAAGCAAATGCTGATCACATTAGTTTTCATTAACATCTTCTGAAAGTGAGGATTTATCCATAACAGCATGTGCGTATGACATACATGCAAGAGAAATAGGTTTGATGATGTTCAGTTCCACAATAATGGAGCAATAATAAAGAATTCTTTAAACCTCAGTTAATTCGATTTCATTAATTACTATTGTATTTGAATGTGCTTTTTTGCTGTCAATACACATTTTAATGATATTTTAGCAATCATATTCCATGAACAAAAGCACATCAATAGATCATGTCATTTTCTTACTGAAAAGCCAGTGCCCACAGTAAATGAGAGAATCAAAAAACTGTGGTATTTTTTTCTTTTAGTGCTTTCCCCATAATATACTTAACAGAATATTTATCAAAAATGAATTTTAAAATGAATAAAAAATAAATAATTTAAATAAAGAATATAAGGAGTCAATATGAGATGTGATGATCTGTGCTAATACTATGGAACAAAAGAGAATAGATGTTACATGAAAAAATAATATTTCTTACTGATGTAATTCCCATATAAGTTTCTATCAAATAGTTGATGAAAAAGTATGAGAATTATGATGCAATTATTAGAATTTTATTGTGTGTCCAATATCAAAAAAATCAATGCCATGTATATTTCAAAATGTGGCATGAATTTTCTGAAAGTTTTTAGAAAATAATTTTGATGTTGTTTATGCTACAAAATACATTTTTAATCTTTTTTTATTGTTCTTCACATACAGTTATCTCCATTTTCTCCACACCACACCCCCCACCCCAGCTATCCCCACATCCCACCTCCAATCCTAACCCCTTATGGTTTTGTCCATGTGTCCTTTATAGATGTTCCTGACAACGCTCCCCCATTTCCCCCCATTATTCCCTCCCTCTCTTTGGTTACTGTCAGTTTGTTCTTAATTTAAATTTCTGGTTCTATTTTGCTTGCTTGTTTGTTTTACTGATTAGGTTCCACTTATAGGTGAGATCACATGGTATTTGTCTTTCACCACCTAGCTTACTTCACTTAGCATAACACTCTCCAGTTCTATCCATGCTGTCATGAAGGGTAGAAGCTTTTTCTTTCTTTCTGCTACATAGTATTCCATCATATAAATGTGATGCAGACACCACATAGCAGTGTCTGCGTCATTATGGATAAAATAAAACATACACACGGACTA
This sequence comes from Glossophaga mutica, assembly GCA_039655065.1. Taxonomy (NCBI): domain Eukaryota; kingdom Metazoa; phylum Chordata; class Mammalia; order Chiroptera; family Phyllostomidae; genus Glossophaga; species Glossophaga mutica. The sequence goes on along the minus strand of CM077303.1, from coordinate 78,585,206 downwards.
CCAAGTCCGGTGGAGGCAAAAGGATGACAGCATGGCTTTTTTCTCAAGGGGAGCAAATGCAGCAGCCTCCCATGACAGCCTTTATTCTATATCTTCTCACATTACAAGATGGTCCTCACTTACTATGCCCGGTTACAACAAAAGGAGCCAATGCCCCTAATCACATCACAGAAGAAGGATATTAACAAATAAAAAGGCAAAAGTGGTTGAGCTGGTTACACTGGTCCCTGCAAGGTTTAGCATGGATTTTAGGAAGTCACAGTAAAAGCAAGGCTCAAAGCAGCCTAGGTATATTGCAAATCTGATTCCCCACGAGAGAACCTATCTGTGGGCATGGGTCCTGTGCACCTCTGAATGGGAGCTGGGCCCACGCCACGCAGAAGGGTCTGCCACATAAATGTACCATAGTTTTTATATCCACTCATATATTTCTATATAAGTTAGTAGAAAAATGTTATGTGCAATTAATTGACACTACTTGCTTTATTACAAGTGGAAAAATATGGTTAATTAATCTTCCCACCAAAGCCATGTCATGAGCAGCTATACATTAAAATGTATGTTCATTATTACCAACTAAAAAGTCATATCTACAAACAGTTTCTAATTATGGCTCTGTATCAAACTGCCCAAAAACTCTGTGACGTAACTCTTTGTTATGTTTATGAGTTCTGTAGGTCAGGAAATCAAAGAGGATACCGCAAGGATGGCTTCTTTTTGTGCATATCTGTGGTTTTAGTTGGAATCCTTGAAACAGCTTGGAGATGAGGTCACATGAAGGTTTATGTATGCACTTATTTGAAATGTAATGCTAGCTTTTGGCTTAAACTTTTAACTGGGGCTATTGATTAGAACACCTACACATAGCCTCTCCATGTTGAGTTTTCTTCAAAACATAGTGGCTGAATTGCAAAGTTAAATGTTCTGTAGGTGGTGGGGAAACAGCAATTGAGAGAGAGAGAGAGAGAGAGAGAGAGAGAGAGAGAGAGAATGAATGAGTGAGAACACAGTGTAGGAGCTATACTATTTTTGGTGACCTAGCCTTGGACATCATGGAGCATCCCTTCAGCCCCCTACCATCCTAGCTGCCCATTTTCAATGAAGGGGAAATAGATTCTAAATCTTGGCAGGTGCATGGCAAGATTCTAAAAGGGCCTGGAGGATCAGAAATACTTCTACAGCCCTTTTTGAAAAACACTATCTGGCATCTGATTAATGTCTTAAATCTGTGAAGTATAATTAATGAATTTAGTACCTATATTCTCCATTACTGTATAACTTAGCTATTGCTGCATAACAACCACAAAAAACTAAGTTGCATTTATTGTCATTCTCAGAGATTTATGACTCAGTCATTGTTGTTCTGCTTCATGATGTGGGTCTGCAGACCATCTGGAGTGACCTTATTAGGGACAGAGAATATTTTCAGAGTATTTGTTATTCATGATAATGGCAAGAGGAGCAAACAAAACACATGGCCTCTTAAGACCTAAGACCAGAACTGCACCCTTTCACGAGCTCCTCATTTCATTTGAGAAAGCCAATGAAGCAGTGGAAATGCTCTATCTCTAATGGGAATAGTTACAAAGTCACAAGGAAAGGGGCGGGAATACAGGAAGGTATAAATATTTGGAAGCAATAATGCAGTCTACATAGTTACTTCCATCCAGAAACAATAGTAAAAATTCCTATCAGTCAGAGAAATAGAATCACCAATGAATTTAGTTATATTATGGTAATTAAATCATGCTCAATTAATTGTTGGAGTAGTTGGGGAAGTAAAGACTAGTTATGAGACATGAAGGGACAGAGAAAGAGTCACCAATTTACCAACCTATTAGTCAAGCTTAAAAGTGGGCTCACCAAGGAGAGGCTCATGGGAGGATCTATGGGAAATTGTCAGTTTTGTATAGCTACCACCTTGGTGGGTCCACAGCTATATTCAGTTGTAAACCTGAGCCCACTCTTGGACAGCGTTTGGTAAGAGCAGGACACCCAGCACAGCAAAGAAATGACAAACTACAACCAACAGTGCACCTTTGTATCTGTCTACAGTGGCATGCAACCACAAAATGACCTTCAGAGTAATGGCTGATATTTCACATTTACCTTCCCAATTTTGCACAGGTCCCTATTTTTACCAACTCTGATCTGAACCCCCCCATGCAGAAGGGAATTCCCCAAATATAATCACCACCTTAATCAAGTTAGAAAGCAAAATATATCACAGTACCTATCAAAGCACTTCTACCTTACATAATATTACAAACATATTTTCATTTACAATGTGCATTATTAATTCAAATAGGAGTAAGAATGGTAACAAAATTCCTACAGTTTTATTTTTAAGGAAGAAGAAATGGATAGCAAATTACTCTTACAATATCAAAACTTAAAAAATCTTAGATTCTTTTGAAATTAAAAATACTTCCACCTACTGGGTGACAGAAACAAAATTTCTATCTATATTTATATTATTTTATAAAAACTGAAAATTAATTTTAGTCTAATTATTAATTTTCTAGCTTCTTCTATCATCTAGAAATTAACTTAAAATGCATCATTGATCAATGATATATTAGCAGGAAAGCATGTGCCTTGTAATTTTTAGGACATAATTATATAATATTAATTGTATAATTATAGAATATTAATTTTGCCTCTTGGAAAAAATCTTGTTGAATTTTAGAACTCTCTTATGCTTTTGGTCAGCCTTGACTCTTTCTTATTTCTTTGAAAAAGTATATCTATCCAAACTATTCCTACTGAAACCCACAGAAAGTAATATACCAAAATATCTAAATTTGATTTCAAAATATGGGTAAATTTTTAAAGGTGTCATCATGCACAGGCAGCATTATTCCTACATACACTACACCTTTTTTGTTCAAATTTGTATTTGTTCAAGAAAAGGAAAAGAGAAACCCCACATGCCTGGCTGCTCTGTAAATTCTCCAGCCTGCAAGTGTCCGAGAAACTGCCAGAACCTGGATTTGTTTTGTAATCTTTAAGCTCTTTGAAAGGACCTTGACATTATGCTTACCTTCATTTCAGCTACTATTAAACATCAGACTTTAATGAATTTCTAACTATAACTATAAAATTACTTTGCCCATCCTCCTGATGTCACAGCCTTTATTATACGCTTCTTCCCTTCCCTTATTTGCTCTGGAGTGACATTAGGAGCATGGACATCAAAATACATTTTTTTTTGTTTGTTTGTTTGTTTTCTATTGTATTGCCTGGAGACACAGTGCTCCTTACAACATCTTTATGTTCCCTCAAATTCACCAAACTGCTCCCTGTCTGTAAGTCATCAACCCCCCAAATTCATTTAGTGAGCTATTTTCCTTTGTCATGTACAGCATACAAAGCACCTCATTATAACTCGGTATGGCCTAGTAATCTGCAGAGATGTGATGGCCACTGAGGAGCCTCTGCACTTCACAGTTCTGATTTCTTCGTTCTTTTACTTGAACTCTGCTAAAGAAAACTTCTACAGTGAATGAAGCTTTTAGGTAACTCAAATTGAACCCCCTGTCTTCCCCATTCCCTCACTACTATAACCTACCTGTCAGATTTATCCTACCATTATCCAACAACCCCTTACTGAAATCACTCTCATACAAATCTCTTACTTATCCATTGAACCTTTAAAAGAAGCTGTTTGAATTTAGTAAGCTCTTTTTATATATTTCTCATCCTCTCTGGGAAAGGATTTTATTGATCCATGAATGTCATGACATTTCCAAGATGATAGCAGTTATAGAATTTTTAACATGGGCAAGACTTGGTTTGGGACAAGACAAATGACAAACAGCAAACTGGTGATGATACACATTCTACACCACAGACTATTCGGGTATAAGAGATCACATGTGTATGTGCAATGGATCAATCCCTGAAAATAAAACTAAGTAAAGAATGAAGCAGTGAGAAAACAAGGACATCTATTCTTAACAGAAAAATGAAACAATCACTAAAACTGCAAGTGAAACTTATGATTTAGACCAGGCATTTTATGCTAATAAGCAATAATTACAATAGGCTGTGTCTCCACATTGTCTGTAATTAATTTGTACATAGATAGTTATTTTGCATTACACAGTATTATGCAATGAGAGGCCCATTCTTTTACTATATAGTAAGAAAACAGGGGTTTTGTGAGGAAGGCCAGTGGATAGGTACATTAAATTGCAAAAAAAGGGATATTCATTTGGAAGACTTTGGTGTCTCAAATAAATTGAGAAAGGGAGGAAAAAGAAGAGTGAGGTGAGAGATTAGAAGTTTATTCAAGAAAAGGGCTGAAATAGTGGGGATTAAGAACCAATAAACATGAGAAAGAAAGCTTACTTTTATAAAAAATGAGTATTTTGTTTTCATTATTTCCCTGGAAAAAATGAAAACAAACTTATTATTGGCTATGGTTTACCCAAAGTTTTTTGGCCTTAACCTTAAAGTATTTACATGAAGAGCTTATAAAATGTCTATCATCTATGGGTTCGAGGAGCAAAATCTCTTCATCCTAGGATAATAACTCAGGTGTCCACTGTTGACAAAGTTTGGCTGCTAGAATACTTGCAATGCAGTATAGTTAGATCGTTCTGCAAATTACCTGGTCCTTCCCATGCCTATTTGAGGCATTCTCAAACAAGAGGTCAGGTGTTAGTAATTTTCAGTGAATAAGCACTATTGGCAACCAAATGGAATGGAAAAGGCTAAGAAGGAAAGAGCCAAAAGAAAGAATGACAACACAACTCTAATCAATTTGGCTCTGTAACTGAGACTCCTACCTAAATAGTATGCAAGTTAATCAGAATTTTCTAAATAGCATGATATAGAAAAAATTTATCAACTCTTCATTGCAGTACAGATATCAAAGCAATGTTCCAGCTATTCAAAACATATATATGTTCCATCACAATGTAGTCACCATGGATATTTAATTTAGCAATCACTTTATTCTTCAACGTTGAAATAAAAGAATGTATGCTATATGATATCAAAGCCTAGGACTAAAAATGCAATTCATTGATAAAGGTAAAATTTGCAATCTGCTTAAAAATATCCTGTTCAAAAGTCAAGTTTCTCAATTTTTTTTTTCTGATAGGTTATGATTACAGATAAAGAGATAGCTTGGGAAGGAAAACACTCCTAAATTCAGTTATGGGAGAAAACTTCAAAATTTCATCCTAATAGTGGCTAGCTGTGAGAAAATTGTTAATGTAGTCAGTCTGACAAATATGTGCTGAGCATGTATTCTGTCCTAAGCAATGTAGTAGTGTCTTGTCGTATACAATGATGACTAAAGCTGGCTCCTAAACTTCAAGATGATAATACTATAGCCTTCTGTCATGGGACCTCTCACATTGCTCTGCCTTCTTTTTGGTCAGTTCTTGTATTTGTAGAGCATTTATCCAGCAAATTATAAGAGAGAGGGACAGCCAGTTCCTACTGAATTTGTAAGTTTCAAGAAAAAAAATCCTCTAATGTAAGTATCAAAGTATTAATATGAGCTTAAAAAAAGTGATATTACAAAATCACAAGTGTATTATTTCTGGGAAATCAATACCTGCAAAAAGGTTATTGTTTAAGTAGTGGCCCATTAGTAAACTGTACACATTTGAATTCTTAGAGTTATTAATCCAAATCTAGCTTTGTTGTCAACCTAAAACTGAACAATTATATCTGGGAAAATGTGTTGCCAATTTGGAAGGACAGGTTTCTATCCAGTAGAAAATGCCTTTTGCAAACATTTACTTTATCATTTGGAAGCTTGGTACCCTTACCTGTGAAAAGTGCCACAGCAAGCCCAATTTGTCCAGCACAGGGAAGAGAAATTTCAGCTATCACCTGCTAGAATGGAAAAGGCAGAGATGGTCAACTTAATCAGGTAAATCTAGCAATTTCTAAAGCAATATATACACCACACCATGGCTCAGACTACCTTTATCTATTGTGGGTGGTGGGGTGGGGGACAGTCATTTTATAGCTAACTGCATGGTTCACTTAAATATATGTTGACCTGTCATCTATGCAGAACCGATTCATTTTTACATTCAAAACCAAACTTTAGTATTTCCAGTTTCAATGCATTTGAGCAGAATCAAGGATACAGCTTATTCTCCCCTAATTTTTCTCTATTTATAGCCTCACTCAGTGACAGGTCTGATGCACAGACTGGGCTCTTACTCAACACATCTGCTCCCCATGTGTTGCTGAGTCACACATACTTTTTTCATTACCAAAAGTAACAAATATTTATTTTCTCCTTGACAGTCCCACAGAGTTGTTGCAGCAGAAGGAAAAACAAGTGAGATTCCATTCAACTTTGCTCATAAAAATATCACTATTGGTGCATGTACCTCCACCACTAACAGAGTTGTGGAAACCTTGGAATGTGTCCAGAATAGAGAATGGAAATGATTAGGAAAGAGAATTTTTGAGTAAAGGTTAAAAGACTTCATATGAACCTAGGAATAAATTGTGTGCAGTTACTGATTATATTTATATTTGTATTTATATTTATATATTTAAAGACTGGCCTACATCTGAGTTTTCTCTAAAGCAAATATTTGTAAACATAATTGAAGCTTCAAAAGATACTGATATATTTCCCCTCAAATGCAGTATCTATTGATCATTATTTTTTATATGAGCTTGGAATGGAATCATGCAGTATTATCTAAAAGTAAGTAATTGTTCACATTATATTTTTCTCATGACAGTGTCAGGAGGCAGAAGTGCAAAGCTAGGATTCTCTGTTCTTTCTTGTAATTTTATTTTAGTAAGTCTTTAAATGGTAAATTGCAACTTTGGACTTACACATAAAATCATGTCTGACCTAGAAGATAAGCAATAAATATATATGGACAAAACCTACACCATTTCTCTGAATCAGGTTTATAACTGAACTCACTTTACACCTATCTTTAGTCTTCTCCAAAGTCTTATAAATGAATGCATTCTGATTTGATTGACTAATCATTGTTTCACGCCCTTCATAAAGATGCCCAACATAGCTGCTGGAAAACACTACAAATTTTCTGAGTTTCTGCTTTCATATATTGTCATAATTTATTATGAGTGAGTTAAAATTGAAGTTTACTTATTAACTATAAAAGCTCTGGAAAGAAAATTTCACAAATCATGTTGTTGCCATCTTATCTTGTCATTGCCTCTCTCTTAAAGAAGACAACATATCTAATCTACGATCATCAAAGATCTTCACTTAGCAAGGAATTTTATGAACTAAGAAGATTGACTTCATACTGTGACAGTGAGTTTGCCTTATCTTTAAACTGGCTAATTTGCTATCTTAATTGCCTATGTGTGAAATCACAAACATTCACAGAATAGGCTCTAGAACGGCATATTTGCTGGTATAATGAACACTTTCCTTATATAATCTTGTAATGGGCTTAGCACAGTTACACATATTTAGGGGAAAAAAAATCTTTCTATCAAGGTGCCTAAATCAAAGAATGTTAGCTGACTTGAACATCAGCTGCTACTTTGTGACCTTGATTACCTACATTCCCCTTGCCTCAGAAGAACCCACATTATGCTAATGACCCTACTTCCCAAAATATCTAACCCTCTCACATCTAGTTAAGCTAGTGCTGTACCAAAAGCATAGCTCACCCAAATGCTCAGGTGCTTACAGAGAATGTATTCTTTCCAATAAGTCATTTTGGCTTGCCACTGCAAGTGTTCATGCATAAAACATACAAACTAGTTCAAGAATTTCCATAAAAATATGTGCCCCAGATATTTTTCATAACATTAAAACCATGTATTTTAAATTGCACACCCAATGTAATTAGGGAACACAGGCTGTGTTAAAATACATTTAAAACATTAAAGAATTATTTTTCTACCTACAGTTTAACCAATGCAACCTCTGTGTTTATCTTTCAAAATGTGAAGTAAAAATTTTAAATTCCTTTCACTTCTATACATAAAGCCCGACTTTCTTCATAAGTGTAAATTCTCTGTGGAATAGGAAATTCAATCTCAAAATTTAATCTGTTTCCTAGTCTTAAAAATCATTTGACAGCTCTCTAAATGCAAAGTACACATACATTTTGAAAGTTAACCTTCAGGGAATATAAATAGAATAAGAGAGAAGCACCTTGCTGTCTCATTATGTGTGCGAATGGCATAAATTGATTCAAAATCTATTAAGATTTATCTTTCAAAACTAATACTCTGTGGTTCGAAGGTTACTGAGATAGGTTCCTTTCACAACTTGACATGTTTTATCATATCTGAAAAGTGTCTTAAGAATTCACACAGTATCTGATGTTTATCTAGGTTATTGGCCCTTTCCATTCATAACCAATCCAAGATATTTCTTGTCAGAAAAAAAATGATAAAACCTCAACAGCTTGCAAGAATCATTTTCCAGTAATGTGAATATCCCCATGGCCATGAGTAGTAAATTTTTGAAAACTGGTAGTCCAATATATTTAAAAAATGTCTATTTTCATAGACAGGATTTCAAATGAATGGATTATCTTTGCAAGTGAACTACTAAGGAATATTTAACTCTAGGTGAAATACAGTTTATTTATATTTGCCAGTTTAAGAAATATGATGTGAACAGAAAAGTAATTGTGGAGTGAGTGTAAAAATAAAGACAGCTAGTATGGATACCGCAGGTCCCAAATGGTTTTCTCAAGACTAGAGTTTTTGGCAGAATTCCAAGATTATAATTTCAGCATTCCATTAAATTGTGCATTCATAAAGAGATCCAAAAGTGATAAGAGACTGCCTTTTTTCCTAATGAAACATCCATATACATTCATCCCTACATGTCCATGGGTTTAGCATCTGCAGATTCAACAAACAAAAGGTATAAAATATTTTCTCAAAAAATATTTTGTTGCTGAAATTTACTACATAGTTAGGCCTACTAATGTTAAATCTGTGCTGAATATGCACAGACTTTTTTTGTTATTATTCCATACACGATACAGTATAACAACTATTTACACAACATTGACATTACATAAGTAATATAGAGATAATTTAAAGTATACAGGAGGGTGTTCATAGATTATATGCAAATACTGTGTCACTTTATATAGGACCCGAGCATTTACAGTATCAGCAGGGAGTCCTAAAACCAATCCTCTGCTGATTGCAGGACAATTGCAATTACTTTTTGTATCAAGTAACATAATATTCTGATAAACGGTAAAGACCTGAAAAAACATATGGAAGGAAAGTTTGATTCTTTAACTATCCCTGTTATATCTCATGAAATTAAACTAATAATAAAGCCCCTGGCCATCTATGCATTCATAAAGGAAAGAGAGAACATTCACTGGGAGGGTAATAATCATTAGGAAATGGTGATAGAAACTTGGATGTCACAGAAACTCGGAAACAAACAAAAAGATAAGATCTCTCTTCCAGAGATTTTTGTGTTTTCATTCATTAAAATAACTCAGCTCTCACAACGATTTCATTATTTTTACCCTTAAATATTATGCATTCCTTCTTCCAGGGAATGATAAATGCTACTCAGTGATGAGTTCTTGAAACCTTGTGTCAACCTAAATAGAGGAGTGCCTGGTTCATGGATTGAGTAAGAACGTCGCAATCAGTCAAAACATGGACTACAGAGATCAATATCTTGTCTTAAAAAATAACCGTATTCCTGATGTTCACTGCAGTTACCAGGAGCAAACTGTAGGGAGAATCTTAAACCATTTTCTGAGGAATGATGAGGTTTTTGTTAGTCGCCATCTGAGATTGAAAAGTGATATTCTTAGGAAAAACATCATCTGGTTAAAATAAAATAATTTCATAAATAAAAAATGTCAAGGAAGATTTTTTATTTGGCTATTGTAAATATTCTGAAAATATTTATGTCTGGATTACTAAGCAATGGCATATACATGTAGAGTAAAAATATTACACAAAATTGTTATGTCTGTAGTTAATGAATTATTTTAACTCTATTTTTATTGTTGACACTATTACAGATGACCCTACTTCCTCTCACCTCTGCCCACCTCCACCAAGTCCTCACCCCCTTTCCCTCCAGCTATCACCACATTGTTGTCTGTATCTATGGGTTTTGTATATATGTTTTTTGGCTAATCTCTTCACCTTCCTCACCCAGAACCCCAACCTCCCTCCCATCTGGAAGTTGTCAGTCATCTCCACATATCCATGCCTCTATTTTGTTCGTCAGTTTATTTTGTTCATTAGATTCTACATGTAAATGAGATCATATGGTATTTGCTGTTCTCTGACTGGCCTGTCTCACTTAGCATAATACAAGTACTCTTCAGGTCCATCTATGCTGTTGCAAAAGATAAGATACCCTTCTTTTTTTACAATCACATAGTATTCCATTGGGTAAATGCACTACAACTTTTTTTATCCACTCATCTATTGATGGGTACTAGGCTGTTCCAGATCTTAGCTATTGTAAATAACACTGTTATAAATATAGGGGTGTATATATTCTTCCAAATTGGTGTTTAGGGAGTCTTAGAATAGATGCATATTCCCAGAAGTAGGACTGCTGGGTCAAAAGGCAGTTCTATTTTTAATTTTTTGAGGAAACTCCACACTGTTTTCCACAGTGGCTGTACTTCATTCCTACCAGCAGTGCACTATGGTTCCTTTTTCTCCACATTCTCACCAGCACTTGTTGTTTGTTGATTTATTGATGACAGCCATTCTGATGGGTGTGAGATGGTATGTCATTGTGGTCTTAATTTTCATTTTTCTGATGATCAGTGATGTTGAGCATTTTTTCATATATCTATTGGCCATCTGTATGTCCTCTTTGTAGATGTGTCTATTCAGGTCCTTTGCCCATTTTTTAATTGGATTGTTTGTCTTCTTGATGTATAGTTGTATAAGTTCTTTCTTTTTTTTTAATATTTTATTTATTTATTTACTTATTTTTATTATTTATTTATTTATTTATCTTTAGAGGGGAAGGGAAGGAGAGAGGGAGAGAAACATCAATGTGCGGTTGCCTCTTGAATGTCCCCTGCCGGGAACTGGCCTGGCAACCCAGGCATGTGCCCTGACTGGGAATCGAACCGCGATCCTTTGGTTCGCAGGCCCGCGCTCAATCCACTGAGCTACACCAGCCAGGGCAAGTTGTATAAGTTCTTTACTTTGGAAATTAACCCCTTATTAGATGTATCATTGTCAGACATGTTCTCCCATGCAGTGGGTTCTGTATTTATACATTACATACCTATTCTGTTCATTCTTTTGTGATTTCTCTTATTATTCTTTTGTGATATTCTTTTGAAATGTATCTCATGATTAAAATAAAATATTTGTAAAAGAAAGACCCAATCAATAAAAGAGTAAACTCCAATAGCAAGACCTTCATTTCAGTTTTCTTCCCAACGGTCAGGGGAAACTTTTAAAAATGTGTAATTTAAATGAAACATTTGGCAAACATAGTAAAAATGACCACTGTACTGGTAATCCCTTATTTAGGAGTATAATGGTTTAGATAATAAAGGACAGAGGGGATGTAAAAACTGGAGAAGGAGAAGGATTTTGGAAGAACTTACAGCTATTAAATTATGTGCCAAATTTCTACTTTATGGAAAAAGTAATTCTCAAAATATTTTTAGCAATTCTGTATCCAAACATCTGGCCAAAGTGAAACCTTTAAGTGGGGCATAAAAACATAGGAAGAAAATCCAAAGATAAGAAGGTTGGTATCTTGATGTAATTCATCCAAAAACTCAGTCATGTTGAGACCCCAATTCAGTGAGAAATGTTAACTCTGTTCAGTTAGGAGGACACTAGTGCAGTCTAGTATCACAGATAAGGAAATCAAGGCTCACCCAAGATTATAAGCTAACAAATGGCAGAATTGTAATTTTAGTATGCACTATTACAATAAAAAGTTAGTTGGATTCCCATGATGGAAATCAAGTCCTTGTAAGTATTGTACCTTGCAGTTTAGTATAAAAAATGGTTAGTCATTGAATGTCAATTAATAAAAATACCCAAAAATCCTTAGAAACACTATCTGAACATCAGGGAAATTAAAATATTTATCCACAATCTTTAACCAGATCTCCTGCATTACTAATATAACCAAAGATTTCAATTTTCTTTCCATGAGACACTACTTTCAGACAAGTTAAACAAACAAAAAAGAAAACCTTTCAGATTACTGACCTAAGCATGCAATAATATGCCCTCATGAAACTTGCCCTTGATAGCTAAACTTCTCTCCATTTCTGCCAATGCATTTCATCTGTAACCAAATCTAAAATCACTCATAGGGGATACAAGATAGTGGAGGAGAAAGTGGAAGCTACACACCTCCTCCCAGGACCAATCTGGAATTACAACTAAATTGGACAAAAATTATCCTAAATAACTACTGAACACTAGCTGGAAAGAAGCCATATAACCACAGACAGAAGAAACCACTTCACCACAACGAGACTGACAGGAAGTATGGAAGAGCCAAGAGTGGGCTGGCTAGGCTCCCACAGGTGGCAGGAAATACAATAGGGATATTTCAGAAGCTGGGGGGTTCTCCCTGAGAAGTGTGGGGTCTAAACCCCAAGCTTGGCTCCCCAGTCTACAGCACCAGAGCCAGAAACATCCACCAGTGAAAAGCAGCACAGTTTCTGTCAGCCAGGGAGAGACAGCTGGAGACTCAGAGAGTCCCTTCAAAGACCAATGCACAAAATTTCATTTTCAGCCACTAACCCTGGACTCTGGCACAGGAAAGGCAGAGTGGACTAGAGATACTTGAGGAGAGTCTGAGGTTGGTGGCTCTGGGAAGAGAACTGAACCAACAACCACCATGAACCCTGTGCTGAGTCATTCCTATACTGCAAAAGCCATCTTTCTCAGGCAGAGGACTCCTCTCCAAATTGCATTAGTCTAAAGGGAAGCAATTACTCTGCCCCACCATGTGGAGCTCAAACAGTGCTGCCGATTACAGACTGAGGCTCTATCAGTGATTAGTTTAACAACTAAGGCAGATCTGTGGGAGCTCTACGACATGTAGCTGACCTCCTCAGGGCACTGTGCCAATAAAAGTCTGCCTTGGTGAACAACCTGGTTCTTTCTGCACAAAAACAGGCCCAGCAGATGGAGCCACATGCTATGGATTGCTGAAAGCTCCAAACAGGTTTACCATGGCCAGTCACTAGCAGCATCTGACAAAAGTCTACCTCAGAGTATTTGCAGATCTACACAATACATGGAAATAAACATAAAGAAGCAGGCAAATTGGGAAGACAAGGAAACAGACCCCAGATGAAAGAACAAGAGAATTCTCCAGAAGAAGAGCTAGATGAAATAGAGGCAATCAGATACAAAGTTTAGTGTAATAAGGATACTCAACAGCATAAAAAGACTTTGAAATCACAAAAAGGGACCAGTCAGAAGCAAAGACTGAAATATATGAATAAATAATACACTGGAAGGAACAAACAGTAGGTTTGATGAAGCAGAGGATCAAATCAGTGATTTGGAAGACATAGAAAAAAACACCAAGGCAGAAAAGCAAAAAGAAAAAAGAATTTTTAAAAAATGAGGGGAGCTTAAGAAACACTTTGGACAACATGAGCATAAAACATCGCATCATGGAATACCACAAGAGAAAGAGAACAAGCAAAAGATTGAGAACCTATTTGAAAACTTCCCTAATCTGGTAAAGGAAAAAGGCACACAAATCCAGGATTGTCAGAGTCCCAAAAAAGTTGGACCCAAAGAGGCCTATAAGAAGAAATATTTAATGAAAATGACAACATTTAAAGACAAGGAGAGAATCCTAAAAGCTAAAAGAGAAAAAGCAGACAGTTACATAAAAGGAAGCACCAATTAGACTGTCAATTTGATTTCTCAAAAGAAACATTTCAGGCCAGAAAGGAGTGAGATAAAATATTCAAGGTGATGAAAAGCAAGGACCTAGAACCAAGGCTACTTTATCTGGTGAGGCTATCATTTAAAATTGAATGAGAAATAAAGAGCTTCCCAGACAAGAAAAAGCTAAAGGAGTTTGTTAATATCAAACCAGTACTGCAACAAATGTTAAAGGGTATGCTCTAAGAAGAAAAAGAGAAAGAAAAAAACAGAGGAAAATAGTCTAACAATAAAATTGCTCTAAACAGGTGCCTATCAATAATCATCTTATATGTAAATGGCTTAAATGCTCTGACCAAAAGACATAGAGTAGTTGAATAGATAAGAAAATAAGACCCATACATATATGCTCCCTTCAAGAGACACATCTCAGACTAAAAGATACACACAGACTAAAAGTGAAGGGGTGGAAAAAGATATTTCACACAAAAGGAAAGAGAAAAAAAACCTGGAGTGGCAGTGCTTATATCTGACAAAATAGACGTTAAGACTAAGATTATATAAGAGACAGAGAAGGACACTACATAAGGATAAAAAGAACAGTTCAACAAAAAGATATACCCTAGGAAACACGAACCCACTGTAGTAGTACCTAAATATGTGAGGCAAATCTTGATAGACATAAAGGAAGAGATTAAAGAAAAATAGTCATAGTCAAATAATTAACACCCCTTGACTTCAATGAATAGATCTTCCAGACTGAAAATCAATAAGGAGTCAGTGGCCTTAAATTATACACTAGATCAAATGGATTTAATTGATATCTTCAGAGCATTTCACCCCAAAGCACCAGGATATACATACATTTCAAGTACCTATGGAACATTTCCTAGGATAGATCACATGTTGGTACACAAAACAAGTCTCAGTAAATTTAAGAAGACTGAAATTATATCAAGCATCTTCTCTGACCACATATATGGAACTTGAAATTAATCACAAGAACAAAACTGAAAACACACAAAGACATGTAAGTTACATAATGTGTTATTAAACAGTGAATGGGTCAAAAATGAGATCAAGGAATAAGTCAAAAGATACCTTGAAATAAATAAAAATGAGAATACAACAATCCAAAATCTGTTGGACACTGGGAAAGCTATCTTAAGAGGGAAGTTCACAGCATTATAGATCTAAAAAAAGAAAAAAATGTTCAAATAAACAATTTAACTTTATACTTAAACTTGAAAAAGAAGAGCAAACTGAGCCCAAAGTGAGTAGAAGTAAGGAAGTAATAAAGATCACACAGAAATAAACAAAATAGAGTCTTAAAAAAAATGATACAAAAGATCAATGAATCCAAGAGCTGGTTCTTGAAATAATAAGTAAGACTGATGTACTTTTAACCAGGCTTATCAAAAAAAAAAAAAAAAAAAAAAAAAAAAAAAAAAGAGAGAGAGAGAGAGACAAGATATCTAAATAAATAAAATAAGAAATGAAAGAGGAGAAATAACAACTGACACCAAAGAAATACAAAGGATTGTAAGAAAATGTTATAAACAACTATATGCCAACAAGCTGGATAACCTGGATGGAATGTATAAATTCCTAGAAACATACAATCTTCCAAAACTAAATTAAGAAGAATCAGAGAATCTGAATAGACAGATTACACCTAGTGAAACTGAAGAAGTAATCTAAAAACTCTTGAAAACAAAGGTCAGGGCCAGATGGCTTCATGGGTAAATTTTACAAAGCATTCTGAGAAGAACTAACACCTCTCCTTTTCAAACTGTTTCATAAAACTCAAGAGGAGAGAAGGCTCCCAAACCCATTTTATGAGGGCAGCATTATCCTTATTCCATAACCAGATAAAGACACTATTAAAAAGTTATAGGCCAATTAGCCTAAAATTAAAGGTTAAATAGGCTAATATCCCTGATAAACAGATGCTAAAGTCCTCAACAAAATATTAGCAAATTGAATACAGCAATGCATTAAAAAGATCATATACTATGATCAAGTGACATTTATTCTGGAAATGCAAGGTTGGTACAACATTTGCAAATCAATAAATGTAATTCACCACATAAGCAAACTGACATATAAAAATCACATGATCATATCAACAGATGCAGAAGAAGTATTTGATAAAATCCAGAACCCATTTATGATAAAAATTATCAACAAAGTGGGATGGGATTAGAGGGAACATCCCTAAACATAATAAAGTCCATACATGACAAATCCACTAGCAGCATCATACTCAACAGGACATTCCCCTTACAACACTCTACAAACTTTCCCCTTACAATCAAGAACAAGACAGAAATGTCCAATTTCATCTCTCTTACTCAACATAGTACTGGAATTCCTAGCCACAGCAATCAGACAAGAATAAAAAATAAAAGGCATCCAAGTTGGAAAGGAAGAAGCAAAACTGGCATTTTTGCAGATGACATGATACTGTACAAAGAGAATCACAAAGATTCCACCAAGAAACTACTAGAAGTGATAAATTAATTCAGCAAGTAGGTGGATACAAAATTAATATACAGAATCAGTTCCATTTTTACATGCCAGTAATGAACCAACAGAAAGGAAAATTATGAAAACGATCTCATTTACTATTGCTACAACAAGAATAAAATACTTAGGAATAAAGCTAACCAAGGATGTACAAGTTCTGTACTCAGAAAATTATAAGACACTAAAGAAATTAAAGAAGATACATATAAGTGTAAGCATATACCGTATTGATGGATAGGAAGAATTAACATCATTAAATATCCATACTACCCAAATCAATCTACAGATTCTATGCAATTCCTATCTAGATTTCAATGATGTATTTCACAAAACTAGAACAAATATTTCAACAATTTATATGGTGCCAAAAAATGCCCTACATATCAACAGCAATCCTGAGAAAGAAGAACAAAGTTGGAGGAATCACACTACCTAATATCAAACTATACTAGAAGGTCATAGTAATCAAAACAGCATAGTACTGGCATAAAACAGACACACAGATCAATGGAATAGAATAGATAGTTCAGAAATAAATGCACACCTTTATAGTCAATTAATATTCAATAAAGGAAACAAGCACTTATAATGGACTAAAATTCATTCAATGAATGGTGAGGATATTGGACAGATATATGTAGAAAAATGAAACTAGACCACCTTCTTACACAATACACAAGAATAAATTCAAAATGGATCAAACTCTTAAATGTTAGACCTGAAACCATAAAAATCCAAGAGGACATCATTGGCAGCAAAATCTCAAACATTGCTAGTAGCAATATTTAATAAGATGACTCTCCACAGGTAATGGAAACAAAAATAAATAAATAAATGGGACTACATCAAACAAAAATGTTTTTGCACAGCAAAGGGAACCATCAACAAAATATAAAAGACAACCCACAGAATAGGTGAACATATTCAGCAGAATATCTGATAAGGGGTTAATATCAAAAATTTGAACAACTTACAAAACTCAACACCAAAAAAACCAAACAACCCACTTAAAATATGGGCAAAGGACCTAACAGACATTTATCCAAAGAGGAAATACAGAAGACCAACAGACACATGAAAAGCTGCTCAACATCACTAATCATCAGATAAATGCAAATTAAAACCATAATGAAATATCATCTCATACCTGTCAGAATGGCTATCAACAATTAAACAACAAACAACAAGTGCTGGCAAGGATGTGGAGAAAGAGGAACACTTTTGCACTGTCTGTGGGAATGCAGACTGGTATACACACTGTGGAAAGCAGAATGGAGATACCTCAGGAAATTAAAAATGGATCTGCCTTTCAACCCAGCAATGCCACTTCTGGGAATATATCTGAAGGAACCCAAAACACTAATTAGAAAGAACATAATCACTCGTAAGTTCATTGCAGTATTATTTACACTCGCCAAGATATGGAAGCAGCCCAAGTATCCATCAGTAGATGAATGGATAAAACAACTATGGGACATTTACACAGTGGAATACTACTCACCTATAAAAACAAAGAAAATTTTACCCTTTGAAACAGTATGTATGTATCTGAAGAACATTATGCTAAATAAGATAAGCCAGGCAGAGAAAGACAAATACCATATGATTTCACTCATGTGTGGAATCCAATAAACAAACTGTACTAACAAGGAAAATGGGGACAAACTCATGCATGAAGAGTCTGACAACAGCTGTGGTGGGGGAGGCTAAGAGGTGGATGGACTGACCACAAAGGAAAAAGGACTCAAGGACATAGACAACAGTGTGGTGAGTGCTGAGTGTTGGGTGGTATAAGGGGACTAAGTAGTAATGGAAAAAATACAATAAAGATTAAATAAAAAATAAAATAAAAGTGCTCATAGTGTGTCCAATAAGGGACTCTATTTTTAAAGCTATGAAGAAACATATCTGTTCTTCAGTAGCTTAATGATAATTAATTTTTGAACTGAAAAATGAATTTCCTTTTTTTTTAAGGTTCTACTATTTAAAAAACTAAAAAATATATACCTTATAATAATTGAGATAACAATGGAATGGGAAGAAAAATATAGTGACATTTGTATTTTTATTTGTTACATGTGGGAACCCAATTCACTAGAGGAAAAGGTAAACTCTTCAGGAATGAACTGGTGAGTATTCAAGCTAATTTGGATTTTTACATTAGATGTTAAGTGTATGCACAATAGGTAATAATCTATTTAGGGAATAAACATCAGCCTGTTCTTAAAATATTTATATGTTTTATTTTATGCCTAAATATTATCATTGAGCTAAAATAATTTATACAGCTATAAACATGAAAACTTTACCCATGGATGTAATTCGAGCAAGTATAAGTATCACCTGTCAGTTGGCTGTTATGAAAACAAATTATAATTAAAACAAATTTATATTAATTCAATTTCTTTAAAATTCTTTGCAAATACAGTACAGCTATTTGAGAAATGAAAACTAATTTGAATTCCATTACTCCTAATTAACATTTGTTAATAAGGCAAGAACTTTTTAACAAGCTGTAACATCTCTGCTTTCAAGAGTGGAAAATGACTATTAAATTTAAAACAAAATCAGTTAAGCTTAGGTGACTTGCCTAAAATGACCTAGAATTATGAATTTTTTTAAAAAAATTGCCACCTAGGTTGTAATCTTATTGAAGAAAAAATTTCTTTCTTTCCAAAGATCCCACCCCAAAGACCGTCAAGTCTATTAGTTGATATTTCATGATAGTTTGAATATATTCTCTTCTTTTTGTATAAAAATCAACATACAATAGAAGAAATTTTGCCAGCTCCTTTAATTTTGTGGGTGTATATAAAGGTCTTCCATACTTTCAGAGTTTAAATATAAAAAGTGAGTCATTTATGCCTAATATCTGAAGATTTTAATTTCCATTTTACATTTATTTTAAGGCAAAGAAAACTTCAAACTCACTGTGTAAATGCATGGAATTGTTAGAAACTTCCCTTCTCTCTTCTATTGTTCCAATCACAGCATTCAGGAAACTGTGCTTACTATTTCTGTTGCTTAGTCATGTCATTCTCCCTCTCACTTCTTTTTCAAAGGCTTTTGAAATCCCCTTCCTTAACATATATTTCCATGACTAGAAATACAAAAGAAAGAAAGCTAACCTCCCTGACCCATTTTTTTTCTTGCTAGCACATTTCTCCCATTTGGTGAAACCACTCCTGGATTAGTGTTTGTAGCACTTTCCTATCAGTACTTGCATAGCCTGAAGTATATGCTTCATGAAAAGTACGGTAGATGGTGACTTTTGGGCTTTATACAATTGTGTTCTTGTATATGTTAACCCATGAATATTCTCTTCATTTGAGATACCTTGAAATAAGGACATTGTCATTTTGAAATAATTTTGTGGACCTTGTAGAAGATGGTCACGTGAAATAATAAACAGCATAATAAAGAATTTAGTATAAATTTGCTCAGCACTATATTAAAAGTCTGTGGAGACTTAACATTAAATTGTGTATGCCAATGAGTCTACTTGGTTTAAACAGACAGCAGATATTTCACTGGCTTAAATTAAGTAGATGCTCCACGTGTTAATGCATAGTTTCAAAAATACTATTAAATTATATCTATAAAGGTCCTTGTCAGTGAATTATAAAATCTAGGGACTGAAAAGGAAGTCAAATATATTAATTCTCACATCCACCAGAAAATAAAATGTAGATTGGTTTACCGCAGGGAGAAATAAATAAATAAATAAATAAATAAATAAATAAATAAAAGATAATGAGAATTTTAGGCCTTCCAGGTGGCGTCTTACAATTTCCTGTTGCATTTCAAATAAAGAATGCAATTAATTGCCCCCTAGCATTCATTTACAAAGCTGTATTTCATCAAATGTCTTCCTACAAGTTAAAGCTGACTATTGTTCCCAAATACCATAACACTGAAAGATTCATTTGTTCACCTGCTATACACAGGGAGTAAAGTTATTACGCGTTTTGGGAGGCTCAATGTGCCTTCTAAATTAACACTCTACCTACAAATTCATGAAATAAATACTGTATTTATTATGCTTTATCCAATATAAGTTTCGTGGTAACTGAAGCCTGTAACTGGAACCCAACCATTAGTTACCTCTATTTTACAAACTAGCAAATGGGTTCAGAGAAGATAAGTAATTTGCCTAAACTTATATTTCATAAGAACAACAGAACTGAAATCTGTATCAAGAGTTTAAGTTTTTAGTATTCATGCTTATCTGAATGAATCTCAAAAAAATCTCAATAGAAATCTTATCCAAAATTGATAGGTAAGAGAAGTTGTAAGCTAATCAAAAGTCAGTTAAGGAAGAAATCATCTTAAACAATTTATTAGATAAACAGACAAACATGGAGAGATTGAAATATTCACAGATTTGTCAATATTCTCATAGAGGCCATTTTTTTCAGTAGGTATATAATTTTGTGTTTTACATGAAGCCGAAACTGAGATAAGTATTAAGTCCATGCAGTTTATTTGCAAAGTGATCCTCAGAAAACACAACTAAGAATGCAGGGAAAGTAATTCAGAGATAGGGGAAAACCAACAATGGATAGGTTTAGCCATGGCTACTGAATTTCAGTCCCACTGAAAAGCCTCTGAGGAACCATGCGGTACCTCTAAAAACAGATAGAGAAGCTGGCTATATCTTTATTCAATGATTCACACACTTCACTGAATCAGGGTGGCAAACAGGGGTATTAAATCCCTAGCACTTTGGGTGATCCTGGACCTGGACTGAGCAAGATTTTGTAGCCCTAGAGAAATCCTCAAGCAGAAAGTCAGAGAAATGCAGGTACTTGGTGTAGGACATGGCAAAGGTGCTGGGCACTATGCACTGAAACTGCAGGTGAATAAAGAAAGTATATGGATGGAGTATCAAACATTAACAGCGTCTTATACTGTTATGGGTGGGTCCTTGGTTGAAATTTTTCATCATTTTTCTTGATTAAATCAAAGTTATTCTCTGTTTTCTGTAACTATAATTTCCAAACCTTTATAATAGAGAAATTAAAGATACTTGGAAAACAATCAAAGTGTAGAATCCTTTAGGTGACTTATGTTTGATAACTTTATGTTCTTCCCCAAATCTTCAGTCATTTCACCCTCAAATAATTCTATATCATGTCTTTCAAAACCTCTCTAATAAATCTCCCAACAATTCAAACTCTTTCATTCTGCAGTATTTTAATAATAGTATACAGAATAATATCTTAATGTATATTTAGTATAAAAAGAAAAAAGATTATAGTAAAGACTATACTTGAAACAATGGTGTATGTTCCCTTAACCCTTTTCAACTTCCTGGGAATACAGGAAGATATAATACTGAGACTCCCTTGTTCTTAGGTTGGGTTTTTGTCCCTGAGTTCTAGCTAGTGGATTTGGGTTAGAATTGATGCACACTACTTCTAGACCCAACCAGAAAACTGCTTTTATGATCCTGCATTCTGCATCTTTTGGAACTTTATGCTGAAGCTGGGAGAAGCCTGGGTCCCTAACTGACCAAGTGGAAGAGCTTGCATTTGCTGTGACATGTGTGCTTAATAAGCCACTGAACTTCAAGAATGTTTATTTCAGCAGATATCTTATCTGAATAATACAGAATTAGAAAACTGAAGTAGGGTTCTGCCATAACAGAAGCATAAAATGTATGGAATTGGTTTAATGGTCAGATAATAGATGAGAAAACAGATATCACAGGCTGAATGGTTGCAGATCCATATAATGTACTGACCACATTTGGTAAACTGGCATCTATACTCTGTGCCTGCTGAACTTATTCTAGGGGAGGATGTTAGAAAGAAAAAAACATATTCTAATTGTAGGTGTTGGTTGTTTCTGCTGTATTTGGTAATACGTTCTAACAAAGAAACTGACTAAGAAAAGTGGCTAGGTTTGCAAGCAAAAATAAAAGAGGATGAGAACCTAGAAATGTGGAGCCTTGCTGTATGTGTCTAGACCCCAAATGGTAACAGACAGAATTCAGAAAAGTCTTTGGACAGAGTGACTCTGTCCTGTGCTCAAATTCAGATTTTTGATCCAATCTTTCTAAAGAGCCTGATATTCTCAAGGGATCTGGCATTAGCAGAGACTCAGAGGATTGAAGATGAAGAATGGAAATAAGCAGATTTGTGAACTAAATCTAAGACAGATCATTAGATGTAATGGCATCAGGAACTGAGAAGAAACAAATAGGTCAGAAGATACAAAATTTGTGACAGAATTCTACTGACAAAACAGGCAAAAATGAGCTGATCTAAAACAATAGAGGATTTGGAGGAAAATTAAATAACCACCTTCAAGCTAAGAAGCAGGTGGCAAAACCTATACAGTCCTCAAAAAGGGTGTGTTCTGCAACACTTAGTTCAGAAGTCTACAAGGAGGATGGATAGCAGACAAGCACAACTGCTCAGAAGGCTGAGCCAGAGCCCCCTTATGGGGACAATAAATAAGGAAATTCCTCCGAGAAACTAGAATTATGGCCTTCATATTTTTCACCAAGAGGTTTCAGAATTTCACTATACCAGAGTCTAGTACACAGATCCATTCTTTACCTGTTTGAATGAGAAGGTGATCGTGTCACTGTTGGGTGTTGTGCACGGGGGGCCAAGTAAAGTCTTTTCAGTTTATAGGATGCTCACCCAGTGCTTCATCTGGAGATTCTAGACTTTGAGCTGGAAGCAGTAACTGGATTAACTTTGCCTCAGTGGAGAGGTCATCAATGTTTTCTATGTTTAGAAATAATGGAACCAATACTTCATACTGGAAGGACAGACTATGGCAAAGAAAATGCTATGTGTTCACCAAATGGACCTTCTTTCCTGGAACACAGCATGACTGCATTCTTGGCACATCCTTTTGGTTAGGGAGGAGTATGACTGGAGCCTGGCCAAGGGATGTGAGTAGAAGTGATGTGTGCCAATTACACACATGGCCAAAAAAAGATCTGTATGATTCTCTATGCTCCTTCTATTTTGCAAAGATTAAGTAGGAGCACTACTTAATAAAGTTAGAGTCACACTTCTTAATAATGGGAAAAACATGGGTTTGTAAATGACTCCATGAAGCAGAGTCTCACCTGGGAACATAACAGACTATGGTGTGAAAAATAAACATAAATTTCTAAGATATTAAGTTTTAGAATTATTTGATATAGCAGTATATTAGCTTCCTAGAAGTGACATGACAAGTTAGCACAAATTTGATAGCTTAACACAACAAAAATTTATTTTATTATGGTTCCAAAGCCCAGAAATCCAAAATCAAGAGGTTTTCAGGGTCATGTTCCCTTCTAAGACTCTAGAGAAGTGTTCTTCCGTGCCTTTTTCAGTTTTTAGCTATTGTCATTTCTTGGCTCTTAGATGCATTGTCCCTATCTCTACCTCCATTTTCACCTTAACTTTTCCCTTGTATGTCTTTGTGTCTCAAATCTTCTCCTGCCCTTCCAATGACAGGTCATTGGATTTAGGGCCCACCATTTGACCCACTAAAAGCAATTAGCCTATTCAATTAATTAAGCTCTCAAATTGTGCTACACATATTTTTCTAAAAAAAAAAAAAAAAAAAAAAAAAAAGTTATCCAGATCCAAAGTCAATGTTTCACAACTTGTACTAATAAAAATATTTTAAGTGGTATATATGTGAATATCAAGAATTATACTTGTAATTTTTAAGGTTAATTCTTAATAACAGAAAGCATCTCATTTTAATAGACAAAAATCATACAATTTAAAGGAAAAAATTCTATTAGCCTCTGAATACAAGAAGACTTTCCCGGTATTCTTGAATCATGGATTCAGGAAACACTAAAGTGATGGCACTAAGAAAGAATAAAGGTGGCCTCTGACACTAGGAAGTAGGTGTTTTTGAACAAGGCTATTTCACGCAGCCTCCAAGTTTAGACAAATGGCAGCAAATGGCAATTGGTTTATAAAATGTTTCTAAGTAGGAAAGACCTGTAGGCACACTCTTTTCCCCCCAATGTTTCCATACAGGGATAGCTTCTTTAGGCTCACTGATTATCAATGATCACAGAAAATAAAACACAAAAATAAGTATGTATCAAAAAATATGCTGAAGAACCACATTGAGCCTGGGTGTTGGATCTAAACAAAGGTTTGTACAATAAATACAACATTTCACAGTAACAGGATTCATGCCCCTCATATTGCCCCATCAAGATAACAGAAAAAACACAACATAAACCAGGAAGTTATTAGACATATGATCCTTTGACTCAACTGTGGTCAAATAAAAAATACACTAAAAGCCATTTCAATAGGGACATGGCACCTGGTATATGAAAATCCTCACCAAAAGAAAACATTTCAAGGACTTAATTACAATCTCTTCAGTACTAATTATTTTTACCTGTATACTTATTCATTAGAAATATTTTAACGAACATGAGCTCTGTCATAATTTCTGTAAATTCACATCAATCTCAAATTGGACATTATTTGCACAAATACATGTTATCGGCTTACTATAAAGATATGAATTAAGGCATCAAATGGCAGAAATAAGTCAAATTCTTATATTATAACCCAAATATTCTTAAAATCAACAGCAAGTAAAGATAATAAGCACATTATTGATACTCATATTAATTTTGTTCTAATTTCCAAAGCTAATTTCCAAAGAAGTTAATAATTCTTTGGTTAAAGGGTTTAGACAAATAAAGTAAGTTTATATCATTTCCCTCAGTTATGTATTTAACACTACTTACGTAAAAGTATGCTAACTTGAGAATAAGATTGTAAACTGAAAAATAATGAAATTACTACATTTTGATATCTACTTTGACTATGAAAAGAAAAACCTCTCTTCATACTTCTTTGGACATTAACTAGTAGTCAGGTATATATTACATGATAAAACACCTAATAGTTTTTCACTTCCTCTCATGTTATTTTCCATGGACCTTAGTAAATAACTCATGTCCTTATGACAATGTAAAGAAAATATCAACCTGTTAATAATAGAATTGAAATTTGCTGACTTCCACATAATAACTTTTACTTTGTTATTATCTCTCACTAAACTTGGAAACCTTGTTAACATAAATATTTTATTTCAGTTGGTTTGGGTAGGGCCAGTAACTTCACATTTTTAATAATCTCCTTGGAGATGCCAATGCTTCTGGTTCATGGCCCACACTTTTAATAAAAGGTTGTAGTCACATTAGGGAAATATTGAATTTTCATTTTATTAAACTCATACTGGCTTCAATGTTTATAGAGTCATATAATATTAATCTACAACAACAATATCTGAAAAGAAAAAAGATCACACAAAGGGAAATATGAAAACTTCGGTGTTTTTAAAACCCCTTTTAATATACTTTGAATATATATTTCATATCCTTTTTTTCTTTTTTTCTTCTTTGCTCAATCCTTCCACCCAAGTCTCCCCTCACTCCTGACAGCTGTCAGCCCGTTCTCTATGAGTCTGTCACTATTTTGCCTGTTAGTTCATTTTGTTCATTAGATCCCACAAATGAGTGAAATCATATGGTACTTGTCTTTCTCTGACTGGCTTATTTCACTTAGCACAATGCTCCCCAGGTCCATCCATGCTGTCACAAAGGGTAAGAGTTCATTCTCTTTTACATCTGAGTAGTATTCTGTTGTGTAAATGTACCACAGCTTTTTTATCCACTCATCTACTGATAGGCATTTGGGCTATTTCCACATCTCAGCTATGGTAAATGATGCTGCAATAAACAGAGGGGTGCATATATTCTTTCAAATTAGTGTTTCAGGTTTCTGCATATAAATTCCCAGAAGTGGAATAGCTGGGTCATAAGGCAGTTTCATTTTTAATTTCTTAAATCCTCATCTGAGGATATGTTTACTGATTTTAGAGAGAGAGGAAGGGAGGGAGGGAGCAGGAGAGGGAGACGGGGGCAGGGGAGGGAGGGAGGGAGGGTAGGGGGGGAGAGAGAGAGAGACAGAGAGAGAGAGAGAGAGAGAGAGAGAGAGAGAGAGAGAGAGAGAGAGAGAGAGAGAATGAGAATGATTGGTTGCTTCCCCTATGAGCCCTGACTGGGAATCAAACCCACATTTTGGTGTATGAGACAATGTTCCAACCAACTTAGCCACCAGCCAGGGCCCATTTTTAAATTTTACAGTGGCTGCATCAATCTGCATTCCCACCAACAGCGCATAAGCCTTTTCTCTATATCTTCACCTATGTTTGATTATCTGGTGATAGCCATTCCAACAGATGTGAGATGGTATCTCATTGTGGTTTTAATTTGCACTTCTCTAATGATTAGTGATGTTCAGCATCTTTTCATATTTCTATCAGCCATCTGTATGTCCTCTTTGGAGAAGTGTCTTTGCATATTCTAGCTGTGCAGCTATTTCAATAGCCAAAACTTCTCAAATATACTAACACTTCACAACAACATTAATACTTCCTCAACCAGAAGTTTTCCTTGCATCTTGCTCGTTTATTTATTTTTCATATTTTCAGTTATCACAAGTACTCTTGGAAGCTCAGCAAGAGCTCATCTCTCATTTCACAGCCATATACTGCTTAAGTAGTAACAAAGCTTTTTTGCACAAATGGAAAAATGAGCAGTCTTAGCAGTATCTCTGTTGAGTTCTTACCAAAAGGTGCCACTTCTTTCAGATGATTGTTCAAACCTGACTTGGAGAAATATTTGCCTCATTTCCTGCAGTGTATCCATTCAGGTTTGCCACAGTGTCGTTCATTAAGATAACTTTTCAAAAGGGGAAAGTTGTTGGAAATCACAGACTAACAATTCCTCCTAAAGAAATTATGTTCTTTAGAAAACATCAACATTTTGTTCATTGTCACATGCATGTATGTGCACAGGCACACAATACAAATTAAGTTTACAGATATGGAGAGTTTAAAGAGGAGAGTGAGAAAATTGAACTATTAATAGCAGAAATACATAACAGAAGATTAAGCAGCCCTGGCATTTTCTAAATGTTTATTTGTACCTGAAAATAACACTATTTGGAAGTAGCTTGGCATAATGGTTAAAGATACATATAATGGATGGAATAAGAGACCCTGAGTTTGAATCACAGTTCTATTCAACAGCCATGTAACATAGGACATTTAACTATTCTGAATCTCAGTTTCTTCGCAATAGTTTCTGCTTCAAAAATCTGTATTAGCTTTTGCTGCATAGCAAAAAAAATACAAATCACATAGGCATAGAATAGTAAGCATTAGTTTCTCACTCACAGGTCTATGGGTTTATAGGTTGGACAGGGAAGTCCATCTGTGAAGTAAACCCAGGTCCGTTCAATGTGCCTCATTCTGGGGCCTGGGTTGGATGGACAGAGGGTACCTGGTTGCAAGATTCCTTATAGTGGAGTTCCAAAGTTGCCAGAGTTTTAAGCAGTAAAATGTGCTGCTTCTTAAGACCCAAATTCTACACAATAATAATATTGTGTTAGTTCATATTTGACTGGCCAAACCAAATCGTATGCCAGGCCCAACATCAAAGAGGTATAGAAAGAAACTAAAGAAACTCCTTCCCCATCAGTAGTAAGCAGAGGGCAATGACAATTATCTGAACAATAATCTAATCTTCCCCAACATCTTGTAAGGGTTTTATAACTGCATAACATTGGGCAAATTATTTAACCTGTTCCTTCATCTACTGAATAATAATATGACTAAAATCTACCACATAGGGTTGTACAAGGATTAAATACATAATGTAACATTTTTACAATGATATCTGAAACATAGTAAGTGCTTAAGTGGCAGTTATAATTATTGCTCTTATTGTTAACCAGTTAAATAGATGAAAATATACAATTCATATGTTACCCCCAAATCCTTCCTGATCTTAATGAAATATCTAATATAAAATTCTTATGTGAGAACAAGAGATCGAGGCAAACCCTACCATTAGTCAAATAAATTTTGATGGAATAGATTATATTAGTGTAGGACTACATTTCAGTATTCTTTCTGGGCTTTAATAAACTGCATGGATCCAAGCAAATAAAAGGAATTCTAATCTTGTTATAAAAATGATTAAAAGGGGAGTGAGTGTCTTACAAATACATACTAATTAATAATAATAAAATTTAAAACCACCATTGAAAAACCACTCAAAAGAAAATAATGTAACGTGAAAATTCAAAAGAGATGTGTTTGGTTCAAAAATAGTTTTCAACTAAACCCACCACCCCACCTTGAGTATGAGTTGTTCAGTACTTCCAGCATTAGGGAAAATACAAGTGTATACAGATATCCATGTAATTGCTGAGAAAAGAAAGAATAGCTAAGGAGATGAACTAAGTAGTTTATGACAAGACACTTACCATAAATCAAATGCAAATCAAACATATTATTTTGGAAATGTGAAAAGTCCATAATAATTGAACAAATTATCATTTATTGTTGATTTAGAAATGCCTTACTTCATCTAATTAAAACCAAGCCTAATACATTATGTAATAAATTATATCAGGAAAAACATAATTTGAAATCACATTTATTATGTTTTAAATATAGTGACATAATTTTTGGTACACAGACATCAACTCATTTCAAGTGATACCTTTCTCCAATTTCAAATACATGGTTAAAATTTTCAGAATCATCAGGAATTTCTGTCTTATGGTGATACATAATTTAAGTAGGGCATTTTACATTTTGTTTGATTTGCACATGTACCAAGAAAAAATATTTTTTTAAATGTGAAAGTATCTACTTGCCAATTTTTGAAATCAAACTAACCTAAACATGATGGAAAATAAATAGATGAATGCTCTTTTAGCCATGAGTTTCCAAGAACTTCTTAGTTCTGTGGGGTTGTTTGTTTTGCCTAATGTTGTTTTGTTTTGGTGAGTCCATTTCTCAAAATTAAAAAAAAAAAATCGGGGAGGGAAACATTTTCCTTAGATCAGCTCATCTAGTACTGTGGCTTTGAATACAATTGACATGCTAATGATTTCCACATTTATATCTCTATCTCCGATTATATCAGTGGACTTTGCTGAGATAACAAATAACTATAATATCTTAGTGGTTCTCAACTACATTTACTTTCTGTGCCTACTACTTGAGTGCTACAACCTTGATGGACTTGACTGGAAGCAGGTCAGTGTCATCTCAGATCCCATGTTGGAAGATCAGAGAATCACTGGCACATGCTCTCCTCATGGTGGAGGGCAGAAGATAGGGACCAAACAAAAACGTGCTAGCATATTTAGAACTTTTGCTCAAACACAGCAATTTTCAAATCTGTTTGTATCCTGTTGGCCAAAGCCATTCTTGTGGCCAAACCCAAAGCAATGGAATAAGATGTAAGTCCTACCTTAGGAAAAGATAGCAAGGGAGAAAAAGGGAAAAATTCCTACAAATAATCCCATCTAGAGCACTACACCTCTCCAAGCTGCAATACTGACTTGTCTTTCTTGATTAAATAAATGGCACCATCATTCAGTCTATGTTTCTGACCAGTATTTCCTAGCAGCCTATCCTAGGAGTATTAACTCTCCTTTTAGTGAGGGGTAGTATTTACAGACCCAAATCTAGGCACTAGATTGCTTATTACACCTGGGGAGAAAGTGGTGGTTTTATAGAGTTTTAAACATTAGCATTATGAACATTTTCAAATGTATGTAGAGGTAATAGTATAATGAATTCCATATGACTAACTTTAACAAGTATCAAACTCATGGATAATCTTGTTTCATATGAAACTCATTGGCTCCCACCAAACACTTCTCCAAATGGTTTTTAAGCAAATTTCGGATATTTTATCATCGCTTGTATATTGAAAAGATAGAGAGTAGTATTTTTAAATTGTAAAAAAAGTCACTTTAGGTTCCTGTGTTAAGCCCCACCCTAGGTTTCCTGGGTAATAAAATCCAATTTCCCTGACACCTAATCAGCCCACATCTACCTCTTGCAACTGTTTTCCCTTATTCTACCATCATCCTCATCCAATAGGCATTTGACACTCTGGAATTCCTGTTCATCTAGTTTCCCTCTGCCCCAAAACTCTCTCACACAATCTTCACTTGGCTATCTCCTTCTTCTTATTTGGTGCTCAATTAAATACTAACTTCTCCGAAGGACCTTCCCTGACCATCATTGTGAAATAACCATGCAGGAACTTTATCAGAAACAAACACCTGGGTTTGGGGTTTGGTTAGTTGTTTTTTCATAGTTTACCATAGTAGTGGCTGGTTTTTAGCTTAGCACTTGCTGTCTGTTCACCCTTCTGGGTTATTGAGAGAGAGAGAGTCAGAGACAGAGAGAGTTGATGTTTTTTACTTCCACATGCTTATGCCCTGTTCACAGAATTTGCTTAATAGGTACTTATTAAGTGAACAGGCTGGTGAGCTTTCTTGTACTTGGACCAAAATCCTCACTATTTTAATTGAAGAATTTAATCTTCATTTAAGATTCATTAAGTCATATAGTTTCCAGGTCTTACAATATATTCTTGTCCAAGATGCAGAGTTACATAAAACAAGCACCAAAGAACTAGGGGAATGCTATCCTGCCATTTTAAGATTAAATGCATTGATATCTTCATGTCTTATTTAAGTTAAAAATGAGGTGTGAAAGCCAGATGAGGGAATGCACAGTACACTGAAGAGCAGTAGAAGGCCAACCCAGACTGCCTCTTGTGACATAATTTAAGACAGCTTAAAATTAAAAATGAAAGATCAAAGGTTTCAATTTTTTATTTTTTATTTTTGAGGGTTCCAGTCATAAACTCAGCTCTAATATATCCAAGAACTTTCTATGGACCTATTTTCTTTGCTCAGTCTATTTATCAACATAACACCACAGAGAATCATCTTCTCTATAATCCTTGCCTAAATATGAAGCAGAATACTCTAGCAATGAAATAAAATATATAAGCAATAAGCAGAAGGCAGCACACAAGGAGGTCTAATAATTAAAGGTTTTATCACCAAGGCTGCATCTGGGGGTGCCACTGGGTGGAAGATAATGATTAAACCTTGTTAATTTTTCCATTATCTCTAGCCAAATAATACATGATGTTTCAATGTGCCATCTATGAAAATGCAGCTACTTCCCCATCTTTCAAATTGCCTCCCGAACCTCATTGAGAGAGATTTAGGAGTCACCATTGATGAAAGGATTTTATAACCAAAAAATCATCATCTAAAACCAAAATATCATTACTGAGAAAGGACGTTAAGAACAAAGTTTCTTTCCACCCATCTGAGATAGAGTGACAACTTTCTCAAATCATTTTCAAGTGGATAAAAAGTCAGAGAAGTGTTCTTGGCATCTAAACATGACACTGGAGGGAAATGGGACCACCAGTCAGTCCCCTTGCATATGAACTTAGTATATGTCAAAAGAAAACAAAGAGAAAACCTTATTTTCTCTCTATAAAATAATGTGACTAGTATAGTAGGTACAATATTTTCAAACTCAACTGTACACAACAGTACTTTTCTTTATTTTCTATCATTCAATCTGCCTTAAATCTTAACCCCATTCTGTTCAGGAGGAAAAAAAATATCATGTTGCCAATTTAAGGTAAACTTAAAAATTCCTCCTAGCTTTCATTTCCTTCCTGGTATTGTGTCTAAATACCAAGATCATTTTGGTGAGAGGTGGCACGGGAGTTGGTGGCATCTTGTCCTCCATCACCATCTACCTATAGGGACATCCACTAAGGCATACCCTCCAATTTAGTTTCTGGAATTAAAATATTAACAATGGCATTATCTGAAGTGTCCAATTCTCATGTGTTCTCATCATATGATCCATATCACATATACAAGTCTTTCCCAATTTTTTTTTGACACAAACTTATGCCAACATCATCTGGAAAAACCACCTCTTTGTGCTATACATCCTATGCAAGGAGAACCCAGTTAGCCACTTCATTTCTAACCTCTTCTTCCAAAAAGACTCATAAAACCTTGGTGGCACAGATTTTATGTAATTGCAGATCCCTAAAATCAGGGGTTTCTACTTTGTCCCCATTAGTTTAGAATCATCTAAAGTGAAAGAAGAAGGGATAAGAAACACACATTAGCATCTCGATTGCTAAATTCCTTTCTTCGGCTCTAAAGATCTTTCTCTAGATTCAGGAAGGTTCTAAGAAATAACTGCTTTTGTGTGATCATGTATTTTTTTTCCCATAAAAGTTGTTGTATCCTTTAAAATATAAAAGGCAAGAATGTTAGGTCTGTGGCTTTGTTCTAATTTCTCTTGAGACTATCCTCCCCACAAAACGGTTGCTTCTTAACTACCTGGAGTCAGAAAGAATAGTGCTTCAATATATTAAGACAATATTTAATGTTTTACATTTTTTCAGCATTAGTCTTCAACAATAGTGAGGTTAGTTTTCTGAACTTAATTATTTATCTAATGACAACTTAGTAAGTGTTAATCCTTACTTTACTTGCCTATAAATTTCTTATAACGATATAGTTTGAGTTTGCTTCATGCAGAATTTTACTTTTGTTTATATGGAAAAAATAGCATCACAAATTTAAAACCTGTCACATGGAAAATTTGTGCTATAATGGTAAATATGGGCTTATCAGAATTTACTGTTAAATATAATTGATGTGTTTAATTTACAGAATGGAAATGGTTTGAGAGCATAAATGAGGACTCATTATTTTTCCAAGATATTGGTGGTATTTATTCCTGAATAACCACTCATTCAAATATTTAAGTGAAACTTAGAATTATTCAAATATTGCAGCCAAGGCAATTATCAAAGCTGCTTCATACCAATTATGATTTTTATAGACAAGCTAGCACAAGCCATTGTGCTCCTTGCCATACAGAATTCAAAAATCAGAGACAAAATCATCTTCTGAATTTATAATAAAAGTAATCTAGTACATAGTAATGAGTAGTTAGAATTTTGTTGATTTATAATTTTCAAGGTGGCTTTCAGACTCAAGCTCATTCAACTCTCATAAGTAACTCTAGGAGGTATGCACAATGGTATTTTTTTCATTTAAGATTTAAGTGAAGCAATTAGACCCTGAAGAGGTAAGTTATTTACTTGATATCATACATCACAGATATTCAAAAGTGGAGCTAGAACTATGTGTTTTGAATAATAATACAATGGTTTCTCTACTTCAGAATTACAGTAACAAAATCTGAATGAAACTTTTCTATACCTAGAGATGGATTCCACATATTAACAGCACAACTTAATTAAGCACTATTATAAAAGCTGTGATAGGTTTCATAGATTGTAATTTGCTAAGGCTTCAATAGATAGCCTTATGTTCTGAGTAATGTGTTATTCTAGAATATTTTAAAAGAAATACTGTCTGTTTTTAATAATGTTTCCAGTATCTACACTACTAAAATGATTACAAATGCTTTTGATGTTTGCAAAGATAAATATATGCCTACATTTTTTTCTAAAATATCATAAATTTCAAGTTAGTCAATCATGATTAATGAGGATTTACTGTATACCAACATCTGAGTCTTCAATAAATGATTCTTATTCTTTTTAACTGGACTGCATAATTCAACAACAAAGAATGGAAACTATGATAAATAGAATGCTAATATGATAGAGGTTTTAGTGACTCTTTTGTCCTCACTGATCCTCAAAGTTGTAAGCAAATACAGAATCCATTACAGCAGTTCTTCAAGTAAAACAAAAAAAAAATCAGTTAAATTTCTATAAGCAAGATATTAGAGTTGCTTGAAACAGGCTTGTGGTAGCTATTCTCTGGGGAGAATAGTTGTTAACTCAATAGCATCAAGTCCTGAGATGGAGGGGTAGAAAAACAAACCAATCAAGACTAATGCTTCCTGATGAACCCAGATTAAACACAGAGTTTGGTCTGGTTTAAATACA
Source organism: Glossophaga mutica (assembly GCA_039655065.1). Taxonomy (NCBI): domain Eukaryota; kingdom Metazoa; phylum Chordata; class Mammalia; order Chiroptera; family Phyllostomidae; genus Glossophaga; species Glossophaga mutica. Next base: position 78,550,996 of record CM077303.1, on the reverse strand, counting down.
CTCAAGGGAACAGTCCTTCAGATAAGAATATCAATTTTCACTCTGGGTCAATAGGATGAAGAGAGTGTGGTTAAAAATCAGATATTGCAAATGTATACAGTTTCAGCCAGGATGCCTGCTGGGGGCAGAAGATACTCTTGAGAGTACATGAAGACTTGTAATCAATATAGTAAAATAAAAAATTTTAGAGAATTAAGATCATTATATATGCAAAACATAGTAACTTTTCTATATATCTTAGAAAATGGAAAATTATAATGAAAAATATGAAAATCCTTATGCATAAAATTGGTACAAAATATCTAGGATTAAAATGAAGAAAACTTCAAAGTATTGAATAAAATAAATACTTGAATAAAGTAAGAGATACCACTGTACATTCCTGATAAGTTTAAATATTTTTAAAATTTAATATGTTTCTCCCAATTTAGTCTAGGTTTAAAGAAAATCTATTCAAAATTTCAATATTATTTTTGTTAATCTTACAAGATGATACTAAAATGTATTAAAGGATATATTGATAAAAGGTAAACAAATGAAGTAAAAAGTTTTTCTATAAGGATGTTCAATGCAGTATTGTTTAAAATAGTGAGAAAATAACTATTTAAATATTTACATTAATTACAAAGGCACTGGTTACTATGACTTTTTAGGCATTAACAATTTTTATAATAAGTATATTGTTAAGTAAGTTATAAATACAGTATTTATACCAGAATAATGAATTTTGTTTTGAAAATACTCTTGGTATATGGTAGTATAAATATTTGTTCTTAGGAAAAACACTGGCCTACGCCCTCATTGCTTCCTCCTGAGGGCAGATAAATCTCCCAGGATGTAAGTACAGAGGGCTGTTCACGATCTTGCTTAAAGAACAGTCTTTGAACAATCCCCAACTTTCATAACTGAGACCTCCTGCACATTTCTATGTTCATGATCCTTCAATTACCATAGTTTTTATACACTGCTTACCAACATATGTGTGTGTGTGTTTATTTTTAGATCTATCATTGCTAAGGTTTTGAGCAAAGGAAGGCTGCAGCATAAGTTTATTCCGTAATCTTTATTTTTTTAAATATTTTATTTATTTATTTTTAGAGAGCAGAGAAAGGGAGGGAAAGAGGGAGAGAAACATCAATGCGTGGTTGCCTCTTGCATGCCCCATACTGGGGACCTGGCCCACAACCCATGCATGTGCAGGACGATTCCCTGACTGGGAATTGACCTGCAACCTTTTGGTTTGCAGGCTTGTGCTCAATCCACTGTGCTACACCAGCCAGGGCTTATTTCATAATCTTTAAACAAAACTGAAGAAAATATGAGACATACATTTTGTCAATAACAGCCCATAGGACTTACCTCTATATTGCAGTGCTCATAAAATCATAAATGCTTTTTATTTTCTTTTTTGAGCTAATCCAGGCTATTTGAATTTTCTACTCTTGACGTCAATTGTGTTTGTAATTATAAAATCCATAATATGTGTTACTGTTTTTAATATACCTTATACCTTCTAAAATAAAAAAAAAAAAAACATTTTATTGTCCAAGCTTAGTTATAAAAGGAAAATGGACATTTTCTAGTAAAAAATAAACTCAAATGTGTGCCACCGCTGATTTATGAGGCTGATTGAACATAGTATTAGTGCATAATCTCTTTGAGAATAAAAACAGTCAAATGCATCTGACACTCTTTAGTGCAGCTAGCACAGGGCATTACACATAGTGCTCAATGAAACTTCAGTCGAATTTAACTCAAGTATTTCAAGCCTGACTTAACTATATAATCTCAGTCCCATTTTATCAACTACTAATATATCATAGTTTGATATATTTGGGGATATGTTTTAACTCTCTAAAATTATTTTTTAAATGATTTCTGAAAAATGTGTATGTCATCATGTTTAAGATAAAAATTTTGAGGCATTGTGAACTTGTTAAACTATAAACTCTCTGGTTCACTGTCTTAAAAAAAACATAAAAGTAGCATCTAGTACCACAATGCCCTGTGAGCAGATATGTGTGCTCAAATGAATCATCACATGCTTCAGGTCCAACTAATCATGTTATTTGACCTTTTTAGCTTTAAAAATAGTTTCCTAGCATTATTTTAGGGGAAAAAAAGAATGAAGTTGAGATTTTATACAGTATACAGCTCCTTGTAGAAATGACTACAATGTAGAACTGTCTTTTTATATAATGAAAAGATACTATTTTTCTCATTCCCACGAAGGTTAAAATAAATGTGGCAAGCTGGTTATTGGTCTCAGATTAGAGAGACATAACCTCCCAAAGCGCACCCAAACTGGACTACTGAGAAAAAAATGGGTTACTGCCACATAACGTATCATAGGAGGATGGACATTTACATAAGATTTCAAGGGATATCTGTGGAGTTTGTTTTTTTTTTTAGGGTTTTGAAAATACACAATATGAATGAGTTAAGCCTGTAACCTGTCTCCCTATTCATTTTACTGACCTAGGTTTACTATAAAAGCAAAAAGATTATATCTGCTGAAAATACATACATCCCACATAGGGTTGCAGCAACTAAGCACGGGAGAAATCAAATTTGACTAGACTGCTGATTGATTTCCTAAAGTCCTTTTGCCTTCACTTTCTCAGTGATGTCATAATTCCCTGCAGTCAATATGCATCTCTTAATTTGTTTGCAGGAAAATTGGACTCTTTTGCCTTCTCAAATCACACTTTGTAATCAATGGCTATGTTCTGAATGCAACTGAGAAATGTCTCTCGAAATCAAAGGTAGTTTCAATAAATTATTTTTAGACTGGTGTCCCTCTAAGAATTATTTTTTTCCTTTCTTGCATCTGTAAACCAACACAGATTCTAATACTATACATCAAAATTTACAGAGCAGTCACATGCTATGAATATATTTTGTTCAATAAAATTGATTCCAAATCATTTCTTGGAAACATTCTGTAAATACATTATTCTTGTGATAGTTCCTATCTTTTAAAGCATAGAAATTGATTCTGCAGTCATTTGGCATACCTAATAAAGTAAATCTTCAACATCTGTACATGGCAAGAAAGTCTTAATTTTTAGGAAAACCACAGGCCATCTGATACTACTAAAAGATCTCTGGTGACTAAAGTACTTAGGCTTGGAATTTGAAGTCAGAATTAGATTATCCTAGTAAGTAACGATGATAGTTTAGAGAAATCTCTTTCATTTATATTAAGTGCTTGTGTTCTACAAAATAGTTGATCTTTCCCCAAGATTGGTTAATGCATTATACTGTTATTTTAAGTACAGTGTATCTGTATTATTTCAGTTATACATATCTGAGGTTAACCTCACCAGTAGATGGCTTAGAGACACAAGCCAGCCCACCTTGGTATGGATCTCTGAATTTTAGCCCAACACCTTAGCAACGATTCATTTTTCACTGGTCTATCCTACAAAAACCATTCTTATAAGCAGCAACAAATGACACAACCTTAAAATCCTACAATAACAGTGGTAGGAGAGTCTACACTAATGTCCAACAACAATACAATTTCATAGTTCCTTCATTTGGACATAAAAAATAAGAAACAATCAAAGCCGAAACAGGATTGACAATACCGCCAGCACAGTTACCAGAAAGTAACGTTCAAGGCTCGCAATAGGATCATGGAAGTTAGGCCATAGAATTCACCAAGACTAAGGCTGTTTAGAGCCACTGATGACCACTCTCAAGTATAGATTATTCACTCAGTTACTTATCCGACACTTACTGGGCACCAGTGCTGCTCTAGGCACTGTTCTAAGAGGGGTTTCAGTAGTGAACAACCTAGATAATAACCCTCCCATGGAGCTTCCATTTTGGATGAAAAAATATACACAAAGACATATAACATATGTACAGTAATGATAAGTGCTCTGAAAAAAAAAGGCAAATATGGAAATCTCAACAACCATGTTATACTACATCTCTTGGAAATATACTTTAAAACACCTTCAGTACATGTTTTTAAAGTTATGAAACATAAGGCAACTTTTGCAGAGATCTCATACGTCTGTAACTTTTTTAAACTTATTCATAGGATTTGTGCAAGAACCAACATTTTTAATTTTAGGTGTGTGCTTAGATGTATCTTAACTTTCAGCTTTAATTAGCCATAGGGTATATTTAAGTTTCAAGATTACAGTATTACCTTAAGTAGAGTATTAGAATTAAATTCAGTAAATGAGGATTCTAAAGATTTAAAGAGATCATGAAATCATGAGCAAATCTTTGTGCTGTTTTTCTCCAACTAAGAAATGCAGAAAATCTGTTTCAAAAAAATATGAAGGAGTATTAGAGAATTTCGACTCAACTTAATTCAACACATCACATACTAGGTACTATAATTAGCACAGAAGTACACGAAGGAAGACAACAAACACCAAATAATTCATTACCCTATTCTAAAAAATACATAAGCTACTCTAAAACTTGAGCAGAGACTTAAAAGATAGGTTAGCACATTTACTATGTAATGTATTTGAACTCTTTGAAGTTCCCTGGAAGAAAGGCAATGAATGGCAATGAATATTTATTTGTATGATAATAGCAGGAGGAGTCATATTATTATATCCTTATATCAAAAAATTTACAGTAAGCCCCAAATCATATAAATATATAAAATTAGTGAAGACACAGATGTTGACATCTTCCCCACTAAATTACTGAGTAAAATGTGAACCAGCCAATTAAATTTTAAAACATTTCTAAATCTCACAGGTGTTTTCACAGAATATGTTGCTAACATCCTCCCTAGCTCCTCCTCTGTCTCTTATTTTTACTTCACTCTCTTACACAACCACACTAGTTACTAGACAGCATGGTCAAAAACACTGGCACCCGAAATTGTTCATTTGTGTACTGAAGTCACTGGAAAGAGAATGAAGAGCTGTAAGCAGCTTTGCTTTAGAAAGACTTCTAGTTGAAAGAGAAAAAATAAAACAACCTACACATTAACTTTGTTTTAAAATACTTTTCATAAATTTTATAAGACTGATTATTTCAATAACAATATCCTCTAATTTGACATAAATGCTTTAATGATGATTGTGGATATATATTACAGTGATAAAATAAAGAAATAAGATTTCTAGGGCTCACAAAAGCTACACCACCAATCTTTCATTAAAAGCTTCAGAATTTAGCTGATCTCATTTAGTAATAATCTAATTAGTGAAAATAAAGAAATAATAACATTCATTAATCTATCTACTTTATATAAATTGTATGATGAAATTCATTTATAGCCATAAGAATACAGGTTATAAATGACTTTGATAATGTGTTAATACACTGAGAAACCTGATCTAACTTGTAAGCACATATTTCTTCACTGAAATTGTACAAAACCCATTCATTAAAGTGTTCCATCTATATTCATTTCCTACTAGTAGGAAAAAGGGGAAGGTGGGGAGAAAGATGAGAAGGGAAGAGGAGAGAGAAAGGAAAGAAAGCATTCCTGATATTATGTGCCTGTACTAAATTTTAGGCTTTTCAAACACCTAACACAAAATGGGAAGCATTTAGTATGTTGTCATTCTAACATAACCAATAATGGCTCTTGTCCCCAGTTTCAGATAAATACTAAGAAATATAATTCTTGTTTGTTTTTCTACCAAGAGTTCAAAAAAACATTTCAAAATTACTCTATTAAAAGCCTGGCTCAATCCCTCTTAGCTACATTATTTGCATTTTTGTTTAATATAAGAGTTTCATGATATGAAATTCTCACTGTGTCCCTGAAGGTGTTCTGAATTCTCCTCAATAGTAACTCATCTCTACAATTATTTTACTTCCTCAAAACTAATTTTTTTTTTTTTTTTACAGTAAGGGCACAGAATTACTACAAAAGGATAAAATAACCACCACCGCATACTTCCTTAAAGCTTTTACTTTCTATAGGAGTTGAGAGCAGAAGGTAACGAATACTATAAGCAGTGTGAAATTGTAAATAGAAGACAGGTGTTTCTTTGTTGTGTGTTGTTTTGCTTTATTTGACATTCAACAAGCCCAAGAAAATGAAGACCTCCTCCAGGAAAACATACTAGACAATTAGCTGTGGTGAACACTTCTCCTGCTAACCACCTAAAAGGAGAACAATCGCCAAGTGTGTTTATAAGCCAAAGAGGTCTGTCCCAACATTAAAACTGTTTGAAAGATGCAGCATTTTAATATCCATGTAAGATTTTCATTCTACTCCTTTAAATTTAATTGCTTTCATTTATATAAAAAATTCTTAAACCTAATAGTATTAAAGTTCCAGAGTACCTTAAATCTCCTGTTTAGGAGAGTTTAGAGAATCCCTGGCATACCACCACACAATCCCAGCAGAATTTATAGCCAAGTCTGAGAGGTGCAAAGGTGATATTATAAGCGAGACATACTGACTTACATAAAATTATTAAATAGATGACATAAGCAACCTTAAGAGGTTATATAGTCAAACCACAGCTTCTAGGTAAGATTACCTTTAGTGTAGACATAGTAATCTACCCTTCTGTTTGAAAATCTCCAGAAGGTGAAATTGCATGTTGTATAATTTTAGTAAGTATAGTAAACAAGATATTATTCAAATCCAAAATGCCTTTTCCAATTATAAGTCATCTATTCCTATCCACCCAAGGATGCAATGAAGAACAGCTATTAAATACTGCTATATTATTCTTATTCTCTCTTTAATGTTAGAACTTAAAGGAAAGTAGTTTTTCTTAAGAAGCAGTATACTTTTATTCTGAGCTGTGCAAATCATGTTAAATGATAATAGCAGTAAGATAGCAACACACTTCAAACAACATCCTCAATATGTCTGAAAGCTAAGGAGGACAGAGAAACCAAGTCATTTTCTAATCCAAGGTCATGCAAAACAAAAAAAATAAATAAATAAAAGTCAACAGGAAGCCAACCCAAGACTTTCAGTCTCCTGTTCTTAGTTATTGAATAGTCTCACTATCTTTAAAGTTCTTTTCCTTTCAGGTAAGACAGAGCCCTAAGGGATTCACCCCCACCCCCACTCCCACCTTGTGCACACTGCTTCACTGAGCCATATATTTCTATTGGTCCTATTGATTAGGCATCTGCTTCCTTTGTGAGGATGGTTTGCTCTTGTGGAACTGTGTTTAGCAGCTGTTACAGTTCAGATGAGTGTTGACAGGATGAAAATTAAATTAACACCCAATAACATTTTAACACCTGGTCCAACAACTGCAATATCATTGAATTTCACCTTTTCAAAATTGCTTTGGGAGTTCATTCATCCTTACTTTGACTTTGACCTAAGGAGACACTCCTATAATTTTGCTACAAAAGACTCTCCTTTGACTATTCATTTATAATTTCCATGAAACTTCCCTTTGTTCCATGTTCAATGACTGCAATGGGCAGTCTCTAGGAAATACTCAATAGAAATATTCCATTGGAAGATGTGCCACTCTCTTGGTTATAGCTAAAGAGTGCGAACAGACAGAAAATGCTAACCAAAGTGGAAGTATGTTTCACTGTAGCACTAGCAGAGTGATAGGCAAATAACCATCTACTTAAGGAAGGTAAAATTGGAAGAAGGCAGGTTTAACACACTGTGACTTCCTAAGTCTTGACCAGTTTGTGAACAATGTTGGGGGTAGAACATGGAGCATGGCCCTTAAGCTGGTAGACTCTGGGGTCAGAACTTTAAAAATGCAACTCTGCTGCTCCCAGACTTGTGACATTCTTCAAAAAACTTAAATCCCTAAGCTTTGCTTTCCTCATAAAATACAACTAATAATAGTACATGCTTCACAGGATTGTTTGACAATTATACAATCCATGTAAAACTCTTAAAGTGACAGTGTCCCACAGGGTCTGACACATCCTATGTGCTACCTATGTCTTAGGTATCATTATTACTTCACAGACTACTTGAAAAGGATCTTTGAGATCAGTTAATCCTATCCTCTTATTTTACTGGTAAGTAAGCACAAGGATGTTTTCAGTAGCTTCCTTAAGGATATATAGTCACATAATCAGTGCCGAAAAACAAATCCAGGCTTCCTCATTGCAACTCTTATTTTCTTTTCATGAGTGTCTACTCCTTAAAAGACTATTTATTTAGAAAAGCTTCTGTGACCAAGCTATGTATCTCAATCACATAAGCTGCTTTTATCTGTATTTTTCTTCCTCCTCCGGGAAAAATAAATGGTGTTATTTGATATTTTCTAGGGCTATTAAGACACATAGATAACAAAATTGTCATGTTATCATTTGCTGTTTAGAATTCTTACAAGATGCCAGGTGTTTGCCCAAGACAAATAGAACACAGAGCATAACCTACAGGAAGGCAAAGAAAGTATTACCACACAAGCACATAGCAAACACTGTCCAGTAAACAGTTATTAGAAAATGGTGATTCACCTTAGATTTTCCAAGATAACTTCTTTTCTTGTTTCTGTTGTCTTCAATTTTATTGCTTATTATAGTATATGTGTGGAAAGCGTACTAGCAAAAGGGAAAATTGTGTTTTTTAATTTGGTTATTGTTAGCAATCATTAACAATTTTTAGCAACTGTTGTATTTCTACAGATTGTTATTATAGACTATAATGAGATTTTTTGATTAAACTTTAAATTGTATGTATCTATTCATCTGCTTTTCCCACCTGCCTTTTCCCCTACCAATATCTTCTTGTTTCATTAGAGATTACATTTCCCTAGTTTTTAGATTTGTTTTGTTTTGTTTTGCTTCTCATCCAGAATACATGGGAGTGATAATAAGATACAATTTGCAAGGTACAATTTAGAGGTGATAATACTTTCATAAAATTATGCTTTAAAAATTATTTTATCTTAATTAAACAAAACATTCCAATTGTTTATTTTTTAATTTACAAAATTTAATGTAATCATTAATTCTTTAAAAAACATTTTTGTAAAAAGATAATTTCATGGAGAAGAAAAGAATGACAGAGGAAAGTAAGTATAATGGTACTATTCTAATCTGCTAGTATCAGAAAAATAAAATTCAAACAATGGGAAATGAATGTTTCCAAAATGTTATATAATTGCATATATGACTCATTATCCTAAATGATTCCGTCTGTCCCCTCAGGCAAGTAAAGCTTTTTTTTTTTCAACCCTAACTCCAGAAGGCTCCAATTACTTTGACATAATTTGAACTATATAAGAATTAAAGATAAATATTGTTCTTACAAATACCTATTTCCCAGATAAAGTTATAAATATCCTGAGACAGGTGTGTTTTCCATTAAAAATAATAGTACAAAAATATTTCCAGCCACCTGAGTATGCACTTACAACAGGAAGAAGGGTTACAAGATTCTCAAATTCTCATTGATACGGTATTGTGTTTTAGCAATCATTTGTGAGATTAATTACTTAGCATTTAAAAGCATTTCTACTAAAACTAATATAGTCACATCACAGTCAACATTAATATTTTAGTGTTGTATGTGGAATGTTGAAAGGAAATTTTTATAAGCCTTCAAGTTCAACTAAAATATGGTTGAATATTCTGAAGAGACCTTGGCAGCAAGTAACACTTTGTTTTTGAGTATTTAATTACTCTGTACTACAAAGATACGTGAACATCTAGGGAAAAAAAAAATATCCTTTTACTAGAAGAAAAAGAGAAGCAAGAGAAAAGTGGAATAAAAATCAGGAAAAGTTCCCATCTATACTAATGCCAATAAATAGAGACAACTATTGTATGTTGAATTAAAAAAAAAAAAACAGTTTATTTGCCTATGGTTTTATTTAAAAATATTCCAGACACAGGAAAATTCACATTACTTTGAATGCTTATCATGTTCATAATTAATATGTCCAATTGTGTACACTATGATCATTTCAGCAACCAGTGAAAGTAGAGTCCCCTTGGCCATTCTTCAGAGATTAAAAAATTAATTGTTTCATTAAAAATCCACTGAATCACAAGCCTGGAATTACAGCTGAGAATCACTGACAGGAACACTCCATTTTACAAATGAAAAGACTATGACTATAGAAAATGACACAATTTTTCCATATTCACACAAATACAAGGAAAAGGACCATGATTGAAAGGGAGGGATCCTACCTGGCAGGCCAACTTTCATCTTACTACACAAGGCTAATTATACAGCTTACTTTAATATTTTCTATTAACAACTAAATAGCACCAGACACTAACAGGGATCTGAAAACTCTAGGACCTTTTCCTTTATTTGGAAAACAAAATCCGGAGGTTACCCTCTGGCTCATGAGTCAGACATGGTACATGAAAAGCCATTCATTCAGACATTTGCCACCCTAGTTTTACAACCTCTCCTGCTGTAGTAGAAGATTGCTAACACCTTTATCAAAAGAAAAAAAAAAACCTGAAACTGAATGTTAAAATTTATGTAGTTGGTGCCAATATATATTAGCAAAATACTACACATGTAAAGATTAGATAAGAAAATTGTTTAAGACATTATTTCTTGCACGTATAACTTCTTGCATAAATAATATACTGTTTTAGCATAAGATATGTCCACTATTAGAGCTCTCTAAATCTCTAATATGAGTATTCTACAAAAAGAATGAGACACATTACCTCTGTTTTATTTTTAATTTAAATTTATTGGGGTGACACTGGTTAATAAGATGATATAGGTTTCAAGTGCACATTTCTATGATACACAATCTGCATGTTGCACTGTGTGCCAACCATCCAAAGTCAAATTATCTTCCATCACCATATATTAGACCCCCTTTACCCTTTACTACCTGCATGCCCTCTCGTAACCACCATATTAATTGTCTGTAACTATGAGTTTTTGTTTATTTTTTCTTGTTTTTAGATTAGTTGCTTTCAGTTTTATATTCTACATGTATATGAAATCATATGGTTCATAACTTTTTCTGACTTATTTTGCTTAGCATGATATTCTCAAGGTCCACCCCTGTTGTTGCCAATGGCAATAATTCATATTTTCTTATGGCTGAGTAGTATTCCATGGTATATATGTATTACATCTTCTTTATTCAATGATCTATCAAAGGACACACTTCAGTTGTTTCCATGAACATTCAGTTGTTTCATGGCCACCATGAATAATGTTGCAATGAATAGAGGGGTACGTATATCTTTATGAATCAATGTTTTCAAATTTTTCACATAGATACCCAGAACAGGGATACCGGATCATATGATAACTCTATTCTTAATGTTTTGAGGACCCTTCATACTGTTTTCCATAATGGCTGTACCAGCTTACATTCCCACCAGCAGTGAACAAGGGTTCCTTTTTTTCCACAAACTCTCCAACACTTGATGTTATTAATTCTCTTGTTGCCATCAGACTCTCATCTATGAGTCTTTCCCAATTTTCCTTATTAGTTTGGTGTGTTCATTAGATTCCACATATAAGTGAGATTATATGGTATTTGTTTTTTTCTGCCTAGCTTATTTCACTTAGCATAATGTTCTCTGGGTCTATCCATACTGTCCCAAAAGGTAAAAATTTAATCTTTTTTACAGGTGAGTAGTATCCCATTGTGTAAATGTCACACCGCTGTTTTATCCACTCATCTATTGGTGGACACTTGGGCTGCTATCATATCTTAGCAATTGTAAATAACACTACAATGAATATATGGATGCTTATGTTCTTTTGAATTGGTATTTTGGGTTCCTTCAGATATATTCCCAGAAGTGGAATCACTGGGTCAAAAGGCAGGTCTGTTTTTAACTTTTTGAGATATCTCCATTCTGCTCTCCACAGTGACTGCACCAATATGCATACCCCCAACAATGCAAAAGGGTACCCTTTCTGCACATCTTCACCAGCACTTGTTGTTTGTTGACTTATGGATGACAGCCATTCAGGTGTGAGATAGTATCTCATGATGGTTTTAATTTGCATTTCGCTGATAATTACTGATGTTGAGCATCTTTTCACATGTCTATTGGCTACCTGTATGTCCTCTTTGGAGAAGTGTCTATTAAGGTCATTTGCACTTTTTTTTAAAGATTTTATTTATTTATCTTTAGAGGGGAAGGGAAGGAGAGAAGGAAAGAGGGAGAGAAATATCAATGTATGGTTGCCTCTTGTGCATCCCTGCTGGGAACTGGCCTGCAACCCAGGCATATGCCCTGACTGGGAATCGAACTGCACTCCTTTGGTTCACAGGCCCACGCTCAATCCACTGAGCTACACCAGCCAGGTCATTTGCACATTTTTTAATTGGTTATTTGTTTCTTTGGTGTTGAGTTTTGTAAATTCTTTATAAATTTTGGGTATTAACCCCTTATCAGATGTATCAGAGAATATGCACACCCATTTGGTGGATTGTCTTTTTATTTTGTTGATGATTTCCTTTGCTGTGCAAAATTTGACATAGTCCCATTGTTTATTTTCTCTTTTGTTTCCCTTTCCTAGGGAGATATAGCCAAGAAAATGTTGCTACTAGCAATGTCTGAGATTTTGCTGCCTATGTTGTCTTCTTGGATTTTTATGTTTTTCGGTCTAACACTTAAGTCTTTGATCCATTTGGAATTTATTCTTGTGTATGGTGTAAGAATGTCATCTAGTTTCATTTTTCTATATGTATCTGTCCAATATTCCCAACACCATTTATTGAATAAACTTTTTAGCCCAGTGTATGTGCTTGCTTCCTCTGTGAAATATATGACTACAAAGTTGTGGGTTTATTTCTGGGCTCTCTATTTTGTTCCATTAATTTATGTCTGTTTTTATGCCCGTAGCTGGATATTTTTATTACTATGGCCTTATAGTATAATTTGATGTTAGGTAGTATGATTCCTCCAACTTTGTTCTTCTTTCTCAGGATCACTATTGCTATGTGGGGCCCTTTGTGGTTCCATACACATTTTTCAAATATTTTTTCTAGTTCTGTGAAATACATCACTGTAAGATTGATAGGAATTTCATTGAATCTATAGATTGATTTGGGTAGTATTGATATTTTAATGATGTTAATTCTTCCTATTCATCAACATGGTAGATGCTTACACTTATTACACAGTATGTGTATCTCTTCCAATTTCTTTTTTCAGTGTCTTATAATTTCCTGAGTACAGGTCTTATATATCCTTGATTAGGTTTATTCCTTGGTATTTTATTCTTTTTGTAGCAATGGAGGATGGGATTGTTATCTTAAATTTCCCTTCTGTTGGTTCATTATTGGCATTCAAAATTGCAACTGATTTCTTGATATTAATTTTATATCCACCTACTTTGCTGAATTCATTTATCAGTTACAGTAGTTTCTTGGTGAAATCTTTGGGGTTCTCTATGTATAGTATCATGTCATCTAATGCTAGTGACTGTCTCTAGTCAACCCGTCTGAAGCTATCATTGATTCATAGCATGTGGTTCCTTTTGCTGGGCTTGTTTCTGTGCACAAAGAACCAGGGTGTATACCAAGGCCAGGTTTTATCAACACCAGGCCTTTGGAAGGGTCATTGAAGTTTCAGAGAATTCCCAGAGATCCACCTTAATTGTTAACTAATCACTGTCATAGCCTCAAACTATAATCAGCAGCCCATATTAAGCTCCACAGGGTGGGGCAGAGTTAATTCCTGTGGATGGAGCTATTGCTTCCCTTCAGGCTGATGCTATTTAGACAGGAGTTCTCTGCCTGAAAAAGATGGCTTTGGCATGATGGGGAATGACTCAGCACAAGGATCTTGGTTGTTCTTCCTTCAGTTCTCTCCCCAGAGCCAGCAAACCCAGACTTTCCTTAAGCATCTCTAGTCCAATCTGCCCTCCCTCTGCCAGATTCCAGGGGTAAGTGGCTGTGTTGACAGGAGAGTCCTGGTTCTTCCAGCTGACACATGTAAAGAATTACAGATTAGCAAATCTATTAGCATGCAATCAGTTTATTGGTGATCTGTTCCCATGGAAGAAAATGGGACTAACTAAAGTGGGTGATGAAAGGCAAAGTTTCAGAGCAAAGCAAGGTGGCAAAAGTACAGGCAGCTAAAGACCAGGGTGGCAAGGCTCCCCCTCCCGGGTGGTCTGAGGATGGTGGCCAGAGGCCTGGTGGCCCAAGAGCCCAGAGCAACAAGACCACCCTTGCCCCTGAGAGAGAGAGAGAAACAGAAAGAGAGAGCCCTTTGTTCTGAGAACTTACATAGTTGGCTGGATAGAAGAAAAAAGTTACACATTGATTAACAGGTAAATGTGGTGATAGCTCTCCCGGGGAGATGTGACCATCCAAACTTCGGTATGTGTAGGGGTCTGTTAACCCGAATCCTTATCTTGCTCCAGATTCCATTTGTTCATCTGGTTGTAAAATGAATACGTGGCAGGAGTCGGTTCATTAAAATTGGGGCATTTTCCAAAGTTATTTATGGGCTACTTCTTTGGACACCATGGACCTTCTCCTGCATTCCAGGCCCTGGGATGAAAGCACAGTTTCAAGGCTTTCTTTCCCAGATGGTAGAAACGCTACAGAATTTCAAGGACTTCCCTCCTTTCTTACTAATACAGTGTTTCTTGTGATGTTGGAACACCTGGCAATGTTATCAGACCAGGCTCAGGACTACTAAGTTAGCATATGAGACATGTCTCCTTCCTCCTCCCTGCCTCAGTTTACTATTCATTCTACCTAAGTGATAAAGGCATTTCCTGGCAATTAGGATGCTAGATGCTGGCAGGTAATAGCAGTATAGTCTCAGAGTGCTTCCTATGCTGTCTCCTGCCTCAACTGCAAATGAACTTTAGTGCATTGGCACTTTAAGGGGCTCTCTGAGTTTCCTACCACCTCTCCCTGGCAGACAGAAACCCTGCTACTTTTCACAGCTGGATGTTATCTGGGTTCCTTTGAGGCTCTGGTGCTATAAACTGGGGAGCCCAGCTTGGGGTTTAGACCACACACTTCTCAGGTAGAACACCCCTGGCTGCTGAAATATAATCTCCAGAACTTCAGATGCCACCTGTGGGGGCCTACCCAGTCCTCTTGTGTCTCCTCTGCACTCCCTACAAATCTCATTGTTTTGAAATGGTTTCTTCTCTATGTCCATGGTTATAAGTCTTCTTTCCAGCCAGTGTTCACTGGTTATTCAGGATGCTTTCTCTACAATGTGGTTATAATTCCAGATTGGTCCTGGGAGGTGGTTAGTATAGTGTCCACTTTGTCCTCTACCACCTTGGAACCTCTCTCTCTCTCTCTTTCTTTTTTTAATTGATTATCAAATACTTAGCAGCTGCCCTGGCTGGTATGGCTCAGTTGGTTGAGCATTGTCTGGCAAAGTAAAAGGTCGCCAGTTTGATTCCCAGTCAGGGCACATCATCAACAGAATTTTTAGATATATTTTCCTGATTTCACTTTTAATATAAGTCTCATTTTTAAAAAACAGTATTTCTATGGTTACTAGAACTCAATTTTCTATACCAAAGGTCACCAGGAATACCAAAAGGGTTCCATTTTCATCAGTGTTTAAGCTAAAAAGAAACAAAGCAGAAACATAATACATGACCTTGGAATCAGGTAATGTGAATTATCTTTAAAGCTGTCTTGACAGACTCACCTAATCAAGATGTCATGTTGCTGTGACACAACATACCCACATTCATGTAAAACACAACCTGTAAAAGAAAAAGAGGGCAGAGAAAGACATCATCACTTTTGGGCTGATGTTTTATTTATTTCATCAGCACCAAATGTTAAGTAAACAGAAAAATAGATTTTCTCTCATTTAGAACCATGAGAGGAAAAGTATATAGAGATTATGATTTAAAGTTTTATTATCCAACTGGGAATAATAAATGTGGTCATATTTGCATTCAAAGAAGAATCAAGCTTAATACCTTTATACAAATATAGCCCTGCAAAGAAAATTGATACTGAAGCTAAGGCTCCTAGAAGTTCCTAAGACTTAAATTGAGGGGTAATCACCTTTAGAATCATTTACATTAACCTAAAGATACCACAACTCTGAAAGGATTGCAGTATCGCAAGTTGTGATACCACAACTTCTAGAAAAGGTACGTAACTTTTGTATTTACAGAGCTAACAACGGAAAGCTCAGGTAGTTTCTATATTACAAGGAAATTCTGTTCCATGTTTTAAATCCAAAAGGCACACACTTACAAATGTAACCCATAATGTGACTAACCTGTCAAAACTATCATTAGAGTTGGAGTGTTTCTATCAACAGTTCAACAGCACAATTTTATTGCTGCAACAAAGAGGATTCAATTACTCAGAATGTTCATAGATTTAGGCATTACACTTACATATCTAGATTTTCACTCTCTTCCTAAAGCTCTCTAAATAGTATATTTATACCTTGTCTTCCAATATCATCCCATATCAGGATCTACATTACTTTACATTTAATAATGCTTCTTGAAGCAACTTTACTCATTTATTCTTTTTTTAATCCTCACCTGAGGATACATTTTTGTTGATTTTAGAGAGAGAGCAAAGGGGGAGAAGAGACAGACAGACATTGATTGGTTGCCTCCTGTACGCACCTACCCTGACTAGGTATCAAACCCACAACATTTAGGTGTAAAGGAGGATACTCCAACTAACTGAGCCAGCCAGCCATGTCTGCCCATTTTTTCGTAATCAATTTCCCCGACTCCCATTATCAGAGGATGTGGAAATTTCATGTTAACTACCTTTAAAACAATTTCTAATTGTAATATTTAAAGTCACTGTATTTGGTCAGGTAATCTCAGAAGCAGATACCAAAATGGGATCAGCATTTCAAGAGACTTGTAAAAACACCTGTAAAGAGTAAAGACACTACACTTCTTAGTCTCGTGGGGTATTGTCATTATTTGTTTGTTCCTACTCTTGGTGATTGTACCTCTAGTCCACATTCGTTTAATAAAGGTTTCGAGTTAGTTACTAAAAATTTAGATCACTGAGTATCATGCAATATTACCATGTGGAATTTAAGAACCAGACAGGAATGTGCACTGCACAATGTAATGTGTTTTATGAGATATATTAGAGTAACTAAGGTGTAGTTCAAGGTGAGCAACAGAATGAAAGTAAAAGACATAGAGCTGTGTAATCTATTTTAGAGAAGGCTATCTAGCATGAAAAACCCAGACAAAATGCTTTTGGTTCTACAGTTTGAAGTGATCTGCAATGTACATTTATACAATCCAAAAATTATTGCAATTTAATAAAAAGTACCTAGTATTAGGTACTTTTTATTAATATATGGATATTATATATAATATCCATATATTATACTTTATTGAGGAAAATTTGCTGTGGTGGGAGATTACTACATTTTATATTTAGCATCCCTTATACTAATAAAATAGTTTTGCTACCATGTAATGAGCATCAAATATGTGCTGGGAACTATATATACCGGGCACTTTACATAAATTATCACATTTATGCTTCACAGTAACCTTATATATTAAAATTCACATTTGTAGATAGAGAAACATCTTAGTTTAAGAAATCTTCTTAAGAGCACGTGATTAAAAAGTGGTAACACACAATTTGAAATTGAATCACTCTGTGCATGTATGTAATAAGCCAGACAAGCTCTCTAGGGTCACACTGGAGCAAATCGTCATACTTTACATTAAACTAGGTCAGATGATTCCTTTTTAATACAAAGCTCTCAGCAAATACTTTTAGAACTTCTCTTATGTTAAAACCACCTAGAAGAGCCATGCTTTGAAGGATGAAATTAGTGAATTAGACACAAATCTTGCTATAAAGCTGCTAAAATTGGTATGCAAAAGTCTGGGCAGCCATGTTGGGGTTTTCTATTTATTAGGGTCTCACAAGGCCAAAATTGGGGTATCAACCAGGCTGAGCTTTTATCTTGAGGCTCTACATAAGAATACACTTCTAAACTGATTCAGGTCATTGCCTGAGTTTAGTTTCTTGAAGGTGTAGGACTGAGGCTCCCACACCCTTGCTAGTGTGTTTGGCTGGGAGTTACTTTCAGCAACTAGTAGCCACACTCTGTTCTTTGCACATGGATCCCCTCCATTTCCAAAGCCAGCAATGCAACAGCACATCACATCCTTCTTGTGCTTTGAATATCTCTGACTATCCTTCTACCACCATCAAGAGAAAATGTTCTGCTATCTCATCATATCCTCAATAGCCAGGATTAGGGCAGAAACTCCTGGGATCCATTTTAGATACATTTATAGATCCATTCAATCTATAAACATATGATTTAAATGAAAAAGTTACTATGGACAAGTAAACTTTGCAAACACTGTCTAAGATAAACAGTTTTGTTTATTTGTTTTTATCTCTGTACCACATCTTCATATGCTTCACCAGCTTTTGTACATTGTTTTTCAAAAAGGAAAAAAAGAACAGACAGTAACCAGAGGGGAGGGAGGAGAGGGATAATGGGGAAAGAAGGGGAAAGGGCAAGCAAAGGAACATGAGTAGAGGACTCATGGGCATGGACAGTGGCAGAGATTGACTATGGGAGTGGAGGGTACAGGGTAGGGATGAGAGATGGGGAAAAAGGCGGGACAACTGTAACTGAGCAACAATAAATTTTTTTAAAAGTAAAAATAAAAGGAAATGCTCTGTTCTGGTTTTTCAAATTTTGTATCATGGGTCATTAAATCAATTTAGTTCATCATGACCAGCAAGTCATAGATAAATTCAATTGAATAAAAAATATGAGAATCAGGCACAAGGGGGTAAAGGTATTTTTGTGAATGACTTTTTATTCATCGTATGTTTATATATTACTTACTATAAATGTCAAGCCTAAAAATTGGTCTAAGAATTTTATCAAATATAACATATGTGTCTTAATAATACTATTCACAGATAAAGAAAGATGTACAAAGACCCTCCCCTAAATCATAGTGAATACTGGAGCCAGAATATGAACCCAAGCTCTACCTGGTTTCTAGAATCTAAATAATCTTGATCAGGTCTCTTAAACTTTATATCAGTATTCTAATTTTTGCTTCTATTTCACTGGTTTTATGTCAAATAAAGTTAAAATACAATATTCTTTTTTTTTTAAATATATTTTATTGATTATGCTATTACAGTTGTCCCATTTCTCCCCCATCATTCCCCTCCACCCTACACACCCTCTCCCACCCACATTCCCCCCTTTAGTTCATGTCCATGGGTCATAAGTTTTCTAGCTTCTACATTTCCCATACTATTCTTGCCCTCCCCCTGTCTATTTTTTTCCCATTATCTATGCTACTCATTCTCTGTACCTTTCCCCCCTCTCTCCTCCTCCCATGCCCCTGTTGCTAACCCTCCATATGATCTTCATTTCTGTGGTTCTGTTCCTGTTCTAGCTGTTCGCTTAGTTTGCTTTTGTTTTAGGTGTGGTTCTTGATAGCTATGAGTTTGTTGTCTTTTCACTGTCATAGTTTTATCTTCTTTTTCTTAGATAAGTCCCTTTAACATTTCATATAATAAGGGCTTGGTGATGATGAACTCCTTGAACTTGACCTTATCTGAGAAGCACTTTATCTGTCCTTCCATTCTAAATGACAGCTTTGCTGGATAGAGCAATTTTGGATGTAGGTCCCTGCTTTTCAAGATTTCAAATATTTCTTTCCAGCCCCTTCTTGCCTGGAAGGTCTCTTTTGAGAAATCAGCTGACAGTCTGATGGGAACTCCCTTGTAGGTGACTGTCCCCTTATCCCTTGCTGCTTCTAGAATTCTCTGCTTCATTTTAATCTTGGCTAATGTAATTACGATGTGCCTTGGTGTGTTCCTCCTTGGGTCCAACTTCTTTGGGACTCTCTGAGCTTCCTGGACGTCCTGGTAGTCTATTTCCTTTGCCAGATTGGGGAAGTTCTCCTTTATTATTTGTTCAAATAAGTTTTCCACTCGTTGCTGTTCTTCTTCCCCTTCTGGGACCCCTATAATTCGGATGTTGGGACGTTTAAAGATGTCCCGGAGGTTTCTAAGCCTCTCCTCATTTTTTTGAATTCTTGTTTCTTCTTCGTCTTCTGTTTGGTTGTTAGTTTCTTCCTTCTGGTCCACTCCATTGATTTGAGTCCCAGTTTTCCTTCCATCTCTATCAGTTCCCCATGCATCTTCCTTCATTTCACGGATTGTAGCCTGCATTTTTTCATCTAGTTTGTGAGCAAAATCAACCAATTCTGTGAGCATTTTGATGACCAGTGCTTTGAACTGTGCATCTGACAAGTTGGCTATCTCTTCACTGCTTAGAGGAATTGGCTCTGGGGCTTTTATTTGTTTTCCGGTTTGAGCCATTTTTGGTGGTTTTTTTGTTGTTGTTGTTGTTTTCTCAAATCAGCCGACCGCCCCGGCAGAGCCTTTTAGCTCGCCAGACGATTCCAGCTTCCGCCGAGCCCACCGGTCAAAATACAATATTCTAAGTAATGTTTCCCAAACACAGATTACACTGAAATCCTATGGTATGTCTATCAATTTCTTCAAAAATCTTGAGAAACATGGCTTTAGAGATGCTAATAGCATAATAAAATGGTGACTCTTACACAAATATTTGATTTCTAAGTAAATTTCGGTAAAATAAAACCAAGTCTGTAACATCAAGTGTTGCAAAATATTCTAGAAATCCATTTAAACATTTCCTATTATTTCAATATTTCAGGAAGATAACCCAGATTCAAATAGCCTTCGATAATTATTTAGGTTTATAAAACAGACCAGGATCATTAAGTTAGAGAAATTCTCACTTCCCAGACTCAATTATACTCATGGAAGCAAGAGTAAAAGGTAGTAAGTATACGGATTAACATATTAAGCAGCATGTAGAAAGAATGAACTGAATTACTTAGAGCAATATGAAAGCATCTTTTTTTACTGTTGTTCAAGTTCAGCTGTCTCCATTTCCCCACCACCACTCTCATCTACCCCACTGACCCCCACTTCCCACCCTCAATCCTACCCACCTTTGGTTTCTCCATGGGTCCTTTATACATTGACGACCCTTCCCCTTCTTTCGTCTGTTATCCCCCTCTCCCACCCGTCTGGTTACTGTCAGTTTTTTTCTTTATTTCCACATCCCTGTTATATTTTGCTTGCTTGTTTATTTTGTTGATTGGGTTACACTTATAGGTAAGATCATATGGTATTTGTCTTTCACCACCTGGTTTACTTCACTTAGCATAATGCTCTCCAGTTCCATCCATGCTGCCAAACACAGTCAAATTAAAAACATAGAAATGAAAAATAATCTAAAGGTAAAGATAAAGGACATATATAGAGAGAAAAATAAAAATGCCATGTATTTTTCCAACAATTCATACATATGTATAGTATCATGGGTACATATAAGGTTCAAAAATATTTAAAATATTAAAGGCACCACCAGCAAGAATTTAAAAGTTGTATCATGATCACTTGCTGCTGCTTTGTAGCCTTGCCAAGTCCTGGCTCTCTTGTGGAAACTTCCTATATTCTTGCCTTTACTCTGTTTCCTCCTGTCTCTGCCTTTTGTCTTTGACCTGTATATTCACTGCCACTGATTACTGAGTTCATTAATTAAGTTTAAGATTAGCAATTGCCCCCTATTTTACCAATGTGTCTGCTCTTTAGAAAGTATTCCATGTAAAACATAGGTCATATTATTTCCAATTTATTACCTATGATGTAAGCAATCATTTCTTCTAGAATTTAGGCATCAAGTCTTCCATTAAGAAATGACTTTCCACAGTAAAACATTTTCTGTAAGATATCAATTTAAATTGCAACTTTTGAGGAATATTATAAGGAATATGTTAAGGATTTTTCAGGGCTAAAAAAGTTTATCTATTCATTAACATTCACTTGCTTATTTTATTATGATAACTTAGGTTACTCATGAGGATTTATATCAAATGCCTATATTATTCCAAAGCATTTTTCATTAATAATGACTCTACGAATTTCCCGAATGTGTGTCTAGAAGCCACTTGTATACATAATTATATACAAATAGGTTAACTAAAATAACCTAATTATAAAAAATGTCCTAACTTCCAAAGCAAAGAAACAGTAGTTATGACAACATCTATTATGTGTCATTCATTTACTATAATAATTTTAACAATTTAAAATCTTGCTATGACAAGATTTGATGAGATCACTCTATTTTTTACAGAAGTCACATGAAAAGATTTTATTGAACTTATAGCAAAGAGGAGGGCTAAAAAGCTGTATATGTCAGCCATGGGGTGATACTGCTTACTGAGACTGCTCAAGTGTAGTAGTGAATCCTCACTTCATGATTCAGTGTCTCACTTCGATGGGAAGAGGATAACACTTCCTTAGCTTCCAGCTGAGGTCATAAATATGCATATTTCTTTCTGACATTTTTATTTAACATTAAGAAATATCTTCCAGATGTTACTTGAAAATTTAAATGGTCCTAAAAATTCAAGTTTACACAATAAATATTTGTTTTACATTTACTTTAATGACTAAATGGAAAATAGTGTCTTAGAATAGTTAAAATCTAAGAGACAATTCTTTTCATGCAGGAAGATACATAATAGGTTACCTTACAGAAGGTGAGTTACCCATTGGTAGCCTCAGATTCTATTAAACTTCAAAAACTCACTACAATGCTATATCCTTGAGAATATAAGTATATTCTATCACATTAAAAAAGTTTATGGATAATTCCATCAACGCATTACATTAATTGTAAAGAATTCTTTCACAATGTGTATGTATACTAAATCACTACAATGTACTCTGTAAATATTTTACAATTTCAAATATCAATTACATCTCGATAAGTTGAAAAATTTTAAAGATACTTTCATTGAGTCAAATGAAGTCTTATAAACAGCATTTCAAATATAAGTGTAATTTGGACCACCAGGAGATAGATATATCATCAGTCTGCTGTTTTGTAAGACTTTAGACTAATATTCAATTTGGTTGGTAAGTTTCTAAAACAAATCACATTTCATCAATATTTTCCTTAATTTATTCTTACACATTTTGCCTGTCTATTCAGATGGATTCTGCAGTGCTATTCTGTTAATTGACTGAGAAGAAGGACGATTGAACTCAGAGTAACAGGCTTCCTTGAGACAAAAGAATTTATAGACCAAAAAGTCCAGATGTTTTAGCATAGATTCAAATAGCATTTCAGTTGAGCAAATTCTAGAGATCTGCATTACATTGTACCTGTATTCAATGATACCGTATTATACAATTAAAAATTTGTTAAGAGGATCAATGTCATGTTAAGAGTTCTTTTCACAATGATATAAAACAACAAAATGTATTTGGGTTGAACAATAAATGCTTTTTTGTGCACGCCTTTAGCATTATTTACAAATTTCTCTAAAGACTAGACTATACTACCTTTTACATTTATCTTGTTTTTTCATCATTTGTTATTTCCTTATAATTCTTGCCATAGAATATATACTCTTCTCCTGAAATTTAACAATAACATAGTTATCAACTCAAATATAATTTTTTCTTATTCCTCTTTGTTGACCTTTGTGCTTCTAGTAGGGACTCAGTCACTCTCTCTGATTATGCCTGCCTGACCCATTCCGTTTCTGATTCTCCTCTGACCTTCTATAACTGATGTAACTGAGCAGCTTAGGGTTGGCCACTTGTCACCTTTCATCCATAGCATCTAAGATTTGTGTTGAAAGAAACAGATTTTTATTAACAGGGTTTCAATTTCAGGGAGTGCTAAAGCACTCCCGCTCTGAGCCCTTCTCTCCCATGAGACCCAGAATTTCACTTGCTCCCAAAAACATTACAAGCCAAAAACCATGCCCAGAAGTTTCCCACTTCCTTCTATCTTAAAGCAGGCCATACAAACAGATCTCCATCCTCTCCGGATTGTGCACTCATGGGTTTCAGAATGTGCATCTTCTTGCAGCAGCAGTTTCTTCAGGATCTGGGGTACACTGCTCTGAGTCTCCATGTAGCACCCCAGGATCCATGTGCCATGTTGTACTGGATCACAGTGTCCCAAAGGATGGAGTCCAGAGAGGCACAGGTCCCAGCATGGGACCCTGCCTCCAGGAGCAGGCTTGTGTACCCTGCCTATTGTCAGTTGGAAGATTGTGTTGATTCTTCCACTACATTATATTAGATCTATCCCATATACTCCATTTCACTATTACTGCCATCATTATTTCCTGTTAAGCTATAGTCAAGGTTTTTTCAACATTAGCTTAAATATCTCATGTTTATTTACATTTTCTGTAGTTTTGTTATTTTTCAGTTACAGTTGACATGCATTATATTAGTTGCAGACATACAACATAGTGATTAGACATTTCCGTATCTTACAAAGTGATCACCGTAAATCTAGTACCCATCTGGCACTATACATAGTTAATACAACACTATGGACTATATTTCCTGTGCTATATTTTACATCCCCATAACTATTTTGTAACTATCAACTTGCACTTCTTAATCCTTATCTTCTTTTTCACAAATCGCCTGAACCACTTCATATCTGGCAATCATCAAAATGTTCCCTGTATCTATGAGTCTATTTCTATTTTCTTTGTTCATTTATTTTGTTTTTTTTAGATTCCATGTGTAAGCGAAATCATATGGCATTTGTTTTTCTCTGTCTGACTTATTTCACTCAGCACAGTACTGTCTATGTCCATCCATGTTTTTACAGACATGTTTCCACAGACATGTTTCCAAACTATTCTTTTAGGTTTCCTCAGATAAATAGGCAGAAGTGGAGTTGCTGGGTCCTTCTTTGCCTTTGTTTTAAGGTATATTTTGTCTGGTGTAAGTATTGCTATCCCAACTGTTTTTATTTATTTCTTTTTGGGGGAGTTTCCATTTTCATGAAATATCTTTTCCCATTCCTTTACTTTCAGTGTGTGTGTGTCTTTGAATCTGAAATAAATGTCTTATAGACAGTATACGTAAAGGTCTTCTTTTCTTATCCATTCAGCCCACCTCCCATCTTTTGATTGGAACATTTAATCCATATACATTTAATGTAATTGTGTAGGATCAAGGGTGGGAAGTGGGGATGGCTGGGGTTGGGGGAAGTGGTGGGGGAGAAATGGAGACAACTGTACTTGAACAACAATAAAAAAGGTTAAAAAAAAAACAACCACTACATATTTATTGTACATATTGTGCATTTTTAGTCCCATGAACTAAGCAATGTAACCTAGTGGAATAAATGTATATCTGAACACTGTCTATATTTTAGCTCACTGAGAGAGATAAGAAAGAGAGAGAGAGAGAGAGAGAGAGAGAGAGAGAGAGAGAGAGAAATTGTTGATGTATATGTAATTATTACCACTTTATTCTTCTTCTTTTAATCTTTTTTCTCCTTCTTAAATAAGTTCCTTTAACATTTCCTATAATACTGATTTGGTGGTAAACTTCTTTAGCTATTTCTTGTCTGGGAAGTGTTTTATCTGTCCTTCAATTTTAAATGATAGCTTTGCTGAGTATAGTAATTTTTGTTGTAGGTCCTTGCTTTTATTGCTTTGAATATTTTCTGCCAATCCCTTTTGGCCTGCAAAGTTTGTGTTGAGAAATCAGCTGACAGTCTTATGGGAACTTTCTTATAGGTAACTGTTTTTCTCTTGCTGCTTTTAAGTTCTCTTTGTCTTTAACCTTTGGCATTTTAATTAGAAGGTGTCTTGGTGTGGGCTTCTTTGGGTTCATCTCGTTTGGTACCCTACTGTTTGGGCTTGTATTTCTATCTGTTTTACCAGGTTAAGGAAGTTTTCCATCTTTATTTTTTCAAATATGTTTACAATTCCATCTCCTTCTGATACTCACATTATGTGAATGTTCCTACACTTGATGTTGTCCCACAGGCCTATTAAACTGTCATCATTTTTGGATTCTTTTTTTTTGCTGTTCTTTTTTAAAAAATGATTTATTCATTTTAGACAGAGAGGGAAGGAGGGAGAAAGAGAAGGAGAGAAACATCAATGTGTGATTGCCTCTCACACTCCCCCACCGGGTACCTGACCTGGCCCACAACCCAGGCATGTGCTCTGACAAGGAATTGAACCAGCGACCCTTTGGCTCACAGGCCGGTGCTCAATCCACTGAGCCACAACATCCAGGGCTCTTTTTGCTGTTCTCACTGTTTGTTTCCTGCTATCTTATCTTCCAAATTGCTGATTTCATTCTCTTCTTCATCCAATATACTCTTGATTCCCTCTAATGTATTCTTCTTTTCTGTTTTGTTTTTTTTTTATGTTCTCTATAACCATTTTCATGTTTCCTATTTTCGTTGAAGTCCTCACTGAGATAACTGAGTCTCCTTATAATCAATGTTTTGAAATTTGCATCCAGTAGATTGCTTGTCTCCATTTTATTGAGTTCCTTTTTGGAGTTTTGTTTTGTTTTATTGTTTCGGACATGTTTCTGTGTCTCTTCATGTTGGCTGCCTTTCTGTATTTGTTTCTGTGTATTAGGTAGAGCTGCTACATCTTTCAGTGTTGTTAGAGTGGCCTTATGTAGTAGGTGTCCTGTGAGGCTCAGCAGTCACCTGAACCAGGTACTCCAGGTGTGTTCCTTGTATAGATTGTATGTGCCTGATGTAGTTAAGCCTTGAATGCCAATGGCATTACAGTGAGAGGGACTTACCATCAGGCTCATGGATCGTGAAGACTAGCTGTGATAATCGTCTAAAAAGGCTGACCCCACAGAGCAGAATTCATTTTAGTTTTAGTAGGGTTCTGGTGCCTGCAGAGTCTTCCCCTTGAGTGTGTAATTTGTAGAGGTGGTTGGGTAGTGCTCTGGTGTGATCTGACCCTGTCATTTTTTCTGGGGTCTCTTGAAATGTGCACACCAAAGTCAGCACTGCCTGTGCCCTGCATGGGGACAGGTGGTTTGAGCAATAAAGTTATCTGTAGATTGTTAGCCACTTGTGCAGGACTCAGAGGTACCTGGGAGGGGCCAATTGTGAACTGAGGTCAACTGCTGCCAGTGCCAGGCTTGTGGCTGCTTAGCAAGAGGTATGAGGCACACCACGGCCTGATGCTACTTGTTTTGGGTGAGTGAAACTTTGAGAGATTTTAGGAAAGTCCACAGCATGAGCCAAGTGCTATATTCTTCCCATTGAAGTGAGTAACACTGAATCAAGAAGTGAGGATTCAATACTAAACTTGAACAATCTCATGCCATTAGAAACAACTGGGTGGGCCCAAAGTTGGGTGGGGTGGGGTCTCAACAAATCACCAGGACAGGGTAAACTCTGTCTGCCAGACTGTTTTAAAACTCAGATATGGGATCTATTTATGCCTGCAAGGAGATAGCCCAGCAATTTAAATGGCTTCTAGCACTTCTGTCTGAGAGAAAGTTATCCCTCTAGCCCTCATCCTGAAGCCAGATAATTCAGTTCCTCTCTATATGTTATGTACCAGGTACCTTTCAAGCTGCTATTCAGCATGACTAAGTCTGTCAGCAAGTAAATCCATGTGCAGGTCCTTTAAGAGGACCACCTGGGATTCTTGCAGTCCTGCATCTCACTCAGGTTTTCCCAGCCAGAGGTTATGAGAACTATTCTTCCTGACACTGGAACCCCTGCGCTGGCAAGCCTGAGAGGAGACAGGACCCTTTGTTCTTTGGGGAGGACCTGTGCACCTGAGACAATCCTCCCAATTAGAACCCCCACTCTCTGTCCCTTCTACCAGTATTGGCATGACTTCTTCTATAAATCCTTAGTTATTAGATTTCTGTTCAGCTAGATTTCAGGTGGTTCTCAGTGACGGTTCTTCTGTAGTTTAGTTGTAATTTTCATGTGGTCATGGCAAACATCAAGTACAGCAGCATTTATCTACTCTGTCATTTAAATATTTACATAATCTTTAAAACACCTGTTCAAATCTCTTCCTGATTTTTTTGGAACATCTAACTTAAATACATTAATCTTCTCTTAATTTCCAAAATTTCAAAGAAGTGGAATAAAAATTTTAAATAAAAATAAGTTTGTTACCTCCAGGAAAATTATATAATCACGCAAAAATGTAAGTAGTCTAAGGTTAAAGCTAGCCCCATAGTATGAGAACTTTTTCAGGCTGCATCCAACTCAAAAGCATGATCACCCACATTCATTCATTTAGTCAGTCAGTCTTTTAACCAACAATTATTTAGGTAATGGGTACACAGTAGGGAACAAAATAGAGAACCTGACTGCATTATTGATGCTTATATTCTACGATACAGGGGAGATGGACAAAAATATAAAGTAGGGGTTACCTAAAAAACCCTGTGTGCCACCACACTATGACACAGAAATGAGAGGGGTAGAGTACAAAATGACCTAAAGAAAAGCCAATCTCTCTGTAACAGCATGTATCATATTGGCCACACTTTAAATGTGAGCAACACTTCTTTTATTTCAGCACTACACAGTTTAGCACAGTGGAATATGCATGAAAGTAGTAGCTTGAACTGTAGAATTTAAATTCAAGCTTTGTGCAATTACAGAATGAAAAACTAGTAGTAGTTCTCAGCTGTTGGATAAGTCTTAATATAAGAAAGTTATCATCCTAGAGTATGCTTTAAAAATTATCAACTGGGAGAGAGGTCAAGATAGCAGAGTAGGAAGATCCTGAGCTTACCTCCTCCCACAGACGTACAAAAACTACAACTACATATAAAACAACTATCTCTGAGAACAACCTGAAGACTAGCAGAACAGATTTTCTACAACTAAAGATACAAAGACATAGCCATATCAACATATGTGGAAGGGGCAGAGACAAAGTCTAGCCAGGACCCAGACCCCATACGGCAGAAAACCCACAAGCAGGAGGGATACCACAACTGTGGACATTCCATTTGAAAAACAAGGGACTGAACGCCATATTGGGCTCCCCAACCCTACTGATCTACACCAGGAAGAGGAGTCCCCAGAACCTCTGGCTTTGAAAACCATCAGGGCTTATATGTCTAGAAGAGCAAAAAGGCTGTAGGAAACTGAGACTGCACTCTTAAAGGGCTATCACACAAATTAGCTTGTTGTGAGTTCCAGCACAGAGGCAGCAGTTTAAAAAGCACTTGGGTCATATGTGAAGGATATACATTGATTAATTTTAGGGCTCATGCCTAAGAGGCAAAGATCTGTTGGAACTTTCTCTAGGGATGGAGGGCTGGTAGTCATCATTTTTTTTTTTTTAAATTTTTATTTTAATTGTTGATCTTGTACAGTTTTCTGTCTTTTATTCTCACCCCAACCCACCACCCCAGCCCTTCCCTCCCATTTCCACCCCCCCATAGTTTTTATCCATGTGTCCTTTTTACTTGTTTCTGTAAATCCTTCCCCTTTTCCCCTGAAATTCCCTCCCCTCTCCCCTCTGGTGACTTTCAGCCTGTTCCCAATTTCTATGTCTTTGGTTATAATATGCTTGTTTCTTTGTTTTGTTGATTAGGTTCCTGTTAAAGGTGAGATCATATGGTATTTGTCTTTCACTGCCTGGCTTACTTCGCTTAGCATGATGCTCTCAAGTTCCATCCATGCCGTTGCATAGGGTATGAGCTCCTTCTTTCTTTCTGCTGCATAGAATTCCATTGTATAAATGTACCACAGTTTTTTGATCCATTCATTTACTGATGGGCATCTAGGTTGCTTCCAACACTTGGCTATTGTAAATTGTGCTGCTATAAACATAGGGATGAATAGTTTCTTTTGGATTGGTGTTTCAGGGTTCTTAGGATATAGACCTAGCAATGGAATTGCTGGGTCAAAAGGTATATCCATTTTTAGTTTTTTTAGAAAAACCCATACTGCTTTCCATAGTGGTTGTACCAGTCTGCACTCCCACCAGCAGTGCAGTAGTGTCCCCTTTTCTCCACAACCTCTCCAACACTTGCTGTTTGTTGCTTTGTTTATGAGGGCCATTCTGACTGGTGTCAAGTGGTATCTCATTGTTGTTTTAATTTGCATCTCTCTGATAGCTAGCGATATCGAGCATTTTTTCATGTGTCTCTGGATCCTCTGTATGTCCTCCTTGGAGAGGTGTCTGCCCAAGTCCTTTGCCCATTTTTTAGTTGGGTTGCTTGTCTTCTTAGAGTGGAGTCGTGTAAGTTCTTTGTATATTTTGGAGATTAAACCCTTATCTGAGATATCATTGGCAAATATGTTTTCCCACACAGTCGGTTCTCTTTTTATTTTAATACTGTTTTCCTTGGCCATGCAGAAGCTTTTTATTTTGATGAGATCCCATTTGTTTATTCTTTCCTTTATGTCCCTTGCTTTAGGGGACATATCAGTAAAAATGTTGCTGCGTGTAATATCTGAGATTTTCCTGCCTATGTTCTCTTCTAGGACTTTAATGGTGTTACGGCTTATGCTTAAGTCTTTTATCCACCTTGAATTTATTTTTGTGTATGGTGTAAGTTGGTGCTCGAGTTTCATTTTCTTGCACGAAGCTGTCCAGTTCTCCCAACACCACTTGTTGAAGAGGCTATTTTTACTCCATTTTATGTTGCTGCCCCCTTTGTCGAATATTAATTGACTATAGACACTAGGGTTTATTTCTGGGCTCTCTATTCTATTCCACTGGTCGACGTGCCTGTTTTTATGCCAGTACCAGGCTGTTTTGATTACAGTGGCCTTGTAATACATTTTGATATCAGGTATTGTGATCCCTCCTGCTTTGCTCTTCTTTCTCAAGATTGCTGCCGCTATTCTGGGTCGTTTATGGTTCCATATAAATTTTTGAAGAGTTTGTTCTATATCTGTGAAATATGCCATTGGTACTTTAATAGGTATTGCATTGAATCTGTAGATTGCTTTGGGAAGTATGGACATTTTGATGATGTTAATTCTTCCGATCCATGAACACGGTATGTGTTTCCATTTATTTGTGTCTTCCTTGATTTCCTTCTTCAGTGTTGTGTAGTTTTCTGCATACAGGTCTTTTACCTCCTTGGTTAGGTTTATTCCTAGGTACTTTATTTTTCTTTTTGCTATATCAAATGGTATTTTTTCCTTGATTTCTACTTCTGTTGTTTCATTGTTGGTATACAAAAATGCCTTTGATTTCTGGATATTGACTTTGTATCCGGCTGTTTGGCTAAATTCATTTATTAGGTCGAGCAGTTTTTTGGCCGAGACTATAGGATTTTCTATGTATACTAACATGTCATCTGCAAACAATGATAGTTTTGTTTCCTCCTTTCCAAGTTGGATGCCTTTTATTTCCTTTTCTTGTCTAATCGCTGTGGCTAATACTTCCAATACTATGTTGAATAGAAGTGGAGAGAGTGGGCAGCCTTGTCTTGTTCCTGATTTTAGTGGAAAAGAATTTAGTCTTTGCCCGTTGAGTATGATGCTGGCTGTAGGTTTCTCATATATAGCCTTTATTATGTTGAGGAATGCTCCCTCTATTCCCACTTTGCTGAGTGTTTTTATCATAAATGGGTGCTGTACCTTATCAAATGCTTTTTCCGCATCTATTGATATGATCATGTGATTTTTGTCTTTGCTTTTGTTTATGTGATGAATTACATTTACTGATTTGCGAATGTTGAACCATCCTTGCATCCCTGGGATGAATCCCACTTGGTCGTGGTGTATGATCTTTTTAATGTGTTGCTGGATGCGGTTTGCCAATATTTTGTTGAGGATTTTAGCATCTATGTTCATCAGCGATATTGGCCTGAAGTTCTCCTTCTTTGTTGTGTCTTTATCTGGTTTTGGGATTAGGATGATGCTGGCTTCATAAAAAGAGTTTGGGAGTCTTCCATCATTTTGGATTTTTTGGAATAGTCTGTGGAGAATAGGGGTTAGCTCTTCCTTAAATGTTTTGTAGAACTCTCCTGTGAAGCCATCTGGTCCAGGGCTTTTGTGCGTCGGGAGTGTTTTGATTACTGATTCAATTTCACCAGCCGTTATTGGTCTGTTCAGACTTTCTGTTTCTTTTTCATTGAGTTTTGGAAGGTTATATTTTTCCAGAAACCTGTCCATTTCACCTAGGTTTTCAAATTTCTTGGCATACAGTTCTTCATAGTAATTTCTTACAATCCTTTGTATTTCTGCAGTGTCGGTTGTAATATCTCCTCTTTCATTTCTGATTGTGTTTATTTGAGTCCTCTCTCTTTTTTTCTTGATGAGCCTGCTTAAAGGCTTGTCGATTTTGTTGATCTTTTCAAAGAACCAACTCCTGGATTCATTGATCTTTAGGATTGTGCTTTTAGTCTCTATATCATTTAATTCTGCTCTTATCTTGGTTATTTCTTTCCTTCTACTTGCTCTGGGCTGTCTTTGTTGTTGTTCCTCGAGTTCTTGTAGGCGAAGGGTTAGGTTGTTTGTTTGAGATGTTTCTGTCTTTTTTAGATAGGCCTGTATCGCTATAAACTTCCCTCTGAGGACTGCCTTTGCTGTGTCCCATAAGTTTTGGGTCGATGTGAGTTCATTATCGTTTGTTTCCAGAAACTTTTTGATTTCCTCCCTAATTTCATTCTTGACCCATTGATTGTTTAATAGCATGCTATTCAATCTCCATGATTTTGAGGGTTTTGGGTTTTTCTCCTTGGGGTTGGTTTCTAGTTTCAGTCCCTTGTGGTCAGAGAAAATGCTTGGTATGATTTCAATTTTCTTGAATTTGTTGAGGCTTGATTTGTGTCCTATCATGTGGTCTATCTTTGAAAATGTTCCATGTGCATTTGAAAAGAAAGTGTATTTAGCTTCTTTGGGATGAAGGGCTCTATATATATCAGTTAAGTCCATTTCCTCTAGAGTGTTGTTCAGTGCCACAATATCTTTGTTGATATTTTGTTTGGAAGATCTGTCCATTTTTGACAGTGGGGTGTTAAAATCACCTACTATAATTGTGTTGCTGTCTATATCTTTCTTGAAGTCCTCTAAAATTTTCTTGATGTATTTAGGTGCTCCTCCGTTGGGTGCATATATATTTACAATATTTATGTCTTCTTGGTGGATTCTTCCCTTGAGTATTATGAAGTGGCCTTCTGGGTCTCTCTTTATGGCCCTTCTTTTGAAGTCTATTTTGTCTGATATGAGTATTGCTACCCCAGCTTTTTTTTCCTGACCATT
Source organism: Glossophaga mutica (assembly GCA_039655065.1). Taxonomy (NCBI): domain Eukaryota; kingdom Metazoa; phylum Chordata; class Mammalia; order Chiroptera; family Phyllostomidae; genus Glossophaga; species Glossophaga mutica. Next base: position 78,518,059 of record CM077303.1, on the reverse strand, counting down.
TGCTTGGAAAATTTGTTTCCAGCCCTTCACTTTGAGCCTGTGTATGTCTTTTGTCCTGAGGTGGGTTTCTTGTAGGCAGCATATGTGTGGGTCATGCTTTCTTATCCATTCAGCTATTCTATGTCTTTTGATTGGGGCATTTAATCCATTTACATTTAAAGTTATTATTGATAGGTATTTATTCATTGCCATTTTCGTACCTGTGTTCCTCTGTCTCTTTCTCTCTCTGTCTTCTCCTTTCTTCCCTTAAAGCAGTCCCTTTAGTATCTCTTGCAGCATTGGTTTGGTAGAGGTGTATTCTTTTAGACTTCTTTTGTTTGGGAAGCTCCTTATTTGGCCTTCTATCTTGATTGAAAGCCTTGCTGGGTAAAGTAGTCTGGGTTGCAGGCCTTTGGTTCTCATTGCTTGGAATATTTCTTGCCATTCTCTTCTGGCTTGGAGCGTTTCCATTGAGAAGTCAGATGCTAACCTGATTGGGGCCCCCTTGTATGTTACTTCCTTTTTCTCCCTTGCTGCCTTTAAGATTCTCTCTTTGTCTTGGAGTTTTGCCATTTTAATTATGATGTGTCTTGAAGTGGGCCTGTTTGGGTTCCTTTTGATTGGGACTCTCTGTGTTTCCTGGATTTGTGTGGCTTTTTCTCTCACCAAATGAGGGAAGTTTTCCATCATTACTTTTTCAAACAGGTTTTCTATCCCTTGTTCTTGTTCTTCTCCTTCTGGTATTCCTATTATACGGATATTATTCCGTTTCATGTTGTCTTGCATTTCTCTTAAACCCTCTTCATTCTTTCTAAGCCTCTTTTCCTTATCTTGCTCATTCTGAGTATTTTTTTCTATTTTGTCCTCCAACTCGCTGATCCGATCTTCTGCTTCGTCGATTCTGCTTTTCATTCCTTCTACTGTGTTCTTCAGTTCAGAGATTGTGTTCTTCATTTCCTCTTGGCCCTTGTTGATAGTTTCTATTTCCTTTTTCATGTTGATATAGTTTGCCGTGAGTTCATCATAACTTCCCTGTAGTTTATGGTAGCTCTTTGAGAGCTCATTGAGCTTCCTGACAACCATTGCTTTGAACTCGATATCTGATAGTTGAGTTGCCTCTGTTTCATTTAGCATTCTTTCTTGAGCTTCCTCCTTTCCTTTCATTTGGGGATTGTTCTTTTGTCTTCCCATTGTTTGTAAGACTCTTGTTGTTAGCCTCAACTTCTTAAATTGATCTGTTCTGGCTCCCTGGGTTTGTGGTATGACCTTCTGTGGTAGAATATCTGTGAGATTCAATGGTGGATTCTCCTTCGGATATCCTGTTGTTCACTGCTTCCACTGACTCATCAGCTGGAATACCCTCTTTTGGGGGCCAACTCTGGATCTCCCCCCGCCACAGTTCCAGGCTTGCTTGTTTGTTTGTTTTGTCTCACTCGTGTGTATTTACAAAAAGAAGAGGGGGGAAAATAAAAAAAAAAGAAGAAAGGGGAAACAAGAGGAAGGTAGAAAAGATAAAAATTGAAGAGAAAGGAAGAGGGGATAAGAGAAGAAGGAATTCAAGGAAGGCAAAAGGAGTTGGGGAGTAAAGAAGAAGATATAAACAATGAAGAAGGAGTAGTTAAAAACTCATATAGATATACAGGCTTACAAACAAAAAGACACTAACAAACTGGCAAAACAAAAAAGAGACACGCACACAGACACCCCCACACAAATATAAGCAGCCAAAGGGGGGAAAAAGAAAAAAAAAAACAAAACAAAAAAAAAAAAACAAGCAAAGCACAACAAAATATTTAAAAAAATAAAAATATATTAAAGAAATAAAAAAATTAAAAAATTATTAATTTAAAAAAAAAAAAAAAAAGAAAGAAAAGAAAAGGAAAAAAAAAAAAACCCCTCTTGTTGTTTTCAAACTTGCCAGCCGGTTTTTTTCAGGTCTTGCTGGCTGCAATGGCGGAGGGGTGAACTTATTGCTTTTCTCTGTGTTCAGAACTCAGTCCTCACTGTGCTATGTATCCCAGCGTTAGTGGGCACCTCTCCCCACAGGGTTTCCAGCGTGTGATCTGAACTTCCTGATGTGTGCGCACTTCTCCGAGGTTATGGGTGTGAGCTAGGTTCTCCAGACGTGCACAGCCGCCTGCCTTTGTCCCTGGGAGGCTTTCAGTGTTCGGGCACAGCTGCCTGCATTCGGATCTGAGAGAGGCCTGCGTTCCAGCTGCTATCCGGCGCCTGCACCTTGGGCCTGAGCTGTCTGCGTTGCGAACCCGCCGGTGAACTGGCGCCTCTGGCTCCACAGCTGTCTCCAGTGGCCTGCGCCTATGTTTTCGCGAGTGTCCACTAGCCCGAGACCGTGTGCGGTCCCCTGAGGGTGTCTATTTTCATTCAGCTGTCTCACTTCGCCCGCGCCTCTGTCTCTCTTGGGGCGCCTATGCTTTCGTAGTCGCGCGGCGACCACGAAAACTCGGTTCAAAGTCGCGCAGTGACCTGGTGCGGGGCACCCACTTTCGCTCCCTCGCAGGGCACCCACTTTTGCTCGGGCGCAGTCGCGCGGTGGCCCCTGAGATCTCCCAGCCGGTTCAGCGGCTGACCCAGCTCCCTCCCCAGGGCCCTGGGGCAGGCTTGGCGGAGCGCCGGGCCCCGGCCTTGGCCGCCCCGTTCTCCGCGCGCTGGAACCCTGGGCTCTTATTGTTCCGAAGAGCTCTCCTTACCGCTTGATTTTCAGTGTCCGCTACAATTTCCGACCTCTTATTCTCCAATATGCTGTATTACTGTTCCGTGTCTGTTCTGATCTTTACGTAGATTGATCTGGTTTTTCTCCCGTGTGTAGAGGGGGAGTAGGGTCTGCTCCCTCCTACCACGCCGCCATCTTCCCTCCGCTCATCATTTTTTTTCTTGTTCTCCTCCCATTTCTGGTGAGTGTCAATACTGACCTCCACATTAATTTCTCTAACTCCATTTGCCCCACACTGGAGTTCCCCCGAGGATAAACCCCACCCAATCAGCCTAACCTGACTGAAACCCCTCTAATGTGACTCCCATCCCACTATACCAGCAGATGGCCTTGACTAGCATTGAAATCCCCAAAGTGACTCCCATCCCACAACACTCACTGGGAATCCTCAGTCAACAACTGTGTCCCTCCAAAGTAAGAACCAAGTTCAGGAAGCATAGCAAGTCTCAAACAAGATGAATCCAAAGAGACTCACAGGAAGATACATCAAAATTAAAATGCCAAAAGTTAAAAATAAAGAGAGGACCTTAAAAGCAGCAAGAGAAAACAACTAGTTAAGTGTAAGTGAACCACTATGAGACAATGAGATGATTTTTCAGCAGAAACGTGATAGGCTAGAGGGTAATGGTACTAAATATTCAAAGTGATAAACAAGAGACCTACAACTAATATCCTATGCAACAGGGCTGTCACTCAAAACTGAAAGAGAAATAAAGTTTCCCAGACAAGCAAAAGCTAAAGAAATTCATTACTACTGAACTGGTAGTATAAAAAATGTTAAAGGGATGTCATTAAGGATAAAGGAAAGGCCAAAAGTAAAAAAAAAAAAAAAAAAAAAAAAAAAAAAAAAAAAAAAAAAAAAAAAAAAAAAAAAAAAAAAAAAAAAAAAAAACAAAAAACCATATATCTTTAAAAATCTCACTGTTAAAGACAAAGATATAGTAAAGGTAATGAATCATTCATTTATAAAGCTAGTATGAAAGTTAAAAGACAAAAGTGGTAAAAATCACTATAAAATAATCAGTTAAGGTATACACAAATAAAAGAATTTAAAGTGTGGCATCAAAAACATAAAATGTTAGGGGGAAGATATTTGGGTCTTTTGTGGTTCCATACAAATTTTAAAATTTGATCTGGTTCTGTGAAAAGTGCCTTTGTATTTTGATAGTGACTGTATTGAGAATAAAGATCACTTTCAGTAGTATGGACATTTTAATGATTTTAATTCATGAGCATGAATTGTCCATTTATTTGGGTTATCTTTGATTTTTTTTCACCAGTGTCTTACAGTTTACGCAATATATGTCTTTTACCTCCTTGGTTAAATTTATTATTAGATGTTTTATTATTTTTGATGCAATTGTACATAGTATTGCTTTTTTAACTTCTATTTTTGATAGTTTGTTATTAGTGTATAAAAACACAACAAATTTCAGTTTATTAATTTTGTATCCCACAACTTTTCCAAGTTCCTTTATTAGTTCTAATAGTTTTTTGGGTTTTCTATACATAGTATCATTTCATCAGCAAATAGTGCTTCTTTCTCTCCAATTTGGATTGTGTTTTATGTCTTTCTGATTGCTGTGGTTAAAACTTCCAATTCTATGTTGAATAAAAGTGGTGAGAGGGGGCCTTCTTGCCTTTTCGCTGTTGAAAATGATATTAGCAGTGGGTCTGTCATATATGGCCTTTATTATATTAAAGTATGTTACATCTATTCCCATTTTGTTAAATTTTTTTATTATAAATGAATGTTGAATTTTGTCAATTTTTTTTTGCACCTACTGAGATCATTACATGATTTTTATCCTTTATTTTGTTAAAGTGGTGTATCACATTGAGTGATTTGCTGCTAGATTAGTATTCCTAAAGCATCATCTCACTATGTCACTCACAATGTGCAAAGGTTATCCATAGTTCTCTACTAGCTGCACTACAGTCTCTATATTATCTATGTAACTTACCACTAAGCCTTGATATATACTATTAACAGTCCAAATAAAATACTTTTTATTCCATAATTATGTATTTTTCACTATACTCATTTTTACTATAATGTAACAACCTGCTTTCCCTATTAAATACATTCAAATCCCTCCTAATCTAAGGACTCAATTCAACTGTTATTTTATCTATAAAGTTTAACCTACTAAAAAAATCTCTCTTTATTTTATATAAAGTAATCTCTCTGTGCTTTGCACATATAGCACGCTCTCCTTGAATCAACCTCCTAATTTGGATGTTCCAAGGTTGAACATCTGATCACCTCCTCTTCTTTAACTTCACTCACTTTTTTGGTGAGTCATCCAACCTCACTGCTTTAAATACCACTTATTTGCCAAGAACTCAAAACTTACTCATCCTACTTAGTCTTCTCGTCAGTGTCTCAGATCTATGTAACCAACTGCGAACTTGATATCTCCACCAGAATTTTTAATACACTTTTCAAACATGAATATCCAAAACTGAACTACTGATATTCCACTCAAAATCACTCTTCCCTATCTCAGGGGCTAAGAACACCATCCTTGCAATTGCTCAGTCCAAAAAATTGAAATCATTATTTACACATCTCTCCTCTCACAGACCCTGTCTAATCCAAGAAATCCGTTGACTCTATCTTCAGACTTTATCCAGAAGTGAAGTACTTTTAAATAATTCTATTGCTATCACTTGGTCTTATTTATTATTATTTATTTCCCTGTGTGGATTTTTGTAACATCCCCCTGACAACTAAGCTTTTATTCCTATCTTTGATGATATAGTAGGTAATAATTTGCAAAGACCAAAGTGAATTGTCATTTCCATTACCTCTCTAACCACATCATTTATTCCTTTTTTCCTTTTTTATTCTACTCACACTGCACTGGTCTCTTTGCTATTCTTCAAACATACCAGGCTAATTCAACCATGGGGTATTTTTAGTGACTGGTTTATATATCTGAAATATTCTTCTTCAAGATACTCTCATGGGGACTTCCGGCCAAGATGGAGGCGTAGGCGGACACACTGTGCCTCCTCTCACAACCAAAATTAAGGACAACAAATATTTAGAAACAAGAAAACAACCAGAACATATAGAAAATTGAACTGTACGGAAGTCCAACAACCATTCATCCAGACCGGTAAGAGGGGTGGGGTCGAGGAAGGAAAAAGTGGAGGTGCAGACCCAGGAACGCAAGCAGCAGCGGCTGGCAGTTCCCAGGTGCACAGGTGGTGGCTGGCGGTCCTCAGGCCCACAGGCAGCAGCTGGTGGACCCCAGGCACAGAGGGGCAACTGTGCAGACCCAGTGAGGCCGCACAAGGTGGCTGGCTGACCAGGTGGTCCCACATTCGCATGCGCAGATGGTACAGGAAGAGGGGAAGCGACAGAGGGGACTGAATCCAGGAGAGAGCGGAGCAGGCGCCATTGTTCCCTCTCAGACCACGCCCCCACATACAGCATCACATGCCAGCAACTGGGCTGCCCCACACTGGGGAGCGCCTGAGGCTCCACTCCTTACTACATAACAGCACACGCGCGTGCGCAGATAATCCAGGCGAAGGGGAAGCAGCGGAAAGGACTGTAGTCCAGGAGAGAGCGGAACAGGCGCCATTCTTCCCTCTCGGACCCCGCCCCCACCTATAGCATCACAACCCAGCGGCTGGGCTGCCCCGCCCTGAGGAACACCTAAGGCTCCACACCTCACTACATAATAGCCTCGACCAGACTAAAACCAAAACAAAACAAAAACCCACCAAAAATGGCTCAAACTGGAGACCAAATCAAAGCCCCAGAGCCAATTCCTCTAAGCAGTGAAGAGATAGCCAACCTATCAGATGCACAGTTCAAAGCACTGGTCATCAAAATGCTCACAGAATTGGTTGATTTTGCTCACAAATTAGACAAAAAAAAATGCAGGCTACAATACGTGAAATGAAGGAAGATGCATGGGGAACTGATAGAGATGGAAGGAAAACTGGGACTCAAATCAATGGAGAGGACCAGAAGAAAGAAACTAACAACCAAACAGAAAATGAGGAAGAAACAAGAATTCAAAAACATGAGGAGAGGCTTAGGAACCTCCGGGACATCATTAAACGTCCCAACATCCGAATTATAGGGGTCCCAGAAGGGGAAGAAGAAGAGCAACAAGTGGAAAACTTATTTGAACAAATAATAAAGGAGAATTTCCCCAATCTGGCAAAGGAAATAGACTTCCACAAAGTCCAGGAAGCTCAGAGAGTCCCAAAGAAGTTGGACCCAAGGAGGAACACACCAAAGCACATCGTAATTACGTTAGCCAAGATGAAAATGAAGGAGAGAATTCTAGAAGCAGCAAGGGATAAGGGGACAGTCACCTACAAAGGAGTTCCCATCAGACTGTCAGCTGATTTCTCAAAAGAGACCTTCCAGGCAAGAAGGGGCTGGAAAGAAGTATTTGAAGTCTTGAAAGGCAGAGAACTACATCCAAAATTGCTCTATCCAGCAAAGCTGTCATTTAGATTGGAAGGGAAGATAAAGTGCTTCTCAGATAAGGTCAAGTTCAAGGAGTTCATCATCACCAAGCTCTTAATATATGAAATGTTAAAGGGACTTATCTAAGAAAAAGAAGATCAAAAATAGGACAGTGAAAAGACAGCAAACTCACAGCTATTAAGAACCACACCTAAAACAAAAGCAAACTAAGCAAACAGCTAGAACAGGAACAGAACCACAGAAATGGAGATCATATGGAGGGTTAGCAACAGGGGCAAGGGAGGAGGAGAGAGGGGGAAAAGGTACAGAGAATGAGTAGCATAGATAGTGGGTAGAAAATAGACAGGGGGAGGGCAAGAATAGTATGGGAAATGTAGAAGCTAAAGAACTTATGACATATGGACATGAACTAAAGGGGTGAATGTGGGTAAGAGAGGGTGTGCAGGGTGGGGGGAATTATTGGGGAGAAATGGGACAACTGTAATGGCATAATCAATATATATTTTTAAAAAATAAATTTAAAAAATGTGGGAAAAAAAAGATACTCTCATGGCTAAATTCCTCACCTCTATTAAGTCTTTACATAAATACTGCCTTTTCTATGAGGCCTGCTCTGACCACTTTACTTAAAATTTCAACTCTCCCAATCCTATAGTCTTGATCACCTCAATCTGTTTTATTTTTATGCACATTACTTATTATCTTCTAATATGCTATTTAATATATATATATTTTTTCCCATTCCTTCCCATTAGAAAATATGATCTAAAATAGCAGGTATGTTAATATGTTTTGCTCACAAATATATCTCAAGTGTCTAGATCATGTTGAATAAATGACTTCCCATTTTAAATCTATTTTATATATTATTCACTAAAGTACAGTTATTTGTGTATATCTTATTCCCTTCCTCAGTTTGTGGTCTCAATGAGAAAAAGGTCAGTATCTAATTCATTTTTGTTAACCACATCTCCATCCATGATACTCAGCATCTTATTTTGCACATAAGAGGTAAGTCTTAGTACTATACAAAGTCAAGGATTTTAAAAAAAATTTTACAGGGATAAATTAATTTTAGTGTATGAGTGTTTCACTGAAATGAGAGTTACAAGATACTCTCCTTTCCACATTTTAATACATAAGTAAAATTGGGGACAGGAAAACCATTGACAAAGGCAAAATCTCTTAACTACCTCTCTGAGGAGCCTGGTTTTCTCCACATTTGCTGTATTTCTGGCAAGTATTGCCTCTCTCTCTCTACCTCTTCTCTCACCAATTCCATCCCCACTTGTCTTTGCTTCTTCATATTCATAACCAAAGATGAATACCCACAGCTCCCTGGTTTAACATGTGATCCATTTCAGGTCCAAGGGTGCAGGCTTAGCTAACAGGAACCATATAAATTTAACATGCCAAATTTTATTCCAGTCTTTTCCTGACCATTTAAATGACCCATGCTATAAGTACAAATCTCCTACTTCAGGAAATCTGCCTGGTTCAGTAGACACTACTAATGGAGCAACCAAACTCACTCAAGCAAGTAATAAAAGGAATCTTGACTAGGTTGAAAATTCATTTTGACTAATTAAATCAGTTTCTTTGTTCCATTTATCATTCATTCTCCTTAAACAGTTATTCCAATTTACCTTGTTTTACTATTGCTGTAGGATTTATGACCTTGCACCCTGGCTAGTGTAGCTCAGTGGACTGAGTGCAGACCTACAAACCCAAGGGTTGCTTGTTTAATTCCCAATCAGGGCACATGCCTGGGTTGTGGGCCAGGTTCCCAGTAGGGGGCATATAAGAGGCAAGCAGAAATTGTTGTTTTTCTCCCTCTCTTTCTCCTTCCCTTCCCCTCACTCTAAAAATAAGCAAATAAAATCTTTAAAAAATAAATTTAAAAAAGATTTATGAACTTGCATGTTTATAGTAGAAAGAAATGGAAAGACAAGTCTAAAAGAAAGTTTCAAGATCCACCAGCAAAAAGTATATCTTTCCAACTTTCATTTAAATCAACGTAAAACTTCTAGGCAAGATATACTGAGTTATAGGTTTTTAAAAAATCACTGTGGACTAAATCACCATGGACCTTTCCTTTCCTTATAAATGTTCACTTTCTTGCCATTACCGCTCTTTCATAAAGTTACTAGATCCAAGCTTTCTATACCAGCCCTGGAAAGAAATATTATTTAACAAAAGTATAACAAAATTTTAAAGACATCTCATCTCTTGGATATTTTGTTCTCCTTTTCTTTCAATTATTCAAAATAAAAAGAAAATGTGTTTAACAACTAGAGACAGCAATAGAGAATGCTCATGATTAATGTCATTCTCATCTGAAGTGTGATCCATCACAATGCCTATGTCTCTACTCCATACCATTCTGATGCATTTTAAAAACATGACCATAAATTTTGACCGTCCTCCCATTGATAGATAGGATCAATGTTCTCTCCCCTTGAATTGGGCAAGGTCGTGTCTGCTTTGACCAATATAATATGCTATATGACTTCCAAAATTACGTCATTAAAAAATCTATGGAATTGTCATCTTCTTGACTGGAACACATGCTCTTGCAGTACTGATCAACTGTGTAATGAGCCTATTGTAAGACTGCCATGCAGAAATGGAGTTATATAGATTCCCCCAATCAACATTCTGGCTGAGCCCATTCTTCCATCCCATTCAAGGTGTCAGATGTGTAAATGAAGAAACTAGAAAGGGAATCCTCCATCCCAAGCTGTTTTACACTTTAGCCCTTTGAATCATCCATCCCCTGCCAGTGAATTATTTCACAAGCATATAAAGTGGTTCTGGCTTTATACTCCTAAGTTTCTAGTTTGTTGTGTAGGAATAGATAACTGGAACACATTCCAAGGCAGTAGTTGTTTCTTTTGACTTCTGAACAACCTCTCCACTAACAAAATATGTATACACAGTTATCATTTGCAAAGGATCTGATAAACCTCGCAGTAAGGTATTAATAGGTGATAACACACTATACGCTTATGAGCCCCTCCAGCTTCCTCATTATAAAATTAAGGCTATGTGTTTTTTAATACCCTGGGTCCTTTTCACTTTTGGCCTGTCTAGTAATGACAACCAGTGCCTTTCCTTAACTTAGAACCCTGAAACACTAATGGTGGTACTTTTGGAGGGATAGATTTCCAAATATTTCCCTTAGAGTGTCTCACATCTAATACTAGGTTGTCATCTTTATCAGTTTTCTCTAAGATTAACTCTAGTCTAGAGACTATGTCAATTCAACATTTCTTAAAGGAGAGGTAGATTTTATATCTCTTCCTCAATTACTCTTTTAAAAAAGCATGCAATTTCTTTGGATAAAAGGTCCTGATACTTTTTGTTTTCATAATAATGCATAAAAACAGTTCTCTCAGCACTATACAAACATCATTAGAGGGGAAAAACATCAGGCAAAATATATTTCTGGTATTTTTCTCTAAAAGACAAAAAAATGATACGTTTCCAAAGGGTCAGATTTTATCAAGCAGTATTTTCCCCAATGCATTCTTTTGTTCATCTCTAGGAATTTAAATATATTGAATTTTTTCCATAAATAATTCTTAGTCTTAGTTATATTTTCACAGAATGAAGTATTATATAGCTGAAGAATTTTCTTCTAGATTTTTTTCTCCCCCTAATTGTAGACCACCAGCATTTAGTATAGAAACTAATGTAAATTCAGCTTATTAGTGTCCAAATGTAAAGATTGTAGCAGTTAACAAAGTCAGAGTAGCCATTAGTTTTTTCCAGTTTACCAAAGTTTTTAAATTTATTGGAAGCCATCGAAAGTTTAAGTCTGTGCTTCTCTTCAAATCCTCAGGTAGCCCTCACATCACGGATTGTGTTATTTGTTCCTTTGGAAGCAGACACTGACATCAGAATAACTATGAAATAAATTTTGATTAGGAGTATACTGAAACTTATTACCCAACTCTGGTGCTTTAACTAAAAGGTAAAACAATTTTATTGACGCATTGAAGCTTTCATTAAGTAGTCTTAGCTTAGTCAAAGCATGATTGTTGACCTTGGTGCTTAAGGCATGTGCTGTTCCATGCAGATAGAGGTTTTTCTACCAAACTCCTCTTGATGGTGCATAATGACAATTACGTCTGCGTATCAGGAGGAAAATAGACTTAATTTGGAATATTAAGTAGCAAAGGCACATAAAAAGCCTTGATTAAAATATTAAAAGTGTGCTAAGCCCATAAGAGCTAAGAGATGTGTTCCTATGGGAGAAAAATTCTAGTGTCAAGCTCTGTCCTTATCTCTATTTCTGACATTTGTTAATAAGAAAGCCACTTTATCCAGTGACTGCTAAAGTGCTACCAGACTACCAAAGAATTGGTGCATGCCTTGCCTGTTGCAGAACACAACAGCAGGGCACAATAAACAATCACTGTATCCCTGAAACTACCAAAACAGACAGACTTAAGGCTCGTTTTCTCACCTTGAGCTAAATGGGAGAAACATATTCTTACAATAACTATTTTCACCAAGACGCTGATTGCCTCATTAAAGCTTTGGTAGTATAGCTATGTCAATGGATTGTTGAATGAACGTATTTTTAATCAACATTTAGGGAGCACCTACCATGCGACAATACATGGAACAGAAGGGTTTTAAGGCTCCAATTTTGACTGATAAAATGTAAAACAACAAACTAGAGACTCATTCTTATATCTAAGAGTAAAAATAAACTTGGCAATTCCTATATTTAAAGAAAACATATTTCAGAACATTTTTATAAATCAAACTTTAAAATAAATGTTACTTTAAATACATGGGTTTTTTCCCCTCTTGAAATTAAGTGTCATAAAAAATTAATATCATTTGCTAAGTAATGGTGTAAGAAAACAGTTGTAATATTTATACAGATTTATAAATAGATATTGCTATTTTTAATGGCTTAAGTCATATTATATCTTGGAATTTGCCATAGTGCTTGAGAAGTACCTTGTCTATAGTCAGCATTTAGGAACTATTGTTTAAAGCTTTCCTTTCTGGGAATGCATTAATAGCATCAGAAGCATAAATATGGGTTGGTTTTTATTGATCATTTCTTAGGCATTCCTTGCATATTTTTTTTAGTTTGGAAATGCATGTCTTTCAGTTCTGAAACATTTTCTTGTAAAATTTCCCCTTTACTTCATGTACGTAAACAAGCAGTCTGTCTATTCTATGTATGCAAGTATGATAACATCTACCATTAAATGTTTTTGTTCTAAAAAAATCAATTTTCAGTAACAAATAGACTAAAAAGGAGTTTGTGAAACTATAGAAATGAAAAGAAAGAGTACAACACAAATTGGTAAAATACTGGTAACATAGTAAGTAGTGTATTAGTTTGCTAGAGCTGCTACAATAAAATGCCATAGAGTGGGTGACTTAAACAACAAGTGTTATCTTTTCACAGCTTTGGAGACTAGAAGTCCAAGTTCCATTATGAAAAATACTAAGATTCATTTTTATGGATAATAAAGACTAAGGTTTTTGGTCATCCAGAAAATATAATAAATTTGCAAAGGCACAAAGAAATTGTGTAACCCATAAAAGTAATTCTTATATTGGCTGTATAATTACCAAATTTATGGCATGGTTTTATACTATAAGAATGAAAGGGTCATTCTGCTGGAAATAGGTTCTTTCATAACCTACTTGAGAGTAGAGAAAGTGCATGGTATAAACTTGAGCAGTAACCAATAGCTACATACAGAATCTCTCCCAGAAGATGTGTGGGGAGCTTGAGAAGAAAGGGCAAGTTAAATGCCAATTATTAGCCTAAGGCTTACCAACAGCTATAAACCATTAGCACTTTTCTGATATGCCCTAATTCCAAACCCTAGAATAACCATATGTTCCAGTTTGCCCAGGACTGTCCCAATTTACACCTGTTATTTCTCAGCATCATGCCTAGTTAGCATCCCCTCTGATTCTAAAAATTATCCCAGTTTAGATGATATGATCATCCATATATAACTATAGCCCCTTCTCCCCCAACATGTGCATATACAAATATCAATAGCAAGTGTTTGAGTTTCAAAAGACTTTTCACCCATCCTCAATGGACATTGCTTCCTACATATATTTGCACATCCAACCTATTTTCATTTTGACCAGTGGGAGATCTCAAGTGCTATTTTATCCATCCTTGATAATATAACCTAGGTTCTGAAGAAGAGTATCTACAATATTTTTCAAATTTTCATATTTAAATTGAAAAGGCATTAAGTTATTATGAAAAGGAGAAGTCTGGGACAGAGATAATATTAAAAATGTGGACTTTATTTTGTCAATTAATAATCATTTAACCTACTTCAGGCTTGCTTTCCTCATTTATATTAAGGGAGTAAGTAGGATGGACAGGTGAGTGTAATATCCATTCTGCCTTATTTCGGTGTTCAAAGTATCAAATGGGGACTTTCGGCCAAGATGGAGGTGTAGGTGGACACACTGTGCCTCCTTGCACAACCAAAATTAAGGACAACAAGGATTTAGAAACAAGAAAACCACCAGAACTGAGAGAAAATTGAACTGTACAGAGGTCCAACAACCATTCATCCAGACTGGTAAGAGGGGTGGAGACGTGACAGGAGGAAGCAGAGGTTGGTGGACCCGGGCACTCAGGTGGCAGCTGGTAGACCCAGGTGGCGGCTGGTGGACATCCAGGCACGGGTGGCAATGGGCAGACCCAGTGAGGCTGGGCAAGGGGGCTGGCTGACCAGGAAATCCCACATTTGCGTTCAGATAATCCAAGGCCAAAAGGAGGAGTGAGACAGGCCTTGCAACCCAGGGCCCCAGCACTGGGAAATAAAACCTAAAAACACCAACTGAAAACACTTGTGGGGGTTGAGGTGCCAGGAGAGACTCCCAGCCTCACAGGAGAGTTTGTTGGAGAGACCCACAGGGTCCTAGAACATGCACAAGCCCACCCACACCGAAATCAGCACCAGAAATGTCCAATTTGCTTGTGGGAAGTGGCAGGGAGGACTGAAGAATGGGAAAGAGGGAAGCAAGCACCATTGTTCCCTCTCAGACCCCGCCCCCACATATAGCCTCACAACCCAGCAACTGGGCTGCCCTGCACTGGGAAACACCTAAGGCTTTGCCTCTCATACAAAACAGGCACAACGAGACCAAAAAAAAAAAAAAAAAGGGCTCAAACAGGAGAACAGATCAAAGCCTCAGAACCAATTCATCTAAGTGACCAAGAAATAACTAACATAACAGATGCACAGTTCAAAGCAGTGATGATCAGGATGCTCAAAGAATTGGTTGATTTTGCTCACAAATTAGATGAAAAAATGAAGGCTACAATAAGTGAAATACAGAAACACACACAGGGAACCAATAGTGATGGGAGGAAAACTGGGACTCAAATCAATAGAGTGGACCAGAAGGAAGAATCAAACAACCAAACAGAAAACAAGGAACAAACAAGAATTCAAAAAAAATGAGGAGAGGCTGAGGAACTTGCAGGACATCTTCAAATGTCCTAACATCCAAATTATAGGGGTACCAGAAGGGGAAGAAGAAGAGCAACAAGTGGAAAACTTATTTGAACAAATAATAAAGGAGAACTTCCCTAATCTGGCAAAGGAAATAGACTTCCACAAAGTCCAGGAAGCTCAGAGAGTCCCAAAGAAGTTGGACCCAAGGAGGAACACACCAAGGCACATCGGAATTACATTAGCCAAGATGAAAATGAAGGAGAGAATTCTAGAAGCAGCAAGGGATAAGGGCACAGTCACCTACAAAGGAGTTCCCATCAGACTGGCAGCTCATTTCTCAAAAGAGACCTTCCAGGCAAGAAGGGGCTGGAAAGAAGTATTTCAAGTCATGAAAGGCAAGGACCTACATCCAAGATTGCTTTATCCAGCAAAGCTTTCATTTAGAATGGAAGGGAAGATAAAGTGCTTCTCAGATAAGGTCAAGTTCAAAGAGTTCATCATCACCAAGCCCTTATTATATGAAATGTTAAAGGGACTTACCTAAGAAAAAGAAGATAAAAATTATGACAGTAAAAAGACAGCAAACACAGATATTAACAACTACACCTAAAGCAAAAGCAAACTAAGCAAACAACTAAAACAGGAGCAGAAACCCAGAAATGGAGATCACATGGAGGGTTAGCAACAGGGGAGTGGGAGGAGGAGAGAGGGGGAAAAGGTACAGAGAATAAATAGCATAGATGGTGGATAGAAAATAGACAGGGGGAGGACAAGAATAGTGTGGAAATGTACAAGCTAAAGAACTTATGACTTATGGACATGAACTAAAGGGGGGCAATGTGGGTGGGAGGGGATGTGCAGGGTGGAGGGGGATGAAAGGGGGGGAGTGGAACAACTGTAATAGCATAATCAAATATATTTTTTAAAAAGGTATCAAATGGCATATGGGCCAAACACTTTGACATCCTTTAATTTTCATACAAATTATAGTTATTGTTATTCTTATTTTCAGAGAAACAGCATAATAATTAAGTTTATAAAATGGCTTGCTAATGAATTAGTGATACTCTCTCTAGGAGTCCAGTTTTCTCACTTCTAGAACACTACCCTTTCACATTAATGTGCTTGACATCATGAATATTTATATGAGGAACCTAGGAAAAGGTGAAAGGAGAAAAACTGAACAGGACGAACGTATAGCAAGTTAATAATGTATGACTATGGAACCTAGAAGTTCAGAGTAGAGGGAAAGGTGAAGTGCAATAAACATGTAATAATATCTATAAACTTCCCAGTGAGGTTTTCAATGAGCAGTTAGACATCTGAATTGTGATTATGTTGGGTACTTGGGATATAACCATAATAGAGAAAGGAGAAGGCATCTAGTTTTTGCTTTGCACCATTTCTGACTTTTTGTTAAAAGAGAAAAATATATACAATACAGGAAAATAAGAAGAAAGATATGAGACTATCACAGACCTAGATGTATGAGATGTCACCTTGACTTACAATAGACACTATTTTTAATGTGTATACTTATTTTTGAGAAAAAAATACATAAAAAATATGTGGTTTCCACAACAAAGACTGTTGAATATGCCCAACCCTCAATCAGGGAAATGAATGAATGAATGAATACATATATACATACATACGTACATACATAAATAGGTGGTCAATATGGAAAAAAGAAAGTGCTTACCAACCTACATCCCAGCATAACAGTCCCCACTTGACACTACCTACCATGTTGTTATCTTTTCTATTTGTCCTGAACTTCCTACCATTTCCACACCCACATTTAGGCCATAAATTGCACATGAAGTTAGGGATATACCTAGCTGAGGGTACAACACAGGTGCTTTGGTTTCCAAAAAGTATTATCTATGCTGAGAGAAAACATGATCAACATAATTGAGAATATACCTGGTATCAATCCCTACAATCATTGCAAGTTCTTTGAATATGTTTCTTGAAAAAACACCCAAATCATAATCACCTTTGCATCTGAATGTGGCAATGTGGCTCTTTTAAGTAGAAATTGTTAGTTTGTAGTCTATACTGTAGTCTATATTGACTCTGTTTAGTTATCCAAAAACATTAAAATTTTGTGATGACTTTTCTCGCAATCATGACTCTTGGCTATGACTATGTTTAATTGAGAAAAGTAGAGAATTATTATTTGCCAAGATACTGTGGACCCCACAAATCTAGTGACAGAGCAGTTTCAGCATTTTCCTATTCATATCAATTATCTGTTGCCACAATAATGTTGTGAAACAAATAAGCAGGAAGCTTTAGTGGCTTATAGCAGTAAACGTTTATTTAGTTCACAGGTTTGCAAGTTTGATGGGTTAGTCTGGGCTCAACCACATAACTCCTGTAGTCTCTCAAATGTAGTCTCTCAGTGTAAACACCTGCACATCTGAGGCTCTGCTGGGTGCAAGCTTGGGACTTCCACATCTGGATGTTGAGTGTAAGTATCTGGGTGTTGGCTGGAGCAACTCAGCTGTGCTTCATGCATCTCTCACCTCCCTCCAGCAGGCTAAACTGACTGTGTTATCATGGCAAAGGCAGAGGAGTGAGCAATATACTCAACCTTTTTTTATTGTTGTTCAAGTACAACTGTCTCCATTTTTACCCCACCACGCCCCCTGCTACACCCATCCCCACCTCCCACCCTCAATCATATCCCCCTGGTTTTGTCCACATGTCCTTTATACATATTCCTTGATGGCCCTTCCCCTATTATCCCTCTCCCTACTCCTCTCTGGCTAAGTGAAATAAGCCAGGCAGTGAAAGAGAAATACTATATGATCTCACCTAAAAGTGGAACCTAATCAACAAAACAAGCAAGCAAGCAAAATACAACCAGAGACATTGAAGTAAAGAATAAACTCAACATTTTAAATAAAGTACCAGTAACTTTGAAGTCACATGGCAAAGGGATGTATATGTAGAAAGGGATGTGTATGTAGAAAGGGATGTGTATGTAGAAAGGGATGTGTATGTAGAAAGGGATTGCAGAACTAGGCCTGTTTATGCAATCTTTTTGTTTGAACGTCTCACTAGCACAAAGTGAGGCATAGCTTTTTTATTTCTAAGTGTTTAGCTATCCTGTGAAAGTAAGCTAATTTCTATATATGTTAACTAACTTCTAATACATTCTCTTGTATAGATATACCATGGCCATTCTTAGATAAATAACTTCACAGGTCTCTGGAGGTCTCTGTACCTGGTCTAATTGGAATATCCATATATTGATCATTCCCAACCATCTTCATCCAGTTCACTTCCTTACCCACCCTGAACTCTGTTTAGCTGTCTAAATGTTTCTCAGCTTCCTCAAACTGACATTTCCATGACTAATTTCCTCATTCTCCACCACACCATTACTGATCAATCTCTTCTATATTCCTTATCCTCTTTGCACTATAACTCATCCCATCATGCACCAGATCAACTAAGCCAGAGAAAGTGAGCTCTCTTCCTGTCCATCCTATCCCTACACTTTCAAATTTTTATGTCCTATAATTGCTACCTTTAACATTTCTTTAATATTTATCTTATGTATATCTTCTTATATATCTATTCCTACCAGCTCAATCTTAGTTCACACTTCACCTATATTCCTGTACTGATATTGTTTACTTCCTTTTTTATTCTAATCTGTCCCAAAATGATCTTTCTAAAACAAATATTGTCACAGGACATCCTAGCTTATACATCTTCAGTGATACTCCAATGCCAATAGAAAATAAAATGTGTTATAAGCCCTTCATGAAATAACCTCTTCTTCTCCCCATCAGTCAGTTACCCCTACTTTATAGTAATACTAATTTAGAATAGTTGGTCTTGTTTTCACAAGCCCGACTAATTGTACTCATATACCTCATTTGATCTAAATGTTTCACATATGCACACAAATCACACACACACACTTAAACACACACATGCTGGCACACACACACCAGCTGGTGTATAGTGTAATCATTAAAAGCACAGAATCTGAAAAGAGGAAGAGCTGAGTTTAAATCCTGCCTACATCCCTTACTAGCCATGTGAAAATTTATGCATGTGAGCTTAACTATTTAACATGATCACATTAACTGAATAATAATCTATTTGTGTAAAAATATATTAATACCAGCACCTAGGACTTGTGATGTGGCGTAATGAAAGCAGTATATTAGACAATTTTAGTTTGGTACATAGCATTTAATAAATTCTCAAACACCTCTCTGTTCATTGCAGCATTACTTACAAAGCCACAGGATGGAAGTAAACTAGGTGTCCATCAATAGATGAATAAAGCAGATGTGGTACACATATATGATGGAGTATTTGGCAATAAAAAAGAAGTCTTGATATTTGCAACAACATGGATGAACCCAGAGGTTATTACACTAAGTGAAATTAGTTAGTGTAGGAGACCATTCTGCGTGGCATGGGCCCAGCTCCCACTCGAAGATGCACAGGACCCACGCCCACGGATAGGTTCTCCTGTGGGGAATCAGGCCTGCACTGTGCCTGGACTACTGTGAGACTTGCTTTTGCTGAAACTCCCTCATACTGAATTGAGACAGCAAGTGCTTACTGTAACTTCCTAAAATCCATGCTAAACCTTGCAAGGACCAGCCTAACTGGTCCAACCACTCTTCCCTTTTCACTTGCAAATATCCTTCTTCTGTGATGTGATTAGCAGCATGATCTCCTTTGTTGTCTGTAAAAAGTAACCACCTAAAGCAAACCTGTGCATAGTAAATAAGGACCATAATGTAAGGTGCAAAGAAACCCAATAAAGGCCGGTCACAGCAAGGGCCAAAGCTTTTGCTCCCTTTGAGAGAAAAGCCATGCTGTCCCCTTTCCTCCACCAGACTTGGTAGTCCGTGTGAATGTCTCATGCCTCACCCACAATGTGGTGGACCCCAAGAGCCAGGATCCGCATCAAGTTAGAGAAAGAAATATCACATAATTTCACTCACATGTGGAATCTAAAGGACAAAATAAACAAATAAAATAAAACCAACTTATAGAAACAAACATCAAATTGTTCGTTGCTAGAGGGGAGGGGCAGAAGGAGGGATGAGAAAGTAAAACTGCATACAGCAAATAATATTGTTTTGAGTTTGCACAGTGACAGACGATTACTAGTCCTAGTGTGGTAATAATATTGGAGGTATATAAAGTCTTGAATCACTCTATTGTACATCAGAAACTAATGTAATATTGTATACTGACTATACTTACATACAAATAATAATAAATATCAATGAATTAATTGTTGGCCACATATATGTCAGGTTTCAGTTCAAAAAGTATCTCCTGTCTGAAATCCCTCCTAAATAACCTGGAGTCCCTTTTTCACTCTGGTCTTTATACCTCCACTACAGTCTGTGTAGAGCTTTATCATAACAGGTGTAACTCATCAGTGCATTTATTGATTTACATCAGTCTCCCGTTTTTAGACTATTCTCACCTTATTTAGAGACTTACTCATCTTTTAAATTATAACATGTGATAGTAGATTTTATGTTTAAATTAGTTTACAGACAGGTAGTATAAAAAGTTTCCAGGTGAAAAGAAAACTTTATTACACATATACCCTCCGTGCATATAATATATTCTCTTAATATTAAGTAGAATAAGGTTTAATTCTTCTCAACCTTATTAAAAAATATTCCAGGAAATATGCCACACACTCCTTTTCAATCAATAATTTCTTCTTAGAGCTCTACCCAGATGTATAAAAGGACTTAGGGTAGCCAGTCTTACAGAGTATCTGCCAAAGCCAGCTCTCCAGATGATATGGAATTTATTGATAATGATAGCATGGAAGTGTTAATGCTGTACTAAATTTTCTTATACTCGATAAACCAAAAAAAAAAAAAGAAAGAAAGAAAGAAAGAAGGAATGACCACTCTACCCTGTTGTGCCCTGATTATTTGTAATTCACAATTTATAATGAATGGGCCAAGTGCGAAAATAAGAGTATTATTTCCTTGAGGAGTACTGGCCAATCATTAAAAATTTTATTCTAACCTTAGAGATAATCCTTTTGATTCCTCAATGATATTATTCACAATGAGGAAACACACCAAAAGAAAGGGAGAAATTTAAAATACATTTTAATAGACACAATATATCATATTAACTATTCATTGATTTTATTATACTTCAGATACAATCCAGGGTCTCTGTGTAAGAGTAGCCAGACTCCTAAGCAAAACAGAAGAACGTGATATCATGTCTTTGGAATTTCACCTCTTTGAATGGTCTGTTTCCCTCCTATCTTTCCTGTGACATAGTAGATACTCCTTTATCACATGTTAAGATCAGAATATATCATCTGAGAATATTTAACAATGAACGGTTCTGGAGAACTGACTACAACCCTGACTTTTATCTATACCTATTGTCTCCTGCTGAACTGAAGTTGTCAGAAACTGACCAGCAGAATAGATGGTGTCTTGACTTGCGTATTCTAAACTTATACAATCATACTAAATTGGTAGTGACTCTTCAACACAATTAGAGGAAAAAACAGAGAATAAAGGCATTTAAGAGACGCACAGAAGTAAATAAATAAAAAACAGCTATGAGAAAGTAGGCATGAGTTATCAGAAGCTATGAGATAAAAATAAAAAACCAAGTGAACACAAATAGAAACAAAGAAATACACGGAACAGTAAAGTGCCCAGAAAGGGGGGCAATGGCCCCTTGCCTCTGATGAGGCAAAAAAAATTTCTGGGAACACATACAGACTTCTTGAGGCCTAGATATTTGATTGCTGAAGCAGTTTCTGGGCTTTCCTTCTTCCCCTACAAACCTACAACGAACTTCCCTGATGATTATAGATACAAACGTATTTGTTTTTTACCACCTGGAAGTACCTTAATAATGCAGTGAGAAAGCATACAGAAGATACACACGTTTGTGGCAGAAAGAGTTTGCAAGTCTATTTTTCTCTGGAATCCAACTAGGATCAAGGCTCTGAGCTCTTAACCCCCAGAATCACATCTATCTGCTCTACCTCTTTCATCTTACTGTTAATACACTGTTCACTCTTATTTTCCCCATCATGGGCCAATGTGTTCAAGTATTATTTAGCTTACCAGAAAAGTGTGACTTATTAAAATAATATCATCTCTCTCAGGTATGCAAAGGTCCTCTTAGTTCATTAACATAAGTCAGAACAAGTGTATTATACCACTAACCATAAAAACCAATGTCTAAACAAAAATACTAATAAGATGGTCTCTCTGTAATATACTTTACCCAACCAGTATTTGCTTTTCTGTTAACTATTAGACTTTAACCAATTGATATATCCTGCCTTGAAAACATCCAGAATGTTCAAAGACATGATTTTTTCACTTCTCCCAGAATCATCTTCTACAGGGTTCAGCACAGAGTAATTAACCAACAATGATGCACAGCGTCTTTTCCACCTTACACTATTGGCCAAAGCAGTTATTAAGCCTGTTTAGGCTGGAAGTAGAGAAAGAGACTCCACCTCTTGAGGAATGTGGCAAAATCACACATCAGGAAAGCACATAGAATGGGAGATATGGTTGTCTCCATCTTTCAATTAGTCTCCAAAATTAGAATATAAGCACAAATACATTTACAAAAAAATCTTCCATGCTCGCTCTATCCCATACTTGGCACACAGTGGATATTTTTACACATTTTATTTTCTAAGCAAGCTTTGAGATATTTCTAGTTCTGAGAGGCAGTATACAAAAGGTAGAGGTTTATTCCTTCTTTTGGCTGAAAAACAGATGAGAGGATGTTACTACGTATAAAAAGTTTTAAAATATTACTTGCAATAAGGTTATTATCTACCTCATGATTTCCCTCATGGGAGAAGAAACTTCTATTCTGGGCACTTGAGCCTCTAAAATCCTCACTTAGTAAATACATTTTCATTATTATATGACTTAATTTGATTTCTGGGTATAGAAAATGCATATGCTTAACCTGAGGTATCTCCTCAGAGGATGTACAGAGTTTATTCTTAAAAGGT
The DNA here is from genome assembly GCA_039655065.1 of Glossophaga mutica. Taxonomy (NCBI): domain Eukaryota; kingdom Metazoa; phylum Chordata; class Mammalia; order Chiroptera; family Phyllostomidae; genus Glossophaga; species Glossophaga mutica. The sequence continues at coordinate 78,495,389 of CM077303.1, read as the reverse complement.
CCAGGTAGCACTTTCTTCAGATAAGTTTGTGTTCAGTGAATGGAGGTGGGCAAGAAACAAACATGCAAACAAAAACAGCCTTCAATACTCTGGATAAAGGACCTCATTTCAATTGTTGCCAAGGAGACCTTGTCTGATGCTTTCGTCTGTGCTCAACATGCATTGGCTCATATTCATCACTATTGACAGTCTCGTATGTGTCACTGTCCAGCAAAAATCCTATCTGTTACTATTAATAAGCTACCCTTTGCCATATTGATTAGCTGCTTATCTGAACTTTACAGACAACAACCTCCCTGCTTGTCTCAGAAGCCTTGTATTACTCAGATCGGTACCTCTCTTTGCTTCCCACTTTCATGATTTTAAGTACAAACAGCGTTGACTTTAGATATTTTCTTTGTACATTTTCTGTGTCTTAGCACATACCTGTCACAGTATTAACTCTCAGATGACCAAACTCTATTCCCTCTATACCCTCCAGTGCTCTCTGAAAGTTGGGTATAGATCTACCTAACCTGAAAATGGCAGTAATGTCCTGAGCTAAAGTGAAATGTCTCTAAACATGCACTGAAAAAATTTTATAAGAACATATTTCTGAAACCAAGGGGGAGCGGGAGGGAGTGGAAGGACTGAGAAAAAAGGAAAAAGGACTCATGGACATGTACAACAGTGTGGTGATTGCTGGGGGGAGGGCAGTATAAGGGGACTAAATGGGGCCCTGGCTGGTGTGGCTCGGTGGATTGAGTGCCAGCCTGTGAACTGAAGGGAACTAAATGGTAATGGAAAAAAAGACAATAAAGATAAAAATATATAAAAATAGGCCTGATATATACACATAGAATAAAGGAAACATTTTATTTACCAAACATAAAATTAGAAGAAAAAGCTCCCATACCACATTCAGTTCAAGTTGCCGCTTCTTATTGAGGATACTATTATAGATTCTTTGCTAGAATGTTGATTTCTAGAATTGTTCACTGCTAGCAATTCACATAAAATTCCAGAAGTATGTCATATGAGATTTCATCAAATATAAGAGTTAATCAGATTCTTTTAATTCTTTGAATACGTTTTCTCAAAATAACACATACTATTCTTAAGAAAATGAGTTCTAAAATATGATCAAAGGAATAATAAACTGTTCCCCATGGAAACACAAAGGTTCTAGCAAGTACCTTTCCAATTTATATAAACAGAGATAAATAGGTTAATTTTGTTTAGTGTTTTTTTAATGATTTTCAGCCAAGATATCATTTATTCTAATGTTTTTTTATTAAAAGTATGTTTCCTCAAGACAAAGAAATCTCATAGTATCACTGGCATGAGTATGTTATGTAAAATTGAATTATATTAGCCAGCATTCCTCTAATTACCATTTTTTAAATGGGCATCCATTTCTCAACAACAATATTAGAAAATAATTAATACCTTCAGGACAAGGACCTGAACTTTATGCAAATATAGATTAGAGAAGTCCAAATTATTTTTTAATGAGCTATATGTATTATGTCTCCCTATCTAGAGTTCATCTGGACCATGGCATTAAATAAGCTTAGAGTTAATTAAGCGTATTATAACTATTCCTGGCTTCTGCATTTATTATTAATCCACCAGCTCAGAGGCACTCAGCAAACATGGAAATACTTTATCAATGCCCCAGTCCAAAACACCTTGATATATTCCAATCCCATTTATACTCCTGGGATAATTCTAGAAGCTCAAACCTATTGGACCCTTTTCAAAATCCATTACTTTTCTATTTATATAAATATGAATTTCAGGAATAGAGGAGGCTTTCTTTGTAGATGTTGATTTACATTAATAAGAGCTGTAGTCAAACAATTGCTCTCAAGCATATGCACACATGAAGGTACGCTATCTCTTGCTGCAGAGATATTGGCTCAGGCATCAGCAGATTAAAGGAACAGATTTGCCTCATATTTTAGCATGCTAAATTGAATACAAGTCATAATAGAAAACCTCAACCTATAAATGAAATCAGAAGAGCCTTTCTAATTTTCACAAAGAGAATGAGAAAATCAATCTTTCAGTTAAAAAAATAAAATCCGCAGACCACTCATTAATAGCTGATCATATTTTGGTAGCAGCAAACTAATTTAACTTATACCTACTCAGGTTGTTAGTTAGAAGAGTAAACCCTTTTGTAACTAATCCTATAAAAATTTACCCCAAATTTGAAATAAATATCATTTATATGAGATGATCTTATGGGAGAAAGCACCATGAATATCTACAGAAAAGCAATAGACATTCATTTCTATTAGAGACTCAGCAGGGGAAAAAGAAAGCGCAGACTCAAGGTGTATTTTCCATGGATCTGGTTCACATTCTATCAATCATACGCCCAAAAGCTATATTTCCACAGCTGTGTCAAAATCCTATGTAGGAGAATAATTTGACATCTTAAGAGTTATCTTTCCAGTCTCTTCCATGTAATTTTGTGATATAATAACAAACTTGGGCACCCTAGACAGGGGGTTGGATATAAAAAAAGCAATGGATTTTGGATTCAGACAAGCTAAGCATAAATGCAAGCACTACCATTCACTACATGAATTACCTTGGAAAATCAGTTAACTTTTCTGAACCTCAGCTCTTTCCATAGCAAAGAGAATTCATTACCCAAACAGAGCCACTGAAGGAAAAGGATCCAGCACCTGTCCTGGAAGATGAGTAGGCAATAATTGTTGGTTTACTCATCTCCCTTTATGCATTACCACCACTTTCTAATTGTGTATGCTATTAGTTGCTACTCAAAAACTTTGGGTTCCCTCATAATTTGAGTTTTAATTTCTTTATATTCTACTTTACCCTTAGGTGTTCACAAAATTTTACTACATACTCTATCATTTGAAACTCCTTGAGATCTTCTCTCCACAACATCTCATTCCACTCTTCTCCTAGATCTAGGGGCAAAAAACCCTAACAATGGCCAAAGGAATCAACATGACTAGATTTTTTCACTAAAAGGTACAGCTTCTGTCAGGAAGAATAAAGAAATATGAAAGATAGCTGAAACCAACTAAACACACTATTTGCTCTCTTGAATCACTTTTCTCTTGAAATACTTTCCTTATAATTCCTTGTGGCTGGCAGGCTCCCTTCCCTGTTGGGAACAAAAAATTATTCTCCACACCCACAGCCCTAGAGGAAGAACCTAGGAAAATGTAACCAAAAAGTAAACTGCTAAGGCCTGGTCAAGACAGTCCTCATGATATGTATGAAGTACAGGTTTGTTCTTCAAAGGGCGAGACCCATAGCATTTCAAAGACAAATGAGTAATTCATTATTTTTATTTTCATGAAATTATATATCTGTGCAAGACAGGTCATGATGGGCAAGGAGGGCTGCAACTGCTGTGTCAGACAAAAAGGAGGTTCAGAGGTTCAAATCCTGTTTCTACATAACTATCACTATACCCAAAATAGTTATAAATGTAGGCCAGCTTTCTTGAGTTATATACAAAATACTTTACAATATTATAAAATATAATTTTATTCTTTGAACCATAAAGATTTAATACCTCAGAAAGAATGTTCTTCTCTTCCAAAATTGAGTATAAAATATCTAATCATATAATTCGTAATGGCTCTCTTATAACACACATTCAGATAATTATTTATGAATATTAAATCAGTGTGGTAGCCTGAATAATAGGTCCCCCCAAATACCCATGTTCTAATCCCTGGAACCCATGAATATTATTTTATATGTGATTACATATCTTAAGTTAGGGAGATTATCTTGAGTCATCCAAATAGACCCTAAATGTAATCATCAGTGTCATATGAAGGAGGCAGAGGGAGTTTACAGAAGAAGAGCAGGTGCTGTGACTATGCTGCTGGCATTGAAGATAGAGGAAGGAGCCATGGTCCAAGGAATACAAGGGATGCATTTCTAGAAGCTATTTAGAAAAGGGAAAAACAGATTCTCCCATAGACCTCCTTAGGGAGTATGGACCTTACTGATACCTTGGTTGGCCCAGTTCCGGGGGTCCCATTTTTGAACTCTTGCCTCCAGAAATATGAGAACTATAGTTCTGTTATTTTAAGCCAATAAATTAGTGGTAATTTGTTATAGCAGCCATAGGAATCTAATACAATCACGATGTCTAACTGAATAGAAACTTGCTGAGGATCAAATAATTTGAGGATGAATAATCAAATAATTGGGGATGAACACAAACTAAAGCTTTTCCCCAATTGTCCAAATGTAGCTTGTGTTATGTATTCCTACAGTGAAGCATAATCCCCTCTCACTGCATGTCTTGCATACTCTGGGATTAAATGATTTAGTTATCTTTCTTCTCCACAAAACAAAATGTCCATGAAAGCAGGGTTCATATCTGCCTTTGCCATTTAGCTTTTGGATAATCCTGGCTGGGAGAAGTGGGGCAAAGCAACCCAGCCCCTCTCCCAAGCAGCCCTTGAGCCAGAATAGGAGGAGTGAAGCTTCTCTTTTACATCTATTTATTTTGTATGTGTATATTTGTGTGGAGGAGATTGTTTATTGCTTTATTTTTTAAAGATTCTTCAGTATTGTATAGGGTTTCTGTTCACATTCCAGCCTCCCCATTATCCTGAACTCAGGGACACACACAGGAAAAGTTCAAGCAGCAATAACAAGATTTATTAAAGCCAAAGTACACTCTCAGAGGGAGAGAGGGTGAGCCAAAGGCTCCAGGAGCAAACTGCCCCAATATCTCTGAGATCTTTGTGTGAGCTTTCTTACATTCTTTTGGACTAGGAAAAGAGCAGGTTTATTTTGAACTATTCAATCCCTGAAAACAGTGGGGTCATTTTTAAACTATCCAATCTGATCTCTGATTACCTTTGGGTGTTGTCCTGCTACTTTGGCTCTTTACCCACAATTATCTAGGTTTGCTGATGGTGTGGGAGAGGGTTCAAAACCACAATGCTACTTTATTATAAACAGAGTATAATGGAGAGGTGGTCCCTTTGAGGTGACTTGTGTATGGGTCTGTGCATGTGCTAACAGTAGGCATTTCTCTCTGCCCCTACTTCCCCCAGTCTCTGGAGGTCCACAGTTTTTGCTCAAGCCTGTCAGGATAGCAGACTATATTAGTTACTCCCCAGAGTGACCACAAAGCTTTTTATTGGCCTAGTTAGAAGTCTTGTTCTGTTGCTTCCCAATTTCCCTTGCTCATGTCTAATAAGCTGCTTACTCTTAACACCTTGTTCATTTCTTTATTCTTTAAGTCAAGCACAGTGGCTGACATGTAACATTATCTGGTATTTTTCAAAAAGATGAATAAGTGAGAGAATGAAAGAATAAATTATTTAATAATGGTGCCAAACAGAGAAACAAGGTGATATGGCATAGGAAAAAAGACCCTTACACCTCAAATTCTTATCAAATTGTCAGTCAGTGTAGGGAGCTAAAATCAACTAACTCAGAAGATTGTTTTCACATTTTTCTTGGTCACCTTTGTTAACTTTTAAGAAGCAAAACACAACAATGCAGCCAGAATGAAACCAAAGTTTTACATAATTCATAAATTTCTAAAAAGACCTTCCTTAAATAATCACAAAAATATAAGCATTTATAGATAAGCACAGGATAAAACTAACAAATCATTAAAGCTATCTATTGACTCATTTTGTGCCATTTAAAATTAACTTCACTGTATTATATGTTATAGAGATATTATTGTTTCACCACTATATTGTGTTATTGTATATACTCTAAACAATGATCCTTAGTAACAAATGACACACACAATACTATTTATATGTATTGTACTATACTACATTTTAGAGAAGCCAAGAATCAGTAGTCGAATTCAAGAAGGAATTCCTAACTTCAGAGATAAATCATTTATATGCCCCAATTGGTTCTATTCTCCTTCTCTACACAGGAAAATCAGAACACTCACTAAAGCTTTCTCCTTTAGAATAAACAGCTTCAACAATGGAGTTTTCTTTAAAACACACTCACACGTGTAGAAATGTGAAATCCTGCATTGAAAGCCCCTGGATCACCTGTCTGATAGGCTTATTTGTCCAGTGAATTGCCTGTTACAAGTACTCATAATGCCCCATAGCAAGGACTAGGTTTTTTCCCTCTTAGTAACTTTAATCTAACATATGTGAAAACCTTACATTTGTAAAAGTTTTTAGTATTCCTGTATGCATTTTAGTCATAGCAAATTTAATAGATATGTATCTCAAACAAAATGTTTCCTCCAAACAGAGTATTTCCTGGGATCTTCCACACCTGTTAATCTGAAAGTAAAATTTGTATCTGAAACTGTTTTTTATTTTTATTTGAGAAGTTTTGTGCAGCTATTCAAGCTAGTATGCTAATATGAAAATCAAATATCATTTACTCCAAAGGGAAATTCATTTTTGTAATAACTCACATTTCAAAATGTAGGGAAATGCATCTCTCCATATTTAGATTCCCTTTACAAATATTTGTTCTATGTCACTAAATTCTAGTCTCTAGTTTGGAAGCTATGTATTAATATGAATATACAAGTAAACTGGAGCAACAGAGTCATTCATTGTAAACCAATACTAATACTAATGTCATTAGTATCTTACACAGAACTTCTCAAATTTAATATACAGTAATATATAACATAGTACAGGGCCAAAAAATCCTAATTAAAATGTTAATAGGTATATTTACCACTATAAATATATGTAAGTCCAAATGAAGTAAATTCTCACTTGCATATAATATATAAAAATATTCCTGCCTCAGTATAACCAAAGCTGAAATTGAAAATATTTCCAGTACAGAATCTGATTTCAAACATTACCAATGCTTCAACAACAGTAATCAACAAAACAAACAAACAAGCATAATATAACCAAAGACACTGAAATTGGAAACAGGCTGACAGTGACCAGAGAGGAGAGGGGAGGGAATTTCAGGGGAAAAGGGGAAGGGTTTACAGGAACAAGTATAAAGGACACATGGACAAAAACTATGGGTGGGGGGGTGGAAATGGGAGGGAGGTGGGGAAGGCTGGGTTGGTGGGCTGAGGTGGGAGTAAAAGACAGAAAACTGTACAAGATCAACAATTAAAACTAAAAATTTTTAAAAAAAGAAAATGTAAGAAATTGCAGTTTGAAAGGTTTCTAGTTCATATTACAAATACATATATATAAAGGTTTTTTTCTCTTTCTGTTTTACAAGTTTCCCTAATTTCCCCATTACCCCTAAAAAGGAAATGTGAGTTTTGTCCTAATGTATATTATAAATATTTTTTAAAAATAAATGAAATCATGTTTAATAGTATTTGGGATGATTTTTTAAAAAATGATTTTATTTATTTATTCTTACAGAGAAGGGAAGGGAAAGAGAAAGAGAGGGAGAGAAACATCAATGTGTGGTTGCCTCTCATGCACCCCAACTAGAGACCTGGCCCACAACCCAGGCATGTGCTCTGACTGGGAATTGAGCCAGGAACCCTTTGATTCGCAGGCCAGCACTCAATCCACTGAGCCACACCAGCCAGGGCCTATTTGGGATGTTTTAAACACATGTTTCAGAACTCTTTAGGACAGTCCTATCACTACATTTCGTTGACTCCAAAAATGCACAAATTTTCATATTTTAGTATGTTTTATATCAGCACAAAACTTACAATCAGTGAATTTCATCACTAGAGAAGTTTTTATTAGTGATACATAATAATGGTGCATCTGACAGTTGATATCATCTTAGAATAATGAAATGTAGTAAATTATTTGGCAAATAAGATAAAGCAAATATATATTTTAATTTCTTTCATTATGCCATGCAGTATATAGGAAAATTAATCATAAACCAGAATCAAATATTAAGAAGTTATAACAGCATTACATGTTAATTAATGTACTAAATAAATGTTAGATAATTTTGTGCAAAGTGTAAAAGAAAAGTAATGGCATATAAAAATATGTAGGGCAATATCTACCTATGTCCAGTCCTTAAATCTGAAAGCATGTTTATAAATTAGACATGGAAAAAACTATGTGGTACGTTCATTTTGCTACCAAAACAATTTAGTAGATTCAACTTTTTCACAGTTCTAAAAATCATACTGTAGATTAGTACGTATCTAAGAGAAATTTTTCGTGTTTATTTACAAAAAAAGTATTTTTATAACACCAGTAGTTAAGAGAAAAGTAAGCAGGCATCAAACTTGCCAAGAGATTCTGGAGAATCATGGAAAGCTGCAACTTACCATAAACCTGTACCTAAGTCTTTTTGCCACATTGCCTCAAATCCTCAGATCCTTGATTGCTGTTAAAATGCTGTTATTATCAGAGATGGGTTTTCCTAAACTGCTACTAGCCATTAACGCCCTAGGATAAAATAATTTAAAAGATTGGTTAGCTATTAACAAACTCCCTAAAGAACTATGGCCAGAAATGCAAAGAAGATTCATATCAGAGTCTAACTTCAATCATTCAGTCAGGCTGAGAAATATCAATGAGTGATGCCAATGGGGGTTGAGCAATGTGAAGGTTCCAACTATAGTGAGATATGAATCCTGCTCTAAAGTATAGAACTACCATGACTTGCTACTGAAAATGAAAGAAAAATCATGGAATTGTAACCTTGACTTATTGATTATCTGCTAGAATGCTTCTTGTATTTAAGATCTTGTTTTTTGAGTGATAAGAATATCAAATTCTTTTCTCATTCTAAGGCATCATGGAATTATGACCTGGATATGTTTCCATTGAGGTCATAGCTTTACACAAGATGAATATCACTGAACACTAGCTGAAAAGAAGTTCTATAACCACAGACAGAAGAAACCACTTCACCATACTGGTAGGGAGTGCAGAGGAAGTGCAAGAGGGCTGGCTGGGCTCCCACCAGTGACAGCTGAAGTTCCAGAGGGATATTTCAGTGGCTCGGGGGTTCCTGCTGAGCTGGACTCCCAAACTATAGCATGCGGGACAGAAAGGAAACCAGATACCATCCAGCTGTGTAAAGCAGCAGGGTTTCTGCGAGGGAGAGACAGCTGGAGTCTCAGAGAGCCTCTTAAAGGCCAATGCAAAAAAATTCATTTGAAGTCACTTACCATGATCTCTGGCAGAAGGAGGGCATAGTGGACTATAGATACTTGAGAAGAGTCTGGGGTTGGTGGCTCTGGGGAGAAAACTGAAGGAACAGCTGTCAGGGTCCTGTGGTGACTCACTCCCCATACTGCAGGGGCCATCTTTCTCAGGGAGAGCACTCCTCTCCAAATGGCATCAGCATGAAGGGAAGCAATAGCCCCACCCACAGGAATTGTTCTGACCTACCCTATGATGCTTAAGCTGATTATAGCCTAATTAGTTTAAGAACAGATCAGTTTACTGATGTATTGGTTTTAACAACTAAAAAGGAAAATACAAAGAAACAGCCAAAATGGGAAGACAAAAATACAAACCCCAAATGAAAGAACAAGATAATTCTCCAAAAGAAGAACTAGATGACGTAGAAGAAAGCAAATTAACAGAGAGTTTAGAGTAATGATTATAAGAATACTCAACAGCATGAAAAAACCACAGAAATATAAAATAAGAGCAGTCAAAAATAAAGAATGCAGTAGCTGAAATAAATAATACACTGTAAGGAATAAATAGTAGGTTAGATGAAGCAGAGGACCAAATCAGGGATTTGAAGATAAGTTAAAATTAAAAAGCACCAAGGCAGAGGAGCAAATGAAAAGAGAATTTTAAAAAAAGAAGAGTTTAAGAAAAAAATGGGACATCATGAAGCTTAAGAACATACACGTCATGGGAATACCAGAAAGAAAAAGAGTGAACAAAGATTTGAGAGCCTATTTGAAGAAATAATAACCAAAAACTTCTCTAACGTGGTAAAAGAAAAAGACACACATGTGCAGGAAGCTCAGAGAATCCCAAACAAGTTGGACCCAAAGAGCCCTACAATAAGAAGCTTAAAATGACAAGGCTTAAACATAAGGAGAGACACAAGCAAAAAGCAAGTAGTTACATACAAGGGAGCATCAATGAGATGGGCATCTGATTACTCAAAAGCAACATTTCAGGCCAGAAGGCAGTAGTGTAAAATATTTAAGATGATGAAAAAAACAAGGACCTACAACCAACGTTGCTTTCCCCAATAAGGCTATCATTTAAAATGAAGGAGAAATAAGGAGCTTCCCAGAAAAGGAAAGCTAAGTGAGTTTGTTAACACCAAATCAGTACTGCAACAAATGTTAAAGGACTTACTTTAAAAACAAGAAAAAGAGAATGGGGAAAAAAACAAAGGAAAGCAGTCTAACAATAAAATGGCACTAAATATGTATCTATCAATAATTACCTTAAATGTAAATGGCACAAATGCTCTGACCATAAGACATATGGTAGCTGAATGGATAAGAAAACAAGAGCAATCTATATGTTGTCTCCAAGAGATACATCTCAGATCAAAAGATAAACACAGACTAAAAGTAAAGGGATGGAAAAAGATATTTCATGCACATGGAAAGGGAAAAAAAAAGCTGGAGTAACCATACTTATATCTGACAAAATAGACTTTAAAACCAAGGTTAAAGTAAGAGAGAAAGAAGGATACTTCACAATGATAAAGGGAACAATCCAACAAGGTAATATTACCTTAGTAAACATTTATGAACCCAATATAGGAGCTCCTAAATATGTAAAGCAAATCTTTCTCTCTTTATTTTTACGTATATTTTATTGTTTATGCTATTAGAGTCACCCCATTTTTTTCTCTCCTTTATCCCCCTCCTCCCTGTACTGCCCACCCCACCCCTTCAGCATTCCTTCCCCTCTTAGTTCATGTCCATGGGTTATACATGTAAGTTCTTTGTCTTCTCCATTTCCTATATTATTCCTAACCTCCCCCTGTCTATTTTGTACCTACTTACCTATTATGCTTCTTATTCCCTGTACCTTTTCCTCCCATTCTCCCCCTCTCCCACACCACTGATAACCCTCTATGTGATCTCCATTTCTGTGATTCTTTTCCTGTTCTTGTTGTTTGCTTAGTTTTTGTTTTTTAGGTTCAGTTGTTGATAGTTGTGAGTTTATTGTCATTTTCCTATTCATAGTTTTTGATCTTCTATTTCTTAGATAAGTCCCTTTAACATTGCATACAATAAGGGCTTGGTGATGATGAACTACTTTAACTTGACCTTATCTGAGAAGTGCTTTATCTTCCCTTCCATTCTAAATTACAACTTTGTTGGGTAGAGTGATATTGGATGTAGTTCCTTCCTTTCATAACTTTGAACACTTTCTAGCCCCTTCTTGCCTATAAGGTTTCTCTTGAGAAATAAGCTGATAGCCTTATTTGAACTCCTTTGTAGGTAACTCTCTCCTTTCTTCTTGCTGCTTTTAAGATTCTCTCCTTATCTTTACTTTTGGGTAACTTCATTAGGATGTGTCTTGGTGTGTTCTTCCTTGGGTTCAATTTCTTTGGGACAATCTGGCTTCCAGCCAGGATGGAGGTGTGGGCAGAAATGTTTCACTTTCTCAGACAACCAAAATAAGGATAAGAGCCAATTAAAAAAAAAAAAAAAAACAAAAAAAACACATCAACCTGAACTTCCAGAAAATCATTTGCATGGAATTTCAACAATGAAGTAGTTAAAGAAACATTCATCCAAGCTGGTAAAATGGGCGGAGATGAGCTGCCAGGGCGAAGAGGACTCAAGGCAAGACAAGGTGGCAGACTGCAGTGGCGATCCAATATCTGCATGCAGATAAGCTGGGAGGACCAACAGGGGAGTGAGACAGGCCATGAAACTAAGGATTTCAGCATGGAAAGCTAAAGACCCAAAACCCTTGGCTGTAAAAAATTTGTGGGGGTTGTAGCAGCAGGAGAAACTCCCATCCTCACAGAAGAGTTTGTTGTAGAGGCCCATAGGGTCCTAAAATATACACAAACTCACCAACCTGTGAATTAGCACCTGAAAGGGCACAGTCTGCTTGTAGGAAACAAGGGAAGTGAGCAAAAATGGGACAAGGGCAGAGCAAGAAGCATTGTTCTCTGTGGGTAAGGCAAATCTTGATAAAGGGAAAGATCAAAAGAAATAGTCATAGTCATAGTCATGGATTTTAACAGCCTGCTGACTTCCATGGATAGAACTTCCAGGCAGAAAAATCAACAAGGAAACAGTGGCCTTAAACAACCCACTAGATCAAATGGATTTAATTGATATCTTCAGAGCATTTTACTCCAAAGCAGCAGAATATACATATTTTTCAAGTTCATGTGGAACATTTTCTAGAATGGCAATGCATCAAGATCACACACCATGATCAAGTGGGATTTACTCAGGAAATGCAAGGTTGGTACAACATTCACAAGTCAATACATTTAATTCTCAACATAAAAAAATTGCAGGATAAAAACCAAATGATCATATCAATAGAGTCCAAAAAAGCATTTCATAAAATCCACCTATTTATGACAAAAACTCTCAGCAAAATGGGAACAGGGGGAACATACCCAAACATAATAAAGGCCATGTATGATGACAAAGCCAAGGCCAGAATCATACTCAACAGGCAAAAATTACAAGTGTTCCCCTTAAAATCAGGAACAAGACAGAGAGTCTTCTTTCAACTCTCTTATTCAACATAGTACTAGAAGTCCTAGCCAAAGCAATCAGACAAGAAGAAGAAATAAAAGGCATCACATCCTAATTGGGAAGGAAGAAGTAAAACTGTCATTATTTGCAGATGACATGATATTGTATGTAGAGAATCCCAAAGATACCACCAAGAAACTAGTGGAACTAATAACTGAATGCAGCAAAGTCAAAGGAAACAAAATTAATATTCAGAAATGAGTTGCATTTCTATATGTCCATAACAAACTAACAAAAGGGAAATTAAGAAAATAATACCATTCATAATTGCTTCAAAAATAATAAGATACCTAGAACAAACCTCACCAACAATGTAAAAGACCTATACTTGGAAAATTATATGATATTGGAGAAAGAAATTGAAGAAGATACAAATAAGTGTAATCATATACCATGTTGATAGATAGGAAGAATTAACATCATTAAAATATCCATGCTACCAAAAGCAAATTATAGATTTAATGCAATTCCTATCAAGATTATAATGACATACTTCACAGAAGAGAACAAATATTTCAAAAATGTGTACGGAACCACAAAAGGCCCTCTGGTTCCTTAGCAACAGCAATCTTGAAAAAGGAGAATGAAATTGGAGGAATCACATGACCTAATATCAAATTATACAATAAGGCCATAGTAATCGAATCATCATGTTACTGGCATAAAAACAGAAACACAGATCCATGGAACAGAATAGAGAGCCCAGAAATAAGCCCACACATTTATAGTCAATTAATATTTCACAGAGGAAACAAGCACATATAATGGGCTAAAGATAGTTTATTCAATAAATGGTGTTGGGAAAATTGAGCAGATACATGTAGAAAAATGAAACTAGATCACCTTCTTACATGACACACAAGAATAAATTCAAAATGGATCAAAGACTTAAATGTTAGACCCCAAATCATAAAAATCATAGAAGGAAACATAAGCAGCAAAATCTTAGATTGCTTGCACCAATTTTTATCAGATATATCTTCCCAGGCAAGGGAAACAAAAGAAGTAATAAATGAATGGGGCTACATCAAACTAAAAAATTTTTGCACAGCAAAGGAAATCATCAACAAAATAAAAAGACAACCAAAAGAATGGGAGAATATATTTGTTGATACATCTGATAAGGAATTAATATTCAAAATTTATAAAGTATTTATAAAACTCAACACCCAAAAAACTCAATCAGCCCAATTAAAAAATGGGCAAAGGACCTGAATATACATTTCTCCAAAGAAGACATACAAATAGACAACAGACATATGAAAAGATGATCAAGATCACTAATCATGAGAGGAATGCATATTAAAACCACAATAATACTGTCTCACACATGTCAAAATCACTATCATCAATAAATCAACAAACAACCAGTGCTGGCAAAGATGTGGAGAAAGGGGAACCCTTCTGCATTGTCAGTGGGAATGTGAATGGGTGTAGACACTGTGGAAAGCAGTATGGAGATACCTCAAAAAATTAAAAGTGGATCTGCCTTTCTATCCAGCTCTCCCACTTCTGAGAACACACTCGAAGGAACCCAAAACACTAATTTGAAAGAACATAAGCACCCCTATGTTCATTGCAGCTTTATTTATAATCACCAATATATGGAAGCAGCCCATGTGTCCATCTTGGATGAGTGAATAAAACAGCTATGGGACAGTTACACAATGGAATACTACTCACCCATAAAAAAGAAGAAAATTTTACCCTTTGCAACAGTATGGATGGACCTGGGGAACATTAAACTAAGTGAAATAAGCCTATCAGAGAAAGCCAAATACCAGATGATTTCTCTCATGTGTAGAATGTAATGAACATACTGAACAAACAAGATAAACAGACAGACTCATAGATGAAGAGCATATGACAACTAGTGGACGCTAAGGTTAAGGGGTGGAGGGATTGAGTAAAAAGAAAAAATGACTCATGAATATGGACAACAGTGTGGTGATTGCTAGGTGGTGGGGAGTGTACAGGCACTTAATAGTAAAGGAAAAATATATAATGAAGATTAAAGCAATAAATAAATTTCATTGAAAAAAACAAACTTACTTCTTATTTTCCTTACGGGTAAAAGAAGAAATATAAAAAGCCAATTTGGAGCTTGTGAAGCACTATTAAAAAACAATCACTCTAATTTTGAATAAAGACTCTATAACAATTTGAGCTACTAAAATACTTATCATGTGTAGCACTGCCAGATTTTTGTGGTCTTTAGTCTCAATCTGGCACCTCTAAAGTTCACACAGACTGTTTCAAAATGAAATTTTCAAAACAAAGAAAGATTAAATTTAAATATGTGGGTGAAGCTGAAGGTTCTGTCAATGGAAAAGATCTCCAAGAGAAACTGTGATCTTTAAGACGGCTACTGTTCAGCAACAGAACCCAACCAAAACAATGTTTTGGTCCAGAAGATGAAGCTGAAGCATTTTTGCAATCTGGTTTGGATAGTGGACTACCTAATTAATTCCTTCCAGCTGTTAGTGGTACCTGTTTCTCAAAGAAGAAATAAGAAAGAAAAAGAAATAATCCATTTCTCAAAGAAAAATAATTCCACACATGGAAAGTCAAATGTATTAATAAGCCAAATGTTAGAAATGAGTAAGACCTTAAAACTCATTTAATAACCCCCATGTTGTTACAGAATGGAAACTAAAGCCTAAAGAATAAAATGACTTGCCAAATACTACACAAACTTCAGTGCAAAAAGTGGAAACAGATCCCACATCTCCTTACTCACTGTCAAGTTCTCTTTCCACCAATATCACAATGCTTCTCCCTTAAATCATACACATACATACACACATACAAACTGAAGGTGAGGGAAGTTACTATATTCATACTTGAGTTTTGGCAGCATTTCACTATTTTCTTTAAAGCCACCATTATCTGAGTTACTAAAGATTGACAGTACTATTTCAGTGAAGTTTACTGTTCACATGAAACAATTACAAAGTATAGTAAGAAACAGAACAAATTTAATTTTGAAGTTGTCTTTCTGTGCTTGCAGCATGTGATGAGGGAAAATGTTCTGACAGTTCAAGCTTGCTTGAGCTTAATGACAGATCTAAATTGGAGCTTGAAGATAAAAGAAATTCTTTAGTGATGCCTCAGTTGTCATTGATTACTATGGGCAATTTTAAAGCTATTCAATATGAGAATTGCCAGGTTGGTTCTGAAAGGGGAGAAAGTGGTACATGATTAGAGACTAGTACAAATGCTATCTTGATATAAAAAGAGAGGCCAGTTTTGTATCACATACATAGGTGACAATCGTGACTACACACAGACATTTATCACCAGGAAATGACTCAAAGAATGTTCAGAGTAGTGTAAGCACCAGCTGTGCTAAGGAAGATGAAAATGAAAGGCAGTTTGCCTTATAAGGATCAGCAACAGCAAGATGGCTGGGGGGAAAAATAGTTGCTAAAGCTAAGAGCTAATAAAAAAAATTAAAAAAAAAAACTGTCTTCATAAATTATAGGATATCTTCCTCATACTTGCTGAAAATCTTTGAATTAAAAAGATAGAGTCCATTTTGAGAAATCCAATTTCATCAAATGGAAAGGGAAAGCATCTCCAATTCTACATGTACACTGAAGCCTTCATGCCCCATTTGCACTCTTCATATTGAATTCCATAATAAGTTTCTACCTATTGAGTCTAAATAAATGGCAGTTATCAAAATATTCTATTTTTAACTGATCTTTAAAGTCACTTTCTCTCTAGTATTTTAGCTTTATAAAATATCCTTAGTCCTTAAGACAACAAATAGCTATGCTTTCCCTGAAATAAGTTAATAATATTTTTAAGGTAAAATCCAGAAATAGAGAAATTCAGCAGTCGCCAAGATATTTTTCTATAAAAAGGATTCTATCCACATGTAGAATAGATGGCTCCAGGAAAAATATAGATACAGCCCCAACAGATATTTTCCTCTGGAACACCCATCTTTTAACTGTTTGTCATTCCCTAAATATACTGTGCATATTCACATTCAGTACCTTTTTTTAAATGAAGTTGTCTATTATATGAAATATGTTTTCTGACATTCTTCACCTAGTATATATCCAGAATCACTTTAGTGATCAGAAACCTGTCATAGAGAAATAAATACCCATACTTCCAGCATAGCAGTTTCATATATCATTTGTTTATTTGACTTCTTCCTTCACTACAGCCCTACAGTATACTATATGTCTCTGTATGTCCCTGTATTAAATTAGAATACACCAAGTACTATAAACTGTTGATTAAACAAATGAAAATGGACTTTATCAATAGGGTTGTATATTTCCTTGCTTCCTATAAAAATTATAACAAAATATGAAATTTAGCTACAGGCAACCCTGTAATTATTTCTTTTACATGTTTCACAAAAACTGACATTTTTACTATAATATGTCCCAGAGAAAAGAATTTCATTATATCAATTTCCCACTTAAGTTTTATTTTTAACAAAGGAAACTGCATGGGAATTGTATGACTGTGCTTGTACAGCATTTCTCTGCTTATTTTACAGCAAAATAGGAGAATTCACAAAAAAGCATATTTTCTGCTAGATTGAAATTGATAAATATGGAAATGGAAATATGGTGATTTAGAAGATTCAAAATCCATCTCTGTTCAGAATCGTATGTGGGTTAAGGATGGGGGAAAGTGCATCATACAAATACCTGTGGGTATACACATATTGTACGTTCATACCTTGTCTGCCACTGGCATCCTCACCTGCAACATCATAGCTTTTAGAGCATCAGGAGACACAGCTACAGAATCTCATTACAATATACTACCTGCCAACGCATTTCCTCACACAATTCTTTTGTAGGAAATAAAAAATCCTGTACATGTTTATTGTTGTTATTTGAGTGGACCTGGGCAGAAAAATAGAGTTGATCTTGGTAATGAGCTGGCAAAATCCAATATAAACCTTCTTACAAACAAAAACATACATACGAATTGTAAATTATGCCACATCAGGGGAAATCTCAGAGTCCACAAATATTACAAGTTTACTAATATATCTAATGCCAACAGTCCGAGTATCCTCACTTGTTTGTGTTTTACTATGAACAACACTACTGGCAATATGCCATTGTTTTCTAGGCTGAATTGAGGTCTACAGAGTATTGTATTACTCTCCAAGAAAGATACTACATTCCTATTCATTTTCTCTATTTGCTGTAATAAAAGAGGAAAAAGGGTTCATTTAAATAATTTCCTATGTGGGTGTCTGTTTTCTGTGAAGGTGTATATGTAATGATATCTTGAGCCAGAGTGAAAACAGTTCTGACATTTCAAGAATGTATATAATCAGTCTAAAAATAAAATATCAACACTTAACAAGTCCAATATTTTTTATTTTTCAAAAGTACATGAAACAAATCTAACATGATATTTGAAATTCTGCCATAGGATATTTTATTAGAAGAAATATCAGGGCCTTTTTTGGTATTGTTTTCAGTACAAAATTATTAAGAAAGAAACATTTCTGCGGTGACATTAGAAGATTATAGTTCAGGTTTATGTAAAGATCAAATATTTCTCTTTTTAGTAATCTTCTGAAATTATTTCAAGAATGCCACTGATGCTATAGAAAAGTGATATCAAAACTACTAAAGTAGGATGGGAAATGGAGAAGCCAAAGAACAAAAATGTACAACCCATGGACATGAACTAAGGTGGGGGAATGATCGTGGCGAGGGGGGTGCAGGGCAGAGGGGAATAAAGGGGAGAGAAATGGGACAACTATAATCGCATAATCAATAAAATATATTTTAAAAAACTAGTGAAGCAGGGCTACAATTTGGGTCTTGCAACAATAAAACTGCCCTGTAGTTTTTTGACAAGCCACTCCAGAAAAGGTTTAGAAAAAGACAATGATGCTTACAAATTACAGGTAATTTAGTAAATTAAAACTGAAGTGCTGAATGTTACTTAGAAGCCTGAAAGAGACAATACAATCTACTAATTTATTTCCAAAAAAGTAAACACCAGCTCAATACGTCACTAATTATTAACAATTTAAAAACTTTGATTTTCTCATAAATTTCTGACCATCACCATTCCTGTTTATGTCCTTATGAATCTTACTATTCAACAGGCATTCATTTAATTTTTCCATTAAGTGTTGGTGGAATGACTGAGTGATTGATTTGGGCTATGTACCCTCCATGAGTCTGAACATTCTGGAACTGACTACATGTTTACTCAACCTGAAATTGATTCATAATCCAGAAAGTTAAGCAGTCTAGATTTTAAATTTTAATGCTTCAAAATAATCATTCTAATAAACAACCCTTTAACTCTGAAGATATAATAATTTATTATCAAAGTCTTTGTTTCCCTAGCACTGTTAAAAATGAGGTTTCAGGACTCCCAGCCAAGATGGAGGCATAGGTGTACACACTGTGCCTCCTTGAACAACCAAAATTAAGGACAACAAAGATTTAGAAACAAGAAAACATGCAGAACTTATAGAAAATTGAACTGTATGGAAGTCCAACAACCATTTATCCAGACTGGTAAGAGAGGCAGAGTCACGGCAGGTTGGCGACCCAGGCGCTCAGGCAGCAGTGGGTGGCAGATCCCAGGCACGCAGGTGGCGGCTAGCAGACCCTGGGTATGGGATGACAATAGTGCAGACCCAGTGAGGCCACGCAAGGCGGATGGCTGACCAGGTGGTCTCATATTTGTGCGCAGATAATCCAGGTGAAGGGGAAGCAGCAGAAGGGACTGGAATCCAGGAGAGAGCGGGGCAGGCGCCATTGTTCCCTCTCGATCCCCGTCCCAACATACAGCGTCATGACTCAGCGACTGGGCTGCCCTGCCCTGGGGAACACGTAAGGTTCCACCCCTCACCATGTAACAGTTGTGACCAGACCAAAAAAAAAAAAAAAAAGGCTCAAATGGGAGAACAGATAAAAGCCCCAGAGCCAATTCATCTAAGCGACCAAGAGATAGCCAACCTATCAGATACACAGTTCAAAGCACTGATGATCAGGATCTCACAGAATCGATTGATTTTGCTCACAAATTAGATGAAAAAATGAAGGCTACAATAAGTGAGATGAAGGAACACACTCAGGGAACCAATAGAGATGGGAGGAAAACTGGGACTCAAATCAATGGAGTGGACCAGAAGGAAGAAACAAACAACCAAACAGAAAACAAGGAAGAAACAAGAATTCAAAAAAAAAAAAAAAATGAGGAGAGGCTTAGGAACCCCCAAGACATCTTTAAATGTCCTAACATCCAAATTATAAGGGTACCAGAAAGGGAAGAAGAAGAGCAACAAGTGGAAAACTTATTTGAACAAATAATAAAGGAGAACTTCCCCAATCTGGCAAAGGAAATAGACTTCCACAAAGTCCAGGAAGCTCAGAGAGTTCCAAAGAAGTTGGACCCAAGGAGGAACACACCAAGGCACATCAGAATTACATTAGCCAAGATTAAAATGAAGGAGAAAATTCTAGAAGCAGCAAGGGATAAGGGCACAGTCACCTACAAAGGAGTTCCCATCAGACTGGCAGCTCATTTCTCAAAAGAGACCTTCCAGGCAAGAAGGGGCTGGAAAGAAGTATTTCAAGTCATGAAAGTCAAGGACCTACATCCAAGATTGCTCTATCCAGCAAAGCTTTCACTTAGAATGGAAGGGAAGATAAAGTGCTTCTCAGATAAGGTCAAGTTCAAGGAGTTCATCATCACCAAGCCCTTATTATATGAAATGTTCAAGGGACTTATCTAAGAAAACGAAGATAAAAAATTGACAGTAAAAAGACAGCAAACTCACAGATATTAACAACCACATCTAAAGCAAAAGCAAACTAAGCAAACAACTAGAACAGGAACAGAAACACAGAAATGGAGATCACATGGAGGGTTAGCAACAGGGGAGTGGGAGGAGGAGAGTGGGGAAAGGTACAGAGAATAAGTAGCATAGACAGTGGGTAGAAAATAGATGGGGGAGGGCAAGAATAGTGTGGGAAATGTAGAAGCTAAAGAACTTATGACACATGGATATGAATTAAATGGGGGGAATGTGGGTGGGCAGGGGTGTGCTGGGTGGAAGGGAATGATGGGGGAGAAATGGGACAACTGTAATAGCATAATCAATAAACTATATTTTAAAAAATGAGGTTTTATATTTTAAACAGTAAAACATTTGATGTATAGTGAACATTTTTCCTTGTTTAAAAAATAGACATTTTACCTTACATATATTAAAATTGTTTATTTTCTCTTAAAATAGTTATATTCCTTTTTTAAAAAAACTGGTATAGATAAATTATTATAAGCCTTATGTTTCCCTCTAAAGCATACTAATACATGTTTTCTCAAGTGAAATAAAAGAAAAGCACATTCTATCATGTCAAATTACACTCATATCTTTAAAATTCTTAAAGTTTAGCATAACTCAGAAGTCATCTGATTATTTTGCCTTCAATGATCAGGCCTCTATAATCCTCAATATTCTAAACAATAATGTATATTTTTTACTAAAAAATAAATTAAATAAGTGACATTTATAAACATAGCAAATTTATATCAAATCCAGAAAAAACTGGATTGATAACTGTACCCAAATGATAATCTGATATTCAATTGGACTTTTCATTTAAATAACATTTAATCTTTAGTTCACATAACAGGTAGTTTTCTAAATTCAAGGATATATGAAAGTATGGTTAAAGAGATTATTCTGGGTGAAAGAAAGCCTATAAATAACAATTGTCAAGGTACCTGGGTGAGTACATTTTTACGTAGCAAACCACTGTGGAATATTCACTATATTCTGGGGTATATCTCCTAGAGCAGGGGCGTCAAACTCATTTTCACTGGGGGCCAATCATCTTCACAACTGCCTTCAAAGGGCTGAATGTAATTTTAGGATTGTATAAATGTAACTACTCCTTAACTAGGAGCAAGGAGCTTGGTGCTGCCACGAGGTAGAAACAAGGTGCTGGGAGAATAAAAGAAGGTAGAGGGCTGGATTTGGCCCCGCAGGCCTTGTGTTAGCCACATGTGACCTAGAGTATATTGAAAGATGTCTTTCAAGAGACTTTGGAGCTTATGACCTTTTACTGGGTCACTAGTTTTGATACCGTTTGCTAGTATTTCTGTCCTATTTTTGCTTCAACATGTACTAAATATAAAACTCAGGTTACAAGCTCAGGTGATTTTAATTTTCCACAATATTTTGAATATAGACATTTTCCCCTGGGGTTACCGAGAGTTACCCAATCCATGTGAAGTTTTCTAGTTGTTTCACAGTTTTCTGTCATTTCAAAGCCTCAGTGCTATACACTGGCTTGAGTAAATCCTCCCTGGAGCTTAGAATCTGAGGTGGTTATAGGAAATTTGTCTAATTCTAGACTACTAACATCTCATCAAGATGTGTGTCCCCTCAGAAGTAAGCAGTGGATATAATCAGAGTACAACCAAAGGACTTAATCTCTCTGTCCTTTAGTTTCCTTTTCAGTAAAATGAAAATAATAAAGTGTAGTCTACACAATGGTAGTGAAGTATTTATGAGACACTGCATAAAAAATGCTTAGAATACTTAGGGTCTATCAAGTAAACAACAAACATTTACTATTGATAGCAATTATCCCATCCAGTCCTAAATCTTCAATTAATACAAGTTGCTGACAGATCCCTGTTACTGATCCCACATTGTTCTCATTTATTTTCTTGTCTGAGCCACTTATGTGTATCCCACATTCGTGAACACAAAGCTTCTTGGGTTGTGCTTCCCTTAGCTCTGTCGGTATCCTTCTTAGACACATAAAAAACACTTGAAATTCTAAGCCTGCCTCAGGCTGATCTCTACTTCTATTCTCTATTGTCACATAATGCTTGTGGCCGGATGCTGAGAGTAGATACATTTTGGTAGTTTGGCTAGTGTAAAGAAGAGAATAAAGGCAAAGCTCTCTTTTCAAACACACACAAACACACACACCCGTAAGTCTTCATCCTTTCACCTATTTCAATTCTGATCTCCCAAATGCAACAATGCAACAGAAATTTTATTTGATCTGGGAGGTAGAAACGGAATTTGCTCTAAATTGATATTGCATATTTTTCATATTTATGGAATGCGCTTTATGCCATGAGTTCTTCAAGGTTTAAGCTTTTATAGGTCAAAAGTACCATTTTTCTCACAACTCTAAAGAGGCTTCGGATGCTCAAAATCTGAAATGACTTTCCTTGAGACAGTGGATGTCTCACAACCCCACAAGAGACAAGGAAGTGTATAATTATGGGCAGCAAAAATTCCCAAAACACAATGGCTAATATATTAACCAGATGCAATATGAAAGTAATAGTAATGCTCTTTTGTTTGTGTTAAATAAAACATAAAAATTAAGACATACTATAACTCAATTGAAACCTCCATTCCAGGATATCTCTAACAAGTGAATGATTTTCAAATCTTGGATAAGCTCAGGAGGTTATATCCTATTTATAAAAAGCTTTCAAAATTCTGAAAATTTTCAACAAAAAAAAAAACATGACTCAATACAAATGAAAATAAAATTTCATTTCTCAACACAAACTTATGTTTACAAAGGAAATATACAAAGTCTATAAGTTACAGATCATGTGTGATAATTGCCAGAAAATCTAGGAGAAAAAAATGGAAATCACTTATTTGTGGCCCTTCTTCAATTAGAATTATTCCAAGATTATACATTAAGAAGAGGGTCAACTTTGGTAATATTAGGCATCCAGATCCACAAGACTTTCATAATCAATGTTGCCTAATAGCTCTTAAAATATGATATATTTTAATAATGTTAGCATATCTTTTGGAAGACGTACAAGGAAGATGCAATATTTTCAGTAATTAGTTAAGCATTGAGAACAATCACAAAACAAGGCAAAAGAATATTTTTTCTCTATGTAAAAATAAATTTTAATATAGTTTCTATCGTATGGAAAAAAATTTAAGTGACTTTTAAAAATATATTAGAATAAAATCTAGTTTAAAACTAGGATTTAAAAAAAAAATGTACCAGAAAGAAATGACAATTTCAATGCAAAAGAAAAAAATTAAGGATTCAAAACTGTTTTAAAGTACCTTGTATTGCAAGACCTGTGAAACTGTTTGATCCAGTTTTGTTTTGTTTTTAAATGTATAAACTATAGGAAGACTCAGGCCTGGTCTAATTTTTCCCCACTGGGTTTTCAGTTCTCAGAACATAAATAAACTATGAAAATCATTCCATAAACACTAATTGAATGAAAGAAAACATATCATTTTATTCTCACTTCATATTTGTTCCACAATGGACTCATTTTCCCCCCATTTCATAAGCAGAGACGTTGAGTGATATTTTTTCAAATAACATACAGCTGTTTAGTGACAGACATAAAACATTACCAAATCCCAAATTCAGTTGTGTTCTTTCTTCAAGAGAAGAGCAAGATTTCTGAGGTCACTGAAGGCATATGTATTTCATTGAGTTACTTGAAACTATTGTGTTAATTCCATATAAAACTTGGAACTTTGTCAGATTCAGAATTTTTTTTTTGTTTTGCTTTAAATCTGTATGTACTGTTAAAGACAACCATTATTTCTTCCTATGAAGTTATCTATCCATCTATCCTAAGCACTAAAATAAGGGACCCATACAAGTAAAATAAAGGAGATGACTAAACCATCATAATAAATAACACAACTTACTCTACCTTGTGCTTAAAGAGCACTGTGACTTTTTCATACTTTTGAGCTTTTAATAGTATGAAACTAATATGTCACAATAGTTTAGTGGTAGGAGGTCCAGCAAAGCTCAACAATTTGATCATTTCCTAACCTATCACCACTCCATAATTTTTCAAGCAACTCCCTTCTTAGTTTACCAGGACAATTCCTTCAATCTACAACTGCAAAATTTCATTTATCCCTAAGGATAAGAGAGAAACACTTTAAGAAGAATCTAGCCAAACCAAAACTAATATGAGCTCATGATTGGGAAGGAAATTAAAGTCAGGTTAAATGAAAAACAGTTAAAGGAATCAGAGGTATTTAGCAGTATGAAAATTCTAAGAAAAATGCAAGGTCATGGTCTTCAAACATCTGAAAGCTTTTCAGGTTCCAAAAAGGGCTACATTTGTGGGAGGGACGGGACTAGTACTCCTGGCCACAAGGTCAAGAGTACAGATTTCAGTTCCATATAAGGAAGCCAAGAGCTACTCAAATATGGAATGGAGTACATTTTGTATCCCATGGGAAAAATCTTCACTATTTTTTTTTTGTCACTAGAGTTATCTATGTGTAGGTTAGAAAACTATTTGGTGGTATTGATGTAATCCAATTGAATCATTACATTAAGGTTGGGATTTAATGACCTTTAAAGTCCATTCCAATCCTGAGATTCAATGAGGCTCTGAAACCCACTCCACTGGGAATGCTGTCTGCCAAATTAGTCTTTGCAATGAAAGGCACAAAATGATGTCAATTGTTGCAGCTGCAGTGAGTCAGCTGGAAACTGCTTGACAAAGGCCAAGTTCAACCTAGTTACTAAACCCCAACTAATTTTAAATGGTTGTAGCATTGTTAGATGATTCCAGAATTACAAACATAATTAATGCTGTTAATTTCAGCCAAGTCTCAAAAAAAAAAAAAAAAAGTGGAAAGCAAGGCAAGTACTTGGATAAATCAAACAAAGAAACTAGATTTTTGTTTGAAGGCTATCTTCGATGATCAAAAAAATTCAGACCAAAAGCATATCACAATTCAGGACATAGAATTTGATTTGGAAAATAGAAGCTATCAGTGCTCGTCCCTGCCATATTTCACTATATGTATAAAAATAGAGGTCTCAGAGTCAGACAGATCTAGATTTGAAGGATTTTGGATGAGCTACAACAATCTCTGAATCTCAATAATCTCATCTCTAATAACAGCAACAACTATTCATTGAGCTCGTCACTGTACTCAAGCTTCAAATGCATACTTGCATTTTTACAGAATTTCCATGCAATGGACATTGTTATTCACATTTTAGAAATGAAAATGGATTGAAAGAGCTATAGTAACTTCCCCAAGGCACATAATTAGGAGTTTTCTCAAGTTGGACAAAACTTTTTTACACTTCAGTGTAAGCTTTAGCCATATATGTGTATTCCTGTGGATCTTCCAAGAGGATTTCTTTGAGAGATGGGCCATGCCTTTCTTGTGTTCTGCCTCTATCCTGAAGTCTCAGAGACATCAATGACAGCTAGAGCTCTAGTACCTGCTTAGGGTCACACCTAGGGATGAGAAAGTCATGAACTGAAGAGAGTCTGGGTCCCTGATGATTTTGTGGAACCACTGTATCTATTGTTAGCCTCTCCAGAATGAAGTTCTTTAACAGGAGACAGAAATACACTTCTCTTGTGTTAAACATTACAGGATACTATTAATTTGATTTTTAGTTAAATGTTGCCAAACCTGATCCAAGTGATACACCACACGTCCAGATAAATTCTGTTTCTGGGTCAGAGGCTTCGGTCAGAGCACAAAGTGAGGAAGTTTTGAGTAAGTGATGTACAGATAGTAACTACAGAGGCTGGAAAGCCATCAAGCAACTGAGAACTGTTGTAGGTTATTAAGGAGAGCATGGTAAACTTGGGGGCAGTTTAAGAAATAGTATATGTACCAAAGAGATTGGAGTTGAATACAAAAGCTTGTCTTAATAAACTAGAACACTGACAAATCAATCCTTAGTATGATGATTCTCTAGAGACAGATAATAAATAATAAACCAGTTACGATTTCCAGTAGTGGACAATAAACTCATTCTTTGATTTGTTCATTTAAGTAGTTATGCCATACTTTTCTATATTCTATGCCTGTTATATATGAGGACTTATATATAGTCTTAAGGACTGACTAAAGACACAGAAATCAAAGAGTGATCCCTAATTTCTAATGAAAAACACAATATTAGGCAAATAAACAGAAACTAAATGCTGTGATAAAATTAGGCACAAGAGACTTTCTGGAAGCCCAGAGAAGCACTTTCAACATGGATTTAGAGAGTGATGAAAATCAAGACTTCTCAAAAGAGGTGGCAGTTGACCTGAGTTTTCAGCAATACATATAAGTTAAACAAGCATAGAACAAGCAGAGGGATGCTATAGGCAGAGTAAACAGGACACACAAATGTATAAAATTAACAATCTGACATATTTGAACTGGTGTACAAAATGGTATAATATGAGATAAGAGATACGGGGAGAGGATAAGATACTGAAAGACTAACTATATTGGCCAGAAGAGCTTACATTTTATCCTTAAAGCATCAGAAGGTTTTAACGAGCACTGAAATGATCAAGCATGTTTTCGGAGATCACTCTGGCAAGAGTTTACAGGACAGATTGGAAGTGACAAGTCTAGTAGCTTAAAAACAAGTTTAAAGCTGTTGGTATAATTGGATAAAAGAAGTTCTGAGGAACAGAATGAAAGCAGTGTATTGTAGATATAAATTGAAGGGCACTTTTTGAGCTATTTAGAAAAACTGAGAAGGGTCTACCAAATTTATCAACTCAGAGGTCATTGGTTTCACAGTGAGTATTTCTGGGGTGTATAAAGCAGATCCCAGACTGGCATGAGCAGAGGACTGAATGAGCAATGAAGAAGTGAAGGTAAGTAAAGACTACATTGTAGCTCCTTTTCCCTCAAAGCCAAGCTTCCTGAATTGAGGCAAAATTTAAAAAGAGGTTTCAGGAAGGAAAGTGAGAGGAATGTGTTTTTTCCTAAAGTGAAAATAACTGAGAATGTTTATATTCTGTTGGAGATGGAGGAGTCCTAGTGGGATGAGAATAGTAACTAAAGACCATGAAGAGTTAAAAGGGGAAAGGCTCCCACAAAATACTAACAGATTAGTCAGGAAACTGAACTGTTTGTGAAAATAAACTCTGAACATGAGGAAAGTATTCAGGTTTGAGGGAGTTAAGAACTTAATACCACTTGCCTCCCTATCCCTTAAAGACTGTTCTGCATCCCTAGGGTTACTGGGGGCAAAAGAGCCTATTCAATGAAAACTGTAATGGCATTTTAAACATTAAAACTCACACAGAGAGGAGGTGTGGAACAATTCATAAAAAAACCGTCACTATATTTCATAAAGGCAAATATTGACAACATTGTCAAAACAACAGAAGGAAAATTGGGATTGACTGAGAGATTAATGAAAAGCCTCAGGATTAATCACAAAATTAATTTCAAGAAAAATCCCAGAGATTAAAGACAATGTTCTCAAGATGCAGTAGTAGCAACAGTGAATGAAGCCTAGTGCATTTTCCATCAGTGTATTCTCTGTACTGACACTGTGACAGCATTAAATAGTCCCAAATTACTCCTAATTGGGTATCTGAATGGAGAGCATAGCATGAGACCCATACCTTCTCTAATAAATATTACCATCTGCTCAGTACAGGTAAACGTGGGCTATCAGCTCTGTGCTCCTTTCTATCAAGAAAGCCTAGAGCTTTCTGAAGGTGCTAGAGATGCAACAGAGGCTGGATTCTCTGAGGAAATGCCCATCATTCATTCATTTAAAAA
Source organism: Glossophaga mutica (assembly GCA_039655065.1). Lineage (NCBI taxonomy): Eukaryota > Metazoa > Chordata > Mammalia > Chiroptera > Phyllostomidae > Glossophaga > Glossophaga mutica. The sequence continues at coordinate 78,467,214 of CM077303.1, read as the reverse complement.
TTACTTAGTAGGCTCTATTATACATCAGGTATGGTATTAGAATTGGGAATACAAATTAATCAAGACACAGTGTTTGTTTTCTATCTAAGAGCTTCCAAAGAAGACAATGACAAGCTACGAATAAGGAACATGAGACAGTTTCTCAGAGATGACAGAAATTCATCTGGATCTAACAATAAAATAAACGGTTTACAGCAGTGCTCCTTAAAGTTATGTGCACAGGACTTTATAGTAAATGTGCACATATTTAAGGATTACATTACAATGCAGACACTGATTCAGTAGTCCAGGGTGGGAGCTGAGGGTCTGCATTTTAACAAGCTCGCAGGTGGTTCCTTTTCAGCTGATCCATGGACCATGCTTTTCGCATCAATGACTCACAGTAATGTAATATAGGTGATGTTAACTAGGACACATATTTTGGAAGTTTTATTTCCAAATTTTTGCTACATCTGTTTTACTCAATTTTTTGAGTAAAACATCCATTTTTAGTGTTTTATATTGTTTTCTACACAATGCTTAATTGCTATCTCAGTTGGAAAAACTACACTTTGGATATATTCTTCAAACAAAGCTGTACCATAAATCACTGATTACTATAAATATTCAAATTCATTTTAATATATTTGACTCTAAAATACTACATAACTTAGTTTCTTCAACAAAAATTCTCAGTGACATACTTGTCTTATTATTAAAGCATTATTTTATTAGAATTGAAGAGAGAACATACTTTCTTATTTTCTCATTACAATTAAATTGTTCTACTTTTTCAATATTTAATTGAAATGATCTCAATTATGATTGGAGTAATAAATTTGTTATTGGTACTCTACAAAAACCAGACTAGATTCAACTAAAGGAAAACTCTTTTATATTTGAAGAATATATTTACAATTTCTAAAAGCTATCAAGAAGCTTACAATTGGTGCTCCAATTGTAAATTGAAAGAAAAAAAAGAAAAAGACAAAACCAGCAGCCACTATTGTCCAACCAGCCACTGATACTCAGCATCACAACGGTCACACTTGAAATGATGATACACTACTCTCCTTAATTCCCTGCCCCCACAGCCCTCTAAGTCTAAAGCAGAATTACCAAACCCATCCTTAAATATTCAGTTGCCCCTGCACACATCTTTTTGAAACAAGGCCAAGTTGTAAAAAGCCCTAGGTCAGTATTCAGCATTAAATCCTCTTGATTGTTGGCTTTTAATAATTTTAATAGCAGGTTCTCTGGTTTCTGAATGACTTAATCCTTACCTGGTATTTCTAGACACTCAGGGGTTAGATTTCCTGTAACCTAATTTGAATGTCCTTTGGATTATATCCATAACATCTATCCACAGAGCATCTAAGTTACAATCTGTTCTCTTCCCTGACATGTAGACACTTTTGATTTGAACTTAAACTGAATTTGTGGCTAATCCTCACCATCTTACCACATTTTCCATCATAAACTGAATTTATCAGTTTACACTTATTTTAAATAAATAATGATACCTGAATTTCCCATTTCTGTATAAATTATTTACCTAATAATATGGATGTGCTTAGATTTCTAATCTTGGCCTTTCCAACATATCACCTTTCTCTTGTTGACAAATTTATCCAATTCCTCTGTAGCTCATCTCTGATTCTTAGATGCTGAATCCCTCCTCTTTCATTCATTAAAAAAAAAAAAAAATGTATTAAGTACCTACTATGTCCCAGGAACTATCCTATGTATAGGAATACAGACAAGAGTACCCCTCTGCCCCCAGAGGTTATTCTTCAAATACCATGACTCACTCTATCAGATATGTACATAATTAAAACAACTTTGAACTTTATTCTTTCCAATTTTTTATAAACTTCAAATATACTTTCTTAGACCTCTGCGAAATGTATGAGTTTACAATTCTTCCAGGTATAACTACACATTCTACACATATAAGAAAAAATTCCATAATCCTTATCTTAGAATCCTAGATTAGAGGGGTTATTTTAATTAAAGAATACTTCATTCAACACCCCTGCCAAGTGAAGAATATACTAGTCAATGTCTGTATACAACACCCCTGCCCAAGTGAAGAATATACTGAGCAATGTCTGTACACATTATCTAGAATAGATAAAGATTCTATAACGATTGTCTTAGAACCCTTGATTAGAGGGGTACTTTTAATTAAGGAATTCAACACCCCTACCCAAGTGAAGAATATACTGAACAATGTCTGCATACATTGCTCAGATGTCCAGGAATTGGGAGTTTTTTTTATTCAAGGTAAGCTCACATTGTTGGTTCTCTAATTGGTATCATTTCTGCTCTCAGAATCAACAAAGAAAATACTGTCATAAGACAACCTCCAAATACTTGAATACAACTATTCTTTCTCAATAAATCTCTCTTCTCCAAGTTTACAGAACCCACACCATGCTAATTCCTGTTGTCTTATGCACATCACTTGCAATCTTTCTCTGAAAAATTTAGCACTCCTAATAGAATAAAATAATCCAGATGGACCAGCACATAGCACCACAAAAACTTCTGAGACCTTGATAATCTAAAATCGCAAAGTTATTCCATATTTAGTTCATACTGAGTGTATGGAAATGAAGTACAAGCCTGACATCCTCACATCTAGAACTAAATTAACCAGTTTTCCTGCCTAAACGGAATGAATTATTTTTGTCCTTGTTAATTTTTACTGTCAGTTACAAACCACTATTCCCGTTCTACAGAGGTTGAAACTTGACTCAATCAGCTATGCTATTAACTATCCCTCCCAGTTTTTTCCATCTGAAAATATGATAAGCTTGTCATATATGAGTTCACCCAAATAACTGATCACATTTTTCAAATAGTATGGAGGCAGGAGACAGAGCCCTGTGGCACTCCCAGATGGCAGCAAGCTATTAATCTTTTTCTTTTCCATTTGTCCTCTTTGAAGTATTTTCTTATAAAATATAATGTGCTATAAAAATCTGAAGAATACATAAATGGATAAAGTAGAAACAGAAGTACTCCTATTGCAATCCTACTCTCCAAAGGTAACAACTTTATATATTTGGTACTATGTTATATATCTTGATAGATCTAGCTTCCTCTCTCTAATTTTATATATTTATAATTTTTTAAAGTTGATGCTCACTGTAAATATTTTTCTGAAACATTTTAAAATTTAAATTACAGTATGTGTCATTTAATGACAGGGATGGGTTCTGAGAGATGCATGGTTAGGTGACTATTTCTGAGTGAACTTCAGAGACTATACTTACGCAAACATAGATGGTATAGTGTAGTACACACCTAAGTTATCCAGGTATAGCCTATCATTCCTAGGCTATAAACCTGTACATCACCAAGATCTAGAAGCAGTCCAAGTGTCCATCAGTAGATGAGTGGATAAAACAACTATGGAACATTTACGCAATGGAATACTACTTGGCATTAAAAAAGAAGAAAGTTTTACCCTTTGTGACAGCATGGATGGACGTGGAAAACATTATGCTAAGTGAAATAATCCAGTCAGAGAAAGACAAATACCATGATTTCACTTATATGTGGAATCTAGTGAACAAACTGAAGTAACAAGCTAAGTAGAGACAGATTCATTCATAGAGAGCAGGCTGACAGTTATGGGGGTTGTTATGGTATAGAGGGATTGAGCAAAAAAGAAAAAAATATATGGAAATGAACAATAGTCTGATGACTGCATGGGGTGGGCATATATATGGAATAAATGGTAATGGAAAAATAATAAATAACTAAAAGAAAATAAATAAATAAATAACATGAGATTAAATCAAGCACAAGAGAAACTGATACAATCAGAAGATATGATAAACACTGGATGTATGAGGCTACTGCCAGCATATCACAGCATACCATTTGAGAGCAAGCCTTTTTATAAGTAGAAATATTACGCTCTAACAAATTATAAAATGTACTGCATAGTAAATGCATAAGCCAATGACATAGTTGTTTATTATCATTATCAAGTATTAAGTAGAGTTTATAATTGCATGTCCTACACTTTTATATGACTGACAGCACAGTAGGTTTGTTTACACCACCAACATATGAGTAAAGCATTGCACTATGAAGGATACAATATCACTAGATGTTAGAAATTTTTCAGCTCCATTATAATCTTGTAGCATAAGCACAGTATATGCAGTCTGCTATTGACCTACATTTATGAGGTGTATGACTGTACTACTGGCCTACTTTTTACACATTCAAACATTTCAAACATTTCAAGCTATCTTATTCTCTTTAACAGTTGCATTGTACGCCACCTAATAGTTATAATTTATTTAGTGTATTTCTGATTAACTTATACTCCTTAAAAATTGTGTTGTTAGAATATATACTTCAGTGTGGAATTATTGTAATATACAAAATTGAGGGGCGGTAATAAGAAATGTCTTTAGGACTCACTCCTTAAACTAGAATTCCTGTGAACAATTATGAAAATTTACAGTTTAAAAAAGTACATCCAATTGCTTCCAAAAATGATATTGAATTATATACACTGCAAACTGTGTTAAATTACTACATCCATCTGCCTACATCTTTGCCAAAACTAAACAGCATCAATCGTTTAACTTGTGTCACTACCAGAAGCAAAAGCTTATGTTAATTTATGTATTCAATAGATTTTTCATTTGTTTATTAGCGAATTTGTTTTCAATATGTGGTGGTAACGTAAATCTCTTCTATAAATTGTCATATTCTGGCTTTTTCATGTTTTCCTATTCAATTTACTCTTCAGATTAACTTTTTAAGAGATTTTGGAACTACAGAAGTCTTATCTTTGTGACACATTTCCCCAAGTTTGAATATCGTTTGGCTTTATTTTTTGCTGTCAAATTGTTAAAGTTTTAACGTTTAAAATTGCTTCTGAAAAAAAAATAAAAATAAAATCACTTCTGAGTTTCACATTGTGCCTTGATAAGTTTTCCCTACTGTATTATCTTTCAATACTTTGAGATTTAATTGTGCATAAGTAAAAATGTGATCTACCTGAAATTTGTTTTGGTGTAAAGAATGTAAAAGGCCATCTTTGTTCTCAAATGGCTACTTATCCCACTGTATTTAATAAATATGTATTCTATACTAATTATGAGATGAAATTATTTCCTTCCAAATCCCAACATATACTTGGATCTATGACAGGACTTTTTATTTCATTTGACTTGCTAGTATTATGCTGTTTTAAATGTGGTAAGAAGCAATCTGTATTTCCATCCACTCTCTCTTTTTAGAGTTTCCTATAAATTATTATTATACACAAACTGTCATCAGCACAATTTTAACAACCTTAATATTAGGTATTAATATTAGAAATTTTAAGGAACTGTATTCCCACTGGAAAAAGTACAGAAAACAGAAGAATGTTTTTAAAGGAATTAACAGCTAGTTTGAAACCATTTTTCTAGTTTCAAAGATGTGTGAGGCTACCAAATTCTTATTTCAACAGTAATTCAAGATCTGACCAATGTTATACTCTGCCAACCAAACAACTGTACCTTATGAAAAAGGCTCTTCACCAAATAATGTGTAACCAAAAACTTGGGAACTATTCATAAATTTAAAAGCCTTTGAGACTAAGTGAGATATAAAACTTAAGGGGGCCCACAGCTGATGAATTTCTTAAATTGAGATGGTTGGCAACAACCCAGTCCCGTTACTCTTCACAACATGCATCCCACATGTAGACTGACAAGATTCCAACAATAAAGGCACAAATACACAAAGGAACAATGTTCCTTAACTCTCCCTTTCTTCCATTTGTAGCTCCATCATTGGTTAGATGAAACAGATGAAATAAAGGCATATATTTTTGTAAAATGGAAAATGATCCTCCTCTGCCTATGATTTGGGTTGATTACTATGAATGGATATGAGATTCTATTTGAACACAAAACTAAGATAAAGGTTTTTTATACAAAAAAAGTATCAAGTTTTCCTTTTAAATCTATGATAATGTATGATTTCCACCACTTAATTAAATATAAAAATACCTGTTATACAGGTACTCCCTGGTGATCTCAAGCAATAGTTTTTCATTATCTAGGTACTGACAACCCTCTAAATGAAACTACTGTTGTTGTTCTTTTTTATTTAATTTATTGGGGTTTCACTGGTTAGTAAAATTATATAGGTTTCAGGTGTACAATTCTATAATACACTATCTGTGTACTGCATCGTATGCTCACGAACCAAAATCAAGTCTCAAAAAACTAGTAATTTTTAAGAAAAATAATACAGAGCAGATACTCTAAAATCTAGATGACCACATTATCCTTTGAAGAATTAATAAAACCAGATATCTGGGGGTCACCACTGGAGATTCTGATTTATTAGGGGTAGCATGTGACATTAAATCTATACTCTTTAAAAATGTTGAATGTGATTCTGATAATTTGACCAAAAGTTATATATGTTTTTACTCACTTTTATAGGATTTGTACTGTAGACCTACAGACCAACAACATTAGATTATCTGGGGACATAATTGTAAATGTATGCAACTAGGCTGCACTCCAGGTACATAGAGAACACTGAAATACTAAGTAGCATCATTGATGCTAAATAGCATCACTGAAGTAGAAATGAAAAAACAGTTTGATTATAGAAACAGTCCTGGATTTTTACTTATTCAACAGTGAAACATCATTCACTATCAATTAAATCAATGCTGTTAATTTTAACCTTATTGGTGGTGTGGTTTTCTGTCCTAATTTGAAAGCTTGGTATGAATATGTAATTGTCAAAGAGCTAAAATTTAAGCCATTCATACTAAGTCACAGATTTAAATATATTTAAATTCAATTTCAGATAAATTAATCTAAGATGACATGGAGAATCCATGAGAAATGGTGTTTCCCTCAAAAAGCAGTCTTTGATTGTCGATTCACTGCCTCTACAATGAAGATATTCAAAAAACAAAAGATTACCCAATGAGTTAAATTATTACCTGTCAGAATGTAATGGTTAATTCTATATGTCAACTTGGCTAGGACACAGTGCCCATATTTTTTGGTCGAATACTAGTCGAGATATTGCTTCAAGATAAGACTAAGACTTAAATCAGTAGACTTTTAGTAAAGCATATTGCCCTCCAAAATATGGGTGACTCTCATCCAGTTAGTTGCAGGCCTTAAAAGAAAAAAGACTGATAGACCCGATGAAGAGGGAATTCTGCCTGCAGTCTGCCTTTGGACTTCAGCTGCAACATTAACACTTTTCTGTGTCTCCACCTGCCAGATAATTCTGGCAGATTTTGGACTTCTCAGCTTCAACAATTATGTAGTTCCTTAAAATAATCTCTGTCTCTCTCTGTGTCTCTCTCAGTGTATCTCTCTGTCTGTCTCTGTCTCTACACACACACACACACACACACACACAGTTGACTTTGTTTCTATGGAGAACTGGCTAATACACAGAACCTACTGCAAAACCAATCTCAACACTTGCCAACTCTCAGACTCAATGCATAGACATAGCTATGGTCTTCCCACTACAATTTAATAATTTTGTTCAAATTAAGAAGGGGCTTATCACTAAATACATTTTGGTCCCTGTTCCCCAAAATGATCCAGTGTTTACTTGAGCAAAGTAGTACAAAATGGACATTATTTGGATAAAATGAGGTTTAAATATTTTAAAATACATTAGACCTTCCTTTTCCTTCTCTCTAGTGGTATCACCAACTCTAAGAAATTCTACAGCATTTTAAAGATTAATTCTAAATTACAAAGTAATCAATTTACTGTATTGGGGTTCAGGTTCCAGGTACCCCTGTCTCACTAAATATAACTATCAAACCTGGACAGTAAACATAGAACAGATTTTTGAGAACTCTTAAAAGCAAATATCAGGAGGAATCTAAGCTGGCAGAGTAGGTGGAAATGCACTCAGCTCCTCCATGACCACATTGAAATTACAACTAAACTATAGAACAATCAACCTGGATAACCATCTTGAGACTAGCTGAACACAGGTCTTATAACAAACAAAATACAAGAAGCCACACTGAAACTGCATGGAAGGAGCAGACAAATGAAAATGGGTGACCCCACACCCATGTATGGTGGTTGAAAATCCAGAGAAATATCTCGACTGCACAAATACTCCCAGAGAAGTGAGGTATCTCAACCCCATGTCAGACTCCCTAGCCTGAGGCACCAGTGAAGAGAAAAAGAGTCCATATAATATCTAGCAGTGGAAACCAGCGGGGAAACCCAAGTACTCTTTTAAAAGGAAAATGCACCAAATCTTACTTGCAGGTACTCACCCTGGGCTCTAAGAGAGAAAAGGTGGCTCAGAGGTTATCAGAGTCATATAGGCAGAGACTGAGTTTTGTGCCTTCAGGGACTGGAGGGAAAGCTGCCAGTGTCCTTGTGTTGAGTCCCTCCCTCACACTGCCCACAGATGCCATCTTTCCTGGGTCAAACACTTTCCCAATATGGTATTGGAAAAAGAGATAAAAAAAAAAAAAAAAAGATATATTATACACATGCAAAAATGCCAGATAGCAATATTTTATTAGACAAAATAGACTTTGAAACAAAAGCTATAAGAAGAGATGAAAAACACTATATAATGAAAAAGGGATCAATAAAACAAAAGGAAATGACCTTTGAAAAGATTTATGTACCCCCCAAAATAACACCTAAATGTATAAAGCAAATACTGATAGACAGAAAGGGAGAGACCAACAGTAATACATTCATTGTGGAGGACTTCAAAACCCCATTGACATCAATGGATAGATATTCCAGACAAAAAGTAACCAAAAAAGGCAGTGGCTTTAAACAACAACTTAGACCAGATAGATAATTGATATTTTCAGAGCATTACTACCCCAAAAGGCAGGATACACATTTTGTTCAAGTGACACAGAACATTTTCTAGGCTACACCACATGTTAGTCAATAAACAAGCCTCTATAAATTTAAAAAAATTGAAATCATTCAACATCTTCTCCTTCTACAATGTAGTTATATGAGAAGTCAATTACAAGAAAAATCTGAGTAACACACAAACATGTGGGAGCTAAATAAAAAGTTACTAAATGATTAATAGGTTACCAATGAGATTAAGGAAGGAATAAAAAATGCCTTGGGACAAATGATAATGAAAACACAACCACCAAAAAAAAATCTATGGGACACAGCAAAAGCACTCTAAAAGGGAAATTCATAGCAATACAGGACTACCTCAAGCAAAAAGGAAGCTCTGAAATTAATCTAACCTTGCATCTAAAGGAACTAGAAAAATAACAACAAAGACCAAAATGAGCAGAAGTAATGAAATAATAAAGATCAGGGAGGGAATAAATGAAATAGACTCTAAAAAATATATACAACAGATCCATGAAACCAAGAGTAGGTTCACTGAAAATATAAACAAGATTGATAAAACTTCAACCAGAATCATCACAGAAAAAAAGAGAGAACCCAAATTTACAAAATGAGTAATGAAAGAGAAAATAACAGCTGACACAACAGAAATGCGAAATATTATAAGAAAAGGCTATGAACAATTATATGACAAAAACTGGATAATCTGGAAATATAAAAGATAAATTCCTCGGAACATACAATTGAACAAGACTGAATCAAGAAGAAACAGAAAATCTGAACAGACAAATTACAACCAAAGAAATCAAAGCAGTACTCTAAAAACTCTCAACAAACAAAATCCTGAATAGGATGGCTTCATAGGTGAATTTTACCAGACATTCAAAGAAGAACTTATCCTTCTCAAACTATTCCAAAAAATTCAAAAGGAAGAAAGACTCCCAAGCTCATTTTATGAAGCTAGAATTATCTTAATTCCAAAGCCAGATGAAGACACTACAAAGAAAAAAATTATAATCCAGTATCTGTAGTGAATATACATGAAAAATCCTCAACAAAATATTAGCAAAGTGAATCCAGTAATACATTAGAAAGATCATACATCATGATCAAGTGAAGATTATTCCTGGGATGCAAAAATAGTTCAATAGCCACAAATAAACACGTTACAGCACATAATCAAAATAAAATAAAGTCATATGATCATATTGACAGACGTAGAAAAGCATTTGACAAAATCTAGCATACATTTATGATAAAAACTCTTAGCAGAGTTGGAATTCTGCTGAGGGAACATACCTCAACATAATAAAGTCATATATGACAAACCCACAGCCAACATCACACTTAATGGGTGAAAATTAAAAGCATTTCTTTAAAATCAGGAACAAGACAGGGATTTCCACTTTTACCACTCTTATTCAACATATTATTGGAAGTCTTAGCCACACCAATCAGATAAGAAGAAAGAAAAGCATCCAAATTGGTAAAACTGTCATTATTTGCAGAAGACATGATACTGTATATAGGGAACCCTAAAGATTCTATAAAAAAACTATAAGAACTAATCAATAAATTTAGGAAACTAGCAGGATACAAAATAAATATAAAGAAATCAGCTGCATTTATCTAGACAATAATGAACCACTAGAAAGGGAAATTAAGAAAACACTCCCATTTATAACTGCATTTTTTAAAACCCTAGGAATGAATTTAACTAATGAAGTAAATGACCAATACTTAGGAAATTATTAGACATTGAAGAAATAAATCTAGGAAGAAATGGGAGCATATAACTTACGCATGGATTTAAACAATTATCACTAAAATGTCCAAACTACCCAAAGCAATCCATAGATTCAATTCAATTCCTATCAAGATATTAATGGCATTTTTCACAATGCTCAAACAAATCATCCTAAAATTCATATGGAAATACAAAAGGCCCCAAATAGCAACAGCAATCTTGAGAGAAAAGAAAAACTACATCAAAACACATAAAAAAAAAGATTTTTCAGGGCAAGAGAAAATCATTAACAAAACAAAAAGACAACCCACTGAATGGAAGATTATTGCCAATCATATAAGGGGTTAATCTCCAAAATTTATAAAGACCTCATACAATTAAACACCAAAAACTAAACATTCCCATTAAAAATGGGCTGAGAGCCTGAATACACACTGAGCCAAAGAGGAAATACAGATGACCAGAAATGTATGAAATAATGCTCAAATCACTAATCATCAGAAAATGTAACTTAAAAATCCAGTGAGATATCACCACACACCTGTCACAATGGCTATCATCAACAAGCAACAAATTTTGGCAAGGACATGGAAGAAAGGGGACCCTCATGCATTGTTGATGCAATATGCAGTTTTCTCAAAAAATTAAACATGGAACTACCTTATGACTCAGTGATTCCTCTTTTAGGAATATATACAAACTAACACAGAACACTAATCTGAAGGAACTAATACACCCCTAACTTCTTGCAGCATTATTTACAGTAGGCAAGATATAGAAGCAACTTAAGTGCCCATCAATAGACATAAGTGGATTAAGAAGTGGTGACACACATATACAATGGAATATTACTTGGCCATAAAAAAGAATGAGATCTTACCGTTTGCAACTTCATGAATACCTTAGAGGCTTTATATTAAGTGAAATAAAACAATTGGAACAAGACAAATATCATGTGTTTTCTCTTATATGTCAATCTACAGTATAAAATTAATGAACAAACAAAATAGAAAAAGACTCACAGATACAGAGAAAAGACTGATAGTTACCAGAGAGGAGAGATTTAGAGGTCTGGGCAAAAATAGTGAAAGAATTAAGAAGTACAAATTGGTAGTTACAAAAGAGTCATTGGTATGTAAAGCAAAGCATAAGGAATATAGTCAATAATATTGTAATAACTATTTATGATGCCAGGTGACTACAAGACTTATTGGGGGAATAACTTTGTTAATTATTTGATTGTCTAAATACTGTTGTACACTTGAAACTAAGACAAAGTTATACTGAATATAAACTATAATTAAAAAAATAAAATTAAAAAAGTAGATATCAGCAGTCAGATGAGAGAATTCCAGAATAAGAAGAGCCAGCAAACTAGACGTTAATTTACCTTTTTTTCCCATTTGGCATCTCCTGACCAGAATATTAATGCAACCAGAAGTGCAGATGTGAACCCTACTGTAGAGACAGAATGCCAGAAAAAAAAACTTTTATTTCTGACTCAAACGACAGGTAACAGAACTCCAAATGCTCACAGATCATAAAGAAACACCCCTAAATTTCTCTGTTCTACCATGTTTCAGCCCCCAACAAACCCATGGCAGGGAACTGAAAAGTTTAACAGTAATGACATGCAGAAAAAACTCAAAGAAACAAACCAAAATGTTGTTTATGAACTTCTGGACTCATTCCAGCTGCACAGGTATAAATGTTATCCTATTCAGCATACCAAGGACTGAGAACTAAATTAATGGGAAGACTACCATTCAGGTTCCAAACTGAGTACTGTGTGGTACATAGCCAGGAAAATCCAAAACACAAGGCAAAAAAAACTTCAGGAAGCGAACTGATATTAGAAACAAAGCCCACCAGTCTAGGTGGAACTTGTGGCTTCAATACAAGCAGAAAAAAATGGGAGTATCAATATACCCAATGGGATTAAGTAAGACCCAAGTTTCATAACTTAATATTTAAAATGTCCAGGATACCCCTGGCTGGTGTAGCTCAGTGGAGTGAGAATGGGCCTGTGAACCAAAGAGTCACCAATTTAGTTCCCAGTCAGGGCACATGCCTGGGTTGCGAGCCAGGTCCCCAGTACGGGACGTGTGAGAGGGAACCACACATTGATGTTTTTCTCCCTCTCTTTCTCCTTCCCTTCACCTCTCTCTAAAAATAAATAAAGTCTTCTAAAACTAAAAAAATAAAATGTCCAGGATAACATCCAAAATTAAATGGCATATGAAGAACCAGGAAAATCTCAACTCATATGGGAAGAGACAACAGGTGCCAACATCAAAAAGGCACAGATGTTGGGATAATCTGACAGACTCTGAAGCAGCCATTATAAGATACCTTACTCACTAATCGTGAATACTCTCGAAATGCATTTTACAATAGGATGTCTGGACAAAACAATAGAAGTTACAAAGAAGAACCAATGGGACATTTTAAAATTGAAAAATAGAGGAACTGAAAAAAAACTCAGTGAATAGACTCAATAGCTGACTGGAGATGACAGATAAGTGTCAGAAAACCTTAAGAAAAATTAATAAATTATGCAACTTAAACAATACAAAGAAAAATGAGCAGAGCCACAAAGACTATGGAACAATAAAAAAATTAATATTTGTGTCATCAGAGTTAAAAAAAGTGGAGAAAGTGGAGAACTGAAAAAATATTTAAAAAAATAATATCCAAATATTCTTAAATCAAGCAAAAGTTTTTTGTAGATTCCAGAAGCTCAGTGAGTCTAAAACAGAATAAATCCCCCCAAAATCCATGTCCTTACATATCATAATGAAACAATGTCTGCTGAAGACAAAGGCAAATCTTGAAAGCAGTAAGAGAAAAGAACATACTCCCTACGGAACAATGGCTCAAATACTGGAGATTTCTCATCATAAACCACACAGCACAGTTTTCACAGTATTTTTAAAGTTCTGAAAGAAAGAAAAACAACTGTCAACTAGAATTCTATATACAGTGAAAATGTACTTCAGGAATAAAGGTGAAATAAAGACTATCTGCTTTTCTCTTCATGCTTTTAAGATTTTCTCTCTATCTAAAACTTGGCATTTAATTATGATGTGTCTTGGTGTTGTCCTCTTTGTGTCCAACTTGTTTGGAAATCTCTGTGCTTCCTGGACTTGTATGTCTACTTTCTTCACCAAATTAGGGAAGTTTTCTTTCATTATTTTTTCAAGTAAGTTTTCAATTTCTTCCTCTTTTGCTTCTCTTTCTGGCATCCCTAAGATTTGGATGTTGGTACTTTTGGAGCTGTCCCAAGTCTCCTTATACTCTCATTTTGTAATGGTTGTTCAATTATAATTGTCCCAATTTTCCTCCCATTGCTCACCCCTGTCCTGCCCACCCTCACTCTCCCAAATTCAATCACCCCATTGTCCTTGTCCCTGGGTTCTTTATATATACGTTCCTTGACTTGACCCTTCCTCTTCTTTCCCCTATTATCCCCCTCTCCCACCCCTCTGGTCACTGTCTGTTTGTTCCTTACTTCCACATCTCTGGTTCTATTTTGCTCACTTCTTTGTTTTTTTCATTAGGATCCACTTACAAGTGATATCATATGGTATTTGTCATTCACCACCTGGCTTATTTCACTCAGCATAATGCTCTCCAGTTCCATTCATGCCATTTTAAAGGATAGGAGCTCCTTCTTTCTTTCTGCTGTGTAGTATTCCATTGTGTAAATGTACCAGTTTTTTGATCCATTCATTAACTAATGGGCACCTAGGTTGTTTCCAGCACTTGGAATTTATTTACAATTATTTATTATAAATAATGCTGCTATGAAGATTGGGGTGCATAGATTTTTTTCAAATTAGTGTTTCGGAATTATTAGGGTGTAATCCCAGCAGTGAGATCACTGGATCAAAGGCAGTTCCATCTTTAGTTTTCTGAGGAAATTCCATACTGTTTTCCACAGTGGCTGTACCAGTCTGCATTCCCACCAACAGTGCAGCAGGGTGCCCTTTTCCCCATATCCTGGACAGCACTTGTTGTTTGTTGATTTGTTAATGATGATCATTCTTACTGGTATGAAATGGTGTCTCACTGTAGTTTTAATTTGCATCTCTCTGATGGCTAATGATGTTGATCATTCTTTCATATGTCTAGAGGCCCTCTGTATGTCCTCCTTGGAGAAGTCTCTATTGAGATCCTTTGCTGATCTTTTAATTGGATTGTCTTCTTGCTATTGAGTCATATGAGTCTTTCTACATTTTGGAGATCAAACCTTTGTCCAAGGCATCATTGGTGAATATGTTTTCCCATACTGTTGGTTCCCTTTTTATTTTGCTGATGTTGCCTTAGGCATGCAGAAGCTTTTTAATTTAATGTAGTCCCATTTGTTTATTCTTTCCTTTATATCCCTTGCCCTAAAAGATGCATCAGCAAAGATATTGCTGCATGGGATATCTGATATTTTACTGACTATGTTTTCCTCTAAGACTTTTATGGTGTCACAACTTATATTTAAGTCTTTTATTCATCTTGAGTTTATTTTCATGTGTGGTGTAAGTTGGTGGTTGAGTTTCATTATTTTGCATGTACCTGTCCAGAACCCCAGTATCATTTATTGAAGAGGCTATTTTTACTCAAATTTATCCTCCTTCCCACTTTCTTAAATATTAATTGACCATGGAGACAAGGGTTTATTTCTAGACTCTCTATTCTGCTCCTTAATCCATGTGTCTGTTCTAATGTCAGTACCACATAGTTTTGATTACAGTGGTCTTGTAATATTATTTGATATCAGGTATTGTGATCCCTCCTGCTCTGTTCTTCTTTGTCAAAATTGCTGAGAGTATTTGAGGTCATTTATGGTTTCATATAAATTTTTGAAATATTTGTTCTAGATCTGTGAAACATGCAATTGGTATTTTAATAGGGCTTGTGTTGAATCTATGGACATATTTATGATATTAATTCTTCCAATCCATGAACATGGTATATGCTTCCATTTATTTCTGTCTTCCTTAATTTCTTTCTTCAGTGTTCTCTGGTTCTTTGAGTATAATTCTTTTACTTCCTTGGTTAGGCTTATTCCTAGGTGTTTTATTTTTTGTTGCTATGTTAAATGGGATTTTTTTCCCTGAATTCTGTTTCTGATATTTCATTGCTGGTATACAAAAATGCCTTCAATTTCTGAATATGGACTTTGTATCCTGCCATGTTGCCAAATTCATTTATTAAGTCAAGTAGTTTTTTGATGGAGCCTATGGTGTTTTCTATGTATATTATCATGTCATCTGCAAACAACGACAATTTTACTTCTTCTTTTCCAATTTGGATGTCTATTATTTCTTTTTCTTGCTTGATCGCTGTGGCTAGAACCTCCACTATTATGTTGAATAGGAGTGGTGAAAGCAGACACCCTTGTCTTGTTTCTGATCTTAGAGGGAAAGTTTTTAGTTCCTGCACATTGAATACAATGTTGGTTGCAGGTTTCTTGTATGCGGCCTTCATTATGTTGGAGTATGCTCCCTCTCCTACTTTGCTGAGTGTTTTTATAAAAAATGTGTGCCCTATCTTACCAAATGCTTTTTTTGCATCTACTTATATGATCACATGATTTCTGTTTTTCATTTTGTTTATGTGATGTATTACATTTATTGATTTGTGAATATTGTATCATCTCTGCATCCCTGAAATGAACCACATTTGATCATGTTGTATGTTCTTTTTAATGTATTACTGAATGTAGTTTGCCAATATTTTAGGGGGCGGATTTTAGCATCTATGATCATCAGCAATGTTGGCCTGTGGTTTTCTTTTTTGTTGTGTCTTTACCTGGTTTCGGAATTAGGATAATACTGGCCTCATAAAAAGTATCTGGGAGTCTTCCCTCTTTCTGAGTTTTTTGGAATAGTTTGAGAAGGATAGGAGTTAGCTCTTACCTAAATGCTTGGTAAAATTCACCTGTGAAGCCCTCTGGTCCAGGGCTTTTGTGTGCTGGGAGTGTTTTGATTACTGCTTCAATTTCACTACCTGTTATTCATCTATTCAGGCTTTTTAGGTTTCTTCTTGATTCAGTTTTGAAAGACTATATGTTTCTAGAATACTGTCCACACAGGTTGTCAAATTTCTTGGCATATAGTTGTTCAGAGTAATTTCTTATAATCCTTTGTATTTCTATGGGATCAGTTACAATTTCTCCTCTGTCATTTCTGATTTTATTTATTTGGGTCCTCTCTCTTTCTTTCTTCATGACTCTGGTTAAAAGCTTGTTGATTTTGTTTATCTTTTCAAAGAACCAGCTCTTGGATTTATTGATCCTTTGAATTATTCTTTTAGTCCTATATCACTTAATTCTGCTCTGATCTTGATTATTTCCTTCCTTCTACTTTCTCTGAGCTTTGTTTGTTGTCGTTCCTCTAGTCCCTGTAGATGTAGGGTTAGGTTGTTTACTTGAGATTTTTCCTTTTTCTATGTAGGCCTGTTTTCCTATGAACTTCCCTCTCAGAACTGCCTTCATTGTGTCCTATAGGGTTTGGGTTGCAGTGTGCTCATTTTCATTTGCTTCTAGAAACGTTTTGATTTATTCTTTGCTCTCATTATTGACCCATTCATTACTTAATAGAATGCTATTCGGTCTCCATGAATTTAAATGTTTTCAGTTTTTTCCTTGAAGTCAGTTTCTAGTTTCCAGGCATTGTGATCTAAGAAGATGCTTTATTTGATTTCAATTTTCTTGTATTTGTTTAGGTTTGATTTGTTCCTATCATGTGGTCTAGCTTTGAGAATGTCCCATGTGAATATGGAAACAATGTATATTTTGGTTCCGCATGTATCAATTAAGTCCATTTGTTCTAAAGTGCTGTTCAGTGCCACAATACCCTTAATTCTCTTTTTGGAAGATCAATCCCTTATTGACAGTGGAGTCCTAAAATTCCCTAATATAACTGTGTTGCTGTCTATAACTTTCTTGACATCCTCCAAGATTTTCCTTACGTACTTAGGTGCTCCTATGTTTGGTGCTTATATATTTACAATGGTTGTAATTTCTTGATGGATGCTTCTGATAATTATTACAAAGTGGACTTTTCTGTCTCTCTTCATGGCCTGTGTTTTGGAATCTATATTTTCTGATATAAGAATTGCTACCCTGGCTTTTTCGCTGTGTTCATTTGCTTGGAGTATTTTTTCCATCTCTTCGCTTTCAGTTGAGTAGATCTTTTTTATGAAGTGAGTCTCTTGTATACAGCATATATGCAGGACATATTTTCTTATCCATTCCCTACCCTGTGTCTTTTGATTGGAGCATTTTAATCATTCACATTTAAGGTCATTATTGATAGGTACTTATTCATTGCTATTTTTTCCATACCTGTGTTTCTCTCTCACTTGCTCTCTCTTTCTTTCTCCTGCTCTCTCTGTCTCTTTCTCCTTCTTTTTATAGCAGTCCCTTTAGCATCTCTTGCAGTGGTAGCTTTGAGGAGACATACTCTTTCATCTGGTAAGCTCTTTATGTCACTACCTATTTTAAATGAGAGACCTATTAAATAGTCTTATTGTATGTCCCTGTTTTTCATCATCTGGAATATTTTGTGCCAATCCATTCTGGCTTGTAGTGTTTCTGCTGAGAAATCTGCTGATAGCCTTATTGGAGTCCTTTTGTACATTACTTGCTGTTTCACCCTTGCTGTCTTACCCTTGCTGTCTTTAAGATTCTTTGTTTTTAACATTTGGCACTTTAATTATGTTTCTTGGAGTAGGCCCCTTTGAGTTCATCTTGATTGGGACTCTGGTGATTCCTGAACTTGTGTGACTTTCCCTCTCACAAAGTTAGGGAAGTTATTTGTCATTATTTTTTCAAGCAGGTTTTCTATCCTTTACTTGTTTTCTCCTCCTGATATTCCTATGATGCAAATGTTAAGTTTCATATTATGCTGAAATTCCCTCAAACTATCCTCATTCTTTTTTAACCTTTTTTCATTTTGTTGCTCTGCCTGGGTATTTCTTTCTACCTTTTCTTACAGCTCACAGATTCTTTCCTCTGCCTCATCCAGCCTGCTTTTAATTCCTTCTAGTGTATTTTTCATTTCTTCCTGGTTCTTGTACATAGTTTCTATTTCTTTTTTCATGCTATTGTAGTTCCCACTCAGTTCCTTGTCATATTCACTGAATTGCTTGCACACCCTTATAACCATTTTTTTTAATTCTATGTCTGATAGATTGCTTGCCTCAATTTCATTTAGCTGTTTTTTGGGGGATTCCTCCATTCCTTTTGCTTGGGGGTTCTCTGTCTCCCCATTTTAGGTGACTCTTTTGTTTGTTTCTTTGTCTCAGGATGCTCTGCTTTGCCTGTCTATCTTTGTGAGGTAGACTTCTGTGGTAGGAGTTCTGTAGGACTCAGTGGTGCAGTCTCTTTGATCTTCTGATCTGGATGCTCTAGGGTTGACCTTTATTCACTTTGTGTGGGCTCTCGTGTTGTATTTGGACTTTGCCTGCTGGTGGCTCATTCATTGGTGAGTCTTCCCTCCAACTGACTAACTGGTAGTCACAACTCCTGCTGTGCATTTTATGCTGTTGTACAGGTGTTGGTTAACAAAGTGATACTAGCAGAAAAACACACCCATGCCAGCAAAAAAGAAAAAAATACCACATAAGCAATATCAACAGAAATTGAGCAAAGACTGATAAAGGTGGAGAGAGATTAAAAATATTATAAGATAGGAAAAAGGGAATATGACATGACTAAAAGAGGGAAAGATTATTTTGAGGGAGAAGGGGCAGGAGAAATCAGAGTAGGGAATAGAAACAAGGCAAAGAAAGGGAGAGGATTAAATTTAAAAGTAAGTAAAACAAGAAAGGGCAATGGCAACAATGGAGTAAGAAAAGGAAAGGGTATACTATAAGGTCTGAAGTAAAGGTAAATTAAAAAGGTATTGAGCCAATGGGAACAAAATTGCAGAAAAACCAGAACAGGGTCAATAACAACAGCTGAATGAAGAATAATGAAGGTAGAAAGGGAATAAGAATATTATACAACATAGAAAAGTGAATATAAGATGTCTAGAGTAAAGAAAAATGATTTTGAGAGGATGACGGAGGAACATTAATAAGAGCAAGGAAAAGAACCTAGGCTAAGAAAGTGGAAAAAAATTAAAATTCCTAACTCAACTGATCAATGACAGGGGAAGGCAAAATGGAGTAAGACAGGTAGAGCATATTCTATGGGATTTGAAGTACAAATAAATAGTGAACAAATAGGAATACCATTGGAGAAGAACAGCAATAACCGTGATACCCTTCACCAACTAGCCCAATTTATAAAGGCAGCAAGGAAATAAGACTATTGTAAGAGAGGGGGAAAGAATTCAAGCTGACTTAAGGAAGCAGGAATGCTTTTGCAAGCATAGATGGAGGAGAAATAGAGGAGGGAATAGGAGCATGGCATAGTGTGAGAGAAAACAGAGTTTACAACAATAAGAAAAGTAAGGAAGAAGGCAAAATGAAATAAGATCAGGGAAGGGTACTATGTGGGATTTGAAATAAAAATAATATGGAAGAAATATATAATCTGAATAAAAGGAATAAAAAATAAAAGACCAAGAGTACTGAGTTAGTTGGAATACAATTGAAGCAAAAGAAGAAATATTAGAAGGCTATGTCAAAGAAAAAAAGAAGAAAGAAAGAAAAAAACACAAGTTCTGAGGAACAGCGAGGTGAAATTCATCTCAGCTATTACTGTTTTCCTTCTGCCTTCTTTCTGGATCTGTCTCTGTTTTTTTTTTTTTTTGGTATGAGCTGAAGGTCCCAGGGTGAGTTGTCCAACTTCAGGCAACACTGCTTGTATCTCCTTCACCTGCCTCTAGAAGGAACTTTTGTTGAGATCAAGAGGATGAGGTTTCTGTGTCTCCTCTGGAAGGCACTATTCAGTCTTCTGGGAAAATGTGGGTGTGTTCCCCCACCCCTACACCTCCCATCTTAGTTTGTAGCATCTCATTTCCAATAATGTATAGTATCTGACTAAATAGCTTTGAGTTTCACAGGGAAGATGGGGAGCAGGCAGGGCAATCTGTGTAAGAGTGTCAGCTGTCTCCTGCTTAGTGGAGATGGCAGTTTTGTGTGTGAGCTGAGACTGAGCAGAGCCCTGAATCCCCCTAGTGACACCACTTTCTGAATTTGCTGTTTTGATGGCCTCAGTGAAATAGGGCCTGTGAACCCAGTGTACACGTCTCCCTGTGAGGAGGTCCAAATAGACACTTTTAGGCATTCCTCTTACTGTCTTTCTCTTGTGGAAATGCTCCTTGTAGGATTGTTAAGCCAGCCCAGCTGGTTTTGCAGATCTTCTCCTGCTCCTGCAGGAGCTGGGAGCTGGATGCAGCCTTCCCTTCCTGGAGGTTCCACTAATGAAGGGGGTTCAATCTGGCTTTAAATGATATCACATACAGAGTTCCCAGTCAACTGCCTTTACAGCATACAGCAGTCTGCACTCTCCTCTCTGTGCAGCTACATGGGGCTGGGGCCAGAAAATCACCTCACTTTGCACCTTTTTTATCAATCTTTCCATCTTCACTGAGTGGGAGCAAGTTGCACCCTCCATACTTTTTCCTTGTTGGAAGGACTGCTGCATGTGTGGGGTCCCTGCTCAGCACACTTCAGGTCACCCCTCTCCCCACTTTTTAAGTATATTTTATCTATCATGCTATCACAGTTGTCCCATTTTTTTCGCCCCTTCATCTCCCTCTGCCCTCTACCTCCCCCTACCCTCCAGCCTTCCCCACCCCGTTAGTTCATGTCCATAGGTTGTACAGGTAAGTCTTTTGGCTTCTCCATGTCCTATGCTATTCTTAACCTCCCCCTGTCTGTTTTATGCTTACCAACTATGTTATTGCTGTACCCTTCCTCCATCTCCCCATCACCCCCCACCACTAACAACCCTCCGTGTGATGGCCATTTCTGTCATTCTGTTCCTGTTTTAGTTGTTTGCTTAGGTTTTGTTTTTTAGGTTCAGTTGTTGATAGTTGTAAATTTGTTGACATTTTACTGTTCATATTTTTTGATCTTCTATTTCTTAAATAAGCCCCTTTAACATTTCATATATAATAAGGGCTTGGTAATAATGAATTCCTTTAACTTTACCTTTTCTGGGAAGTAGGTTATTTGCCCTTCCATTCTAAATGATAGCTTTGCTGAATACACTAATCTTGGATGAAGGTCCTCACCTTTCATGACTTTGAATACTTCTTTCCAGCCCCTTCTTGCCTATAAGGTTTCTTTTGAGAAATCAGCTGATAGGCTTATGGGAAGTCCTTTGTAGATAACTTTCTCTTTTCTTCTTGCTGCTTTTAAGATTCTCTCCTTATCTTTAAACTTGGGTAACTTAATGATGATTTGTCCTGATGTGTTTCTCCTTGAATCCAATTTGTTTGGGACTCTCTGAGCTTCCTGGACTTCCTGGAGTTCTATTTCCTTTGCCAGATTGGGGAAGTTTTCCTTCATTATTTGTTCAAATAAGTTTTCAATTTCTTGCTCTTCCTCTTCTCCATTTGGCACCCCTATGATTCAGATGTTGAAGCATTTGAAGTTGTCCCAGAGGTTCCTAAGTGTCTCTTCATTTTTCCTGAATTCTTGTTTTTTCATTCCATTCTTGTCGGATGTTTATTTCTTCCTTTTGTTCTACATAGGATTTGAGTCCTGTTTTCCTTCCCTTCACTGTTGGTTCCCTGCATATTTTACTTTATTTCACTTTGTATAGCCTTCATTCTTTCTTCATTTTGTGACCAAGCTCAGTCATTTCTGTGAGCAGCCTGATTACCATTGTTTTGAATTCTGCATCTGATAGATTATCTATTTCCTTGTTGATTAGTTCTTTTTCTGGAATTTTGATCTGTCCTTTCATTTAGGCCATATTTCTTTGTCTCAGTATACCTCTTATGTTGTAGGGGCAGAGCCTTAGGTATTCACCAGGGCAGGGCAACCCTCTTTGCTGTGTTGTGGTGCTGTATGTGGGGGAGGGGTCAGAGAGGGAACAACACCACTTGCTAGCTGGCTTGGTTCTCTCCCCACTTTCCGTCACTTCCCTTGCTTCCCACAGATGGATTGTGCCATTTCAGGTGCTGGTTCTCAGGTGGGTGGGTTTGTGTTTATTCTAGGACCCCATGGCCCTCTCCAGTGGACTCTCCTGTGAGTTCTGGTTGTTTTTTGTTTTTAAATTGGTTGTTACCCTTCTTTTGGTTGTGTGAGGAAGGGAAGTGTTTCTACCTATGGCTCCATCTTGGCCGGAACTCCTCAGGTCCCTTTTTTAAAAAGTGTCTCAGAGCACCCCTACTGTATCACTGAGTCACTGTCCAGCTTTCTGTACACTCCATCTCTCCAAAAAGCCAAGAGTCTATCACAGTCATGACCAATCGTTGCCCTCCTCCTCTACCAAACCCAGGTGCAGACAGTATCTCTCTCACTCTTTGGCATTCTCCCAGTTGGCATCTGCCACTGTGGCTATGGATGTGTCACCAGCTGTGTGTGTATGTACCCTGATTCTCCCTGATGAATTCACATATCCAAGTCACTCCCTGCCAGGGTCTGGGGATTCCTTGCCCTAGCAAGGGCTGGAACCACTAACTTGCTATCTCCTACCAGGCCCTGCACAGATGCAGGTACTGCAGCTGCAGATACCAAGTCTGCTGGTCCCTCAGCTGCTGACATCATGCCCAGGGACTTTTCCCCATCCACCTACAAAAATCTCCTCATCACCTATTTTGAAGTGTCTTCTTTTCTCTTTTGCTTCCAAACTTCATATCAGCTAATATTTTACTGACTGTTCACTTTACTTTTTGGAAGATCAACTGAGTGTCCAGGTTGGGTTTAAGAGTAAGTGGACTCAGCTTCCACCTACTTGGCTGCCGTCTTCAGAGTCTCGATTTTTTGAATTCTTGTTTCTTCATTCTGTTCTGGTTGAATGCCTGTTTCTTCCTTATGTTCCAAATCATTGATTTGAGCCCTGGCTGCCTTCCCTTCACTGTTGTTTCTCTGTGGGTCTTTCTCTATTTCCCTTAGTAGAGCCTTCATTTCTTCCTTTGTGCTTTTGTTGTACTCAGTGAGTTTTCTGAGCACCCTCACCACCAGTGTTTTGAGCTCTGTATCCAACAGGTTGGCTATCTCCATTTAGTGTAGTTCTTTTTCTGTTTGTTTGTTTGTTTTTTTCCTGTTCTTTCATTTGGGCCACATTTCTTTGTCTCCTCAATTTAACAGCCTCCCTTTATTTGTTAACGCATATTATGTAGAGCTGCTTTGACTCCCTGTCTTAGCACACCTGTCTGGTTGGCTTCTTTAAGTCCTTGGTTGTCAGATTTCCATACAGTTCAACTTTCTGGCAGTTCTAGCACTTTTTGTTTTGAGGTTAATTGTGATCTTTCTTGTGGTTGTGCAAGGAAATGAAGCATGTCTACCTATACCTCCATCTTGTCCAGAAGTCCAGATTTTATTTTTTAATAAATACCGGTACTGTTTTTGATCAGTGGTTGGGAGTCTGCAGGTTCAGAGGGCTCACTGTATATATTGAGCTACACTATTTTATATAGGTGACTTCAGCATCTGTAAACGTTGGTGTCTGGAAAAGGTCCTGGAAACTATCCCCCCATGAATACCAAAGGACAATATAAGGTTTGAGAAAGTCAAAAGTTATACTCACCCTGGCTGGTGTGGCTCAGTGGATTGAACCAAAGAGTCGCCAATTGGATTCCCAGTTAGGTCACATGCAACCCTGTGGGCCAAGTCCCCAGTAGGGAGTGAAAGGCAACCACACATTGATGTTTCTGTCCCTCTATTTCTCCCTCCTTTCCCCTGTCTCTAAAAATAAATAAATAAAATGTTTTTTAAAAGTTATACTCAAATTTTTGACTGCTGGGTATGGTCAGTGTCCTTAACCCTTGCATTATTCAAAGGTCAACTACAGTAAAATACTGATGTAAGTAAACTGTGGAAAGTTAAGTATTTTGTAATCACTAGAGCAACTACTAAAAAAAATACAAAGAGATATGTCACAAAAGATAAAAGAAAATAAATGTTAAATAATGTTCAAGTAACCCAAATGAGTTAAGAAAGGTAAAATACAGCAATGAAAAAACATAATAATTAAACATAAAAAATAGTAAACTAATATACCTAGGTCCAACATATCAAAAAATCGTATTACATTTACATAATCTAAACATACAATTAAGACAAATTGTGGCCAGAATGGCTAAAGTATGGTGAAGAGAGGTATGGTAAAGAATGGTGAAGAGAGGCAAGATAATATTGCATTCCTAAGAAAATTATGAAGATAGACAAGCAGAGGCTTTATTCCTTCACTCAATGTACTGCAGGATAACACAGAGCTGCTCAAACATCCAGGCTGAGGGAGAGAAGATGGTGGCGTGGTAGGAGGGAGCAGACCCCATTTCCCCTCTACACATGGGAGAAAAACCGGGCCAATCTACGGAAGATCAGAGCAGACAAGGAACAGTAACACAGCATATTTGAGAACAAGAGGTTGGAAATTGTAGCGGACACTGAAAAACCAGCGAAAAAAACAAACAAACAAGCCTGGAACTGTGAAAAAAAAAAACAGAGTTGGCCCCCAAAAGAGGGTATTCCAGGTGACGAGATAGTGGAAGCTGTGAACAACAGGATACCTGAAGGAGAATCCACCACTGAATCTCACAGATATTCTACCACAGAAGTTCACACCATAAACCCAAGGAGCCAGAACAGATCAATTTAAGCAGCTGAGGCTAACAAGAAGAGTCTCACAAACAATGGGAAGACAAAGAAACACTCCCCAAATGAAAGGAAAGGAGGAAGACTCAGAAAGAATGCTAAATGAAACACAGGCAACTCAACTATCAGATATTGAGTTGAAAGCAATGGTTGTCAGGAAGCTCAATGAGCTCTCAATGAGCTACCACAAACTACAGGGAAGTTATGATGAACTCACCGCACACTGTATCTACGTGAAAAAGGAAATAGAAACTATCAACAAGGGCCAACAGGAAATGAAGAACACAATCTCTGAACTGAAGAACACAGTAGAAGGAATGAAAAGCAGAATCGATGAAGCAGAAGATCGGATCAGCGAGTTGGAGGACAAAATAGAAAAAAACACTCAGAATGAGCAAGATAAGAAAAAGAGGCTTAGAAAGAATGAAGAGGGTTTAAGAGAAATGCAAGACAACATGAAACGGAATAATATTCGTATAATAGGGATACCAGAAGGAGAAGAACAAGAACAAGGGATAGAAAACCTGTTTGAAAAAGTAATGATGGAAAACTTCCCTCATTTGGTGAGAGAAAAAGCCACACAAATCCAGGAAACACAGAGAGTCCCAATCAAAAGGAACCCAAATAGGCCCACTTCAAGACACATCATAATTAAAATGGCAAAATTCCAAGACAAAGAGAGAATCTTAAAAGCAGCAAGGGAAAAAAAGGAAATAACATACAAGGGAACCCCGATAAGGTTAGCAGCTGACTTCTCAATGGAAACGCTCCAAGCCAGAAGAGAATGGCAAGAAATATTCCAAGCAATGAGAACCAAAGGCCTGCAACCCAGACTACTTTACCCAGCAAGGCTTTCAATCAAGATAGAAGGCCAAATAAGGAGCTTCCCAGACAAAAGGAGTCTAAAAGAATACACCTCTATCAAACCAATTCTGCAAGAGATACTAAAGGGACTGCTTTAAGGGAAGAAAGGAAAACACAGAGAGAGAAATAGAGAGAGGAACACAAGTACGAAAATGGCAATGAATAAATACCTATCAATAATAACCTTAAATGTAAATGGATTAAATGCTCCAATCAAAAGACATAGCTGAATGGATAAGAAAGCACGACCCACACATATATACTGCCTACAAGAAACCCACCTCAGGACAAAAGACATACACAGGCTCAAAGTGAAGGGCTGGAAACAAATTTTCCAAGCAAATGGTCAGGAAAAAAAAAGCTGGGGTAGCAATACTCATATCAGACAAAATAGACTTCAAAAGAAGGGCCATAAAGAGAGACCCAGAAGGTCACTTCATAATACTCAAGGGAAGAATCCACCAAGAAGACATAAATATTGTAAATATATATGCACCCAACGGAGGAGCATCTAAATACATCAAGAAAATTTTAGAGGACTTCAAGAAAGATATTGACAGCAACACAATTATAGTAGGTGATTTTAACACCCCACTGTCAAAAATGGACAGATCTTCCAAACAAAATATCAACAAAGATATTGTGGCATTGAACAACACTCTAGAGGAAATGGACTTAACTGATATATATAGAGAGCTCTCCATCCCAAAGAAGCTAAATACACTTTCTTTTCAAATGCACATGGAACATTTTCAAAGATAGACCACATGATAGGACACAAATCAAGCCTCAACAAATTCAAGAAAATTGAAATCATACCAAGCATTTTCTCTGACCACAAGGGACTGAAACTAGAAACCAACCCCAAGGAGAAAAACCCAAAACCCTCAAAATCATGGAGATTGAATATTATGCTATTAAACAATGAATGGGTCAAGAAAGAAATTGGGGAGGAAATCAAAAAATTTCAGGAAATAAACAATAATGAACTCACATCGACCCAAAACTTATGGAACACAGCAAAGGCAGTCCTCAGAGGGAAGCTTATAGCAATACAGGCCTATCTAAAAAAGACAGAAACATCTCAAACAAACAACCTAACCCTATGCCTACAAGAACTCGAGGAACAACAACAAAGACAGCCCAGAGCAAGTAGAAGGAAAGAAATAACCAAGATAAGAGCAGAATTAAATGACATAGAGACTAAAAGCACAATCCTAAAGATCAATGAATCCAGGAGTTGGTTCTTTGAAAAGATCAACAAAATCGACAAGCCTTTAAGCAGGCTCATCAAGAAAAAAAGAGAGAGGACTCAAATAAACACAATCAGAAATGAAAGAGGAGATATTACAACTGACACCGCAGAAATACAAAGGATTGTAAGAAATTACTATGAAGAACTATATGCCAAGAAATTTGAAAACCTAGGTGAAATGGACAGGTTTCTAGAAAAATATAACCTTCCAAAACTCAATGAAAAAGGAACAGAAAGCCTGAACAGACCAATAACAGCCGGTGAAATTGAGTCAGTAATCAAAACACTCCGGACACACAAAAGTCCTGGACCAGATGGCTTCACAGGAGAATTCTACAAAACATTTAAGGAAGAGCTAACCCCTATTCTCCGCAGACTATTTGAAAAAATCCAAAAAGATGGAAGATTCCCAAACTCTTTTTATGAAGCCAGCATCATCCTAATCCCAAAACCAGATAAAGACACAACAAAGAAGGAGAACTTCAGGCCAATATTGCTGATGAACATAGATGCTAAAATCCTCAACAAAATATTGGCAAACCCCATACAACAATACATTAAAAAGATCATACACCATGACCAAGTGGGATTCATCCCAGGGATGCAAGGATGGTTCAACATTCGCAAATCAGTAAATGTAATTCATCACATAAACAAAAGCAAACACAAAAATCACATGATCATATCAATAGATGCGGAAAAAGCATTTGATAAGGTACAGCACCCATTTATGATAAAAACATTCAGCAAAGTGGGAATAGAGGGAGCGTTCCTCAATATAATAAAGGCTATATATGAGAAACCTACAGCCAGCATCATACTCAACGGGCAAAGACTAAAATCTTTTCCACTAAAATCAGGTACAAGACAAGGCTGTCCACTTTCACCACTTCTATTCAATATAGTATTGGAAGTATTAGCCACAGCGATTAGATGAGAAAAGGAAATAAAAGGCATCCAACTTGGAAAGGAGGAAACAAAACTATCATTGTTTGCAGATGACATGTTAGTATACATAGAAAATCTTATAGTCTCGGCCAAAAAACTGCTCAACCTAATAAATGAATTTGGCCAAACAGCCGGATACAAAGTCAATATG
Organism: Glossophaga mutica; assembly: GCA_039655065.1. Taxonomy (NCBI): domain Eukaryota; kingdom Metazoa; phylum Chordata; class Mammalia; order Chiroptera; family Phyllostomidae; genus Glossophaga; species Glossophaga mutica. Next base: position 78,438,670 of record CM077303.1, on the reverse strand, counting down.
CAGAAATCAAAGGCATTTTTGTATACCAACAATGAAACAACAGAAGCAGAAATCAAGAAAAAAAACCCATTCGATATACCAAAAAGAATAATAAAGTACCTAGGAATAAACCTAACCAAGGAGGTAAAAGACCTGTATGCAGAAAACTACACAACACTGAAGAAAGAAATCAAGGAAGACACAAATAAATGGAAACACATACCGTGTTCATGGATCGGAAGAATTAACATCATCAAAATGTCCATACTTCCCAAAGCAATCTACAGATTCAATGCAATACCTATTAAAGTACCAATGGCATATTTCACAGATATAGAACAAACTCTTCAAAAATTTATATGGAACAATAAATGACCCAGAATAGCGGCAGCAATCTTGAGAAAGAAGAGCAAAGCAGGAGGGATCACGATACCTGATACCAAAATGTATTACAAGGCCACTGTAATCAAAACAGCCTGGTACTGGCATAAAAACAGGCATGTGGACCAGTGGAATAGAACAGAGAGCCCAGAAATAAACCCTAGTCTCTATAGTCAATTAATATTCGACAAAGAGGGCAGCAACATAAAATGGAGTAAAAATAGCCTCTTCAACAAGTGGTGTTGGGAGAACTGGACAGCTTCGTGCAAGAAAATGAAACTCGAGCACCAACTTACACCATACACAAAAATAAATTCAAGGTGGATAAAAGATTTAAACATAAGCTGTAACACCATTGAAGTCCTAGAGGAGAACATAGGCAGGAAAATCTCATATTACACGCAGCAACATTTTTACTGATATGTCCCCTAAAGCAAGGGACATAAAGGAAAGAATAAACAAATGGGATCTCATCAAAATAAAAAGCTTCTGCATGGCCAAGGAAAACAGTATTAAAATAAAAAGAGAACCGACTGTGTGGGAAAACATATTTGCCAATGATACCTCAGACAAGGGATTAATCTCCAAAATATACAAAGAACTTACACGACTTCACTCTAAGAAGACAAGCAACCCAATTAAAAAATGGGCAAAGGACTTGGGCAGACACTTCTCCAAGGAGGACATACAGAGGATCCAGAGACACATGAAAAGATGCTCGATATCGCTAGCTATCAGAGAGTTGCAAATTAAAACCACAATGAGCTACCACTGGACACCAGTCAGAATGGCCCTCATAAACAAAGCAACAAACAGCAAGTGTTGGAGAGGTTGTGGAGAAAAGGGGACACTAGTGCACTGCTGGTGGGAGTGCAGACTGGTACAACCACTATGGAAAACAGTATGGAATTTTCTAAAAAAACTAAAAATGGATATACCTTTTGACCCAGGAATTCCACTGCTAGGACTATATCCTAAGAACCCTGAAACACCAATCCAAAAGAACCTATCCACCCCTATGTTTATAGCAGCACAATTTACAATAGCCAAGTGTTGGAAGCAACCTAGATGCCCATCAGTAAATGAATGGATCAAAAAACTGTGGTACATTTACACAATGGAATTCTATGCAGCAGAAAGAAAGAAGGAGCTCATACCCTATGCAACTGCATGGATGGAACTTGAGAGCATCATGCTAAGTGAAGTAAGCCAGGCAGTGAAAGACAAATACCATATGATCTCACCTTTAACAGGAAGCTAATCAACAAAACAAACAAACAAGCATAATATAACCAAAGACATGGAAATTGAGAACAGGCTGAAAGTCACCACAGGGGAGAGGGGAGGGAATTTCAGGGGAAAAGGGGAAGGATTTACAGGAACAAGTATAAAGGACACATGGACAAAAACTATGGGGGGGGGGTGGAAATGGGAGGGAGGAGGGGAGGGCTAGGGTGGTGGGTTCGGGTGAGAATAAAAGACAGAAAACTGTACAAGATCAACAATTAAAATAAAAATTAAAAAAAAAGACAAATTGTCATAATGGATAAACAAACATGACTTACCCATAACTGTGTATTAAAATAACTCACTTGAAATACACTAACATCGATGGATTAAAGTAAAAAAATAGAGAAAGATACACTCTTAAACACTAATCCAAGGTAGTTGGAGTGGCTCTATTAAAATCAGAAAAAAGCAATCTTCAGAGTAAAAAAGTTACCAAGGTTAAAGAGGGGTATGACATCATGATACTATATAAATTTTAGTTCACCAAGAGGATACACCAAGCCTAAACTTTTATGCACCTAACAGCAGAACTACAAAATACATGGAGCAAAAACATACAGATGTATAAGAAGAAACAGATTCATCCACAATTATAAATGACAATTTTAACAATTCTGTCTCAGTGATAGATAGAAATTCAGTAAGGATATTCAAAGAATGAACAATGTCATCAACATATTGGATCAAATTGACATCCAATAGCACTTCATCCAATAGCAGCAGAATATACACCCTTCTCAATATCATTTCTCCACTTTTCTTGCATAGGTATTATAACTTCAGTCATGCTTGTATTCCTCCCACATGTGTTCTCTCAAGGTATAGACACATATCTCAACTGAGCTGGAGATGCTCCAGGAGTATCTTAGCTGTACCATCACTCTCCCCTAACTTAAACCATTTTCCTTCATCCCAGCTCACAACCTTTCTACATCTCTTAAGAACTGCCAGTACCAGATAAAGAAAAGTTGAAAGAGGCATATAGAAATAATTATTGCATTTTCCTCCATAGCTCTACTTTAAGTTTTTATTTTTAAATTTTAAAATAATGTTAAAATTTCACAAACATATATAAAATATATAAGTAAATTATAAAAACAATTATAACCCACTCAGGTTTTAGAAACAGAATGTCAATGTCTTAGAAGCCTCCTGTGTGTCCCTCCCTAATTATATTTCTCTCCCTTCCTACTAGATATAACCATTATTCTGATTTCTATGAATTATTCATTCTTACATTTTACTATTTACGAATCTCTAAATAATAGCTTAATTTTTCCAGATTCTCAACTACATAAAATTCAAATCATACTACACCTATCCTTTGACTCCTTTTTCACTCAGTATTATGTATATGTTCATCCATATTAGGAAACCTATCATATTCTATTTTATGAATGTAGCAAAATGTTAATATTCTACTATTGATGAACATGTGAACTGTTTCCAAGTTTGGGTTATTATTTTAAAAAGCTACTGTGAACACATGTTACACACATATAAGTTTTTTTCTATGGTATACAAATGGAAGTGGGATTAGATTACTAAATCATAGGATATGGACATCTTTAATTTTCCTAGATGTCAAACCTGTTTTCTGCGGTGATTGTACCAGATTACAATCTACCAATATAGTACACATTGCTTCATATTCTTACCAACATTTGATATTTCTATTTAATTTCCGCTAATTTGACACATTTTGTGATAGCTCATTGTGACATAAAATCACAATTTCCTAACTACTAATAAAGTTTAGAATCTTTTTTATATGTTTATTAGGTGTCTGGATTTCCTCTCTGGTCAAGTAATGTATTTTAGAATTCTTTTGGATGGGTTCTCTACCCTCATTCTTTCCATGACACTTTCTCTGAGAATAAAAACTGTCATTGATATTAGCTTTCTGATGCCTGCAAACATTTAAAATCGTCTCCAAGAGTTCATAAGAGAAGTGTCCAGAGGCACCAAGTATTCCCGCCTCACCAACATATCTGATTTCACAACACTATACAAGCTCCTCTAGAAATATTGTAAGTCAGAGCCACCTTACAACTAAACACCACTTATTCAAATCTACCTTATTCCAGCTTTATTTCTAAAGGAGACATATTATGATTTGAAGTATTCTATAGAGTAAATATCTTGGATGTTTAAAAGAGTCCATGAAATAAAACATCATACATTTTTATCCTCTCATGTTAAAGAAGAAGAAATAAAGACTCAGAAACATAAACAGAATGTAGGATTATTTCTTTTAATAATCTCCATGAAAATTCTAGATAAAATGAGATTATTTTTTAATTATGAAAATAGTATATATTCATACAGGAAATTTAAGCAGTATGAAAATATACAAAGGAGAAAATAAAATTCACCCAAAGTTCCACAAACAGGAAGTAATTACTATATATTTTCTTGGAACAAACTTATAAACATCTTTCTCTTGCTTTCTCTCTCCCCCCCCTTTCTAACACTATCTCATTCTTTACTGGTATTTATTTTATTTCTCTTTATTGTAAACAATGTTATAAATTCCTTTGACATCTACCATCTCATGTTTATTTGATGTTTTCCTTATGATAAATTCCTAGAAAAAATGTCTGTGTTAAAACACACTCATATTTCAGTTCCTTCTTATTAACAAACTCCTCTATGGAAAGTACCAATATACTATAAGAATGCTGGTTTCCTCACACTCTCAGCTGTATTTAATATTATCAGTCATTTTAATATTTGTTGGTCTGATAGGAAAAAATGTGATTAGATAATTGATTTGTGTTTTTAGTTGCTTATCAGTTATATGGACATACTTCAGTATGGGAAAAGATGTCTCTCCCAACTTGCTTTAGCAGCTAGAATTAGGAGTGTGACACAATGCAGCCAATTGTAGCTGCTACTCAGATAAATGAACATTGGGGGAGTGACATAAATATAATGGGTCAGTTAGAGGTTCTATGAGGGAGGCACCAAGGAGTTGAGAGGCTAATTACATGGCATAAAGCTAATATTCAAAGATGTGGAGTAAAGTAGTATATCAGCTGTCAAATGAAATAAGGGCCAGCAACGTCACATGCCCAATGACAGTTATAACAATGGTGATATCCTGAACACACATTTCCTATAGAAAGATCTTGTCTATGCAGATTTCCTTAGATCCTACCCAGTCCTGGTGCTCATCCTTCATGTTGATTATGTGAGGCATCTGATACTTTTTTCATCATAAATTAAGTGGAAACTGTTTCGTTTGTACCTCTACTTCCTGGGTAGTTCCATGACTTTCTTTCCTGTTACCTATTTCCAAACCTTCTACTATCTGATTATGTGATTGTTATTGTTTTGAACTAATACACAAAGCAATAAAAAACAGCTTATCGCCAATTTCTGTCCCTAACTCATGTAACAAAATTTCAGGCAAAATTTTCAGACATATATTTAGTAAATTTGATTCAGGAAATTATATGTAAACAAGCAAGAGTTAAATCTGGACTTGCATATGCCTTAAGAATTCTAGATTTGCATCGTAATTTTCTCTTCCTTCTTAGAGGGAAAATACGATGAACTAAAAAAGTAAAATTTTCTTCACATACTGGTTGATAAATAAACATAAAAAAAAGAGTACAGTAGTCATTGACTAGCAGTGGCCTGAAGTTGACCTGTAAGAAAAGCAACCAATATAACTTTGCTGTGACGGCAGTTAAATTTGAGAGAGGTATGCTATATATCATAACCTCATGCACACTCACTAAGACATGTAGTGCTGGTCCTAATTGTGAGCAGCTCTACCACTTCAGATCAGATAATTTTGTGTATTAAGTATTACTTGTTTCTAAAAACCAATAATAATGCAAGCATCATAATCCCTATATTCCCAACAGAATTCCTTTTATTTACTGTAACTGGAAGATCTTAAGTCACATACTACCACTGAATTAAGTTAGGGATATGGAATTATTTTAGCTACATACTCAAATCCTGAAGTTCAGGGTGGAAGAAGTTTCTCTAAACCTGCAAAGACCACTGAATGGATATTGAAGGGTATTAAAGACTGAGAGGGGGGAAATAAATTACTAGAAGACAGTTAATAAATATTTATTAACACTATGAAACAAGTTTCTTTTTAGTGCCATTTTACAAACAACATTAAAACTTTTAAAGAAATGTATGCATAGTTTATATTTGAAATATAATTTAGATTAGTGGTCATTAAATGACACATTAGTGATCTGCAATATAACTGTACTAATTTTAGTTACAGTAAAAAGGTTAAATTTCATAATGGCAGGATCATATATAGCATTCAAATCAATATAATTTAAAGGTTAGTGGGAAAAAATCATGCTGATGAGTTTAAAAGATAGTCCAGTTTTATTTCCACTACATACTTAACCACTATAGGGTTACATGATTAGTTTGAGACTGGAGTCACTAAAAAATTCTTTAACCAATGGGAAAGTCATGAAGGAAATCTAGATATGTGTACACATGTTTGAGTCAGTGATGCCTTTCAAATTAATTAATGGAGATAGCTACCAGAGAACATTTCATCACTTGCATTTTCAAAACATATACTGTTTAACCACAAAAATTAAATGCACATATACCATGTAGTACTAGCCAGAACAAGAGTGTGTAAGTTTTATCTATTTTTAAATTTACTAGAGAATGAGTGAGAGCTTTAACTCCATTTAACTTCATATGAAAATGAATAAGTACAGAATCAGAAGAGATGGGAGGCAAAACATATTACATGAACTTGAGGAACTGAAGGTAGCTCAGGAATGGTTAAATGATAAATCAAATGAGGTACTCTTAAGGATGGAAAAGGATAGAAATGTAGGTGGCAATGTGAAAGCACATAGAAAAGTAGGTGCCTTACTCCCCTACAAGGATTAAAAACTGGGAATAATAACTTTGATTGAAAGAAATTGAAAGTTACTTTTTCCTTATATCATATCAATTTTCCCTCTTTCTATAAGAGATTATAAAAATTTTCAAAACAAAAATGTTGTCAAACAAATGGTAAGTACTTGTCATATAGTTATAAAAGCCCATAATAGTGAACACATTGATATGGAGATAAATAGAAAGATGTCATTAGCATAGCCTTTCAGGATATGTTTTTCTAACTTTACTATATAGAATAAAATTAAAACAAAATTTGATTGCCTTCCCATCCTTCGAAAAATTCCCTTCAATGAAATTATTAGTAAAAATGAACTCAAATGTATCATTTACCATGAGCATCAACAATGTTTTTTTTTTCTGTTTCCATAAAACAAAGAAAAATTCTTAGGCAGGAGTGGAAAGGGACCTCAAGAAATTTATACCCTTTGGGGATTAGGTGAATTCACAAAAATGAAAACACAGACACAACAGATAATATATGCTCACTGTTGTGGATGCTGCCATACTATACAGTTAAACTTGTACCCAATGATCGCCTGAACTCTCTTAACTTTCCTGAACTTTCTTAACCAGAACCGTAAGCAGGATTCAAAATCTGTTGGCTTCTCCTTCCCTTTGAACACAGCTCCTTCTTTACAATTGTTCTCCTTTGGTAGCTTTTTTTCTTGGAATTTATGAGAATAGGATTTCTTCATATCTTTACCTTCAGGCAGGTAGATTTTTCCCTTGATATCAGGGGTTCCATGTTGCACAGTTCCAAGTACTATATATAATTCAAAATGTAGCAAAATTCAGGATATAGATTTTTTGAAGTCCATGGAATTTCAGAGAACACTATTCACATAGAAAACAATGTGGAACACCATTGTGTTACCCCTTGGTGTTGAGGGACCCTCCAGTATTGCTGGGGGGCGTACTATGAGAGTCCCTCAAAACCTTGAGGCCCAATGATAAAGAAGCTCAAAGACCCTAGTTTCACCACCACTCTCCTTCTAACAGTACAAATAACGAAGTCTGGGATAAGAATACAAGTCACTGACTGGACAAAACTTTACATCCTATATCTAATCATTTACTCCCTTCTGTTTTATCCTGTGGCTACTGATTTGGGGAAAAAATCGACAAATAAATTATATATCAGTATGAACAAACGCAAAAAATGGCTGGCATTTCTGCTTATGGATAATCATAAATGGATACACTATATTAACAGAGAAAGGGATCTCAGATAGTCAAAGGACTGGGAATTGTACACTAGAAAATGACCATTTTGTTTCATTGCTTCAATTTACAGGCAAGAAAATGGAAGCCAACAGAAGATCAGAGATCACAGACTAAGATCTAGGTATCCAAGTAGATTCAATCAAAACAAACTCTTCTATTTTATTTTTAAATGCTTCCATGTAAGATTCCTTATGCATAAAAGATTCCAACCGTCCAGCATGACACTGCCCTCCACCCAAGTTAAGGTACACCTGCCTCATCAAAGAAAATTCTAAAGGAGCTACTATAGGCCAAAGAACAGTAATCCCAGAAATGGATACCAAAGACAAGTGCAAAATGAATAACAGCCATAAAAACAACGATAATATGTTTTTGTGGTTAAAACAGAATTAAAATATACTAAATCAATAACATGTAAGTTTGAGGATAGGGTGTTAAATAGAAATAAATTGCTCTATAGTTCTTATATTTTCTGAGAGAACAACAGTGTTGAAATATATTTGAACATTAATAAGGTAAGTTTGCAAATTTCAATTTCCAGGGTAATCACTGAAAGTATAGAAGATGTGAGCAGAAAAAATAAAATCTTCAGATGTTTCTTCTGCCATTTGCTTTTCTAATTCCAAACAATTTATTTATATATGGCTGCCTCATAAATTTTAGACACTATTGAGTTTTATATTACCTTACACTTTTATGCCATCCACACATCATTTCTCCTTCTTGCATCCTCCCAATATAGTTATATTATAGTTCTGAGGTAAATCAGTATTCAAATGTAACAATATTATGAATATATAAATAATTTTTGTTGCTGACCACAGTTTATTGAAATTGCATATCTTATCGTTTTGTCTTTGTTTTTCTTTTGTGTGGTTCTATATAAATTATCTCTCATTCTTTATAAAAGAATTAAAAGTAATTGGTTCTGGGGAATTAGAATTAAGGGTAGGTAGGAATAAGGATACATTTCAAAATATTTAACAACCAGTAACACAGAGACACCAATTATTAATCCAATACCCTCTGCCCACAAACAGGCCATGCCAGGGTTTACCCACTGAACATGAGCCCTAAGGAGGGGAATTTGGAAGGAAAAGGTAGGCTGGGAGATGGCTATTGCTTTGTGACAAGCCTTTGAGTACTCTCTGAGCTTTTCAATTATATGTGTAGATTATGTCAAATAAAAATGAAAATTAATTTAAAAAATAAATAATTTGGTTGCATTCAGTCCTTAAATCCTAGCACATCTATGTGAAGCTAAAGAATTCGCTGCATGATATATATGAAATGCTAGTAAGTATTTGAACAAAAGTGCATAGTGAGGAAAAAACTCTCTGCTATCTAACAGAACAGTTCAACAACCTAGATGGTTACTTTCTAACAAGTAAGTATTTTACCTCTATTTAGAGCCAAAGTCTGAAAAATATACATCATATTGCTCTAGGCAAAGCTAACTACACTAAAGAGAAAAGGCAGTTTTCCTCCTGAGGAAATTGTTAAGTAATTGCACTCTATTTGGTGTTAATTTTCAACAGGTGCTGCTTAAATGTAATGTAGTATCACCCTTGTATTTAATCAGGGCTGGAGTTGAGAGTCCCTGTGCCAAATTTTACACAAATTCATTTATATGGGATGGAGTTACTACACCTCCCCCAAACAAATAAAGATTGACATGCTATTTAGTAACTATAAGGGGCACCACATTAATTATCTTTCTTAATTTCCCTCCAGAAATCATTTCTGTCAATAATTCTATTTCAACTAAGATGAATGGGAGGCAAGGGCATTAGGTTTAAGCAGCAAGCTGTTGACAAACTGGTTAGGGGCCTAGAGCCAAGATTAGATCCTTTTTTTGTGTGGTATATAAATGTACAGAAAAGAGAAGCCAATAATCTTTCTTAACATTAGATTCTTGTTGGAAATATACAGTATTTATAAATATAAAAACTTTTACAGGTTCTCAGGAAGAGTTTTTTTAAGGGGTCACCAAAAGAACATTTTCCTCTTTGAGAGTTCAAGGGCAAAGACTTGAGGCAAAGTATAGGAAGAAAATTTCAGAAAAAATAAAAAAGATATAATTGGAAATTGAAAACAATATGAAGTTTGCTGCAGAAAAATATTAAAATATTAAATATCCAGCAATAATAGAAGTAAATCAGCAATACATGTGAGTTACAAAATTATTAGACATTAAATTATTTCATTTAATTCAACAGATATTGAAAAGAGGTTTCATAGGAATATGTATAAAGGACACATGGACAAAGCCAAAGGGGTGTGGGGATCAAGGGTGGGAGGTGGGGATGGCTGGCATGTGGGGGAGTTAGGGGGAATGGAGACAACTGTACTTGAACAACAATAAAAAGCATTAAAAAATCAAAATAAAACAGGGATTGGAGACAGAAAATTACAATGTCCTGCCCTTAAGATAAATATAAGCTAAAAGTGAAGACAGACACATACACAAATAATTTTTTAAAAAAACCAAATAATTTATTCTTGTGTGTGGTGTAAGAAGGTGATCTAGTTTCATTTTTCTACATGTATTTGTACAATTTTCCAAACACCATTTATTGAATAAACTATCTTTAGCCCCTTGTATGTGCTTGCTTCTTCAGTCAAATAGTAATTGACTATAAAGGTGTGAGTTTATTTCTGGGCTCTGTCTTCCAGTCCATTGATCTATGTGTCTGTTTTTATGCCAGTACCATTCTGTTTTGATTAATATAGCCTTATAACATAGTTTCTAATTAGGTAAAATGATTCCTCAAACTGTTCTTTCTTGGGATACCTATTGCTATGCAAGTGGCCTTTGTGGTTCCATAAAACTTTTGAACTATTTGTTCTAGTTCTGTAAAATATGTCAGTGGAATGTTGATAAGAATTGCATTGTTTCTATAGATTATTTTGGGTATAATGGACATTTTAATGATGTTAATTCTTATCCATAAACACGGTATGTGCTTCCACTTATTTGTATCTTCTTCAATTTCTTCAGGCTTATAATTTTCTGAGTAGAAGAATAAATTCAAAATGGATCAGAGACTTAAATGTTAGACCCCAAAACAATAAAAGTCATAGAAGAAAACATAGGCAGCAAAATTTTGGACACTGCTTGTAACACTTTTGTATTGGATATATTTCCCCAAACAAGGGTAACAAAAGAAAGAAATAAACAAATGGGACTACATCACACTAAAAAGTTTTTGCACAGCAAGGGAAATCATCAATAAAATAAAAAGACAACCCACAGAAGGGGAATATATATTCACTGATAATTCTGATAAGGGGTTAATATCCAAAATTTACAAAGGACCTAAAAAACTCAACACCAAAAAAAAGCCAAAGAACCCAATTAAAAAGTAGGCAAAAAACCTGCATAGACACTTCTCCAAAGAGGATGTACAGATGGCCAATAGACATATGAAAATATGTTCAATATCACTAATCATCAGAGAAAAGCAAATTAAAACCACAATGAGATACCATCCTCACACCTATCAGAATGGCTATCATCAATAAATCAACAAACAACAAGTGCTGGTGAGGATCTAGACAAAGTGAACCCTTTCGCATTGTTGGTGGGAATACAGATGGGTGCAGACACTGTAGAAAACAGTATGGAGATACCTCAAAAAATTAAAAGTGGATCTGTCTTTCTATCCAGCTCTCCCACTTCTGGGAATATAACTGACGGAACACAAATTACTTACTCAAAAGAACATAAGCAACCCTATGTCCATTGCAGCACTGTTTACCAACACCAAGATAAGGAAGCAGCCCAAGTGTCCATCAGTAGATGAGTGGATAAAACAACTATGGGACATTTATACAATGGAATACTACTCATCTATAAAAAAGAGAAAAATTTATCCTTTGCGACAGTATAATGGGCCTAGAGAACATAATTTTAAGTGAAATAAGTCAGTGAGAAAAAGACAAATACCATATGATTTCACTCATATGTGGAATCTAGTGAACAAACTGAAGTAACAAGCAAAACAGAGACAGACTCATAGATGGAAAGCAGGATGACAGCTAGTGGGTAGCAGGGAGAAATTGAGCAAAAAGGAAAAAGGACTCATGGACATAGACAACAGTGTGGTGACTGCTGGTGGTAAGGAGTTATAAGGGGACTAAAAATAATGGAAAAAATACAATAGAGATTAAATAAAATATAAAAATAAAGTAAAATAAAATAACCAAGTAATTATGGCTCTGTGGTCAATTTTGCTTGATGCTAGATCAGGAATTACTTTTTTAGCTGTATAGCTGACCATTAAAAGAAACAGGAAGAAAGGCAGATGGAACAGCAAGAAAAAAATCAAAGTGCACAGAATATCAAAGAAGTACAAATAGTGTAACATGATTAGAATTTATGACATTTGTTAAGGAGGGCACATATTAAGAGAGGATGACAACAGTCTAACGCATTTGTTACTGTTTCACATTTCTCAAGTGACCAGATCAATAACCAGCTCTATCAGGACTGTGGTTGCAGTTTATACATACTTGTGCGTGCATTTGTAAAGAGTTACTTGCATGCCAAAGACAAACCCTATTACCTAACTTGTATGGCAATATTCCCTCCCTATCACAACTATGTAGCCACCAAGAGAATCTAATGCATGATTTCAAAAGAGGCCCATGCTATGAGAACTCAGAGGCCTTTACAAATTTGTGCACATATTTTTTCCTTTTTCTACACTGTACCAATTTATAGCATATTATCAAAATACGACATGAACCAAGGACAACTAAATTTGTAACTTAGTTCTTTTTCCACCACATCGACCGTATCAATGAAGAAATAATTATTATCCTCAAGTTAAAATGCTATTTCAGAGATTTTTAGGAACTACAAAAATTCTACCCATTAGAATAAGTTGGAAGAGGGTCTGGGTGCTACTCAGCACACATAAAATAAAATTATGTGTGTATATATATATATATAAATTATGTATATAAATACATATACATATAAATTATGTATATAAATACATATATATGTATTTATATATTTAAATATTTATTTGTATATTTAAATATATTATAAAAGTAGATCCTTTTTAATTTAATCTTTATTATATTTTTTCTATTACTATTTAGTCCCCTTATACCCACCACCGCCCAGTAATCAGCACAAGGTTGTCCACATCCACGAGTCCTTTTTCCATTTTGCTCAATCCCTCCCATCTCTGTCCCCACCACCCACACTAGCTATCATCTGCTCTCCATCTATGAGTCTGTCTCTGTTTTGCTTGTTAGATCACTTTGTTCACTAGATTCCACATATGAGTAAAATCATATGATATTTGTCTTTTTGAAGTGAATGCAAATATACTTAAAAGTTTTGCATAGAACCTGTTATTTCTTCTCCCTGACCTGACATAGTGCAATCAATATTTATAATTTCACACAATTCTCTCATTTTTATCTACATTGCCAATAAATCTGAAGTGTCAATGAAAATTTAACTGAATCTTAGGATGTGCATATTTTGGCTACCGCTTAATTTAAAGGAATCAGGTGACTCTCAACTTCCCAACTTTGTTAGCTTGAATTTGTAATCCTTGCTTTTGTGACTTTATTCTAATAAGTAAGATCTTCATAAATCTCATATTTATAATTATATTGACTGTGATAATATTAAATCCTGATGGTAAGTTATAAAAACTATTCATCATTCAGCGTTTGAAATTCTAAGCCTTTCAGTATTCATATTCTCTAAATATTTCAATACTAGTGACCTCTTATTTAAATGCCAAACATTTTACAGTCCTGATGTATGAAGGGCCTTCCAAAGTAACTATGTGTGTATTTTATCTGGCTCTGAGGGAGTACTGTCCCAATTATTACTTTCTTTGTACAAGGAATTTCCAGCTATAGGAAAAAAAAAAATGAATATAAATTGACAACCATTAACTCCACACCTTTAAATAAACTGTGAACACAAATATCTAAAACAAAATTTAATAAGGTGAAAATGGTTCTTACATTTTCAATGTGGAATTAGATCATCAACCTTGCATCCCAATATTACAACATGTGCCAAAAATCCCTAGAGTATTAGAAAAGTCATTTCATATAAGGCAATTGATGAAAATGTCAATTTATATTAATCTGTCAACTGCTTTTATTCCAAGTTGATCCCTGCTTATAAATACTATCACTTTAAATATATAAGGAAAAGGAGTACAATTTTTTTATTGTTTTTAGTTGGTTCATTGCCTGGACAGATAAACTGATGGATTCCAGCAAAGCAAAGAACAAAATAGGCTTTGAAAATAAATCAGCTACTCATTACCAGATATCTAGGGAAATACATTTGTATTTTAACACTTAAATAATCATGATCTTATCTGAAATCATAGGACAGTTAGGTAAATAAAAACTCTTGCCAAAATCGAATGGGAGACCATTAGGATAGCTAAATGTCAGTCATGATACTTAGAAGCTTAATACAGAAAGGATTTATTTCTCCGACCAAGTGGGATCAACAAGGCTGTGAGACTCTCACCTTTCATCTATGCCATCCACAGCTAGTGTGCCCACTCTCCCATCCATCATGAACATGAAAGAAAATACAATACTCAAGAAACCTTTTTAGTGATGTATTCTCAGGCAATTTAATTCCTTTTCTACCATAAAAAAATAAATCGAAACTAAAATCTACTTAAAGCTGAACTTTAACATTTTTTAAAAGAAAGCTACAACCACTTCAAAATTTGAAATGTATTTTTAGATGTCAAGGTCCAGAAAACTCCATGGTTATATTTTTTAAAAACATAAATATTAATTGAAAACTACTAGAAATTACTGACATCATAACTAAACTGAATAATCAAGGAAAATACTATGAAGGTAACTAATGCTATAAAAGGAGTCAAGAAATCCTAAAGTCCTAAACTTTACTGTAAACATACACCAGCAACTGAAGTGAAGTTCACAATCAGTTTTATATGGTTGTTACACTAAAATTTATAATGAAAGTATCTATTATGTTCTACTATGTTAGCGCAGTGAGCATAATAAATAAAACAGACAGGCCTCATACCCTCAAGGAAATTGCCATCCATGCTTTTTGTTATTTCCACATGGCAACAGCTAAAAAAATTGTAGAGATCTAATACACCTCTACACTACAACACTGTAACTGCCGCTTTTATTTCTGAATAGCAATATTGTTATGTTCAATTAATAGGAAGAGGAAAGAAGGAAGAAGAAAAGAGAGGAGATGGATGTAGGGAGCAGAGAGTAAAAAAGCGAAGGGGAGAACAGAACAACTTTCTCTCTAAACAGTAACTATGCTGCCAAGTTTGATATGAAACTTGTAAACAATAACATTTGCTTTTATTGAGCTCTTCCTACCAAACACCTCCCAAACATAACTCATAATAAAGGATTAGTAGAAGATCTCATCAAGTTCATTCTTTAAAAATCTATCTTTATGACTATAAACATTGTAAAGCTGTTCAAATAAATATTTATACATAATTTAACATTTAAAAACCTTAAAAAATCTATCATACTTCACTTTAACATTAAAGAGAATAGTAAGCCACCAATATATCTAATGTTATTCAACAACTTAAAGAATTTTAACATTATATCTTCAATAAAGATATTTGAGCAAAAAAATCTGAATTCTTCTAAAGAAACAAGATTTAGGAGCAGGATGTTATTTGAAATCTTCAGTGGCTCTAGGCTGATATTTAAAAATGCTTAATACTACTTTAAAAACAAAACATACTAGTAACACAAGGATCTTTTCCTATTTGAGAATACATTTTAATTTTCCATTGTGATTAAATTATTTAAAAGTAACTTTACTATAATTACATACAATATTTTATCCATTTTTCTGTAACAGGAACCCATGAACAAATGATCAAAATTAAATCACAGAATGATTATAATTACTAAAACTGAAAATGATCCCTGAAATTGGAGCTAAATATTCTTTAGCTAATGAAGCACACGGGCAGCTGTAAAATAACCAGTCATTCAAAATTTATCACAAGTAATTGTTGATATTAAACCTTATACATCACCGCATATCTGTCTTCTCATCACAGCAAGCCCACAGAACTCCTCAGTCCTCCCTCTGGTTCGCCACACTACTTAGTAAGCGATGCACAAAACCCACTTAACACACACATTAAAAATAAAAATGCATTATAGAGTCTAAAATAATTCCAGGGAAACATATACTGCTTTAATAAGATTTCTGTTTTGCGTTAAGAAGGACAGGCATAACCAGGCATTTAGAAATATGTCTCATTATGCCAAAATTTATCTTACCTATAAAATATAAATAGGCATACTTTATACACCTCTTTAAATTATCTTTACAGTGTAAAGAAGTTACATACGTGGCTGCATAAGGAAACATTCAGTTTTGTTTCTCAGATCAAGCTTTGCTCCTAGGCAAAGTAAAGACCAAATGAAAATGCGGTGTTTGAGAATTATGGGGCAGTGTTCTTGAAAGGAAAGATAATGTCACTTCCAGATCTAGATTGAAATGTATGGACAACAAACAAAAAAGAGAACCAGAATCTTCCAGTCCATTCTCTCATTTCTTTTTCACGTACAGCTGATTGCTTCCTTTTCAAAAACTATTAGCTCATACCACTCACAACACACATTTAGTCAACCGTAAATTCTGCAGATTCTTTTGAATCAGAGGAATTTAAAATTCATTAAAGTAATTTATTTCTCATTCACTCTCCTTCTGATCTTTAGTTTATTCACTCCCCTGATGCACCCTATATATACACGGCTAACAGTATTGTATGATATTCCTCCAATACTTTTCTTATACCATTATCACCCTGGCTGTTTTATAATATTTTTAAATTATTCTTACCTCTCCAACCTTTGAGTACAATATAAATTTACATTCTTGTTTAATAACACTCACCAGAGTGTCCCCAACTGCTACTCGGGGATATTTTCCTGCTTCTACTAAGGAATATATCTGAGGTGTCTGAATGTAGTCAGGGATATTTCTTTCCCTCTAGTCTCCCCATCAGGTCGTGCCACTGCTGCCATTGCTGCTACCAACCTTTCTAAAGCCATGGCTCCATTACTCACAGCTCCCCACACAAAAAGTACCACTACTGTTACCAAGGGCAAAGTCATAACTACCACTTGGGTTACTCCATTCCAGATCTGACACAAGACCATTCCAATTCTCCAAAGCTCAGCAAGAACCAAATTATATATTTAACATGCATATATTTTACAAAACCTTGAATAAGTTCAAGGTAAGTAAAACATAAATAATTACTTATCAGGACTACTATCACTGTTCTCAGAGACAACACGCTAAGGCCCTCCTCAATAGTCTTCACCAGGCCTTCTCCCCAGCCATCTCCAATGCTGTCACAATGAATTAAGAACCAGCTTACTACCAGTGCTGGGACTACTTTGAATATGTCTACAGTTCCAAGTACAGAATGAAACCATCACAATGATGCAACACGAAGACTCATTTTTTCCTCAAAAGGGTCTAAGTTCTGTTTTCTGAGATCTTATTCCATGTTGTAGGACACCCTCTTAGCTGACAGACAGACAGAATAAACATTCTCTTCAACCAAAGCCCTTCTACCTTTCACAGGAGTGTACTCATATTTGACTTTAAGAAGATAATCACACAAGAATATAGAATCTAACAGCAAATTCTGTATTACTTAAAATATCTGTAGTCTTTATTCTATAAATTCTGTATCTGTTAAAATAAAATTCTATAAAATCTGTAAAAATAAAATTCTGTAAAATTTTATTCTGTAAAATCTGTAAAAATCGAATCTGTAGTCTTTAAAATATCACCAACTGCAGAATGAAAGTTCCATGGCATTTTCTTCAGCGGGAGTTGGAGAACTTTCACATAAAGCTATCAATAGTTAAAATTCATACCAAGCAAATCTATACTTAATCTTGTAGTTCATGACACCTATAGTCATGTAACTTCAGCCTTCCCTGAGATTACTACTGCTTTTTGCATGCATAACCGAAAGTTTTATGTTAGTAATTTTGCTTGTATCATTGAAATAGCTCTTTTTCTGGCGGCCATGGAGGGTGTTTGGAGTGAGAGAGTGATTACATTCATCTGGAACAATTTATACAACAAGATACCTTTAACATCCTTAAGCTAGTCAGCAAGAATATCTCAAAACTTATTATCATGTAATTCATCAGTATCTCAGTATTTCTTTACATGCTACTTAAGGTAATCTTCATGATCCAACCTAAGTTGCTGACCGCAGCTTACTCCTGCTGTTTGGAATCCTACCCTATCTCTACAAGCCTATGTTCTTCATTTCTTTAAAATCCAAGTCCACTCAGTGTTAGTTGGTTGCATTTTCCGAATTTATTCACCATTTTCCTTTCTGAATAGTCTTTTGTTTCCATTGGTGACACAGGTGCCTCCTGAAGAATTTCTCTCCCACTCGCAGTTATGGAGCATATATGCATTCCATTTCCCTAATCATAGTAATTGATTCAGAAACTCAGAGGTATTCCCAGAATACAAAATTTTATGACAGGATAACTCACTCTCTGAAAAGGGAGATGAGTGTATAAGTCTGGAATTCTGACAGAATCATTGTTTCATGTACTAAAAAAGGAGTGCCTGAATATGACCCCAACTTCTGTGCACAGCAGATAGCAAAGAAATGGAGCAAGGTTCTGATGACATTATGTACTTCAGGATCAATCCTTTTCATAAACCATGTATACCTTGAATTTTTCTGTTACTGAAGCCAATGAATCCCTTTTATTTTTTTTAGATGGTTGGACTTCAGTTTTGTTACTTGCAATGGAAGTTACCTACATTATTTACCACTCAACTATAAATCTCATGTTCCTCTGAAAGTCTTTAAGTATGATCCCACCTGATAGTTCCTGTTTTCCTCATTGCTTCTTCAGTTGTGATGTAGCATAATAGGGTATTCTGCAATAATCCACACTAATAGTGATTAAAATTACAGAAAATCACTTTTGGTATTTAAAAAGTTCCTAATTGTAAGAAGGGAGAAAGGAAGAGGAACTGAATGAAAGGAGGTGAAGGTTTCAATCAAAGAATATATATGCATAACTCATAGGCACAGGCAACAGTGTGATGAAAGCCAGAGGAAAGGTGGGTGGGGAATGGGTGGAGGCAGGCAAAGGAGAGGAAATGAAGGACATCTGTAATAGTTTCAACAATAAAAAATAAATTTAAAAAAAGTTCCTAATTAAATTACAGATTCTAAAGGCCTAAAATAATCCTCTGCTGCATTTTTTCTTTCAAGAACTATATACCATGTTTCTCTCTAAAACACAAAATTCAGTACATATTGAATACCAATAAATGTCGTATAAGTGAAAAAGCTAGGATTCTGTTTAACAGATAATGACTGAGTAATATAAATCTCCTGATTAATAGATTAACACACCTGAAACTGCACTTGAGCAGTATTGAACTTGCCTATTCATTTGGTCATTTCCTACTTTAATTAATGTACAATTATAAATATTTAGTGTCAGAGTTTCTTCCAACTCTATATTCATCAACTTCATCATTTGTCTCAATATTTTAGTGGCAACTTTCTTCAGCATAGAAAAATATAATGGAGGATAGGCCCTGATTAAGTATAAAAAATCATTTTAATTTCACCACCTAACTTCACAAATTGCAGTCACCCAGAAAGACAACTGTAGTCAGACAAGCACAATTCTCAAAGGAAATTGTATATACAGTTTCCTAAAGCAGGTATGTCATTTGTCATAGCAAAAAAGACCTGCTAAATTAGCACACTATTTCAACATTTGTATTTCCTACATGAATAAAATACAAGGTGACTGAGAATGCTAATCCATGAACCTAAAATTCAGAGGTAGCACAGGGCGTTCTTTTAATTCCCCTTAACGTTGCTTCTTGAATTGTTGCAATCATTGAATTCTTAAAGTGTTTTGAATACAGTTGTTTTTACTTCCTAGATTAGAAATCAAATATAGTGAAGTTTTGGAAAGCTAAAAATTATTTGTTCTGCAAGCAATCAAATCTCCTTTAAAGACCAAGTTTTGCTCATCAAAGATATGAACAATTGCAATTAGCCTTTCAACAGTACTGTTTCCAGCACATGGCTTCCTGACTGACATCGTATCTCACCTCCGCAGAGCTAGTTTGTTTTGTGTCAGTCGGCTGTGCTAATTTCTGTCACTAAAAACATGAAAGCTTGAGTAAAATCTTTCTGGAGTGCTCCGAGTGTTTATAAAGGGTGGCAGGATTTGGTTCCAAATATCACAAGCTGATAGTTTTGCTGGTGATAAAACTGCCCATTAAACATTTGTATAGTAATAAATGATTTTCAAAAGGTGTCACTTAGTTTTCTTTAGAACATCAAATCCTCATTACAGAGAAAGGATATAATAGGCTAAAAGAATCTAAAAGTGAATGTAGGCTTTTGAATTTTCGACATGGTATATAGCATATTTATCTCAGTAAGCTAGACACAGATAAACGAAATGGGATGTTGGATTTAGGGTTCTTCCATTATTCCATTGCTTAAAATACTGTTGATAGATACACAAGATAGCTGTTTATGGATTCTTTATGTTAATTGTTCTAATCAGTTAATATTTGAAAAGGAAAAAAGAATTAATTTCCATTTGTCCCATCTGAAAGATTAAAATCCATTGTTTGCATGGAACAGTACCTGATTAACCTACTGTTACTTTATCCTAGGCATTCAGAGGGAGTGGACAGGCCATTCAGGGGAGAGAGAAATAGAAGAAAATTCAAACATAAGTGCCTATTACATATTAGTGTATTTTTACACATGTAGTCTTATTTAATTCCAATGAAGAAGGTTTTATTATGTGTATTATGTAAGGGAGGACACTGAAGCTTGTGAATTTTAAATGTTCAATTAAATACATAAAGTTTGCTTCATATGTTAAAATTTCAAATCACTACAATATCAATGACGGACTTTGCAGCTAAGTTAGCCATTTGTTGTGCAACCTTCAGAACAAACCATGTAAGTAAAGTTCTTATGGTGTGGTCAGTGATTAGGAAGGTTATGGTTCACATCTGTGTATTTTCAATACAGGCTTGCACATGACTTTGGTACAAAATTGTACAAGTGTGTACACTACCTTAGCCCTATGTACCACACCCTATACACACAGGTATGCATTTATTTGACACGTGATCTCTACAAAGCAAACTCTCAATTGCAAAGCAAGTGAACACATAGAATGTAGGCTTATGACAATATTATATTACTGAAAACCATTTGTACTTGCTTAATTTTAATGTTTACAATAAAGATAAGAGGTGTTAAAAGGTACTTTTATTCAAATGACTATCAAATTGATCCAACACAATTTACTGAATATTTTTTCTGTTCATGTATCCTGCTTGAGAGGTCAGTATTATAAAATTCTTTATATGTATGGTTTTATATCATGCACTATTATCTTCACTAATATGCTTACTCTATTTGAATATTTAATTATTAATTTTAATACTTTTTATATTGTTTCCTTGGTTATTCTACTGTAATCTTCAGAGTACGTGTTAAAATCATTGTATCAAGTTTTACCCACACAAGATGTTAAATTTTGACTGAAATTACAAGGAAACTGTTGGGCAATGAAAAATAATAGGCACTAATGACTCTATTATGAACTTCCTCTGCAATATACTATGATTTTTCTCCTTTTAGAAAAAAATATATAAAATCATATTACTTACAGAATTTTCAACAATGTTTTAGAGAATGGTCTAAAATGGCAGTATATGAATACCCTGAACTTACTTCTTCCCAGGGAAGCACTGAATCTACACATTCCTGATAAAGCACTGAGAGTTGCTTGAACAGCTTCTGTGCAACAAATGAGAGAGGGACTACAGAGGAATAAGTAGAAGAGAACAGAAGACATGGTATCCTGGAAACCCTACCCACAATGCAGTGATCTGCAATGGCGGGGGTGGGGGTGGATATCACTTAGGGGCCCATTTGCAGATGACTCACCCATCTAGAACACAGCAAAAAATCAATGGTTTAAGGACACCTAGACTATATTGAAAGGAAATCAATTTATTAACCCTGTTTATAATTAGATCCTTACTCCCCTGAATGACTGCAATGAGACATGATCAGAGAGATGATGCAAAGAAAGATCTTTCTTTCCTGGTAGAAGAATGTTGGAAAGAAGTTAACCTTACTCTATTGGGTATCTTTTAAAAAAATGCTTCAAATTAAAGAGATGTCTTCTGACCGAACTAAGAAAGTGGGCTAGGAAGAATTAGAATGAGATTCTAGATACTTATTGCCATTCATGTCATTACTGTTAATGAGATTTGTTTATAATGTCTCTAAATATAGTTTTGCAAAGTTTTTCTTTATTTTAAAATAGAGTCCTACAAGATTTCTCATGAAGCTGAGGTCCAGTGATATCATAAATAAGATATGCTTATCAAATTTCTAATTGTTTCTTGTTGGTATATAGAAATGATATTGACTTTATATATTGATTTATAACAAGCCATTTCATAGACCTTACATATTAGGTCTAGGAGATTTTCAGTTGATTCTCTTGGGTTTCTCAGGTATGTAACTTATTATCAGCAAACCAATACTGATTCAGGCAACATTCAGTCCAAAATCTAGGCATTTTGTATTTCATTTTATGGCATAGCTATCGCTCTATTAAAAAGAAGTAACAGTGACATTAATGATCAGCTTTATCTCCAGCACAGCATTTGCCTAGGTTATGTCCAAACAGTTTTAGTTACATGGAATGTTAACACAATTTCATTGGGTTGGCCAAAAGTTCGTTTAGTGTTTTCCATAAAATAAAAGACACATTTTTCTTTTTTTTTATTTTAATTACTGTTCTTGTACAGTTTTCTGTCTTTTACTCCCATCCCAGCCCACCGCCCCAGCCCTCCTCACCTCCCTCTCATTTCCACCCCCCCTAGTTTTTATCCATGTGTCCTTGATACTTGTTCCTATAAACCCTTCCCCTTTTCCCCCTGAAATTCCCTCCCCTCTCCCCTCTGGTGACTATCAGCCTGTTCTCAAAAAAGACACATTTTTCACTTTCATCAATAACTTTATTGATTTGGATATTTTGAGTATGTCAGCTGTCTCCCACATGGTAGAATGTTCTCAATTAATGTCTTGACTTGCTCTCTATTGACTGCAACTGGTCTAGTCAACTGTGGAGCATCACCCACTGAGAAATCTCTAGCACAAAACTTCACAAACCACTTTGGACATGTTGGAGCAGTCACAGCACCTTCTCCATATACTGCACAAATCTTTGCTTTTGTGTTTCAGGTGCATTTGTACCCTTCTTGAAATAATAAAGCGTAACATGCTGAAAATGTTGTGTTTTTTCTCCCATCCTCAATATTAAAATGGCTACACATCCGTGGCTGGTGTGGCTCAGTGGACTGAGTGCCAGTTTCCAAACTAAAGGGTCTCCAGTTCAATTACCAGTCCAGGGCATGTGCCTGGGTTGCAGGCCAGGTTACCGGTACAGAGTATGTGAGAGGCAACCACACGTTGGTATTTCTCTCCCTTTCTTTCTCCCTCCCTTCCCCTCTGTAAAAATAAATAAATAAAATCATAAAATAAAATAGCTACACAAAATTACCAAGTTTGATAAGCTTTTTTTTAATGCATGCTAATATGACAGCTGTCACAATACAATCTAATAAAATTGTTTTGAATGAAGTTAAAGACAACTAAGTGCTACTAAAGCCATCTTATGGAAAAAAACAAATGAACTTTTTGGCCAACCAAATATTATGTGCAAAAATATTCCATGATTAAATAAGCATGGAAAAAAATGTTAGGTAAACCTCATTAGTGAATGAAGCTTAGGACGTTTAAAATAATACTGTGAATCTCCTAGAATCTAATATTGTTGGCTGTGTATCCACAAATTATTTAACCATTTTAGATCACCAATTCATCCTAAATTTACTTTCTATTTTGGATATATCAAAAACAGATATAAGTTGATTTTATTTTCTAATAGTTAAAACTCTTCCAAAATCATTTTTCTCCACAGATTTGAGAACCAGTAGTAATATAATACTTATATTTCTTGTTCAGTTTATTATGCCTATAGGATTTTTGTTGTCTTTATCAAAGGCATTTTTTCTTTATGTTTATTATACATTTTATGGTTTTGGTTTCTTTTAGCTATTTTTTACATATTAACATTTTATCAGGACACCTTACAAGAACTCTCATTCATAGTTCAGTTGTCCCTTTGATTTAAATTCCACTCAACTAAAATGACCTAATTTACTTGGTATTATTACTAGTAATACAATTTCATGTCTTCTATTAAGCATTTGTTTTTTAAATGTACTTATATTTTCGATCACTTTGCTTTTCAAACATCTATAAATAGCAAATGGGTCTTTAGAAATTGACTAATACTGCAAATATGTATTTTAATAAGTAAATTATCTCATTCATATTTATTATTTTATTTTATTTCAGTCAACTTCCATAAGTGTACTACTTTTTCTCTACTTTTATATTCTCCAGTTCTTTAGAAAAATTATTTTTAATTTTACTCATGATTATTAATAAAGTTAAACAATATTTTAAAGCATATTATTCAATTATCAGAACAAAGTGTGAACTGGTATCTTTTGGAACTTGCTTTTTTGACAATAAATTCACATACGCTGCCCTAAAATTTTTGTCTTTGTTTTCAAAAGACAAGCCTCTTTTGTTGTTTTAACTAGTATCTGTACACATAATAAAATGAAATGATTATTTCTCTAAATAGTTCTAACTCTAAAGTATCATAATCTAGATAGTTCTGACTCTAAATTAAATTACTATAACATATTATTCAATAATGGGGAAAAAACAAGAATGTGAAAGAAAATAAATATTAGAAAATAATCATTTATATATTCCATCTTCATTGAATTAACAGTGTTAGTTTTAGAATTATTTTAGGTTATATTAATCTCAATTTCATATTGAATTTGCATTCTTTCTTTGTATTTTCATTTCTTTCTCTCTTTACTTCTCCTTCATCTTCTTTTTGTCCCCATAATTTTATCCTATCTTTTCTTCTTCCTTTTCTTGAACTTTAATTTCTCTACCCAGGCCTCACTGTCTTCCCCATTCATACAATCTGAGACCACCCACAAAGATAGCTGGCTGCTAGAAGACTTCTCTTAAATACACCTATAATCAGAGGTATCTATATCATTATTGTAATCGTTCATAGGGTAAAAAGCATCAGGGGAGCAATCATAAGACTTAAATAATGTTCACAACTTTCCCCAAAAAGTTCCTCTAGAAACAATGAATTCCTTATTCTTGCCACTGAACCTCCAACACCTATCCCAATTACAGCACAATTATAAAGCTAAGATTTACAAAGTATAGACTAAATTAGAACAATGGCCAATACCAACATTCAACATTATTTAATGAAATACTTTTTTTTCTTAAATAATATAAATAGTTACAAAATATATTGCTATGCCTTAGGTTATTTTATTTGTGCCATGTGATGATTCAATTCTTCTTCCATTTTCCCCCCAAACTCTAGACATCTCTATACCCCAAAACAGCATGGCCTTCATTTGATGAGGATGCATTGTTTATATGCTAAATACACCTTCATTCTTTTTGCATTAGCCAGTTACAATTACACTAGTACTACTATTTTTTTCATGAGGTCAAGCCAATATTTTAATCTATTCAAAAACTTAAGAAACTGAAGTTTTATTCTATAAAATGTCTTTAATTGCTAATTTAATTTGCAATTTAAAAATGCGTGTTTTTAAGAGATAAAGTAATTTGGCAACAACATACATCAAATTATTGTTCTCATTTTGACACTAACACATGCTATCTTGATGGCAGCCATACTTATTTGATGAGCACAATAATATTAGTGTCAATTTAAGTGATCATTTGATATCTATGAAGTCATAAATATGTATGCAAATCCAGGAATTAAATCATAACCCAGAATGTAATTACATTAATTTTTAGACTGTTATAAAAATAAAACACACAAAAAATTAAATGTTCTAAGGCACTCTCATGGACCATAAAATTGTATTCTCTGACCACAGTTTGAGAAACAGCATACTACACACCATACTGAATATTAAAGGATTGAGAGGCATAAATAATTTTGATGTGAGAATGTACTAGAGACAGACAGGCTGTAGATGGGATGTCAATGAGCCAGACATCTGCTCGAAGTCTCATTTCACTGACAATTCCTTCTCTCAGTTAGCTGACAAAGCAATGAGGGACTATTTCTCTGGACTTGACTTTGACCAAAAGAAAGATCTGGATCATGAAATTCAAGTGACAGGAACCTTGGGAGAATGTGAACTTGTCATCTTAATGTTTCAAATAGCCAAGAAAGGAAACAGCACTATCTGACAGGTACCTTGTACTTTAGAAAAGCAAATTTCAAAAATTTTAGAGAGGAGATCTGAGTGACTTTATGATCTTAGTCTTTTAAAAGGACTAGGGGCCTTGAAAAACAAATTCTAATAAGAAAATTATACAAGGCTGCAACAAGGTAGAAACAAAAAGGAAGTATATATAAAGGAAAGTAACCTAGCTATGTACATTACACTGCATGCACTATAATAAAAAGAAAGGAAAAAGGTTATATTTTGAACATCTTCTACATGGAAACAAAATGCTAAGTTGTTCACACAGAGGTGTTTCTATATCCATTTTACTGGTAAGGAAACTAA
This sequence comes from Glossophaga mutica, assembly GCA_039655065.1. Taxonomy (NCBI): domain Eukaryota; kingdom Metazoa; phylum Chordata; class Mammalia; order Chiroptera; family Phyllostomidae; genus Glossophaga; species Glossophaga mutica. The sequence goes on along the minus strand of CM077303.1, from coordinate 78,412,122 downwards.
GGCTCAGGAAGAATAAGGAGAAACCAGAAATATAAAATCCAGCACAGAATTACTAAGATAATAAAAAGATCTGTCAGCCATGTGTAAAGCAGTTTTTAAAAAAAGAGAAATTGTTAATTCTAGTACTTGACCCTGATCACTTCATATTAACCAAAAATAGTAAATAAGCATAATAAGTTAATGCTCCCATTCTCTATGATGAAATCATACCTAATACTAGTAAGGATAAGCCAAATTTAAATAAAGACACTAAATGGCCATACCTATAATAAGTAGTAAATTTAAGTGTTCATAGATATACCATATTCAATATTTCTAAAAATGTCAATATGTTTGCCCTCCTTTTGTCCTCTTCTCAGCAGTGTGCATCTAACAAAATATTCAACTGATCCACTGGCAACAGGAAATTAAGCTTCTTTCTTTAGAATCTAAACTAGGAGACTCAGAAATAGTAACCAGTCAGATAAAGGTAAGTAGTCAAACTGAAAGTCATTTTAAATCAGGCCAGTGTCAGCATTATGGCAATTACAAGTCATTTTGTACACTGATATCATTTAGGAATGAAGACCATAAGTAGCCAAAGAGTTCAAGTATTCTAAGAACAGCAAGATGATAAGTATGAATATAGAGAAAAATATAGATGACAAACCAGATATCCCAAGAAAGATAGGAAGTAGCCTTAGATACTGGCTTTCCAATTCCAGGCTTCAAGTGTCTGGGCACCCTTAGTTGCTCATCTCTGAATACCTAAATGGGATACCATCTATAATGTATACCTACTGCACTGTACATCACCTCTAATTCTGGGATTCCTCCTACCATCCACATGATTAAAAGGGTATTCATGTTCATATAACTCCATCTCCTGACAACAATGATTGATTAATCCAAACACGGAAAACAACCAAATGAGACAAAAACCAAAAATGTCCATTCCTACCAAACGGAAGAAGTTATTTGCCAATGATACAATGATAAGGGGCTAATATTCAAAATATAGAAAGAACTCATCCACTTTAACACCAAGAAAAGATGCTCAATGTCACTAATCAGAGTAATGCAAATTAAGTTCACAATGTGATGATCACCTCACACTTGTCAAAATGGCTAGGATCAGTAAATCAACAAGTGTTGGCAAATACGTAGAGAAAGGGAACCCTCCTGCACTGTTGGTGTGATTGCAAATTTATGCAGTCACTATGGAACATAGTATGAAGGTTATTCAAAAAATTAAAACTAGAACTACCTTATGACTCAGCAATTCCACTTCTGGGTATTTATTTGAAGAAATCCAAAACACTAATTCAAAAAGATATATGCAACCCTATGTTCACTACAGCATTAATAACAATAGACAAGATATGGAAGAAATCTAAGTGCCCGACAATAGCTGACTGAATAAAGAAGGGGTTGTACATAGTATATGCAATGGAATATTACTCAGCCATAAAAAGAATTAAATCTTATCATTTGCAACAACATGGATGGACCTAGAGGGTATCATGCTAAGTGCAATAAGTCAGACAGAGAAAGACAAACACCATACAATTTCCCTTGTATGTAGAATCTAAAGAACAAAGAAACAGACTCGTAGATAAAGAGAACAAACTGATAGGAACCAGGTGGGCAAGGGGCTGGGTGAAAAAGTGAAGGATTTAAGAAGTAGAAATCTGGTAGTTACTAATAGTCAGGGGGATGTAAAGTATAGCATCGGAAATATAGTCAATAATAAGCGGGTACTAGACTTATCAGTGGTATCACTTTATAAATTATATAAATATTTAACCTATATGCTGTACATTTGAAACTAATATAATATTAAACTTTGACTGTACTTTAAAAATAAAAATAATTTAAATGAATAAAAAAGAAGTTGGTTTATACAATAATGGAATTGTGGAGATGGCAAAATCTATAGAGTAAGTTGGAAAGCAGGAAACACAGGGAAGAGTTAACACTGAAATTCAAGTCTGAAATCAGTCTGGTGGTAGAATTCTCTCTTTCTTGGGAGATGTCAGCCTTTTTCCTAAGACCTACAACTGATTTACATGAGACCTATCCACACTATGGAGGATGATCTCTTTACTAAAAGTCTACTGATTTAAATGTTACCCATATCTAAAAAATATCTTAAATCAATATCTAGATTAGTGTTTGAGCAAATATTGAGTGCCATGTCCAAGCCAAGTTGACACATAAAATTAACATCACAAACCCACTGACATATGATAAATGGTTAAGGAGAAGAGAAACATTTTACTTGAAAAAGAAAAGTTAGGCAGATATATGGCACCTGTTTCAAAAGATTTCAAGTTTTTAAGTAAAGAAAGCATTACACTGAGCCATTATAATTCTGAAGTATTATCTTAAGATACAGGCTAAACATTATAAGTGGATCTAGAGAACAATATTTTTAACAGCTAAACCATCTAATTTAGATAAGAAGTAGGATACGCATTAAAGAAATATGTGTCAACATTTCAATCCTCAAGGAAAGTTAGAGCTTTATTGCAAAGACAAAATGCAAATGTAAAATAAAACTAATTCATTCATTGAACAAATATTTATTAATTACCAGGTATTTTATATATTTATTATTATGTATTATTATTTATTAATGTGCCAGGTACTTTTCTATACATTAGCAGTACAACAGCAAATGTGAAAATTCCTCTGCATTCATGAAAGTTACAATGTAGTATATTTAATCTAATGTAATCTAATAAAACACATGGTAACATACAGCATGTTAAAAATGATAATTTCTAGGGATACTGAGGTGTGTGGCTCCTGGTTAAAAACCTATTGTTGAGTTTTCAGACCTGACAATAGGCAATTCCAAAGGCTTTGGCAGGCCTTGGGGGAAAGCTATCCTCTCCACATCAGACCGGGTGCACAGCTAGTGCACTGCATTCTAAAGGGAGTCAGCAGTCAAGGTCTCAGGCCCCCTTGGTCAGCCATGCTCTTATCCATATCTGCAGTTACCCATATACCTTCATTTCAAGGCTTCTTGATCAAGACCTGCTGCTGAGGCTTTCTCCAGGCTCCTCTGCCTACAACTCCTTATGGGGGATGAAAGTAGGGGACTGCAGAGACACATTTTGCCAGCCTGAATCAGAACTCAGTACTTTCCACTCTTAGTCACTTTCTCCTTTCCCCTCTTCCTCACCCTAAGGTCCATCAAACTGCAGGGACCTTTAGTTCAGGGCTTCCTCAGTAGTCAGACAACCTCTATTCCTGTGTTGTCTACCTGACCCTTGACCAGTGAACTTTGCCATGAGGAAAATGGAACAGGAGGGCATCCATGTTTTCTCTGATGTACTTCTGGCTTGTGCTATTAACAGTGCGTAATTAAATGTTTGACTGTTACTTTCATTTTGGCTTGTTGTCTCAGCTGGCTACTCTAATGCCTGACAGCTCAGCATTCTCCAGATCATCTGAGCTCTACTGAGAGACTATCTTAATCAATTCCAGATTCTATAACAGAATAACGAAGACAAGATGGCTTAAACAACAAATATTTATTTCTCAGAGTTCTGAAGGCTAGAAGTGCCAGCATGGTCAGGATCTCAGTAAAGGCCCTCCTCCTGATTAACACATGGCTATATTCTAATTGTATCCTATAGCAGAGACAGACATTCTCTACAGTGTCTCTTCTTATAAGAACACTAATCCCATTCATGAGAGCCTCATGTCCAAATTACCTCCCAAAGGCCTAACATGCTAATATCATTACACTGGGGGTTGAGATTTTAGCATATGAATTTTGGAGGAACACAATATTCAGTCTTTAACAGAGGCAAAATAACATTTAAAAAGGAAGTCAGGAAGGAACAGAGGAGGAGATACCATAGTGTAATCAGGCACCTAAGAAGGTAATACTTGAGTAAAAACTTGAAGGAGTTAAAAAAAAACCTCACGAGATATCTGGGAAAGAGCACTGCAGGCAGGGAGATAGCAAAGACAAAGGCCCTGCCAGACACTGGCCAGACATGAATATTCAATGATAATAAGATAGAAAAGGGCTCACTTCCACAGTTTTCCCAGTCTAAGTAGAAAAATGCAAAAAGAATAGTTAGAAGGCTGTGAGAAGTGCTGTGACAGAAGAAACAGAGGTATGCTCTGTAGACACAAAGCAGGGGCGCCCAACAGTCATGGAGTCATCATGATGGACACCTCGGAAGACAGGACGGCTAATCAGAAACAACAACGGAAACAAGAAGAGTCCGAAAGAGTCCGTGATAGGAAAAAAACGTCAGTAGTGATCAGGTAGGGAAGTCATGTTGCACAATTGTAGGGGGCTACACATAATAGTCTTAGCAACATGCAGTGCACATCTCTGAAGCCTGATACGATAACCCTAAAATTGGAAGCTAAAAAGAACACGCTGGCTTTGAAGACCAAAATACTAAATAGAACTAGAGTGTAGAGTGACATAGGGAATAAAATGGCAATATTGAGAAGTAAGCAGAGAATTATACAATTTTAATAAAAAATATTTTGAATGAGATTAATATGACAAAAACTCAGGTGTTCATGATGTGGTTAAGTGATCGTGGGGCAGCAAGAAAAACCACTTTTGAGATTACTGTGAGAGATATATTTTCTTGAATTGGACTAGTGTCTTGAGAATAGAGTTGACAAAAACAAATAGAGATAGAAGCAAAAAAAGTAGAGAGTTTACAGAATGTGAATGAGGGTGAGAAAAGTTAAGGATGGTCCCATTTTTATTTGGAACCTGGAATGATGGGGATGACACTGATAACACGGAACAAAAGAGGACAAATAACATTGTACACAGATGCTCTCCTTAATTTGGACTTCAGGTACTTGAAGTGCCTGTAGGAAATCCAACTAGAAAAATAAATAGGATGAAATACTAATATACACTCCACAAAAGAAGAGTTCTTTGGTTAGAAATACCTGAGAAATACTACATATTCTATCCTGCTATTGAAGATCTATTCTGTTATTTATTCATTAAACCTGTATTTTGTTGTTCCTACTTTGAGCCATAAACTATGTCTCACTCTGGGACAGAGAAGTGAATAAGATGAACATGATCACTGCCTTCAAGAGTTTACAAACTATACATAAGTTACTAAACAAAGAATTATTTAAATAACAATTAGACTAGGATTATGTAAAACAGGGACCAAATTTAACCTTAACCTGAAGAGCTCCCTTTTGTTCTCAGTTAAGGTATTTAAATACTACTATTGTGAAGCCTATCAAAATTATGTGAATAAGAATTTCCAAGAGTTGTTAGATTTTTTTTAAGCATGGAAGTTGTTTTATTTCCCCTGTGAATTACCTAGTCTACATAAAGAGTAAACCTTGAAATATAGTTTGGAAAACTCTCAGGAAGGTAACACGGGAATTGAACAAGTAGTTTAGTCTTCACTGCCAACATGTAGTTTTCCTTTTCTGCAAAGAAAAAAACAAGACCAAAGGTGTGGAGGTAGGATACATAAGGCACTCTGGACCCAGGAAGTAGAGACAGCCTGATTAGATCAGCAGTAGGCCCAGCTAACAGAATCTGACCAGCTGGGCACTAAAAGACAAACTACTAAGAGTTACTTGGACTGAGTCACTTGACCACCAAATTGCTTCCATTTCCTACTTTGCACACTAAAGAAGATGATACTCATTTTTCTCTTTTCCTCCCATTCTAGGGATACAGCAAGGCTGTCATTGCTGTGTTTAATGAATAAAATAATGAATGAACTCTGATCTCTTTGGTATGTGTAATGAATAAAATATTACTGGTATTAATAATAAAATACAGTTATTTAACATTTAACAGGCACAGATTGAGATTTTATTTCTGATGTCTGGAACTGTGCTTTGAGTCATCAAAGGACTTTAAATCAGTTGAATGTTCAAGCTTAATATATTTATATTATATTTTTCCCTTTTTTTTGATATAAGCGTGAGTCAGAGATTTTAGAGCTAGAAATATGCCCTAGGAGGATTCAGGATTTAGTAAGGCTTCTCAAGTCCTCTCCTTCTCCCTGACACTGTTGTCCTCCCAAATGTATTCTACTAAATTATCAATCTAAATTTTTACAAAACAATTTACATGGCAGCAGTTTTAGATACTGACCATTCACAGATTCCCTAAACTAGATTAAATCACTGTAATTAGAATATGATTAAAAATAATATTGCACTTAATGCTGCCGGAAGATTAAAAATATGTTGTTGACTAAAAAAGCAAGCTCAGAGTAAGTTCCCATTATTGGTTTTTAAAAAAGTGTCTGTGCAGATATATACAGTGTTATTTCCTGATAATTAAAAAACCAAGTTTTTGCCCTGGCTGGTGTAGCTCAGTGGATTGAGTACCAGCCAGCAAACAGAAAGGTTGCTGGTTCCATTCGCAGTCAGAGTACATACCTGGGTTGTGAGCAGGTCCCCAGCTGGAGGTATGCAAGAGGCAACTGTTTGCTGTATCTCTCGCACACTGATGTTTCTCTCCCTCTCTTTCTTCTTCCCTTCCCCTCTCTCTAAAAGCAAATAAATAAATAATTAAACCTGTTTTTGTCCTGTTTTTCATTCATCTCTTCAAATTTTTATTTTTTAATAAAATGTTTAAAATTAAATTAAAAGTTTCAAAGACTTTTTGATAAACATTTTGAGATGATACATACGAGTTTTTATTAATAATAGCTGTATTGGATTTATAAGTAAATTTGATTTTTACTCATTTTCAGCTTTATGTTTATAAAAGGTTTTCTGACATTTGATAAATACTCTACTTGATAATCTTACCACTGTTGCCTTTCAAGGCACACTCCTTCTACTACTTCTACTACTTCCACTACTCACTAGCAAAGAACAAGCAGCAATAGCAAACCCTTGAGAAGTTTCAGTGATTCACGTGAACTTTGTCAAGAATTATCAGCTGCAGGCAATATAGTGAAAGAAATGGTCTTGGTATACAATCTCTAGTGAAGAGCCATGAGCAGTGAAGGCCAGTTATACGTGAGTATCAAGCACTTCATATAAACTCTTGAAAAGAGAATTGATGAACAAGGTCCTTTTAAAGGATTAACCCTGCCTTTTTCACCAAACAATAATCGGTACTGTATATAATAATCGTGAATAAAAAGTTAGATATTAAAGTACTAAACTGACTTCACAAATCTATGAAATCTCATAACTCCATAATAATATTCCAGAAATTTTTAATGAACTGTCTATGTACCCACAAGAGATTAAGAGTTTATGTACTGTGCAGTGTAGGAGATGGAGTGAAAGATGCAATTTTTAAAAATTTATTTCTGTTTTAGAAATGTTTACAAAATGGACATGGAGATAGACAACCAATCATAATACAAGGTGAAATAATCAACCTAACCCTTTGAGGATGGGTTTTTAGTGACTGGGAAGAAAGTAGGGAAAAATTTCATGTTCAACAGGATCAAAAGCACATGAGTGTAAAAGCACCTGAATTACTCACAAAATGGTTAAGCTTAACGGAAGAATGCATTGGAAGATGGTCTGGACAGAATGAATTCAGTTGTACCAATCTGTAAATGCCATTTTAGGAAATCTGACTATTCTATAGGCCATGGGAAGACATCTACATTTTTTTATTTAAAAAGTTACATGCATCTGACCAACATTTTAAGAAGCTAATTCTGGAATGATCTTAAAAGGTGGAATAGTATATTAAAAGTACATATCCAGAGATACCAATTGGAAAGCTACTGAAATGCTCTAGGTGTGAGATGATGTCACTGCCTACAGTATGAGAGGAACCACAAAGATAAATAGTAAACTGATGAAGCAGGTAAAACAAACAGAGTTTAATAATTTGTTAGTGGCAGTGATGAAGGTGATGAAAGACACAAAGATAACTGATGTTCCTCTTACGCATGACTGGGAAGGTGAAGTACCAGCGCTACTGGATGAAGTTTAATTTGGCTTTGAGACATCATGCAAATCCTTAGAAATTAGAGTTAGAATTTCAGGGGGGAAATGTAAAGTTACTAGTTATTACCCAGAAGCCAGGGCAGAATATTTCCCAGGGAAAAGAAGTGTTAAGTAATAAAAGACCTAGACCAGAAATATAGGAAAAGATTACAAGTTGAGGGTTAATAAAAGGAAGCATAAACAGTGATATAGACAGATAAGAACAAAGATTATAAACTGAAAAGGACCCATTTTAAAATCAAGAATAAGAAAATATAACCCTTGTGGTACATTTACACAATATAGTACTATGTGCCTATAAAAAAAATAGAAGGAACTCTTACCCTTTGCAACAGCATGGATGGGCCTTATGATCATTATGCTAAGCAAAGTAAGCCAATCAGAGAAAGACAAATACCATACGATCTCAATTATATATGGAATCTAATGACAAAATAAACTGACAAACAAAAGAGAACCAGAGGCATGTGCCCTGGCCAGTGTGGTTCAATTGGTTGAAGCACCATACCATAATTGAGGGTTTGGTGTTCCATTCCTGGTCAGGGCACAAGGGCACATATGTAGGTTAAGGGTTCTTTCCCCAGTCCGGGCACATATATGAAGCAACCAGTCGATGTTTCTCTCCCACATCAATGTTTCTCTCTCTCCCTCCCTCTCTCTCTCTAATGGAAAAATGTCCCCAGGTAAGAATTCAAAAAAATTAAAACCAAAGGCATGGATCATGGAACAGCCTGGCAGATCTCAGGGAGGAGGGGTATGGGAGGGACTGGAAGAGATTAGCCAAAGAACATATATGCACATAGCTCATGGACACAGACAACAATGTGGTGAAGGTTCGTAGCGGGGAAGCGGGAGTTGGGTGGATGGGGGTGAAAAGGGGAGAAATGCAGAACATCTGTAATAGCATCAATAATAAAAGGAAATACAACAAAACAAAGTAAGGATCAATGTCAGGGAATCAATGGTGCAGAAAGCTTAAAAAGTGAAGAGTGGCCAATAGTGGTCAAATACAGCAGAAATGTTTGCGAAGTTAAGGACTAAGAAGAATGACTAGAAATGACAAGTAATGCATTACTAATGACCTCTGAAACAGCAGTTTCAGTAAACTGTGCAAGGCAGAGGCAATAAAGAAACATGTTCATGGGCGTAAAGAAATGAAACAGCAACTTAAAACAGTCTTTAAAAAATTAAATTTAATAAAGTTAAGAAGAGATACAAGGTGGCATTTTGGCAGAGAAACGGCCTGGCAATGAGTTTTCGTTCTGTTTATATTTGAAGTATGGGAGTTTCATGGTGTTTGTTGACTGAAGAAACTCTAGTGAAAATAAAGAAATGAGATCTAAATTGAGTGATAAATTATGGGACAAGAATTATAGAACTCAGAATAATAATGAATTTGACCAATAACAAGAATGAGTTCAATCAAGAATAAAGGGACTAGCTTTGGAAATGAGGAACACATTCACTTTAAACAAAGGATAAATAATTTGGAAGTCCAAGAACAAATCAATTTAATGGAAGAGTGAAACAAAGCAATTTAATGGAAGGTGCAGCCAAGAGCGGGGGGGGGGGGGGGGGGGGGGGGGGGGCCAAGTAGGGATTTGGAATGGGGTCCAGAACTCAAAGTGTCCAGGAAATATTAGAAAGATATATACGTTGTCATCACCCCTTCCTCACACAGGTGTGAGTTGGGGAACAGGGCCATTGAGAGCTGTTTTGTACAGCAACAGTTTTGCAGCTAACCTCCTGCATGGTCATTTAATATATCTATAACCTTTAACTGGTTGCATAGATATGTTAAATAGCTATGGCCATGCTTTGAGCCAGGGAAATGGAAGTGACTTCCACCCAAGATGTAATTGGAAGGCAACCCCCACTGGTTACAGTGCGTACTCAAGAGCTTGGAGATGACTGGCTCCACACCACCAGGCCACGCCTGCCCGGACTTACCGCAGCAGCCCAGAAAAGCTGAAAAATACAGGAGTGCTGGCAAGTGTAGCCAATTGTGGGAGGAGTCGGAAATGGGGCTGCAGAGGAAGACTGGCGCAGGGATTTAAACCCAGACACAGCAGCCATGCTAAGGAGAACCAAGCAGCTTTGTCCAGAGTGGGGACTCCTACAGCCCTATGAGGGACAATCACCATGCAGCTTTGGCAGAGTGGCAACCCCTGCTCCCTGCAGCTTTGCTAAGGGTGGGGACCCCCGCAGCTTTGATGAGAGGAGAACCACGCGGCTTTGGCCCGAGTGGAGACTCCAGCAGCCATGTGAGAGAGAATCACCATGGGGGAGAGAGAATCATGCAGCTTTAGCAGAGAACTGCCATGCAGCTTTGCCGGGAGAGAACTATGCAGCTTTGCCAGAGTGGGGCCCCCGCAGTTTTGATGGGGGGGACCCCTGTGGTTTTGGTGAGAGTGAGGACCCCATGGCTTTGGGGTGCTCCCTTTGGCCATGTGGCTTAGGAAGCAGGAGAAACTTTGCCTATATGAAAAAGGATTACCAACGGGCCATGAGAAGGTGCCACATGACTTTAAATTAACCGGAGATCCTGATGGCAACGCAGCTTGTGGTGCCGGTAGCCTGAATCACAGACTTCTACTTTTCCTGAGATACGGTACTCCAGATTAGGGCAGAGGGAAAAGGAAGGGCTGTGTGTGTTTGTGGGTGTTTTAAGGGACTTTGGGATTTTGATGAAGACATTAAGTCATTGCTTTTAATTATGTATAGCTTTAAATAAATATTTCCTTTCCTTTTCGCAAATCTCTGGCATTGAGAGACGTCTTTCCTTTGGTGGCAGACAATGTGAACCTAGTGGGGGGTCCTTTTGGAAATAGTATATCATGCCCTCCCCCCCCCCCCCGCTTGGCCCTGTTCTGTAACAAGAGAAGGAAGTTGAGGGTAGTGTGTTGGCTTTTTTCATTACTAGCAAAACATAGAACCACCTCATGGCTTTAAGGTAATATATAGATGTAATAATTTTATGTCCTATCAGTGGTTCACATGACAATTTTAAAACCTCAGAGAATTCTGGGTAGAAGGTCACCTGAAATAACTGGGCAGGTAAGGGTATAGCTCACAGACTCAGAAGATAAATGGACCCAAGAAGAACAATTACTGCCACTATAATTAAGTTTCCTTAGCTAACACCTTTTCACTAAAAGAATAAAGTGAATCTATTTAATGCCTGAAAATCCAGTTGCTACACTTGGCTCAGTGAACTGTTCAACAATATACCACTACTTGTATGCAAACCTACTTTCATAAGCAACAACTGCCTTAGAAAAAGATGGCATCAGTGAGACGAGCATCTAGGGAAAATGCCACAGTCTTTCCATTCAGAATAGGGTATAACTGGCTAGACTGGGGTCACATAGCTGGCATTCAAAATCCAACTCTGTAACCTTGGGTGTGACCACAAGCACAAGCATATTACTTAACTTTCTGGTCTCTTTTTATTTAAGGAGACCAGTCGAAGGTTTGTTGTGAGGATAGAATAGTTAGTGTAAAATAAGAACCCATAAAAATTAGTCACCATTTTCCTCTTCCTCTAACTATCCTCCCACTTATCCTCCCCTTCCTCCTCTTTATCTTCTTCCTCCTTTTCCTTCTCTTAACCCCTCTTTTTTTTCTACTTCACTAAAATTACTAATTCGTTCAACAAACATTTACTGAACACTCACTATATGCCAAGTACTCTATATGTCCTGGATTTACACTGATGAACAAAATATATATAATTCCTGAGCTCTGTGAACTGCCAAACTAGTTCAGAAAACAAGTTTTGAACAAATAAAAATATAAACAAATATATCATTATAAATTGTGATCATTACATCAAAGGAAAATAGCAGGGATCAAAAAGAAATCAAACGAAACAAATAAGTATTCCAATGTAGAGGTAGGGGAAGAAGTAGAAATACAAAAACCCCAACTTTTGAAAGTGTCATTATTTAATTTTCCAATAATTGTTCAGCCCAAATTTATCTGTCCATGTCAATTCAATCAGTTAATACTTTAAGTGTTTCACCACACATAATATACAGGGTGGGATAAAAGTAGCTTCAGTTGTAAGTATGCAGAAAACTTTATTCTTATATTATTTAATAATTACTGTATTATTTTCCATACAAACAAGTGTAACCTACTTTTGCCCCATCCTGTATTTATCAAAATTTCTGTATTGAAAAAACAGAAAAATCTTTGATTGAAATCTAAGGTTGTTTCTATAAGAAACAAATTAATCAACTACAAACTAGCAAATTCCACTAAGAAGGTCAAGAAAAAATTAAAACAGACCTTTAAATGAGTATTACAGGTTTTAACTAAACTTAATTAAGACTAGTTTATGTAGGAGACAAAATCTAAAACTAAACTAGCTAAACCTATAACCTGAAGGAAAAACCTTTATATAAAAATCGAAAGGAAAAGTAATCACAGATAATTTGTATAATGTGTCATGCAGATATTGCTGTGCAATGTTGTCTGAAGAGCCAGGAAAAGGTCCTTAGCTCTTCCTGCAGATATAATATGGGAAAGTTAATTATAATTAGGCTGCAAGAATGATGGAAACATCAATATTAAAACATTCAAAGAGAGGAGTTGAAAGACTACGGTGATATCATACAAACTTCAGAATTTGAGGTTAAACAGAAACAATAAAAGAAAGCAAGTCTGGGCAAAACTAGTAGTCAAAATCAATAAAAGAAAAAGAGAGATGTGAGTTTTATAGTCAAATCGAGAGAGTTGCTTTCCTTTTACTTAAATGGATTGCCAAAATGCAGGCAATGGGAGAAGTAAAGCAGTACCTATGGTTCTGCCTCACAGCTTACAGCAGGAAAAGAAGAGGAACTTTAAGACCTGATTCTATTTGGTGGATGTCTTCACTGCCACATAATTAGAAATATGCAAGTAAAGGCCAAATGTATTGGGCTCGCCTGAAGTCCTTGACATTTCTAGCAGCTAAGATCTTCCCACAGAAAAGAATGGATTGGCAAATTTTTGGTGGGTATGTTAACAGCTAGCAATTGAACTGAGGCCACTATCCACAACAAAGGAAAATATAAATAGGTAATTAATGAGTCAGGTATGATTATGTCACTTATGTATTATTATCATGGGTAGTTCAAACAAGACACATTTAGTTACAAGAATATATATAAATATTCAATATACTTGGTTCCCTACTATAAAAAGAAAAATATATTCAATTTAAGTAAATTTTGGAAAACAAATCAAATATATTTAAAGACAGGTACCAGTTTCTCTAATGAAGGTAGACATTAGCTTCAAAATAAAAATGAATAGCTCAAGCAACAAATGAGTGAAGTAAATGTATTGCAAATCTGCTCCTTTTCATTAGCTTGTAACATTAGCTCGAATTCTCTATTCATATGTAAAACGTATTTTCTACATTGCAATTATCTGTTGATGGTTGCCATTAAAAAAAGTATTTTAGGAGTTTTTACCTCTATTTACCACACTCCCTCTCAGTTACTGATTTTAAAGTCATGGCAACATTTCTTTGCAAAGATCTTTAGAATTCATAGCTTTGAATAATTTCTATGCACCCTATAAAATTTTCACTATGAGAAATTAAGTTGGTGAGAGTTTACTTTGGATGTTGTCATTTTAAACAATTTATAGGCAAGATTTTTTGCTTTGCTAAATGGTATGAGAAACAAAAAGCCTAAAATATTTAATAGATTTAAAGTTTTTCTTTTGGACTTTACACAAACCATATAAAATAGGGGGAAGGGGTATTTTCTGGGAAGCAAAACTAAAGTCAGTATTATAACATTTCTATGTTGAAATTTAGTCTACAGTGATAATACACACATACTGACTTCTCATTGAGATGAATATCAATAAATTGATTGACCTGAGAGATAAATATTGATTTTAGCAAGCCAAAGTTCTACATTCATATCAGACATTTCTTCTTGATATTTCCTAGTATGCAAAGTCAATAAATGAATTGTTATATTTATATTCTGAATAATTTCCCAAGTCTGCAGGAAAGTTAGGATTTTTCACTCTTATAGAGAAGTGCTGACCAATTCACATCTATATTCTGTGAGTGCTTACTAAAAATATCCAAGTGGAATATCTCTCATATATGTTGTTCTAACATTTGTCTCCTTTTAATAACACTATTTTTCCAGTTCAGTGCTATTTCTTATATTCAATTTCTTTCCATTTGCTAGATTTCTTTTTGTGTGCCACCACTATATTCAGGGTTCTTTGACATAAGTCCAGCACACATGGTCACTGAATGTTAGTTCACAAAGAAATTTAGTTATTAGATAGAGCATTCTGGTCTGATTGTCAGTAATTAAAATAAGCATACAGATATTTGCATGAATTGGTTTTAACATAAGTGAATAAAAGGTTCTAGTATTCTACACATAAGCAAAAGATTCCTTTCTGCATTAGGGATATTGCACTGCCCTATCACCTAGCTTTGCCAGCTTTGGTCTAAAGGGCCTGGCAGCAGCACTAGATATATGCTCAAGTTTTAAACAGGCATTAAGGCATCTGCTTAAAAATAAATCAAGTCCTGATAAGGATAGCCTGAATTTCTGAACCAAAACTCATTACTATCAATGGCAAGTTAATATAGTTTACCTAATGCATATTTTGAACAGTGACACAAATTATTGTTATCCATTTGTTTCCACGCTGACTCTTGACTCCAAGGAAGGCAAGAAGGTATAATCTTTTCTTTATTAACCTCCTGGAAAAATCTAATAGTGTAACTGAAGACACATGAAGCTACTATTAAAACAGCATAGTTTTTTTGAGCATCATTTTTACCAGACAGCAGACATATTAGTTTGCCAGGGTTGCCATAAAAAAAAACCACAGACATGATGACTTAAATAACGAAATATATTTCCTTACCACTCCAAAGCCTAGAAGTCTGATATCAAGGTATCAGCAAGACTAGTTTCTTCCATGTGCCTCTTCCCTTCCTTGGCTTGGAGATGGCCTGTACCTTTTCCCAACATGGTCTTCCCTCTATGTATCTGTCTGTGACCTATTCCCCTCTTCTTATAAAGCATGTCAAGTCATCCTGGATTAGGGCCCACCTCAATCACTTTATTTAACCTTAATTACTTTTTTAAGTGTCCTATCTACAAATACGGTCACATTCTGAAATACTGGAGATTATAACTTAATACAAGAATTTCAAGAGGATACAAGTCAGCTGGTAAGAGTAACTAAGAAAAATAATTGTTTTATTTAAAATTAACATAAAAGACCCTGACTGGTGTGGCTCAGTGCATTGAATGCCAGCCTGCAAACCAAAGGGTCACCAATTCAATTCCCAGTCATGGCGCATGCCTGGGTTCCTGGCCAGGTCAGGTCCCCAGTAGGGGGCATGGGAGAAGCAACCACACATTGATGTTTCCCTCCCTCTCTCCCTCCCTTCCCCATCTGTCTAAAATAAATAAATATCTTTAAGAAAAATAAAATTAACATAAAAGTAGCAGAGAGAGAATACAAAATTTGCACAATTTAAAGACAGACAAGTGACTTCAGAAAATATTTGTTTATATTATACTTCTTCAGACCATGTCCCTCTAACTCGAGTATAGCATTCTTGGGATATTTCAAAGAAAATATTAAAGCAGCACTGATAGTGATAAATAGATATTTTAAACTGAACAATTCTTTGTTCAAATTCTGATACGACCACTTGCCCATTTCACATTATAGCAAATTATTTGTAATAACTAAGCCTCAATTTTTCCTCGTATGCTTATGAATAACAATAATATCTAGTTTCTAAAGGTGGTATGATTAAAGGAGATTATATTACAAAAACAATTACCACAGTTAAGTGTCTGCATTAGATTTTCAATGTACTACATTTTAAGACTACTTCTATGTCATGGTGTGAAAATGAAATCTTAAAATATGATTACGGCCTAAAAAATATCAAGTTGTATTTGATCAGATATTAAAAATTATAGGCATATAAGAACAAAATTTGGAAATGTTTGTTTAAAGTCTACTTCAGTATATAGATTTCAAGTATTATACAAAGATATTAAATATGAAAATAAACACAATAAGGAACTGATGTACAATAACCTCTATATTTTAGGAAACTTCAGGTCTTATTTGTTTTCAATTTTTGCAAACATATAGATATACATAAATTTATTCATACATACACATATATACAAATATACATATATTTACAAAAAATATGAAAGTTTGGGAAGCTCTGTAATAAGTCATTGTATATTATTATATATAATTATTTCCTAATAGTTATAAGGATTAGAAGAGCTCACATTAATTAAGCATTTACTGAGAGAGTATAAGGAAAGCTTTTGGAACAGTAACTGACATCTATGTGATCAATGAACGAATGAATGTTATTAGGGATACGATTACATACCAGTCACCATACTAAATAATTTAGATGTGGGACTTCCAGCCAAGATGGAGACATAGGTAGACACACTGTGCCTCCTCGAGCAACCAAGATAAAGACAACAACAATTTAGAAACAAAAAACAACCGAACTGACAGAAAACTGAACTGTATGGAAGTCCGACGACCAAGGAATTAAAGAAGACACATTCATCCAGACTAGTAAGAGGGGCAGAGTCGGGCAGTGAGGTGGAGGGGATGCGGCAAGGCAGCTAGCAGACCTGGGTGCACAAGGCAGCAGTGGGCGGACCCAGCAAGGAGGCAGATTGTGGAAGGGCACGGTGCATAAGGCAGCTGGCAGACCAGGTAGTCCCATGTTTGAGAGCAGATAAACCAGGCAAAACTGAGAAGTAAGACAGACTATACAACGCAGGGTCCCAGTGCAGGGAAATAAAGCCTCAAAACACCAATTGATAACACCTGTGGGGGTTGAAGGGGCAGCGGGAGAAACTCTCAGCCTCACAGGAGAGTTCATTGGAGAGACACACAGGGTCCTAGAACGAACGTACGCAAACCCACCCACACAGGAGTCAGCACCAGAAGGATCCAATTTGCTTGGGGGAAGCGGGGGAAGTGACTGAAATCCAGCAGAGAGCAGAGCAAGTGCCATTGTTCCCTCTCAGACCACTGCCCCACATACAGCATCACAACCCAGCAACTGGGTTGCCTTGCCCTGGTGAATACCTAAGGTTCCACCGCCCACAACCTAACAGGAGCATCAAGACCAAAAAAAAAAAAAAAAAAAAAGGCCCAAAACAAAAGAAGAGATCAAAGCTCCAGAAAAAAAAAATACAACTAAGCAACGAAGAGATAGCCAACCTATCAGATGCACAGTTCAAAACACTTGTGATCAGGACACTCACAGAATTGGTTGAATATGCTCACAAATTAGATGAACAAATGAAGGCTATGCTAAGTGAAATAAAGGAAAATGCACAGGGAACCAATAGTGATGGGAAGGAAACTGGGACTCAAATCAATGGAGTGGACCAGAAGGAAGAAAGAAACATCCAATCAGAAAAGAATGAAGAAACAAGAATTCAAAAAAATCAGGAGAGGCTTAGGAACCTCCGGGACATCTTTAAATGTCCCAACTTCCGAATTATAGGGGTACCAGAAAGAGAAGAGGAAGAGCAACAAGTGGAAACGTTATTTAACAAATAATAAAGGAGAACTTCACCAAGCTGGGAAAGGAAATAGACTTTCAGGAAGTCCAGGACGCTCAGAAAATCCCAAAGAAGTTGGACCCAAGGAGGAACACACCAAGGCACATCAGAATTACATTAGCCAAGATAAAAATTAAGGAAAAAAATCCTAGAAGCAGCAAGAGATAAGGAGGCAGTTACCTACAAAGGAGTACTCATTAGACTGTCAACTGATTTCTCAGATACCTTCCAGGCAAGAAGGGGCTGGAAAGAAGTATTCCAACTCGTGAAAGTCAAGGACCTACATCCAAGATTGCTCTATCCAGCAATGTCATTTAGAATGGAAGAGAAGATAAAGTACTTCTCAGATAAGGTCAAGTTCAAGGAGTTCATCGTTACCAAACCCTTATTATATGAAATGTTAAAGGGACTTACCTAAGAAATAGAAGATAAAAAACATGTACAGTAAAATGATAGCAAACTCACAATTATTAACAACCACACCTAAAACAAAAGCAAAAACAAACTAAGCAAACTAGAACAGGAACAGAACCACAGAAATGGAGATCACATGGAGAGTTAGCAACAGGGGAGGGGGAGGAGGAAAGGTGGGGAAAAGTACAGAGAATAAGTAGCATAGATGGTAGATAGAAAATAGACAGGGGAGGGTAAGAATAGTATGGGAAATGTAGAAGCTAAAGAACTTACAAGTATGACATACGACATGAACTAAAGAGGGGAATGTGGGTGGGAGAGGGTGTGCAGGGTAGAGGGGAGTGAAAGGGGAAAATTGGACAACTGTAATAGCATAAGCAATAAAATATATTTAAAAATAATAATAATTTAGATGTGTTATTTCATTTTAATCTCTCAATATGAGATAGGTGGTATTATTATAGCATTTTACAGGTGAGGATGTTGGGGCTCAGATAGGTAAACTCAACTAGTATATGGAAAAACTGTGTTCAAAGCAAGGTCTTACCGACTTTAGAATCCAAAATCCTGACAACCATGCTATAATTCTTCTCCCATATTTCATCAATGGTGGTGTTAGTCTCCATAGCCATCCCCCTATTTGGTTTCAAACACTCTGTTTTCAATAATGCTTTCTCCCTTCCACTTCATTTAGTTAGATGACCATCTTTATTCCAATAGGTTTCCAAAATATATTAAATAGTGCCTACATAAACAAAGGAGATCCTGCACCTATTCCTTCTCTCCTTTCTATTTTCTTTTTGTTGAAATTAAATAACAAGTGTGTATTTCTGGAAGATACATGAATATTGGCAAATGGAACCAACAGATCTGATTGCCTTCTCTTATCAAAGTGGTATAAGATTAGAAGGAAAGAGAAGGATCAAAGAGTGAAAAACATATCATTAAATAGCACCTTTGGAAGAAACAAGACAGGTGAGTGATGGCATATAGTATTTTCCTAGCTTCCAATCCAGTATGTTTTCCACAACAGAAAGGTGCTTAGTGAACCTGAATAACTAATTGTAGATCAAATATGTTTTAATAGGCCTAAATTTCTGAAAAGTTATTTACAAAGATGTTTAATTATTGTTTGTGAAACCAACATGCTGCTCTGACTACCCTTTTTGACTTTTATTAAAGGTTGTATTTATTTATTTTTTTAGAGAAAGGGGAAAAGGGGGAGAAAGAGAAGAAAAACATTGATGTATGAGAGAAACATCAATCAGTTGCCTCTTGCATGCACCCCAACCTGGGACCAGGCCCACAACTGAAGCAATGTGCCCTGAATAGGAATCAAACTGGTGACCCTTTGCTTTGAAGGATAAAAGACAACCAACTGAGCCACACCAGTCAGGGCTATCCTATTTTTTTATTTTTTGCTCCTTTCTTTTTTTATATGATTACCTATACTGCCTGTTTTTCTTCAGTATGTATGAAGATTTCTGGATTTCAGATTTAAAGAACATATAACAGATTCTCTGAACCTTTCTTAGAAAGACATTAATAAAGAACAGAATGTCAGTTTAATATAATTTGTCAGTATTCACCCCAAATCCTCCCTCATGGATTCCCATGAAGAAGCTGACTTGCCACATTTATACATTATTTTTCTTTAATCCGCTCACTTGACCTTTACAGAACTTAATTAAGTACTTCTAAAAATAATAGCTTATACTTCATAGAAATTGAATTTTCCATTAAAAGTTACCAAACAAATGGATAAGTGCTTCCATAGTTGTAAAGAAAGAGAAAGTGAAGATGTCAGCTAAAAGGAGATAAAAGATGAAAAGAAAATTACTGTGTCATCAAAAGGATAATGAAGTTTAAAAGAAATGAAAAAAATAAGATGAGACATTTTGTAGGACATATAAAACAGTGTAACTAGAGCCAATAAAGAAACTTTGTGAAGGAAATGTCACTAATTAGATATTGTTAAAGCAGAAATAAACACTTTATTTTATACTTGTATAGGATAACAAATAAAAAAGGTACTTAAACAAGGAATATCTGGTTTTTCCACAGATCAGGGCACACGTGGTATGACATTATGTTTACAGGATTACAACCTAATCATGTGGTGCTCTGATAGGATGAGGCAACTAAAATATATTTTGGAAAATATCTTGAACTTCTGTGGCACATACAGAGGAAGCAAATGCATTCTTGAATTCCTGGAAAGGATGAAAAGAAAATTGCTATATATATGCCTTTGAAAGTAATCTACAAGGAAACAAAAAAATTCATACCAACCACTTTAACCTTGGTCTCATTATCAATGGCAGTTAAAAATAATTGTCATAAATATATCACCTTATACTCTCAAAATATACTCTTAAAATTTAAATGACAATAATAATATATAATGGTGAGATATCGTTTGTCATAACCAGACTCACAAAGGTGAAAATATTGATAATATCTTGTGTGAGCGAGGATGTGGGGAGATACATACTCTAAGGCAGAGTAGGTGGTAGTGCAAAATATTAACATCATTTTGGAAAACATGACAGCATGAATTGAATGTTAAATATAAACATCCTTTGACCCAGCAACTCTATTCCTAGGAGTTCACTGTAAGTAGAGATTATAAGAAAGGTGTTAAGATATACTTGCAGCTGTGTCATTTGTAACAGCAAAAAAAAATCCTAAATGTTTCATTAATGAAATAGATCTCATTAAATGAGACAGTATCTTTAACAAAGATGCCTTAATCATTAGCATATCACTATGAGATACTTTTAAGTAAAATTATACACACACACGTATAATATGTGTGTGAGTATACGTGGTGTTTGTGTAAAATTTGGTTTTCTTTCTTTTTTCATTTATTATACCTTTTGGTGTTATTTGTATTTTCTGAACTGAGTATATAGTTACCTTCCTAAACAGATAAAGTAAAAATTAAAAAGTAAGTATTATATTAAATATATGAAATCAAGAAGCAGAGAGATGACATGACCTACTCCAGGTCTCCAAGTTAGTTAACAACAGAAGTGGCACTAAAGCCCCAGTGACCATGTTGCCTCACCTGGCACCCAAAGAAGGATAGAAAGGTTTGGGTTTGTCCTCTTTTAACATGAACTGATATTCAGGGTTACATTGAGCTATAACATTTTTCCATTTGAAAGACAGTGAATAAAAAACAGCTGTAAATGAGAATAACAAATAACTGTAACATAAATTCTAGAGATCTTCACTAATTCAACTTGCATTTTTTGTATTATGCTTATAGAATTCACTCTTTGTGCCCATTATGTTAACAAAACCTCACACAGCTTGACTGCCAGCAAAAGAACCTCAAATAATGCAACATGTAACTTTTCAATAAAAAGAAAAATATTATAGAACACATAATTTGTTCCTGGAAGAGACCTTACATTCATCTCGTCCAAACTCCTCATTTTAAAGATGAAGAAACTGAGGCTTAGACTGATTTGCTCAAGGTCATACTAAAATAGAACACTTTGTAAAATTGTCATTGTATTTGAAATAACATTGAAAGGAGTATAGAAAGCATTACATCCACCAACTGTGCATCTCATTCAAAGACAGATATTTCTGAAGCACTAAGGCAGGAACTTCCACCAGTTAATGTTTTTTGGTGTCACTCTTTTCCTTTTGTAGACAGTTCCTTCTTAACTTTGTACATTCTCCCCCTCAATATCAGCATTAAATAACATCAATGATCTCTCTGCCTGCAGAAAACCACTCTAAGTTCCAAATGCATACTAAATTTGAAAATAAAATACTATAAAGTATTTATATATTTTGAATATTAACCCTTTCTCCAATGTGCAATTTGCAAATCTCTCTATATTCAGCAGGCTACCTTTTTCGTTTTGATGATGGCCTCCTTCATGGTGCAGAATCTTTTCAGGTTAATGTAGCCCGCCCCTCCCCCGCCCCGCTTTTTTTTGCTTTTGTTCCATTGCCTTTGGAATAAGATCCACAAAAATATTGCTAAGACTGATGTCAAGGAGCTTATTGCCCATGTTTTCTTCTAGAAACTTTATGGCTTCAGGTCTTACATTCATGTCTTTAATCCATTTTGAGTTAATTTTGCATACAGTGTAAGACAGTGGTCTAACTTCATTTTTTGCTATTGGCTGTCCAGTTTTCCCAACATCATTTATTGAAGAGACTGTCCTTTTGCCCTTATACGTTCTTGGCTCCTTTGTCATAAAATAATTGCCCATATATGTGTGGGTTTCTTTCTGGGCTCTATTCTATTCCACTGTTTTATATATCTGTTTTTATGCCAGTACCATGCTGTTTTACTATAACTTTGTAGTATAGTTTGAAATCAGGGAGTGTAATGTATCCATCTCTGTTCCTCTTTCTTAATATTGCTTTGGCTATTCAGAAAACAGACATTTTCCTGAAGAAGACATACAGATGGCCAACAGGCACATGAAAGGATGCTTGACATCACTATTAGAGAAATGTAAATCAAAAGCATAGTGAAACATCACCACATACCTATCAGAATGGCTATCATCAAAAAGATAAGAAAAAGCAAGTGTTGGATAGGATGTACAGAAAAGGTAAACCTCATACACTCTTGGTGGGAATGTAAATTGGTACAGGCACCATGGAAAACAGAATCCTCAAAAAATTAAGAATAGAACTCAGATATTCCATTTCTGGGTATTAATCTGAAATTTTTTAAAAAATCACTAATTAGGAAAGATAAATGCATTCCTATGGTCATCATCTGAGTCTCAAAAAATTAAGACTCAGATATTCCATTTCTGGGTATTAATCTGAAATTTTTTAAAAAATCACTAATTAGAAAAGATAAATGCATTCTTATGGTCATCACAGCATTATTGACAATAGTCAAGATATGAAAACAACCTAACTGTCCACTGATGAATAAATGAATAAACAAGATATGGTATTTTATACACAATGAAATATTACAATATAGCCATAAAAAGGAAGGAAATCTTGACATTTGTGACAACAGGGATAGAACTTGAGGGTCATATACTAAGTGGAATCAGATGGAGAAAGACAAATACTATATGACTTCATCTATATGTGGAATCTAACAACAAAATAAACTTAACAAAACAAACACAAACTCAATGACAGAACAGATTAGTGATTACCAAAGGGGATGGGGATTGACAGGAGGCAAGATGGGTGAAGAAGGTCATATGTATCGTGAAGGATGATAGCTAGACTTTTGGTGGTGATCATTTTGTAGTGTATACAGGTGTCAAATTACAATGTTGTACCCCTGAAACTGACATAATGTTATATACCAATTTCACCTTGATAAGAAAAATATAAAGAAAGAAAAATAAGAAATGCATTTTGCCCCAATTCAGAAATATGTAATAGATAAGAAAAACAATTCCCACAGAAAGAGTATGACAATCTAATAAACTAGTCAAACATTTTCAATTTAAGAAATAGTATATTAATATCATATTCCCCCTAAGATTTTTTTATCTTTACCCAAGGACAGATTTACAGAGGAAAAGGGAGGGAGAGAGAGAAGAAGAGAAACATTTACGTGAGAGAGACATCAGCTGGCTGCCACTCATATGCCCACACTGAGAATCAAACTGCAACCCAAGCATGTGCCCTGACCTTGAATCAAACCTGTGACCTTCGGGTTTATGGAATGATGCTCCGACCAACTGAGCCACACCATCTAGGGCTCTCTCTAAGATTTTTACCTGAGAGGTTAATGATAATGGCATGCAAGCAAAGTAATATAATTGTCTATGTCAATAAACTTGATATTTATAATTAAATAAAACAAAACTGAATTAGAATTAAAATAAAAGATAGTAATACTACTTGATATTAAAATATAATTAGGGCAAGAGGTGCACTAAAAGAAAATTTCTATCTTTTTAGTTTTGCCCAGCTGGATAGCCCAGTTACTTTAATATTGTCTAGCTGTCACAGGATTTAACAATTTGCTCTGGTGAGCTCAATGCTTGTGGTGCCAATACAGTTTCTCTGTCAGGGTTGAGCCCCACCTGGACCAGGGAATCAGAAAGTCAGGCCAATGTTCACCTAATTAGTCACAGAACAACCTCAGGGGCAAGAAAAAAAAGGGAGGGAGGGAGGGAGGAAGGAAAGAAGGAAAGAAGGAAAGAAGGAAAGGAAGGAAAGGAAGGAAAGGAAGGAAAGGAAGGAAAGGAAGGAAAGGAAGGAAGGAAGGAAGGAAGGAAGGAAGGAAGAAAAAAGGGCTGAGAAATAAATCAGTGGTGGCTCACCTGGTAGAGGAGACTCAAAAGTCCTTTAAAAGTTACCTAGATCCATTCACCAGGGAACAGTTGTGACTCCACCTCCTAATTTTTCTAGAAGCAAGCCTAGAGCAAGCCTTTATTCCTTAAAGTGAATAAACTTTTTGGATCAGGTCTTAGTCAACTCAGGCTACTATAACAAAATGCAATAGACTGGTGGCTTAAAAAAACAGATACTTATTTCTCACATTTCTGGAAGCTGTAAGTCCAAGATTAAGGTACAGGCAAATTCATTTCCTAGTAGGATATGACCTCTTCTTAGCTTGCCAACAGCTGTCTTTTAATCATGTCCTCACATGGCAGAGAGGGCAAACTCTGGTATGTTCCCCTTCTTATAAAGACACTAATCCCATCATGGGGACCCCATACTCATAATTATCTCCCACAGGTACCACCTACAAATACCATCATATTAGCAACAGGGCTTCAATTTATAAATCTGGGGGGCTGGGGAGGATGCAAAAATTCAGTCTGTAACAAATAACAAATGGCCTCTAAATTGGACACTGCATACTGATAGAGTGGTTTCCTGGAGGACAACACATTTTTTTTTTGGCTTGAGGAGAGACTGGAAAGAAAAGCAGAGACTGTTTACTCCCTCAGACCTGGGAGAACTAACAAGGCAACCAATGTTCACATACAAACTAAACATTACCTGTGCATGGCATAATCACATAAGAACAACAAGAAGGTTTCCCAACTCCAAAGATTCCCCCACACTAATTCAAACAATCATCAGGTTGAAAGTAAACATTCCAAAAAAGGATATGGAGTAATGTGTGGGCTGATTGCCAAACATTTCAACTTAGGTTAATTTTGATTACTCAGATTTCCTCCTCATATCTGGCTAAAATTCGCTGACATTTTTTGATGAAAGGGACTGAGGAAAGAAAAATTAATTTTGGGTCAAAAGCATTATAGAGAAAGGAAGGTAGACATATATATGACTGGAGTTTGCAGATAAGGAAATAAATAGAAAAGGAAGATATAAAGGTAGGAGGGAGAGCATGAACTTTGAGATTCTGCTGATGACTCTGCAGCCTTTTCCCTGCATTAAATGAAGCACAGAATACTTGTCAAAAACCCAGTGCCCAGTAACCTTGAGATGCACAGTAGTGCAACAAAACAAGCAATAAAGAGACAAAGGGCAAGTGGATTGGGAATCAGGAGACTTCAGGATGCTCTGGTGATTCTGGAAAGTCATGTTCCCTCTCTGGGGGCTAGTTTCCACTGCAGTCTCAGACATGGCTTCTCAACCTTGGCACTATTATATCTTGAGCCAGATAATTCTTTGTTAGGGGGCTATCCAGTGCCTGGTAGGATATATGGAAGCACTCCTGGCCTCTACCCACTAGTTATAGTAGCACTCCAGTTATGGAAGACAAAAATGTCTCAAAACATTGCCAAATATCCTGTGTAGAGAACAAAATCTCTCCCAGCTGAGAATGACTGCCCTGCTACTTGTAAATTTTTTCATTTTATAATTTTATGTTTAATATGCCTAAGTAATACATAATGAACCAGTAAAGAACACAGTGTCTAGAGTCAGAGTACCTGGGTGAAATCTCTCTTTACCACTTGGAAATTACTTTTGGCATTTCTTTAACTCATTTGTAAAATGATCATTGTTATACCTACAGTGTTCATGAGGGCATCAATGTATCTAAGGTACCAAGAAAAGCAGCTTGCTCATTGCATGCAATTTTGTAAGTGTAGCCATTTTAATTATTATAGCCGTAATCTTTCACCTGGACATTGGACTGGTTTTTTGGTAACATATACAACACTCTTTTGATTTGTTTCTCCAAGTTAACTGTACAAATCAAATCTGAGTATAGACACATAATATACATAGCCTTTCGAGAAAATGGTGGCTAGACTGAAAGCACCAGGAGAATAGAAAACAGGGTTATTCATTCATCTTCAAGCCCTCAGCATAAGTTCTGATATGTAATGGGCATTTGAAAAACTGGTGCTGATGGGTCGATCAACTGATAAAAGAAGATGAAACACAACAATAATTTCAAATGTACTGCCTGAGATTCCAAAATCCTAAAAGTGATTAAAGACTCACTGTGTGTGTGTGTGTGTGTGTGTGTGTGTGTACACAAATGCCAAAAGATATCTTTTATGCCAAAAGATAAAGGAATTATATATCAAAATTTTATATTCATGTGCTTGAGAATTTTACAGAATAACATTACTCTGTACCAGAGTTAGTTGTGAAAACAAGCAACTTTCTAGTCATATTTCTTACAACACTGGAGAATCAATAAAAAAATTATAAACTAATTTATCTGTACATGCAGCCTGTGTCCCACTTTCCAATGATAGCAACTGGATGCTTTAACTCTAGTGGCACTGTCTGAATTCATTCTCAAATTCATTCATTTGTGCTCACACTCCTCCTCTCCCTCTCTCCTTTCCATCTCCCTCTCCCTATCTCAGCAAATAGCTCTACAAACAAAAATAGAAAAACTAGGAGAAGAAACTTGTGAAATATAATTCTCCCAGCAATAAGGATTTTTATTGTCAATCAAAAAACAGCTGACACTGCCTGAAAGTAGAACCATAAAAATAAAATACAGCACACATCCTCCATTTGCCTACACTTGAAGGAAATGAGTTCTCACAAATGTTACAGCAGCTAACGTTACTACATTTGGTAGTTTTCAATAAATGAAAAGGGGTGGGGGAAGATCCCCTGGGCCTTAGGGGTACTCTTTGCTTTTCAAATTGAAACAGTTTAAGAAGCTATACATTAAAAATATATCTTCATAATGAAAATGTAGTTCATCTTCTTCATAATTCTTATTTGACAATCATTTTCTGCTAATATAGGACTAGAAAAACAATTCTTGCACTAAGATGGTTGGAGTCATTTCTTCTTCTACTTTCAAAACTAAAATTTGGCAGAGCCAAAGCTTTTTGATTCTCTCTCCTACTGGTCTCCCCAAATGTTATAAACCTTCACCACTCTTCCTGAGAATTTACTCTTCCTATCTCTGGAGACACCTTTCTTCCTACTTTCCTGAAAAAATAGTCAGGCAGGCATTAAGTGCCTCAGGTCCTGCTTAAAAGTGTATCTGCAATTCGCATCTTTCCAAATTAGCTGTATTTTGTCTCATCTCCTTCTTACCAACAGTGATTCATCAACTCTTCTTTTTCCTAACCAAACCTATATCCTTCCTAGATGGCCTCTTTTCTTCAGAATGCAATTCCGCTAAAATTTTTCTAATAAGGAACTTTTATCCTACATGTCTTTCTACCTCCCTCTGGCTATTTTCTATTTGTGCATCCCTTCAGAATTATCGCCTCAAAAGAATACAATGTGCTCTCTTTTTCACTGCCTCAGTTCCAACATGGCTCTACCCATTCGAACACAGTGCCCAGCTCCATTAACTAAAGCCATTCTTGGGAAGATCAGCAAAATCCATCATTTTCAAAATCTATATTCCTCATGTGAAAAATCCAAGAAAATTAATTTACAAGTATTATCAGAGTTTCCCCCTCGCCAACCAAACGTTTTTGGTCTTGCTCTCTCTGTTTCACTTACCTTCCTCTAAAGAGGGTTCTCTCTTGCCAAATGACCTTCTTTGAGATTTTATGCTGGAGAGTCAGGAAGGAAGAGGCAGGAGTATTGGACAAAAGGCAAGGAGCAAAACATGGAGGAGGAAATTTAGGAGAACATTTTTTAAAGGGTGCCAGAGAAGCAGTTATACTAAGAGTAGATGAGACAGAAAGTAAGAAAATTAAGAATTTAATGTGGTTATAAATTCCCTCCACAGTATTATATAAACAAAGACAAAACTAAGTTGTTTCAAAATTACTATTCAAACTGCTTAAAAACTGCTTTTTATCTTGACATTCCTCAGATTAGGAACAAGTGCTACACTTAGCCTCCCTGACTTCTCATCAGATATCTATTGTCTTGACTCCTATTACTTTCTTGGACCTCATTTTACATCTCTGGCATCATTATTAATATCATGTATTAAATTCTCCTCTTTCCTATCCAAGGAACTCTATGATTAGAGACTGACTTCAATTGTTTCCTTTCACCAAAGCCATCCCCACCTTGCACTGAGAAGATATTTGTTATGGGATGAATTCATATGTTAAGGTCCTAACACTCAGTACCTTGGAATGAGACTATATTTGGAGATAAAGTCTCTCAAAAGATGATTAAGTTAAAATCAAGTCTTCAGTGTAGCTTAATCCAACCTTCTTATAACTGGTGTTATAAGAAGAAATTTAGACATTCAGACAGACACCAGGAGCATGCAAGCACAGAGAAAAGACTATATACAAACAGCAAAAAGGTGACCATCTGTAGCCAGAGAAGCAGGCCTCAGAATTGAATCAAACCTTTAAACATCATCATCTTGGACTTCAAGACCCTAAAACTGTGAGAAAATTTTCATTGTTTAAGTCACCTGGTCTGTGGTATTTTGTTATAGCAGCCCTAAGAATACAATACTTAAATATTCGTTTTGCTGTTAGAACAAATAAAGATTAAGTTCCTATTGAATTCTGATTCTGTTTCTATATTCTGAAGCAGAACTTCATGATACAGAAGCTGGAAATTCCTTAGAGATCATTTGGTCAAATAAGCATTTTATTTTTGTGAAGATCATGAGATTCCTTTGTAAATTTTATGAAATCCAGAGTTACTTCCTCAGTATAATGAATATGCAAACATATACATAACTTTTGCATAAATTGTATTTCATTAGGAATTTATTTTCTTCATGTAGGTAGAATACTTTTAACAATACTTTATAAGAAAATAATCAGACTTCCAGCCAAGATGAAGACATAGGTAGACACACTGTACATCCTCGCACAACCAAAATTAAGGACAGCAAGGATTTAGAAACAAGAAAACAACCGGAACTGAGAGAAAATTGAACTGTACAGAGGTCATCCATTCATCCAGACAGGTAAGAGGGGCAGAGTCCCGGCAGGAGGAAGCAGAGGTTGTTCGACCCAGGTCTGCAGGCAGCAGCTGGCTAGCGGACCCCAGGCACAAGGGGGCTGGCTGACCAGGCAATCCCACATTCGAGCGCAGATAATCCAGGCGAAAATGGGGAACAAGACAGAACTCACAACCCAGGGCCCCAGTGTCAAGAAAAAAAACCTAAAAACACCGAGATCCTGCTCCCACATACAGTGTCACAACCCAGCTACTGGGCTGCCCTGCCCTGGGGAACACTTAAGGCTCTGCCCCTCACTATGTAACAGCCATGACCAGACCCCCCCCCCAAAAAAAAGGCTCAAAGGGAGAACAGATCAAAGCCCCAGAGCTAATTCATTTAAGTGACCAAGAGATAGCCAACCTATCAGATGCACAGTTCAAAGCACTGGTGATCAGGATGCTCACAGAAGTGGTTGATTTTGGTCGTAAATTAGATGAACAAATGAAGGCTACAATAAGTGAAATGAAGGAAAACACACAGGGAACCAATAGTGATGGGAGGAAAACTAGGACTCAAATCAATAGAGTGGACCAGAAGGAAGAAACAAACAACCAAACAGAAAACAAGGAAGAAACAAGAATTCAAAAAAATGAGGAGAGACTTAGGAACCTCTGGGACATCTCTAAACGTCCCAACATCCGAATTATAGGGATTCCAGAAGGGGAAGAGGAAGAGCAACAAGTGGAAAACTTATTTGAACAAATAATAAAGGAGAACTTCCCCAATCTGGCAAAGGAAACAGGCTACCAGGAAATCTAGGAAGCTCAGAGAGTCCCAACGAAGTTGGACCCAAGGAGGAACACACCAAGGCACATCGTAATTACATTACCCAAGATTAAAATGAAGGAGAGAATTCTAGAAGCAGCAAGGGAATAAGGGGACAGTCACCTACAAAGGAATTCTCATCAGACTGTCAGCTGATTTCTCAAAAGAGACCTTCCAGGCAAGAAGGGGCTGGAAAGAAGTATTTCAAGTCATGAAAGGCAAGGAACTACATCCAAAATTGCTCTATCCAACAAAGCTTTCATTCAGAATGGAAGGGAAGATAAAGTGCTTCTCAGATAAGATCAAGTTCAAGGAGTTCATCATCACCAAGCCCTTATTATATGAAATGTTCAAGGGACTTATCTAAGAAAACGAAGATAAAAAATTGACAGTAAAAAGACAGCAAACTCACAGATATTAACAACCACATCTAAAGCAAAAGCAAACTAAGCAAACAACTAGAACAGGAACAGAAACACAGAAATGGAGATCACATGGAGGGTTAGCAACAGGGGAGTGAGAGGAGGAGAGTGGGGAAAGGTACAAAGAATAAGTAGCATAGACAGTGGGTAGAAAATAGATGGGGGAGGGCAAGAATAGTGTGGGAAATGTAGAAGCTAAAGAACTTATGACACATGAACATGAACTAAAAGAGGGGAATGTGGGTGGGAGGGGGTGTGCAGGGTGGAGGGGAATGATGGGAGAGAAATGGACAACTGTAATAGCATAATCAATAAAACATAAAAATAAAAAATTTTTAAAAAGAAAATAATTATTTCCCATTTTTCAGCAAAAAGTTAAAAATCACTATTGGGACAAAATACAAATGAATTGCATTGTCAAAATAAAAAGAAAACTAATTTGGCTCAATAGTAAATTTCAATAAGAAACCTGATTAAGAAGTTTTAGTTTACTTTAAAATAGCAGTATCTTGGATATTCAATAGATGTGTGACTCTGTTATACTTTAGGGGCAAGAGGTAATGAAAAAAACTGGCAATGCCAACTTATACAGAATTAGAATAACCATTACTCTCTTTGCCAGAGAAGGATAGAATTGTGTGAAGAAACAAAGCACTCTCCAAGACTCTTTAGAGAAATTCTAGTCACATCAGTTCCTCCAGTCAATAAGGTCACCTTTAGCAAGTACTGCATCACTGATTCTGTCTATTTCAGCAAGAAAATAAAATAAATCCATATTTCAATGTTAAGGTCATCAGAGCAGGGGTAACTTTCAAAATAGTTTTTCAGTACTTTGATGTATTCAATGATTTCTGCCAATGGATTAAAAAGACAAGACCATCACTCTCAACTCCAAGCTCTAGAAGTACTTTCCCTGGAATTGGAAACTTTGTATATTTGTTGGCTCCCCATCTTCTCACAAAATGAAAACTTGGCCAAAAGTGTGCCTTCCTTTTCAGCAGCATTCACAGGCAATGGAAGGGCCTTAAATCAGATTTGCCTTATTCATTGGACCAAAGTGTCTGCTTAGTGAGCCAATCCATAAATGCACTTCCCCCTGTCAAGATTTTCTGGGACTGGGCTTTCCAATTATCTCGAAAGAAGTTAAACTTTGCTTAAAGTTTAGTCAAACACTTCAAAGGCAGTAAACTTCTTAGTACTCAAAAACTTTGTTTGCATTTGTATCAAAACTTCCTGGGGGAAAAAACAATGATTTCAAAACCTGGCTCTGAGGAGACTGCTATCTATCGTAACAGTAAACAAGATTTTTTCAAGACTGCTGGCTGGATCTTTGACACCAGTGAAAATCTCATGTCAAAAACAATGACCAAGCCCTTATTATATGAAATGTTAAAGGGACTTATCTAAGAAAAAGAAGATAAAAAATATGACAGCGAAAAGACAGCAAACTCACAGCTATTAAGAACCACACCTAAAACAAAAGTAAACTAAGCAAACAGCTAGAACAGGAACAGAACCACAGAAATGGAGATCATATGGAGTGTTAGCAACAGGGGCGTGGGAGGAGGAGAGAGGGGGAAAAGGTACGAATAAGTAGTATAGACGGTGGGTAGAAAATAGACAGGGAGGAGGGCAAGAATAGTGTGGGAAATGTGGAAGCTAAAGAACTTATGGCACATGGACATGAACTAAAGGGGGGAATGTGGGTGGGAGGGGGTGTGCAGGGTGGAGGGGAATGATGGGGGAGAAAAGGGACAACTGTAATAGCATAATCAATAAAATATATTAAAAAAATAAACATACTTATTGCTATATTTCTCTTCAGGAAAAAAAAAAAAAAAACAATGAGAAGTCGTAATAGTGTAACTTCCCCAAATCAGGAAACTTAGATAGATAGCCAAACCAAGCCTGTTTATGCTTCACTGGGGCATAATAACCTAAGTAAGCTGTCTTTTCTCCCTATCCAAAGACTTTCTTAATGAAGAAAATTCTCTTCTTTTGAAAGTATCTATGACCACTGACAAAGGAAAAAGGACTCACGGACATGGACAACAGTGTAGTGTGGTGATTGCTGGGGGGAGAGGGGTATAAGGGGACTAAATCGTAATGGAAAAAATACAATAAAAATTAAATAAAAAATCAGAACATTTTTGATAGTTTTAGTATGCACATAAATCAAGAAAACCAAGATTTAGCAGCACAAAAAATAATAGTAGTGTCATCTAGTTGTATAGTAAAAGGAAAACGACACAGCTGTGAATTCCTCCTATTTCAAGCTAGTAGAAGAAATGTCAGCATGTCTAATGTATGTGATGTCATTTGTTAAACGCATTGTTTCAGTGTTCTCCTGTGGCTTCAATCACAAACTAGCTCAGTAAATTCCAAAGAATAAGACAGTGCCAAACGCTTTCAATTTTACAATATATATGTGTCTTATTGTG
This sequence comes from Glossophaga mutica, assembly GCA_039655065.1. Taxonomy (NCBI): domain Eukaryota; kingdom Metazoa; phylum Chordata; class Mammalia; order Chiroptera; family Phyllostomidae; genus Glossophaga; species Glossophaga mutica. The sequence goes on along the minus strand of CM077303.1, from coordinate 78,379,244 downwards.
TTTAATAATGTCATAAGTGAAATTTTATCTATAGGAAACTATGTAAAACCACAAGTCTTATCCCTACATCAAAGAATCATCAGGAAACAGACAGCACTTTTTAAAAAATGAGATTTGTACATTTCAAAACAACCTACTTTCTCCTGGCTCAATGAATTTAAAAAAAAAAAAAAAGATAGAAACTAGCACAGTACACAGCCCTCAAAATATGGGAACCAGGTATCATCCAGAATGAAGATGGAGCTCTAAGGCAGGAGGATCCTTTCATTCATTAAAAGTAGACTTTTCTGACCAAGCAGGGGAAAGGCATGGCAGTGCCACAGGAGATTCTTAGAGTAAGATCAGATAGTACCTGACTGCACTATTATTTATTTTACTATCATGACTCCTATTGAGGTATATCCTGCACAGAAATACAGGAACCCTATGTTCTTTCTAGCTCCACTGCTAGGGCATTACATTCTCTCCAGGAATGACAAATTATAGAGTTCTTTTATCTTGGTCCATATATTAAACTTTGCTTTAGGTTATGTACTGCTAAATCCAACTTTGAAAACATTTTCTGATGGGGCATTTTTTAGCCCTTTGAGCTAGAGCTAAGTAGCTAGAAGGTGGAAGCTACACTGATAACTGGAAGCCACTAGTATAAAGGCAATTCTATGCTCCCAGTTGCTAGTATCCATTGACAAGCACGTAATTTTTTTTTTTAATTTTATAACTGGAAAAGGATGGAAGAACTTTGGAGTCAGGGCATTGGGAAACAGAGGAGGATTAGAGAGGGTATGACACAGGATCTATCTTCAATCTATTATTTGAGCCTATTTCAGAACTTGTATGGACAGAGAGATTGAGGTAGAATTTGACAAGCTCTTCAAGTTTTGGTACACTTAAAGCTGCTTTGGACTCAGGTGATAAATGGGACATAGAGAAGTGAAAGAAACCATTCCTCATATATGTTAATCAGGATTCTAATCTCTTCAAAACAACAGAAAAATGGGGGATACAGATACAAAAATATATAATAAAATTTACTATAAGGAATTGACTTATAAATTTATTATAAGGATTATTTACAGAGGCTGAGAAGCCCCAGATTCTTCCATCTGCAAGCTGGACAGCCAACAAAGCTGGTGGTCTAGTTCAAAGGCCTGGGAGCCAGAGAGTCAATGGTAGCAGTCCAATGTCTCAGCTCAAGAAGTCAGGTACTCAAGAAGCTTTTTTTTCCTATTCAGGCCCTCAGTAGATTGAATGATGCTCACCCACATTGTGGATGACAATCTGCTTTACTCTAATCTACCAATTCACGTGCTAATCTCTTCCAGATACACCCTTATAGACACACTCTGAAATGTTTAACCAGATATCTGGCCATCTTATTGTCCAGGCAAGCTGGCATATAAAAATTAACCATCACAGCATACTTCCCATAGAATCATACTGCTCAGGTGTCTTGAGGATTAGGAGTTTTGAATCAACTGAAACAACAACCTGGCCTTCACACCAGTGCCCTGGCATGCTTGTGGTAGGTACTGATGACAGTGAAACCTCTATAAGCAGCTCTGCAGAAAGCAAAAAGTGAACAAGTGAACACTGAAGTAAAAGAAAATCTATAATTTGATTAACCAACGTCACCCCAATAAGTTCAATTTTAAAAAAATGAAAGAAAGGAAAGGAAAGAGAAGAGAGAAAGAAAAGAAAATCCGAAAAAAAATAAAGACACTGTTTCATGCTGAATTCATCTGACAGTTTGTGGCCTGTAGAAGACTGCCTCTGAAGGAGTCTCAAAAATAAACAGGAGGTATTTTGAGGATGTTATCTGCAGTCAGTCAATCTAATGAGGATGCATCCTATTATACATTGAGTACAAAAAGAAAGGGCTGTCTTTCCTTATAAACTATAAGGCCTAAAATATTTGGATTATTTACATGGGATAATATAAACTATGAATTTAGCATAGAGAAAGACAAGAATCAGTGAACTCTAGACATAAACATAATTGAAATGATTCATAGAACAAGTAGGACATTACAGCTAAACCTTTTACTCAAAAATAATTTAAATTTTGAATGTCTTAAAATAAAGGCAAAAATTATAATGTAAACATATCATGAGCCAATAATAATGAGTAACACAATTTATTGCCCCTGAAGTTAAAATAGAGAAAAATAATCAAAAGATGACTTGAGCCCTGACCGATGTGGCTCAGTGGTTGAGTGTTGTCCCACAAAGCAAAAGGTCACCAGTTAGATTCCCAATCAGGGCACATGCCTGGGTTGTGGGCTGGTCCCTGGTTAGGGCATATGCAAGAGGCAACTGATCAATGTTTCTCTCACACATCAATGTTTCTCTCCCTTTCTTTCTCCCTCCCCTCTCCTCTTTCTAAAAAATAAATAAACAAAATCTTTTATTAAAAAGATGCCTTTAAACCCATTAGTGTAATTGGGGAATCATTGTTTATTTACATATTATAGAGTTAGTCCTTCACAAATATAATAGGCATAAATTACATACAGATATACCAAATAAGATTTAAGATTATTTTAAGAATTCATGGTATAAATGTTGGACTTAAAATGAAAATAACGTGCATGTTCAAAAGTACTGAAACTAGATTTTTTAGCACCATTTATTGTTTGATCCCATTTTCCTCTACCCCTTATCATCAAAATGAGTTGTTTCTCCAGTCCTCTCAAACACTATTAGTGGCAGATTGCATATAATTTTTTCTACAGTGCAGTACATTTCAGCACACAAAGAGATTAAGAAGTCAGCATATGAAGACTGAGGCTCGCAGATACACAATCTACATGCCAGATGTCAGCAAAGTCAGATCATGCCTCGATGAGTCTAATCAAATCACACTATTCCCCAGCATCTTACAAAGTTCCCAACCCCACACATACCTACCACCATTGTCTCCATTTTGTCAGGCAGAAAGAGATCTTCTGAGCAGGAGGCAACCCACTCAAGTGCTCATAAAGGGCACTATAGGTCTCCATGCCTCTCACAGGTCACTTCAGGAGAACATTCTGGATAAACCTCAATAATCTAAACTGGCCCTTGGAGCAGCAGCAAGTAGTTTTCGAGGGCTTGTACATTCTGCCAGTGACTTGGGTCAAGTTTTGGAACACATCCCAAGGGCTTAGAAACCTCTAAGAAAAACCTCCTTTGCTTTTGCCAGCTTTGCTTACAATCCATCAATATGTGCCTGGCATCAATCCAGTAAATTTGAAGAATACATGTGTATTTTCCATCTTGCTGGTTATTAGATATGCCTTCATTTTAGTTATAAGTTCACTATCTTCCAAGTTCTAGCCCTGAATAGATTAATTGATTTTATTAACCTATTATTTAGAGCAAATATTTGTATCTATATGTGTTCGGCAGGGTTCTCATACCTGTACAACACTGATACATTTCTAAGACCATCCAGAATAAATGCACACAGTATTTTATGCTATTTTATGACATGATGACATGGGGCAGGAAGAAAACTTGAAAATGCACATAATTAATTCCATTGTTTTGTACTAGGTTTAACACTATCAAAAATGGTGTGGCTTCATTTTTTCAAAAACATCAATTTTCCTGCCCATTTTACTTCATTTTTTTAAGCTGGAAAAATATTAAATTTACAGAAAGGCTGCAAGTGCTGCCACATGTCCTTCAACCCAGAAGCCCCACTCAAGTTTCGTCAACTGTCCCAATAATACCCTCTGTGAAATAATCCAATGCATTATCACACATTGCACCTCACTGTAAGATCTCTTCATTATCCTTCAGTCCCGGATGGACAATGTCATGGGCTGCTTTCCTACTCAGTCACCTTCCTCACGAGCATTCCAACCCCTGTCCTGTCACACCCTTCAATCGCCTTCTTCTTTTGAACCAAGAGTAGAATAGAGCCACTTCTTTGTTCAATCTCTGACCTCTCCACCTGCAGCTACTTTTCTGACTCTAACGTGCCTGGTGAGTTTGTACTGAATTATTTGCATTATATTGTCTATTTTTAAGGGTGTTGAGTTCTGCTCTGGCTGGCAGTTAAAACTACTGGCAGGTCTTGATCCCGTAGGGTTTATTTCATGCTTTGTTAGGGGGTCTATTTCATTCTTGTCCTTAGACTTGGAATGTAGCCCTTACCTTATTTTCCAGTGGTTGTTCCTAAAACATAGCCTTTTTTATCCCTAAAAAATGGCTGAGGTGTACATCAAGGCCTCTCTGCCCTGCCTGACCCTGAATATAAGCACCGTGACCTCCAGTACTTCCCTTTAGCTATCAGCCCTGCAGTGGGTGCTCTCTGCTAGGCCTCATGGTCTTACCCTGCACAGAAGCCAGCTGCAATGTCTCCCACAGTGACCCCCATGCAGACTTCTGGAGCTTCCCTCTATAAAACTCCCTTTCCCTAACAAATTCCAGCCATTTGAACAGTCTTAACTCTGAGATATAACTGCTCAACTTAGTGAAACTGACTCTGTTTGGGCTCCCTGTCCCTACTCTGGGATGGTGAGTGTTCTCTAAGCAGAAAGACACAGGGAACATGGGGCACACCTAGCAGACTTCCATTCTTTCAAAGATCTGCACTGCCTATAGTCCAATCGCAGAAACTGGGTGCGCTACATATCTGATCCAGGTTTACAGTTGTGTACAACTGGAGAGTAATTTTGCTACGAGTTATTCTGTCATGGCTAAAAGAGAAATCAACTCTGTTTTTAAAGGTGATACTAATTTAACATGTGAAAAATGGTCAGAGACATCGAACATAAATTAAAATGAAGTACACACATCTGAAAATATGTAAATGGTCTTAGAAAGCAAACTGTGAAAAAAATGCATGTAAAAATATTAAGTAAATTTTAATGCCTATGGAAATACTTTTTTAGCATAGCTACATAGTTATGATTCTTCACACCAGTGTTCAGCCAGTATGTCAGAATCTGCTGTCATACAAATAAGTGCCTAGCCCCTTTACTGTGCCTTCCTCTATTTTCATGGTACTTTCTATTTTCTTTATTTTGTTTACTCCACAAAGGTCCCTTTTAGTGATATATATCCTGTTATTTGAAGATGCTTTGATTATTTTGCAAAAATAAGCAATCACAGGTTAGAGCATGGATTGCATTAAAATGCTAGTTTTACTATTTGTCTAGTGAGTGAAATCTCACATTGTGGTAACTCACACATCAGCCCCAGCAAAAATCCACCATTACAGCACGCTTAAGTACATAGAAACATAAAGTCATAAACCAATAAATCCCTAATTGTATGCTGATTTGAATAAATGATGTTGGGGATGCACTTTCACAGGGGCAGTGCCAAGTTGACTGTGACAGCACTAATTTATCTAGTGCTGTCACTTCCTGGAATGTATTTACAGTGCTAAGCTTGGTACGACTGTATTATTATTAATGTATATCTTACTCTGAAAAATATCATATTTAAAGTCTGTTAGACTTTTACTTCCAGTGTGCCTAAGAAATGTGGCACAACTTATGGGGATTGATTACAATATGACATTGTATATAGCTTATATACATGCATAATTAGCTGGTTTTTAAACATCAATTTAATTATATGCCATGTCTGAAGTGGATGTTCTTTGGAAAAAGAGTGCCAAGGACTGGAAGAGGGATAGGCGAGTGGTTCCCCTAATTTAGCAAGTGGTTAGACACATATGTTCTCCTTTTGACACAAAGCATCTTATGGGATATATGTTCCCTAAGATTTTATCCAATGCAAAATGAAATCTATATCTACGGTTCTGATTATCTATACACTACAGAGAACAGAGAGCATATGGCAGGAAGCTCACATTTTTCATGTTGCCACTTAGGACTCTGAAAAATTTCAAGTTTTTGGTAAGATGAAGGGGATCAAAACCACTAGTCCTTCAAGAGATACAGATATTACTAAACATGTTTCACTGAATTCTACTTTGGCACGGAAATATTTGTCATCACTCAGCAGTGCAGAATGTAAGCAAATGCAAAGGAGTCACCTCAGAGACTGGGAGGACATCTCAGGAAGTACATCCAGCAGTATTTAATGAAAATCTGACTACAGTGATTTACCAAAATATGGTATGATTTTTCTCATGTAATTCAGATACATGGAAAAGAAAATTCAAGTTGATTCAGCTGTTCAAGAAAGTGTTCATGACTTATAATAATGATGTTTATGAGAATTGCCTCATTCTGTGAAGAGGAAAGTATTTTTTAGTGAAGGGATGTGTTTGCCATTCTGTAATGCAAAGATTCCATACTATAGATGGAATCTACTGTAAACCACTGTAGTAAAGAAATGTTTAAAAACACATATATTAACAAGGGTTATATGCATGTTCAGTACAAGCCACTTTGACAACAGAATTATTTCAAGGAATGTATGTGATATATCCTCTGCAATATATTTGGAGTAGTATTTAAAAACGTGTAATAAAAAATGTTTATGAGAGTTGTACATGCAGGGTACTCTAAGAAGCGTGCTATTTCTGGGTTTGAATGTGATAGCTCTTCTGTAACGTATTTAGAGAAGTGTTTAAAAAGACACATAATAAAAATGTTTTGAAAGAGTGATACCCTCTTACTACAAAAAGTGTTCTTTTTAAGTGAAGCAAATGATGTGTTTGACATTCTGTATACACTTAGAAAAGTGTTTAAAGACACATTTAAAAGAAAAAGAAAAAGAAAAGTGTTCATGGCCCTAGGTCTTTTCTCACATCAAAAGATGGCTACTCCATCTCCAAGGATATTTGTGTTCGAAGCAAGAAAAAAAAGTGGAAGAATAAAGGACAAAAGACAAAAAAGATCACAACAGTTCCTCACAAGTCTCTTCTCCCATACACAGAAGTTTCTAAATGTATCTAATTGGCCAGGATTGTGTCAAATCATCATCTGTAATGTCAAGGAAGGTTGAAAGATAAGTATTCCATAACATTGAGTTTTGTTATTGAGCAATACAAAAATAGTTATTAGATAAGCAACTAGCAACGTCTGTTCTAGGGTCTTTTAGACATTTTTGCATTTCATGGGCTGTGTCTGATTTAATCATATTTATCTCTTCAAGATCAAAATCTTAGCCCTGGCTGGTGTAGCTCAGTGGATTGAGCACGGGCCTGCGAACCAGAGTATCAAGGTTCGATTCCCAGTCAGGGCATATGCCTGGGTTGCAGGCCAGTTCCAGAAGGGGACACACGAGAGGCAATCATACATTGATATTTCTCTCCCTCTCCCTCTCCCTCTCTCCTACCCTTCCCCTCTAAAGATAAATAAATAATCTAAAAAAAAAAAAAAAGATCAAAATCTTGAATTTTACTGACTCCTTATCTACTCCAAGTGAAATGAATTTTAGTGACTCCCTATCTACTCTAAGTTCCAAAATGGTTATTACTATGCCTTCTTACTTGGATATTAGGGAAACTGAAAGTTATATATGACACAAAACTTTATATTTAAGTAGGTCTGAAAATAATACTAAAAACAAGGGGTACTAATTATTAATGATTTAGTTGAAAGAATACTGTAAGTTTTTAAAATTATAAACTTAGATTTGTTGCAAACCATCTAACCAAGATAACCTTAAGAGAGTCTTTCAAAATTTATATGTTCCCATATCAAACAAAGTAAAATCTTAGGCATGTGGACTGAAGTAACAGTGGAATGAACACTAAGTCTGTAAGTGCCACATCACTATCACAGGAACTAAAAACTCTATGACATAACCAATAACTTTAGATTCCATAGTACATGTCACAGACACGGAATTATTTGGTTACTCATTTCTCTTAACTCCACTGAATTAAAAAGAAAAAAAAAATACTGTCTAAGACCTTTCTCCAGGGAAATTAAGTAACCAGGCAGTTAATTTTAGGCAACAAAAATTAAAAAATAAAATAAAAACTGTGTGGCACGATGGCACATGGTGGCAAAAGTTATTCTCAAAGAGTATCATCTAGCATATAAAACTATTGATACATTTCTATCAATGTATTTCAGGAAAGATGTTTTAAGAAAAACATCTGAAAATTTTATAGAAAATTATTCTTGTTTATTTAAAAAATAATATTAATTCTAGACAACCAGCACATACTCACTTGTATAAATTTTAAAATGAATCCAAACACATCCAAAGGAATTCAGATGAGATGAATGGCTCAACATTTATATAACTTATAAAATCTTGTATTCTGAACAAAGAGACACATATCCATCCTGTAGTCTCGGTCTACTGACAGCCAGACAAACCCCTAAATAGAAAAATAGAGGCTTTCTCTCCAAAAATAATCAACTCAAAAGAAAAGACAGATAGATACTAATAGTCCTAAATGAGACAGGCTACTCGCCCAATAACCCTGCATTGCAGCTACCTAATGACAAGCCCCAGCCACACACATAATTTTCCAACAGATTGCTGGTGCCTCAGCCATAAATTAAAACTATCAGTTTAGGATCATTGGATATTCAAGGAAAGCATCTAACATGAAAAATAGTGCAAAACAAATACAATGCAAACAAAACTTTAAGAAAGAAATAAACTTCAAAAATAAAAGCAATTAATGACATCAAATACATTATAAAAACATTGACTCAAGGAAACAGTATCAGGAGGACATGAGGAAAATATACATATAACAGGTCAACATAATACGAGCTGCTAGAAATTACTACTACTGTATCAGAACTTTTAAAAATTGAATGGAAGAACTGAAAGATAAAGGTAAGCTAAGCTCCTAGAAAATTAAACAAAAGGACAAAGAAATGAAAAATAAGAAAAACATTAAAAGAAAATGAGAAGATCAGTTCAGGAGATCCAACTTCCCTCTCATGGGAGTTTCACAAAAAGAGAACAGATACAACAAAAGACAAAAGAATTTTCAAAGAAACAATACAAGAAAATGGTCTAGAACTGAAAAAAATTAAGAACTAAGTTTCTCTACTAAAAATAAATAGATAAGAAAAAATGAAAGAGGGTGCATAAAGCACAATGTTATAAAATTTCAAAATTAAATGGATATAGAGAAGATAATAAAAGCTAGTAGAGATAACAAGGTCAAATATAAGGACTCAAACTTCAGAATAAAATGACTCCCAGGAGCAACAATATGGAGACATTATTCCAATGTCTTCAAAATTCTAAGGCAAAATTATATCCAACCTAAAATTCATTACCTAGCCAAAATACCACATCAAATAATAAGTCAAATTGTTATGTTTAGTCATGCAAGATGTAAAAATAGCTGTGTTTATGCACCTACCCATTAATTTTGTTACTATTTCTGCTCTTTCTTTGCAGCTGAATATATTTGGCTGCACAAAATTTGCTTATATTTCAGAAGCATAAAATACTTGATCCTCAATGGGCTTTAAGGAATACAATGCCAAGAAAGATAAATAGGGATAAATATGGTGATGGATATGGAGACAAATGTGAAGCCAGAGATAGACTTGATGTCAAGATTCCTACTATGGAGGGGGTGTGCAGGGTGGAAGGGAATGATGGGGGAGAAATGGGACAACTTTAATAGCATAATCAATAAAATATATTTTTAAAAAAAGATTCCTACTATGGTAACATCTCTATACAATATTTCTAAGATGAACTATAAAAATAGTTAAATAAATAAAAGGGGAAAGAAGGAAAAGAGACATATGGTTTGGGTTAAATGCAATTCAAACAAGAAGTCAGTCAAAGGGGATCCCATGTATAACGGGAAATGGAAACCCTATGATAACAGTTACATAGAAGGCCCAGGAATCAATAGTCCAAATTGGAACAAGTGGTCAGAAGGCTCCAGAAAGTATTTCTCCTGAAAGAGAAAAGAAGGACTGATGTATTTAACAGGGAAAAAGAAATGCTTTTTATTCTGTTGGTTAGTCTGGGGAAGAATGTGTGTTAAAAAAAATTAAGGAAAAGAATAAAACAAAGAGATCCATATGCAGCAGACTCTAAGGTGGCCCCAATGATCCCTGCCTCCTGGTATCCCTATCTTGGTGTAATTCCCCTTGAGTTTGGGTGGGAACTGTATGTAACCTGCTTTCACCAAAAGAATAAAGCAACAATTGTTAGGATGTTACTCCTACCATTACATTTTATTTTACAAGGCTGTGTTTTGCTAGCAGACTTGCCCTTCCTCTCCCACTCTCCTTGTAGAAACAACAGAAAACACAGATAAAAATAAAAATAGCAGCAGAAAAATATTAACTTTAAAAGAAAAGAAATTGTACAAGAAAATAAGTGTATAGCACCCTCCTGGGTTATCTAAAAGAGAAATCAAAACCGCTGCTATTTAGAGCTACTGGATAAATCAGTGGGCTCTCCCTGAAGTAGAGACTTGCAAAATTCAACTCAGAGCAGCTTAACATACTCAAGCTGCCAAGATTCTCCCCATAATTCCAGCCACTTCAGAAGTAACTCTGAGGATATCATTGGAGGGGAAAGGGAAAAGAGAGCTGAAATCAAAGAAAGCCATAGGGACATGGTTAACTGAGACACAGTTTATAAAATTTTGTGAATTTTTATATTTAAAGTGTTTTACTTTCATCGATTAATTTTATTTTTAAAAGCCTGAACATTTTATATTAGTTTTAGTTTTTCAAAAATGTACTCGGAATTCATGGAATAAAATAGTAAGCAAAATAAACATTTAAATGCCAGTATTGTCATTTTGCTCAAGTAGTACGACCAATACATAGCAGGAAGCCAAGAGATACTGCCTAAAATTTTATAATAAAGAAACAGCTATAGAAACACTACTTTGTATAGAGGCAAATAGCAGGACTTGAAATTTGCCCCTTTATTCTACAGGATATTGATGTCATATTTCTATATGATATGGACTCATCATCTTTCAATATCCACTTTGAAGTTATAATAATTAGGTTGATGTCATGTTTGTCCATAAACTTGTGCTATGACAGAAGCTGAAGTATTGTTACATATGAAGTTTGTGATAAAGCAGACTTTTCAAAGGAGCTAGGAAAGACGTGATTAAATGATTGGCATTATCTGATAGGTAATGCTGTGCACAGATAATCATAAGTCTCATCTGCAAAACTAAGACAAGATACCCTCAGTGCAGAAAATAAAATCACATGTTTTTAGTAAATGATAAGTACCATTTTGGTGATCTTCAAATTTGCCTTTACATTTTTAGTGAAGAAAGCCTACTGACAGCACTAACATGAAACTTGCATATCCCTTACAAAGTATAGTCTCTCCTTCCTTGAAGAGAAAACGTCTCTAAACTTCTAAGCAGACTTTGAGTCAGAGGTCTCAGAGCTGAAGTTCCATCTCTGCACACCAACTTTGAGTAAACAATATGACTTCTGAATCTCTGCTTTTCTATTTTAAAAAATGGGGAGAATAACTTCTGATAAAGACAGGCTACCTTATTTAATTTCATGGCAACCCTAGGTATACCTGCTTTGAAAACAATGAAACACCTAAAATAATTAACTGATATTAGAGTGGTTATTGCTTAAAAGGACAAATCCACATATGACCTTTAAGAGAAAAAGAATATTCCCAAAATTTGGAAAATACAAAAGTACATATATATTCATACTAAGGGTCAACATTCCTGATTAAAGTATGCTACACTTTATTATAGTTCTATTTTAGAAATAACACATCTGTATTTTACTTCTAAGAAATACTTAAAAAGAAAACAAACAACCCAATTAAAAAATATGCAAACATCTGAACAGACACTTCATCAAAAAAGGTATATAGATGGCGAATAAGCATATGAAAAGATACTCAACATCATAATGTCATTTGGGAATTTCAAATTAAAACAATGACGACATATCACTACACACCTATCGGAATGGGCAAAATCCAAAAATGACACCAAATGCTGGTTAGTTGTGAATTAACAGGAATGCTCATTCACTGCTGGTGGGAATGCAAAATGGTATTGCCGCATCAAAAGACAAATTTGTAGTTTCCTACAAAAACCAAACATACTCCTACCTTATGATTCAGCAATTGTGCACCTTGGTATTTACTCAAAAGATCTGAAAATCTGTATCCACACAACTTCATAGCAGCTTTATCCTTAATTGTCAAACTTGGAAACAATCAAGATGCCCTTCAGTAGGTGAATGGATAAATTGTGCTACATCCAGACAATGAAATACTATTCAGCATCGAAAAGAAATGAACTACAAAGTCATGAAAATACATGGATAAAACTTAAATTCATATCACTAAGTGAAAGAAGCCAACTAAAAAGGCTATATACTGTATGATTCTGATTGTACAACACCAACAGAACCTTAACGTAAACTATGGACTTTGGGTGACAGTAACATGTCAGTGTAGGCTCGTCATTGTAACAAATATACCTATGATAGTGAGAAAGGCTGGGCATGCATGACAGCAGAACACATATGGGAACTCTCTGTACATGCTGCCCAATTTTGCTATGAACTAGAAACTGATCTAAAATATAAACTGTTTTTTAAAAAAGTACCATACACACACACACATGTATATATATGGACACAAATACAGGCATACATATATGTTTTCATTTGCTAGAAGCACAGAAGTACATTTAAGTAATAAAAATTAAAATTAAGCTGCAACATAGGGTAGACGGTTTGGGTTTCTTGGGGTAGACTTTTTGAAATAGCACTATATTCAAAATAATAAACATATGAATAACATTATATTCAAAATCTTAATAATAAATATAACACTATTCAAAATCATAAACAAAATAAAAAATCATAAACATAAATATATACATAAGGTTTTTAATTTATTTTTTCAATGTTCAATGTTACAACAAACAGATCCTTCAATGAATTTAGGAGACCACAGAAACCATTTAAGTGGAAATGATTGGTTTAATATATTGAGATTAGTTCAATTCCAAAAACTCCATAATAAAGACCACAAAGGGAGTCAAAGTTGGAATGTTATCAATACTATTATCTGTTTAAATAAAGTTCTGAAAAGCACAGACTTTAAAGTTAAGTCCACCAGTTTACTTAAGAGTTTTTAAATTAGCCCAGGCTGGTGTGGCTCAGTGGACTGAGTGTTGGCCTACAAACCAAAGGATCACCAGTTCAATTCCCAGTCAGAGCATATGCCTAGGTTGTAGGTCAGGTCCCCAGTAAGGGGCCTATGAGAGGCATCCACACATTGATGTTTCTCTCCCTCTCTTTCTCCCTCCCTTCCTCTCTCTCTGAAAATAAATAAATAAAATCTTTTAGAAATAGTTTTTTAATTAAATGCCAAAATCCTGAAAAGTTAAAGAAACTTAGGCACACTTCCTATCAGGAAAAGAAAAAAAAAAAACTATTTAAAATGGTATATTAGCTGGGGCATTTTCAATTTCAAATGACAGAATACCAAATCGTACTAGTCTAAGGAAAGTAAAACGGAACAGGAGATTGACACTGTTTCCTGGGAAGAACACGGATAAGTCCAGACACTGAATTATATCTCCCTCTTCCTCCTTCCTGTGTCCCTGACTTCGTTGCATTCTTTCTTCCCCCTCTCTCTCCTACTTCTTCTTTTGCTATAATCATCTTTGCTTATCTGAGTATTTTTTTGCCTTCATTTTTTTTCCTATTGAAGATTTGATTCTCCCAAGAGTGGGAGATGGGCATGGCCTGCAGTTGACTCCAGGCTCACAAATTCTGGATTAGCCATACCAGAGGAAGAAGAGCATTTATTTCCAAGAGTTTCTACATAAAATCCCAATGAATTCATTTGATAGACCTTGCTAGTACAATGTGTCCATTTCTAGGCCAAAATCTATGAGGGCTCCATTATAATCTCAATTGTATAGAAGGGAACGTGCCCCCAAATGAGGAGAGCAGAGATGGGGAAAAAAGAATGGAGTGGGAAATTGAGAAGACAACAGTTTGATTACTATATTTAATTTGGTTAATTTTGATTCACATATTTAATAGAAAATAATGTTGGTTTAAAAACAAAAGTCCCCAGACTAAAATTGTATTTCTATTGGGAAATCTAGAAGTTATTTCTAGAATCTGATGAGAAAGATGTACAGTAAGTTAGTCAGTCAAAGGACACAGAGTCCACTTCAGGAAGTATTTTGTTGAAAACTAAATTTGGATGGCATTTTCCTCTATTATTAACTATACTTTCTTGTCAAGATGAGGTTCATTCTGCAATTTAAACTGGCCTGTTTAAACTTTACAAAATTTTTCTTTCACTTGAGGCTATAATCAGTCTGTAGAGCTTTTTCTAAAGATTTTGTTTATTTATTTATTTCTAGAGAGAGGGGAAGGGAGGGAAAAATAAAGGGAGAGAAACTTCAATGTGCAAGAGATACAACCCAGGCATGCGCCCTGTTGGGGAATTGAACCAGCAACCTTTCGGTTTTCAAGCTGGCACTCAATCCACTGAGCCACACCAGCAAGGGCTATAGAGCTTTGACTGACTGGTTTTTTACAAGTGACCACTGGTTAGAATTCAAAGTATTAGTAGTAACTATATTGAAAAAGTTCACATAAACAAGACAAAAGGGTTTCTATCTTATTTCTGAGATGAAACATAAAATTGAATATAAATAGTTACCATCCATTCCATGGATAACTCAGGTTTTTAAAATCTTGTTTTCCACAATTAGATATATTGGAGGTTTGGAAGTTTGTCTGAATTAATTAACATTCCTTACCCATGTTGACATTTAAAAACTCAACAGTATGGTAAATATTTAGATTTCAACAAAAGCCTCAACTTCTTTTGCATAGACCTTTTCAGACCAACTTCCCTGGAGTCTTTTCCTTTATAAAATTATTGATTGCAACAGGTTTCTTCTGTGTCTTCTTTGTGCAAGTAGATCCCAGTGAACATGACAAGATAAGTTGTAAAGTAAAATTCACCTTAAATTCAATGATTTTCCAAAGATTTGAAGAACAGTGCTAAATCCTGATTCATAATTCAGGAAAACAAATGATCTTGTTCACAGTTTCATATCCATACACGAACTCTGTGTAAGTGTAAACTCAGATGGCTCAGTGACATCTTGGGTTCTAACTATGCCACCTCTAGCCCAGGTCACAAATATCCCCCATTCTCTTTCCCTCTTGATGTCCCTGCAGTGCATTAACTATTCACTTACTTACAATGTAATAAGGTCTGGTAAACAGCTTGGTGGTGATCGTGGAACTGGAGATTTTAGAAGGCTGATATCCCTCATTGTGTACAGTCTTTTTCAGTGCCCTTAGTCACAACGGAGTAAAAGGAACAATATCAACTGCAATCAATTGGAAGCACACCCTGAGAGACTGATTTGACACATCTTGGCCATTCATACATACAACCGAATTCAACAGCTCTTGGGTCTGGGATTATAAATGACATGCGAAGCAGGATTTTTCCAATATGGAAGAACATTTTTTCCTGTGAGCTCTTGAGCTTGACCTTTCTCTCCTAGGCCCAGAAGTTTGATTCACTGCTAGACACCTGATTGCCACTGCTAAATACAGTCTGCTCTCATCTGTCCCCTGTTCGATTCCTTTGGTTACCTGGATGCAACTCCTAGATTCTAGCCTGTGCCTGCATTTCTATATTTTGACTTACTCTCCTTTGACCTGCTTTAAACTTGAAGATTTCTCTTGTATCTGTGTTTGTATCTTCTTTAATTAGGCACATTTAGCTTTCTAGCTTCTATTCTGACATACTCCTGCTGGGATGGTCTCTTAACTAAAATATACCTAATGCAACTAATGACAATAGAAAGAATATAGGAAAGAAGGCATCCTTCAATTAAACATTCTCTGTAGAGAGTCTCTAAATGATATAAACAAAGGCAGACAATCAAAAGTTATTTGTATAGAGAGGTTTATTAATTATACATAATCATTTTTATCACCTAAGACATTTTCATTTCTCCTGTTTATTTTCTACTACCTACCTTTTTCTACTACCTACCTTTTACCATTTCACTAAATTGAATTATTAACATTGCTTAAAACAGTGTCCAAATAAGATTTAGAATATGTGAATTTTAGTAATCCATGAACCATTGTTAAATCAGGAGTCAATATTCTCTGAAGAAATATTTAAAATCTAAGTAGTTCCAAAATATTTAAACAGTTTTCATTATAATACTGAGGTTTTAAAGTATGTATCAAGGTAAATATGTACTGTCAACATTTTCTGAATAGTAGTAGTGGGAGGGTCAATTTATTGACCCAAGTAGCTAAAATATTCCCTTATGGATAATTTGTACATTATATTATCCATTCACCCAACTTTATCCATTGCATGTGTTTTTTTCTGAATGCAGTGACTATCTAAATTTCAGTATAATAATCAAAAATAATTCATCCTTCTCCGTGTTAACATTTCACTGGACTGACAAGAATATGCAGCACTGAAAAAAAAAGAATTCAGTTATACTTATGTTCTAGTCTTATATCTTAAATCTTTTCTTGTATTTTGAATCAATTCCTTCTTACAGTTTAAACTATTTGAGTATAGCTGCTTTGTTAGGCAGCATTTTGTTCCAAGTTTCCTTTTTCAGTTGCTATCCAAAGGTGCAAAAAATAATCCTGTCACAACAGAGAAGAAGAGCTTATAAAGATGCTTTGAAAACCTTATCACCAGGAAACAGTGCACAGGGTATTGTATAATATAGTGTCTTAAAATACTTCTGCTTACCTCCTCATTGATGCTGCTACAATATTTGCATAACACTGCTAACTAATTCTTCATTATGTAGGTTATTTATACTTTCTCTTGAAGGCTATCTACCCAGTACATTGAATATTATCAAATTGAGGCACTGTTTTTATTTCCACCTACTGTTTAGTTGCAGTGCATCTCTTCTCAGTTCTGGGGTTACATTGGTGGGTCAGGATTCATGTTTACTACTCCTTGGGGTAAGAAATGAAAGAGGAGATGGAGATCTGTATCAGGACAGAGTCTTGGCTACCCATCAAAGCAACTTGTTTATGTCTTCAGGATGAGTTACTTCAGAATCAAAAACTAAGAAAGAGAAAAAAAATAAAGGGCCTGTTTGGGTTCTGAGGCATAGTTGTCCTGGGAGCAAAAAGCTAAAATGGAAACTAATATTTCAGAAATTACTTCAGTACAAAGACATTTTTAGTGCAAAGTATCTCAGAGGCTAAAGAAAATTATTTGAAACGTTAAATATTTTCCGGATCATGTTGAATACATTTTTAAACCCTAGACTGGATATTTTTGTTAACATTTCATGTAGAAGAGTTGATTCAAATCAACTCTCACTCCAAGGCAAACAGCATGTAGCACACTTGGCTCTAGCTAGTATCAACCTGAAGGTCAATCCAGATGGACAAGGTCTTTGAGTCCCCTCTTTAACACTTGAAATACTCTGTTAAACCTGGCTTCCCAATAATCTTCTTGCACATGAGTCTACCATTATAGCAGTGCCCCAGGCCGAATCACCTAGCTTCCAACACAGTTGTTGGTCCCACTCCACAAGTCAGTCACCTCATCAAGCAGCAACCAACAATGTCTTGGCTCATACCCACACCCTAATCTCCTGGAGCTTAAACATACTATTTCTCAAATACATTCCTCTTCCAGCAGCTAGGAAAATAAAACCTAGAGGTCACTACTAAGCTAGATTTCTCCATATAATTTCTACCAATTCCTCAAGCAACCCCAAAGGTAGATATTTACAGTTACTGAGTTGCTGAACTGTCTTAGATTTGTTACAAAGAAAAAAAAAAAAAAAAACCCAGTTTAACATTTCTTTCCTCAGCTGAAATGATACACATCTAAAGTTTTAGAGGTTCTATAAACCTGTAGATTTTTCTTTATGTACTAAACCTGGCTGTGGATATGCACAGTGGCCATACACCTTTTTTTATCACCAAGTAAAATAATAAAATCAGGGTCATTCTGTCAAAAAAATGCAGTAGTCCTTCCAAAACTAAATCATATAATCATTTAATGAGCAAATTAGACCTCAGTGTACCCAAGTAGCTAAATATTGAAGTTCTGTGATAATTAAGGCTTAGAATATATGCTCACTGAAGAATAAAACTCTCCCCGTTTCTTCTAAAAATAAAAAAAAAAACAAATAAATATTTATTAACTAATCAGTAGAAAACAAAGTTGCTTCTCAATGATGTGGTGAATTGTATTCTATCATCCCCTTAGACTGCAGAGAAAAACAGCCTCAAACAGTCCAAGTGACTTCCCAAGGTTACTCAACCCATGAATGGGCTCCAATTCAGTTCTCCTAACTCCAGCCCTGAGTTATGTCCACTACATGAGGCTGCAACTCTTCATCTGAAATTTTAATCGTAAAGACGACTACATCCTTAAACTGCAAACATGTTTTCGTTTTACTCTGTAAAGCTTGCTGGTACAAAATGCTGTCCTCTGTTAAACTGTATAACCTTGGGCAGGACTAGGGTAAATTTTGATCTATTGAAACAGATCTAATTAAAAACTTAACTCAATATATAGGGCTAAGAATTTGAAAAGCAAAAGTACTTTTTCAAGCTCATTGTAAGTTCTGTTTTCAGCAAGAATGTTTTGTAGATGATTTGTAATGGAAATTTTTCAAATTACTTATTACAATAAAAATACTTGATTATACTTAGTAACTGTACATAAGCATATTTTAAACCACTTTGAGAGGATGAACATGATTTAAAACCCTTTATACCAATTTCTGCCTAATGTAGAAGATATAACAAATGCTTTAAGGAGATTTAATGAACTTCACAAGGATAAAACATAACAGAGCACTTTCTTTATTGCTAAATCTTAACTCTCATACAACACTAGTTTAAGAGTACATTAATAAGCTTTAAAATCTAAGTAGATTGAATGTGTTTGGGGTTTAATTTATACTTTTTTGTCTATCAATAATGTAGCAGAGTGTGCTGTCCCATATGAAACTTCAGTGAACTGTAGATAAAGTCATTTTCATGATCCTGTAAATACCAGTTCTATTATACTACCTATGTTCAGTAGTTGTCAAATAATAACTTTTACCTAGTTTCACAATTTACATGTAATGCATAGGTTTAACTTCTGGAACAAAGAATGGTATGCCAAAAAGTGCTATTTGAAATGGCACATAACCAAACAACAACTATTCTCTTTAAAAATGAAATTAATGACAGCTAATACTTCAGAGGTGCAGACCTTTCAAGTAGAGTATATTCATGTCTGAAACTTTAGATTCTTATGTGATTTAAGTCATAACATAAATAAAATACATTATACCCTTTCTCTATGACTCCTGGTGGGCATTTGCTGGCATGTTCTCTATCTTAAGCAATTTACCATTGTTTACAAAAAAGATCAAAGTAGGATAAAGAGAGAGAGAGGAAAATGGCAAACTACCTGTAGATTTTTTTAAACACAGGGTATTCATTTTACATATCTATCGCTTACTCTAATCAGCAGTAGATTATTTAATCATTTTATTTCTCCCCTTCATTTTATTGTCTTCATTCTCATAACTTTCTTCTTGACTATCTGAGCCAATCCAAGGATCAGGCTCTCTGAACATACTAGTTTTCCACTTATTTTTAGTTTAAAAATCGTCTTCAGCATTTTTGTATGCTAGCAACTTGGTTCAGCTAAAGCCTATACTCCCTGCATAATCCAATAAAAATAGCTTATGTGTGTTTAAAGTGCTTTATACATCTTAATATTCTTACCAATACATTTGATCTTCCAAGTCAAGAAAAATATTTGGAAAGTTTATGTGACTTAAACAAATGACATTCCCTTAACTGCAGTCCTGACTCTATAACTCTGTATCTTCCAATGGGAAGAACATGGTAGAAACATATGTAGTGATAGCTATAGAAATATTAATATGCAGACTAAATCTTTAGGAACTGTGGGAAGATAAAAAGAAACAATGTGCAAATGGCTTGGGATTAAAAAACATTCCTGAACTTGCCATCAAGATGGCAGAAAACATGGCACTCAGATCCTCCCACAATCACAAAGTTACAACTAAACTACAGAACAACCATCATTCAGAAGTGCCTGATACTTACTTAAATGGAAGTCCTACAACTAGGGAATTGAAGCAGCCATACAGAAACTGGTAGGAGGGGCAGAGATGTGGAACAAACTGGCCCGGCATCCATGTTTGGCAGATAAAAATCAGGAGGGATATCCCTGCTGAGAAGTCCCTCTGAGGACTAAGGGGCACCAGCTGCATACCAGGCCCCCAAGCCCAGGGGTCCACTGCCAGGGACAGAAGTTCCAGTAACTTCTGGCTGTAAAAATCAGCAGGGATTGAGGCTGAGGGAGACAGTGGTCTTCTGCAGTCTCAGGCTGTCTCTCTTCAAGGCCTGGGCATAGACTTACTCAGGCTCACTCCCTCTGAGCTCCAGTGCAGGGGGAGCATCTTAAAAGGCAAAAGAGACATACAAGGGGGAAGTGAACTATCCAGCATCGGGACAAGAGCTGGGGGTGGGCATCTTTCTCCCAGACAGAAGTGCTAGCAGAGGCTACTGTTCTTTGAAGAACCCACGCCCCAGATTGCTGGCAGGCAGGCACCATATCTGAGACTCCATCAACCTGTCTCACATTATTTGCCCAGCTCTGCCAGATCCCCTGAGGTCTCACCCCAGCAAAATGTTGGGCACATTCAAGCTGTTTCTAGTGGCTTTTCCACACAAATGGCCTGTTCTGGCTCATGCTTCAGATTTTCCTAAAATCTCTCAAACAAGAAGCATCTGGCCTCGGCATGCCCCATACCTCTCACTAAGTGGCCCCAGATCTGGCTCTAGCAGCGGCTGGCTTTGGTGAGCAGTGTGGTCCCACCTGAGCACCTCCAAGCTCAGCACAAGTAGCAGCCATCTACAGATAATTTTGTAGCTCATGCTAGGTAGCCTGAGGCAGAACTCAGACAGTGACTAGAATTGCCCTTTACCTCTCAGGAGGCCCCCAATCTACAGCATCCAGTGGAAAGCTTCAAACCAAATCAAAGCACCACCACCCAACCACCTCCACAACAACACACTCAAGGGGCAGACTCAGCAGGCACCAGAGCCCCACTGAAGTCCTGTTTTGTGGAGTAGGTGCTGCACAGCTGATCTTCCACAGTGGTTACAGCTAGTCCTTGCAGTGGCTGGCCTGGGAGGTAAATACCTCCCATTAACATGCCAACACCAACCAAGGCTTAACTACAGCAGGAAGGTGTACACAATCCACACAAGAGACACATATGCAGTGCCCAGCTTGGTTGGTCAGAGAGGCTGTGTCATTGGACCCTACAGGGCACCAACTACATTAGGCCACTCTACCACACCAGAGAGACATAGCAGCTCTACCTAATACATAGAAATAAACATAGGGAGGCAGCCAAATGAGGAGACAAAGAAGCATGTCCCAAATGAAAAAACAGAACAAAATTCTAGAAAAAGAACTAAACAAAAAAACGCCCTGGCTGGTGTAGCTCAGTGGATTGAGCTCGGGCTGCAAACCAAAGGATTGCAGGTTCGATTCCCAGTCAGGGCACATGCCTGGGTTGCAGGCCAGGCCCCTAGTGGGGGCCACGTGAGAGGCAACCACACATTGATGTTTCTCTCTCTCTCTTTCTCCCTCCCTTCCCCTCTCTAAAAATAAATAAATAAAATATTTTTTAAAAAGACCTAAACAAAATGGAGACACACTTTCTACCAGATGCAGAGTTCAAAACTCTGGTTATAAGGATGCTCAGTGAGCCCTGGCTGGTGTGGCTCAGTGGATTGAGTGCCTGCCTCTGAACCAAAGAGTCACCAGTTGGATTCCCAATCAGGGCACATGCCTGGGTTGTGGGCCAGGTCCCTAGGAGGGGGTGTTTGAGAGGCAACAACACATTGATGTTTCTCTCCTTCTCTTTATCCCTCCCTTTCCTTCTCTTAAAAAAAAGAATGCTCAATGAACTTAGGTGAAGAGTAGATGGACTAAGTGAGGACTCCAACAAAGAGACAGGAAACAAAAACAGAGATAGAAATCATAAAAAAAAGAACCCATAAGTGAAGAACACATGAACTCAAGTGAAAATATATTATAGGGAATCAATAGTAGAGTAGATGAAGCCAAGAATCAAACTGGTGATGTGTAATATAAGGAAACAAAAAACACCCAATCAGAGCAGGAAAAAGAAAAAAGAACCCAAAAGTATGAGGATAGTGTAGAGAGCCTCTGGAACAACTTCAAGCATACCAACATTCACATCATGGGGGTGCCAGAATGAGAAGAGAGAGAGCAAGAAATTCAAATACTATTTGAAAAAATAATGACAGAAAACTTCCCTAATTTGGTGATGGTAATAGACATACAAGCCTAAGATGTGCAGAGAGTCCCAAACAAGACTAACCCAAAGAGACTGACATCTAGACACATAATTAAAATGTCAAAGGTTAAAGACATAAAAAATTTTAAAAACATCAAGAGGAAGACAGTTAATTACCTACAAGAGAGCTCCCGTTAAGACTGTCAGCTGATTTCTCAATAGAAACTTTGCAGGCCAAAAGGGATTGGCAAGAAATATTCAAAGTGATAAAAAGCAAGGACCTACAACCAAGATTACTCTACCTAGGAAACCTATAATTTGGAATTGAAGGACAGATAAAACACTTCCCAGACAAGAAAAAGCTGAAGGAGTTCATCACCACCAAACCAGAATTATATGAAATGTTAAAAGGTCTTCTTTAAGAAGAACAAGAATAAAAACCAAAAAATTTTTAAATATGAACACTAAAAATGTGGCAATTAATACAATTTATCAATAATTGAATCCAAAAAAATAAAGTAGATACAGAGAACATTTTGATGTTGCCAGATAGGATGGGGGTTGAGGGAATGGGTGAAAAAGGTAAAGGAATTAAGAAATACAAATTAGTTATAGAGTAGTCATGGGGATGTACAGTACCACATAGTGAATACAGTCAGTAATATTTTAATAATTATGTATGGTGCAGATGTGTGTGAGAATTATCAGGATGATCACTTTAATTATGAAATGTCTAATCATTGGGATATACACCTGAAACTAACATAATAATGTATGTCAACTTTAAGTAAAAAATAACAAATTTTTTTAAAAATTCATCATACACACACAAAAAAACTTAATTTACAAATTCCACATGTTGGAGGTGCACATCTCTGAGGTCTCTAATATATATTGATAGCACTTTGAATTGCTTCATCTTTCTCCTCCATCAATCGTAGGTACCTTGAAGGCAAGGACAAGTTTTTCCATTCCTGTGTCTTTACCATCTTGACCAATACCTGACAAAATAAATGGCTGCCCATGAAAATAAAAAAGAAAAAAAAAGAAAGAAAGAAGGAAAAAGAAAAAACAAACATTCCCAAGACTGATTGCTGACTTTCAGGAAACAATTTCCTGAAGAGTTTAAAAGCTTCCCTATTCTCGTGGACAAACCAGTCTCTAAATTTCTTGAGTCTTTACTTCTTACCTGTATAGTGGAAATAATAGCTAATATGTCTAAATCCTCTTCAGTACGGATCCATTTTTCTTAGTCTTCCAGGCCTTCTTGAGCAGTACGACATTCTATGTAGTTCTTCAATTTAAATATTATGATATAAATATTGTCTCTACACCATTTGGAATTTTCTAATTCAATTTCACTGGATAATGAACCAAATCCAGTTCTATTTTAAACTACTGAGCTGGCCAAAAAGTCTATTTAGTTTTTTCCATAAAATAAAATGCACATTTTTTATTTTCAGCAAAAACTTTATTGATTTGGTTATTTTGAGTATGTCAGCTATCTCCCATGTGGTACAATGGTGAATGCTCTCAATTGATGTCTTAATGTGATCTCCATCAACTTCAAACTGGTCTACCCGACCATGGAGCATCATCCAGCAAGAAATCTCCAGCACAAAACTTCACAAACCACTTTTGACACATTCAATCAGTAACAGCACCTTCTCTACACACTGCACAAACCTTTTTTTGTTAAATTTCAGTTACATTTTTACCTTTCTTGAAATAATAAAACATAATATGCCAAAAATGTTGTATACTTCCTTCCATCTTCAATATCAAAATGGCTACACAAAAATTCACCAATTTTGATGTTTTTTAAATGCACTTTGATATGATAGCCTGTCATAATACAACATAACAAAATTGTCTCTAATGAAGTTAAAGAAAACTAAGCATTACTAGTGCCATCGTACAGAAAAACTAAATGAACTTTTTGGCCAACCTAATATAATAAAAATCTGCACTGATGAAAAAAATTACACAAAATGTGAAAAAAAACTCTTGTGTTTGTTTTTAAGATGGCATAAGAAATGTTACTTTCATACAGAAGGACTTTAATGAAGAAAAATTAGGATGCAAAGAGTCAGAAATATATTGAAATTACACATTTGATGACAAAGATCTCTCTCTATGTCTCTGCCTCTCTCTCTTTCTCTGTCTCCTCTTTTTTCCATAATAATCCAGAAGCACAGAATTATCATAATTCATATTTCATGGCCACAATAATCACTGGACTATAAAAGGGACAAATGGTAGTTGAATTCATCTATAAAAGAGAACATGCACAAAAGAGAGAAGAAAAGGATATAACCAACAACAAATATTTAAGAGTGGCTAAGAAGTATAAGAATTATTTTTTAAAGATCAATAGCCAAATGTAGTGAGGTTTGACCAAAAATGCTAAAAACATGAAAAATTAGGGTTTGAAGTTATTTTCAGAGAAAATGAACATGTTGCTCAGAGTAACATTTTTATAACATATGACAAAGAAAAAGTGATACCACTCAACTTTTATTTTATTTCCATCTTCTCTGTCAAGGATAGCAAAAATAATGTTGGTAAGAAGAAATTGGAGCTCAAGAAATGTGAGATTGTATGAAAGCAATTCTCTCCCTAAATGACTTTACATCTTTTTCCCAGATGAATTATATCCCAAGTTATAAAAGGAACTTTCAAATAAAATTTCTGTATCATTGAACTATTTCTTGAGGCATTGTGAATAATCAGTACAAAAACCAAAATACTAGAGAAAGAAAAAATGTTATAATTTATTTTTAAATTAAAAATCAGAGGATTCTATAGATTCTGAGTTTGAGAGTTTAATGTAATTACAAGCTCTGTTCAATGGGAAATGAAAATATTGTAAGTGTAATTTCCTCATAATCAAAGTACATCAGTAGATCCGAATGGGAAAGACAAAAGCTAGGCAAATGAGGAAAATTCCGTCTTTGAAACTGTGTTAATCTAAAAGTAGTTCATGTCTCTCTAAAGGACATCAATTTGTAAGTAAAAAGGGAAACAATATAAAAATAGCTAGGTAGTTCTTTAGAGAAAACACACCCATGTACACACACATTTCATCAAATGAAAGAAACAAGCCTTAATACAGGGCTTTTACAAGATTTTCTTGTATTAGAAAATCTCAAGATTCTCTCCCCTTCCTCTGCTGCACTAAATGTAATAAATAGTTCCTTCCTAATGCAAGTTAATGTTGCTCACCACCTAGGCTGTAGAGTTCTTTATCATCTTATTTTTTAACCAACCTGGTAGTTTGATTTTTCGTTTTTTATGTCTTAAGAAAGACCCAAAGGTGCTTTATTTTCTCAATCACAGGTATCCCTACTGGGCTTGATCTGCCAGCTCTCCAGAGATGATAGATAGATTAGATAGATAGATAGATAGATAGATAGATAGATAGACCGACCGATCAATCCCTGGATGAAATTACGCTCTCAGACTGGGAGCCAGAAAACATAATGAGAGAGATATTCAAAGTAGCACTGCTCAGCAGTCATTTGAAGATATTAGTTGCAATTCAGGAGAAGCTATGCCAAGGATACAGATTTGAGAATCATCTATATTAATAACTTCATTAGAAGAGATACATTTAATGAGCAGGTTGTGTGTAAAGAGAATGATCAAAAGGCCAAGATCCAATCTTAGAAAATTCCAGTGTAGCCTGAGATTGAGGATCTATTTGAACTTTTTTACAGCTTCTATCTTAGACCTTTCCACAGGTCTCTACCAGCTCCCTGTTCCTCATTTCCTTCTCTCTTTGCAGAAGCTACTACAGACTCAGCCCTCTTCACTTAGTAGTTTCCACCACTACCCCAGCTCTTAGGATTGTGTTCGTATCAATTGTGGTGTACTTTCAAAACTTTCTTGACTTCCTTTGAACATAAATTCATAAGCCCTTTATCTTTTCTCCTCAGGATCTGGGAACCACCATTATAAACCACAAACATACCCAGAAATATACAAAACTGTACATGTACACATATACATATATGAGGAACATCAAAAAATAAAAAGTAGCCCTGGCTGGTGTAGCTCAGTGGATTGAGCACGGGCCTGCGAACCAGAGGATCTCGGTTCGATTCCCAGTCAGGGCACATGCCTGGGTTGCAGGCCAGTTCCCGGCAGGGGACACACAAGAGGCAACCGTACATTGATATTTCTCTCCCTCTCTTTCTCTCCTACCCTTCCCCTCTAAAAAAAAAAAAAAAAAAAAAAAAAAAAAAAAAAAAAAAGATAAATAAATAATAAATTAAAAAAAAATAAAATAAAAAGTAATGCAAGCTATTAAATGTAACTTTTAATTCAACATTTAGGAGTAAATGGGATGCCTGACTGTCTTCACTTAGCCCTACATGTTCATTTTTCCTGGAGATAAGAGCCCATTACTCCTTGCTTCTTGCCTCATCCATTACCTTAACTCCTCTTTAGGAGATATTATTTGAGAAGTCCTTTTATACTCAGCACAGTATTTTTCAAACTCTTTTATCCATGACTCACAGTAAGAACTACAGTTTACATGATTGCCTAGCAAACTCATAGCTGAATGTATGTATACACATTTGGAATAATCCCTACCCTTACTGTAGCAAATATTTTCTGTTCTACTGCTTTTTATTCTATTGATTCCTACCTATCAAACTGAACTTGTGGCTATCTATTGAACCTACAGTAGACCATGTTTTGAAAAATTCCGAACCAAAGACTGCAATTAAGCTTGAAAATAAAGTACTTGGAGAATGAAAAGCATTCCTCTTCTCGCAGGAGAGTCCTTTTCATTTTCCTGAGCGTCCTGGCAAGACTCATCAACAAGTCCTCTGCCCTGCTTAGCATTTCACCATATTTACTTAGACTTTCAGCTTTTTCCCACATTTACTCAGACCGAGTGTATGGGGAAAGGGTTGAAACTCTGGCAAGAGCTATTCCTAATTATAAGGGCCCAGATGAAGCCACAAGATAACAGGACTTCCTGCACATCTTTTCTAAAATGCCACTTTCTCTATGAAGTCTTCTGTGGCCATCCCGTATAAAATCCAAACTGCAATACTCTTATTCCCCTTCAATATTTCTGTTTCTTTGTTAGCAATTAACCATAATATTCGTATATTTAAGATGCCTATTTATTATCTGCCTCTCCACTGTAATATTAACATGATTAATATTAGAGGGAGAGATGCAAAGAACAAGAGTGATTTTGGAGAAAAATTAACCAGAAGAAGAACAGCAAAGCAAACAATTCTTCCTACCTCTCATTATCCCAGAAGAAGTATGGTTAGGCCAAGTGTAGCTGGACTGCATGCCCAGTAGCAGATATGCAACAAAACAAATCCTTACCCCATAGTACTCTATACTTTTATAGGACAAGAAGAAAAAAAAAACTTTGTATATAATAATAAAAACTTGTGGCACAATAAATTTTGCTTAAAATCTATGAGAAGTAATTGAAGATCTTAAGGAAGATCTTAAGGGAAAAGACATGATAAGACTTGCCTTTAAGGAAATATGTTTTATTACCATGCGGAGAAGTTAGTCAGGCTAGCTAACATTAGCAGTTCCTCTTGTCACTGTCTCTATCTTCTGGGAAATTGGATAAGGTCCTCTCTAGCTGAAGGAATCTGGCTGGTCAAGACCTCAATAAATCTTAGGTAGTTCAGAGAGACACTTGACTCTATTAGCTGTAAGGAATAAGTGCATGAGTGTTGCTGATGCAGTCATTACGTGCAAGGCAGAGAGAACAGAAATTACCGTATGATTTTTCTACTTTATTCTAATTTTCAAAAATATAGTAGACAAATCAGGAAAAATTCCTTTCACCTTGTAATTCTAAGGAGCCTAATCAAAAAATATTTGCTAGTTGGTATAATTTGCTTTTTAGAAGATTGTAATAAAATATGATTCCTTTTTGCAGGACTCTAATGAATGCAAACAGAGTAAAACCTTTTCTTTTTCTTATATGGATTAGGAATTGTATTAGAATCTTGGATTTCTTGAACCTTCTCATTTCTAGAGCAGCACTATTCAACAGAAATACTAATGTGAGACACGAGTATATATATAAGTTAAAATTTACATATAGTACATAAAAATAAAAAAGAAATAGGTGAAATTAATTTAATAATATTTTATACACCCTATTATACCTAAAGCAATACCATTTCAACATGCAATCAGTATAATGATTAAATGAGAGATTTTGCAACCTTTTTCTTATAATAGTCTTCAAAATCCAGTGTGTACATAGTTTATATTTACAGCACAACTCAGTTCAGAGTAGCCATATCTCAAGTGTTTAATAGCCTCATGTGGCTAGTACTTACTGTATTAGTGCATTCTAGATCATTTTTGAGAGAAAACAATGAGAAAATGAGAGCAGGAAAGTTTACTACCCACTGGCAGCCCAACTGTACCAGTAATTTTACACTGATTTAAAATTCAATCCTCACAAAAACATGTAAGGTAACTCTTAAATCCTCTATTTCAAATGAAAAACAAATGCCACTCATAGCTTTAATAAACTTGTCAAAAGTCATCCAGCAAATAAGTCCATGTAGCTCAAGGTATCCTCTTTCTATCCTTCTTTTCTTCCTCAAGGCATTTATCTTTGCTAAATGTGTCATTTAATAATGAAGTAAATGTTTATGCTATAGTAAATATTACCTAATGCCTTAATTGTTAGACTATTAAGGTAGGCAAAGAGAAAACTGTGTTCTTTTTGTTATTTCTAAGAAGATGCATATACTACCATTATTTCACTAAAAATGTAATTTTGAATCCACTGATTTGTATATCTCAAGACATGCTTATCATATAGATCATAAATTTAGAATCTTTAAAATGATATCTAAAGCTGGTGCTTGCTAGTCAGCTTCTTCATTTATCAAATCAGTCTTTTTACAAACTGTGAATTTCTTGTTCTCAGTTGTGAAGGGCATGTGAATATGTCAAGGTCTGACATGACTGAAGAAAATATGCTTGTTCTGATTTGCTGTGCATGAAAAATATTAATCCCACAACATGTAGGCCTATATTTACAAGCCATTGCAAATTGATGCTCTGCATAGTTTGGTCACAGTTAATTCTGACATAGTTGAATGTGAAATTGGCCATGCAGTATTAGGAGGATAAAAAAAATAATTGTTGTACTTATTTTGTTGTTTAGATTTGATGCATACTACTACTTGTAGAATTGTTTTATTTTGACAAACTGCTACTGATTAAAAACAGTTTAAGAGTTTATAAAATGTTTTATGCTCTGACTAAAACATAAAAAAATTCTTTCAAAAGGATAAAATTTCATGTATTATTATTGTAATAGATTGTAGAAAAGAAGCTAATTTTGAAGTAGAGATCAACTTAGTCCTACAAAGAAATTATGACACATGCATCATAATAAGTAAATATAATTTCATAAAAATAATCTATCAATGTGAAAAATTTTATGAAGTTTTACCTATCCCTTTATGAAACAGATAAACTTAAATATAAAATAAATATTAGGAAATTAAAAACAAATACCACAAAGAAATTACTACTTTTGATAACTTAGTAAACCACTGCCTAATGAATAATTCATATTCTCTTACTGATGGACTAGAAGTTCACTTGAAAACATTTTTCATTTTCTTTACTTTGGTTTCCTTTTAAAATTTTGATTTAAATATCTTTGATGTCTTGAGATGAAGTTATTTGTAAACAGAATTGTTCATTGATAAGAATACAGGATTCAACCTGAAAACCTGGAGTTGAGATGATTTTTGATTGTATACCAGTTTTTGTCATGAAAATAAGATAACACAAAGTTTGACATAGCTATAAATGTTTGTTTTGTATAAAATCTGTGATTCATCAAATCAAACCTTAACTGAACTCCAGTATAGAAACGAATTAAGAGATGAAAATATTTATTTTTGTATACCATACTTTATAAGCTTAAATTTAAAATAAATACTTAATATAAAGTAAATGAGAACAATGAATACCGTTTCCATAAATTTTTAAATTACACTTATAGAGTCATAGTAGCCTCAACCTCAACATTTTATTAATTTCTAAATTTTATTTTGCTTAACATTTAACAGAAAATCCTGCTTCACATAGAAAATTTATTTCTGAATGTAACAGATCTGAATGGCATGTCTTGCAATGTCATACTATACTTCATCAAAACTGACCCACGAAGATGATAAAAGATTCATAGCAAATAATTTTGAAGTTGAATCAGTACAAATTATAATATAATAGTGATTGAGAGTAATGTTTAAAGTCCAAAAGACCTAAAGCTAGAGATCTTCCCCCCTTATTTAATTACTATTTGACCTTGACCTCTAAACCTTCTCCTTGAGATGTAAATTAGAAATACTAATCATACCTACCTTATAGAATATTAAGTGATATAATATTTACAAGTGGATTAGTATGGCATATAATTAGAGCTGTGTTGATTTTGAAAGAGTATGGGTAATTGGGCTCTTAAGCAAATTTAAATCTTTGTAATGAAATATTCTATTTTGTCATTTTTTAAAACTTGGATAACATGCTAATTTTGTTAAATTTTTCCTTAAAATCTCAAAATAAAGTTCTTCCTATGAAAAGTGATTTACAAGTAATGAATGTCCTTATGTTCACATACACTACAAAACCAAGCAATTGGAAAACTCTGAAACATTTTTTCGATTGTCCAGTTGAATCGTAAAGATGTCAGCCAGTAAACTAGTGAAGTAACTTGTATGCACATATTTATATTCTCCTCTTAGCTTTATTTTCAGATAATGTACTAATTGTATTTTCCTAGCTGCCT
This sequence comes from Glossophaga mutica, assembly GCA_039655065.1. Classification (NCBI taxonomy): domain Eukaryota; kingdom Metazoa; phylum Chordata; class Mammalia; order Chiroptera; family Phyllostomidae; genus Glossophaga; species Glossophaga mutica. Next base: position 78,348,192 of record CM077303.1, on the reverse strand, counting down.
GCTAATCTAATTGTTGCAATGTAATAGAATGCCATTTAATAGGTACATTTTCAGCATCAGATTCAAATTGTGTTTGCATACATTTTTTATAACGTTAAGCTCTTTCACTTATCCTGAATTTGAATGCCTTATTTTTATGCTCACCTTATTTCAAATGATGTTGTAACTTGGCAGAGATTGTAAAACTCCTTTCAGAACTTCGCCATATAAACACACTGAGGACTTGAGCAATTTTCATTGCCATGAAAATGATCCCCAACAAAAGTAACTTCTCTTTAACAATCCTTCATATTTTCTTGTCCTTAAATATGTAGTGATTTTGTGGAAGAATTTCTAGAATAATATTTTGTACTTCTATGTTTCTGTTAATGTAAATAATATCATTTGAATCATCTTATTAATATAATACATATTATTTCATCTTAAACTAAACCAATCTCATTACATTATTTCCAAAGTTTTTATTTTTTACCAATAATTATAGTTTTTTTAAGATTTTATTTATTTATTTTTAAAGAGAGGGGAGGGGAGGGAGAAAGAAAGAGAGAAAAACATCAATGTGTGGTTGCCTCTAGTGTGCCCCCTAATGGGGACCTGGTCTGCAACTCAGGCATGTGCCCTAAATGGGAATCCAACTGGCAGCCCTTTGGTTCATAGGCCGGCATTCAATCCACTAAGCAACACCAGCCAGGGCTCAATAATTATAGTTTCAACAATACTTTTAATATATTTGAGGAAATAATGGTCATAATTGTAAATGTTATGCAAGAATACAAAGCTTAACATAACACTATTATAAACACAGAAGAATCCCAAATTTAAAATGAGTGCTAAAACTATTCTAATACAATGTATATTAGTCATAGTTTTCCAGAAATATGGAACCAACAGGTTGATTTAGAGATAGAGTTAGGTAGAGACGGGGAGGGAGGGAGAGGGAGAGAAAGAGAGAGAGAGAGGGAGGGAAGGAGAGGGAGAGAGATGGGACAGGGATAGGGATAGGGACAGATAATAAAGAATTGGTTCATATGATTATGAGAAGGACAAGTCCCAACATCTATCTACAGAGTGAGTTGGCAAGCCTGAGACCCAAGAGAACTAACTGGTACTGTAGTTCCAGTATGAAGGCAGGTCAGTCTGTAGACCCAGGAAAAACCAACGTTTCAGTTTGAGTCAGGTCTTCAACTGATTATTTGAAACCCACCCAACATTATTGAGGCAATCTGATATATTCAGTCTTCCCAACTAAATGTAATCTCATCCAAAAACACCCTCACAGAAAACAGGATTTCTAAGCAAATATCTGTGCATCCTGTGGCCTAGTCAAGTTGACACAGAATTGATCATCATACCATGTTATATACACAATTTGTTATATCATTATTTGCCAGACCACAACAAAATATTACCGTATCATTTGAGCCTGCATGAGTAGATTTGACTGAAACTCACCTGGCATTAAATTGAGTGCAAAAATATATGCACATGTTAAATAGTATTCTCCCTTTCAGAATTTACAATTCTTGGGATGCAGGGGTCTGAATCTTTTTGGTTACAGTGCAATATTAATTTATATTGCAATGATTCAATGAAAAGTTTCAAAAATATATGCATGGAGATGACAGAACAAGTTTTTTTCTGATATATGTAAAAATGAGTTTTTCTGAGGGCTAGGGTGGTGGGTTCGGGTGAGAATAAAAGACAGAAAACTGTACAAGATCAACAATTAAAATAAAAATTAAAAAAAAATTAATCAATATAATTTACATGTGAATATAATAAAGGAGAAAACTCAAAAAAATGAGTTTTTCTGGCAAAGCAAGTTAACTGATGGTCTCTGATGTTTTAAATTCAGCATATAACATTCTTGATATTTTGTGCTGCTTTACTTCGTACTTATTTTCTATTAAATTTTTACTAACTTTTGCAGAATCTAAGTCCTCTTTGTACTAATCCTGAGCAGCTACTTTTTGCTCATATTCATGGATCACAGATCATTACCTGAGAAAGTAGCATTTAGAATATCAACTCTCTGAAATTCACTATAAAATATCCATGAAACCATCTGGAATGGAAGAGTTTTCCATGTAATAAAAAGAAATAACCATAGTGTAGATTCTAGGAGGAATTTAAACAATCCTCCACTGATGGTGTAGGACTAAAAATAAGTGTCTGTCTGGACTCTTCTCCTTTATACCTTTTGCCACCAGTAGCAGGGTTTCTCGGTATATTTGGTAAAATCATTGTACCAATTCAGCTGTCAAAGACCCTTCTTTGCCCATTAACTTTTCTGCAGCATACCTATACTGGCAAACAAAATGCTTGAGGATGTATATAACTTTTCCAGTTTTAGTGTCCTTTCAAAGCACATCAACAAAAACATTTTTTTTTCATCTGAGACCCTTTCAGAGACCTTAGAATCCAAATCATATTCTTGTTTGTGCATCATATTTTTGGCCTTTGATTCCTACCTACAACCTAAAGAAATTCAATGAGATCTCCAATCTGGAAGGAAGTATTGCATTTTCCTTAGAAACAAATCAGTTTGACATCTAAACCTAAAGCAAGAGTTCTTAATTCCTTAATTCCTAGAGCAAGAGTTCTTAATTCCTTGTATGCAAAATTTTATATGTATGTGCACGTATACACATTTTCCTAGGAAGAGAGTTTGTACCATTTGCTAAGTCTTAACTATATAGTATTCCTCATCACAAATAGGTAGTCATTAAAAAAACAAGTTTAGAAAAAAATAAGTTTAATCAATTTCCTTCTGGATCAGGGTTCTCCAGAGAAATAAAATACACACACAGAGTAAGGGAGAGGTTTTAAGACTTTACTCATGTACTTATGGGAGTTCATAGCCTCAAATTTCCACAGCAGGCTGTCAGGCTGCAAATTCTGGCCAGAGCTGATTTTACAATCTTGAGTCCAAAAACAGTCTGAAATCAGAATTCCTTTTTCTTTGGGGGAACCTCAATCTTTTCTCTTAAGATCTTCAACTGATTATATTAGGCCTACTCACATAAGGAAGAGTGATCTGCATTACTTGAAGTCTACCGATTTAAATGTTTGTCACATCTAAAAAATACCTTCACAATAATATTGAGACATGTATTTGATCAAAAATTGGGTACCATGGAATAGGCAAAGTGACATACAAAATTAACCATCACATCTTCTAAGCCTAGGGGCACCTTTCTAGGCATTCTGTTTTGATAATAGTATCCTGACTCACAATGAACATTTAATAAATATTAGTTTTGTATTTATACTTTTCAGTCTGCTCTCCAGCTTCAGATCTGAGAGGGGCCATGTATCATTCTTTGGCTAAAGGTAAACTGGATTACAATCTCTTTACCCTAACTGTCCTCAAAAAGTTTGCCTGAGTCTTTTTTATCTCTGTGCAAAGAGGATGATATCATGTATACTGTAAAACCAGTTTCCCAACATTCAAAGATGATGTCAATAAAACCAACTTATCAAGTTAAAGGATAAGTAGACAGGGGAAAATGCCACAACAATGCCTATAATGAAAAAGCAGCAGTATAAAGAAAAGAGAAGGAGAATTTATAGATAAATTTTTGCCTTTGACCTCCAAGTTACTAATTGATTTGCTTCCTGAAATAGGAAAAAGTCACAGAATCTTAAAGACCGGTTTTCCAAAAAATATACTGTCTAAATTTGAACTGGCTAATAACTGCTGTTTAGGAATTCTGTCTCTAATTTATTGTTCATTCTCTATGAAAATAATTCTTAGGGTCAAAAGGGAGGTTAGGAGGGAGGGAGATTATAGTTGCAACCATTTTTCCTTGATGAAAACAAACTATCTCTTTGGGAGTCCCGTACTCAAATATAAGAGCTATTTCAAACCCTTTCCATGCTTTTCAATCTCCTCTTGGCCACTCTCCTCTCATTCCTTATCTCCTGAAAGATCACCTTACAACCTACCAATTAAAACTACGGTCTTCATTTTACCTCAGTTTAGCTCTTTCTTGACACTCATTTGTTGTTGTTGTTATTTTATTTTATTTGTTTATTTTTACAGAGAGAGGAAGGGAGGGATAAAGGAAGGGAGAAAAACATCAATGTGTGGTTGCTTCTTGCGTACCCCGCTGCTGGGGATCTGGCCTGCAACCCAGGCAATGTGCCCTGACTGGAAATCAAACTGGTGACCCTTTGGTTCTCAGGCCGGCACGCAATCCACTAAGTCACACCAACCAGGGCTTGACACTCATTTTTTTTTAATCTTCCCTGACCCCTCAGGAAAAAGGTCACAGGTTTCCTTGTGAAGCTAACCCCAATGAATGACCTTTTTCTTTCCTTTTTCATTCCCCCTTAAAACCTGGGTATTTAAACACATGCTTTGAGGACACCAGAATCCGAAAACAGCTTTACTTACTTAAAGTTCTCTCTTCTGGTCTCCACCTTCATATTGCTGAAGCAGAATTTCTGGAATGAGGCCCAGAATCTGAATTTTCAACCAAACTCTCTAGGTATGCACACCGAAGTTTGAAACACTACTCTTTTATTTAAGTATTAAAATGATTTATTTGAATATGCAGTCTTTTTGCAGCTTGTTATCATGGAACGAACACCATTATTTTCAAGTATTACATACAAAGAAGGGTCTAAGTCTTTTGTTGCTATACATAGACAGCATCTTACAAGGAATCACATAAATACTTGAAACAACAGAAAGACACAGATTGCAAAAGGGACAGGCAGGTATACTTCTTCCCTCTAGTACACAAATCAATTTAAAGGGAATAAAGTTTGGGCCACATCTGGCTGTGTGATCTAGGGGCAAGCACCCCTGAATTGACTGTTTATTTTAATTTTTTTAATGTTTGTTGTTCATGCTGTTCGAGTTGTGCCGGTTTTCCCATTTTACCCCCTCCCCACAACCCATCCCTCACTTCTATAGTTAATCCCCATACCATTGTCCTTGTTCATGGGTCCTTCATATACGCTCTTTGACTAATTCCTTTACCTTCTTTCAATCAGTTCCTGCCTCCCTCCTCCCTTCTTACAGGTATCAGTCTATTCCATGACTCTGTGCCTCTGATTTCATTTTGCTCCTTAGTTTATTTTGTTCATTAGATTCCTCCTATAAGTGAGATCATATGGTATTTCTCTTTCACTGACTGGTTTATTTCACTTAGCATTAATAGTCTCCAGTTCCATCCATGCTGTAGCAAAAGGCAGGAATCCCTTCTTTTTTCTGCTGCATAGTATTCCATTATGTAAAGGTATCACAGTTTTTTTAATTCACTCATCTACTGATGGGCACTTAGGCTGTGAAACACTACTCTTGACAATCTCCATCAAAAATTGCCTCTTCCACTAACAGATTCAGAAACTTCCTCTTAACTGGCTCTACAATTGGCTCCCATTCCTCAATACCATCTATAAATTTCACTCAGAGGTCACTTACAATCCCCTAGATGGGCACTAAACTGGCCTTTTCTCAATTCTTATTTTTCCTGACCTTTCTGCAGAGTAATAGCATAGTCCCATCATGAAGTATTTAACTTCTGAAATTTCAGTTTATGTACACTTGGCCAGAGAGGAAATGAAATAAAATAACAAAAGCAGGTGATTTATGTATTCCAGTCAATGAATCTCTGCTCCAAAACAGGCACTGGATGGGACATTTGAACCCATCATCAGCTCAGTAAGTCTCTCATAGTATAAGCTACTTGCTCACTGAGTGTGCCTCCAGTGTTGAAAATTCCATCTTTTACATTCAACATGGTCCCTACATAAAATTAAACTATGTTTTATGGTGCTGGAAAAGGAAGAAAGAAGGAAGAAAAGGAGGGAGACAGGGGAGGGAGGGAAGGATTACTCAAATTTTGGAAAGAAAAAAAACTTGTGTTGAATTTTTATAGAAAAACATTGCATTGATATCTACTATGGCATTTTATGATGGATTTTGTTAAATAGTTTTGACTTTACACCATTTTAAATGTATGTCATGAATTAAGAATCCAATCCATGAATAAGATGAAAATTCACTGTGTGCTCTTAAATGACTTCCTTGTTTCCTTAGCCTCAACAATGTATTCTCATCTGGTTTTTCTCTTATATTTTACTGCTCCTTCTTGGGTCTTCCTAACTGGTTTCTTTCTCTATTATTCAAGGCTTTTTTAGCCCTTTTCTTTTTCCTACTGCTTTTACTTTCTGTGGCTTCTTGCACTAATCAGTCCCAGTTGTAGGATAGGATCATTTTTTAGTTTCTGAATTAAGTCCAGCCAAGAGCATAAGTCTTCCAGTAGAACCACTCCCAACATTTATTAGATCTGAAATTGAGTCCTAGTTCCTAGTAATGGAATCTAGTGGCCCAGTAACAAATGTCAAGATCTAAAACTTGTTCCCCAAAGTTTTCTTGTTACCTTTCAGATCCATTACTTTGGTACTTGAGGATAAACTGTCAGTGCCTATGTCACTTGAAAGTCACAGGAAGTCCCTGTTGACTCCTATACTGACCCTGCACATATGTTTAAGTTTCTGCCTTGACTTCACATTCAGTGGGCTGACTTGTTAATCTATGCTCTTAGACACTCTCAGCTTTTCTAATTTTAAGTTCTATCAAATAATGAAGCTATAGAATTAACGAAGTGGCTGATGAGATAAACTCAAGCCTAGAGACTAGAAGTAATTACAGTGGGTCCAGGTGTGGACACTATGCAGCTGAAAGCCAAAGAAATTGAGAGGGAAATTCTTATCTTGAAAGAGTTTACCCTTTCAGGCACTTTTCATTTCATAACTCCATCAACTATTAAACTGAACTTTAATAGTAACTTTTACAATTTATGATATGCTCTTTTAAAAGCACACACACTTCTATGTTTGAAAATGTCAGAGAATCACTATGAAATTAGTTCTAATCAGATCCTTGCATTAGTGAAGTATGAATTTAGCAGCATTCAAAGGATATGGCTTTAGGAACATAAAACAATCTATCATGCTAAAGATCATTGAAAACACTACGTCAAATTGATGGCAGCTATATTAACCAAAATATATTTGCAAATAAAATTTTTAAGAAGTATATCCTTATTTCCATTAAACAAAAGTGTGTTGATGTCTCCATACATACATAAGCAGATGATGTCATAGAATATTTTACATCTAGGAAAGGCTTAATTATGAAGTCCAGCACTTTCATCTTATAAATGAAAGTACCTTGCAAAGGCAGACTAAATGACATGGCTAACATCTGGTTACTGGCATTACCACTGTACAGCTTTTCTCCAATGCTATTTCATTTATGGAGCATCTATTGAGCACCTTTTCTGCGTACTAGAGAAATGATAAAGGAAATTATATTGTTCCCAAAAAGCCCACTGTACAAAGGAAAAATCATACATGAAAATAATGGAACTCAAATATCAACTATTTCAGCCTTAATACTGCCCTCAATATTTAAATGAATTCACTTAAGCTCCTATCATGCATATACTGGAAATCATACATCCTTCTTTTCCACCTATTGACTTTTCTGGAGGTTCATGTTTCTCTTAACTGAACTTTTGCTCCAATTTCTTGGTTTTGATGAATTTTCACACTTATGTTCCAACCTGTGTGACCAAATTAACTCAAATAGGGAAATACAGATAATATATCTCAGATTTCCAAAAGCACTAATAAATGTAAGACCTTAATATTTAATTTAGTTTTCTAAAAAGTTGAGTATAGTGACCCTAGCTGGTGTGGCTCAGTGGATTGAGTGCCAGCCTGAGAACCAAGGGTTGCTGGTTCAATTCCCAGTCAGGGCACATGCCTAGGTTGTGAGCCAGGTCCCCAGTAGGGGGCGTGTGAGAGACCACCACAGATTAGTATTGCCCTCTCTTCCTCCCTTCCCCTCTCTCTAAGAATAAATAAATAAAATCTTTTTTTAAAAAGTTGAGTATAGTAAATATGTATTAAATCAGAACTGTAACTCTTGAGATCCTTTGGTTATAATCAGAAAAAAAAAAAAACCTCAAAGAGTCCTAAACTATTCATTCATTCAATAAACAGTTAGCTATTGGTCTAGGCATTGGGAAATTAGCAACAAAATTAAGTCAAAAGTCCCTAATCTCAGGGAAATAATTTTTTCTTGGGGGAGACCAATAATAAGCAAGTAAGTAAATAAATATATCTGTACAGTAATCACACTAGATAGATGATTATGGGAAGGAAGGGCACAAACTTAGCTCATCTTTTAGATAGGAGAATCAATGAAAAATTCATTGAAAAGGTAGCATTTGAAGAGAAACCTGAAGGAATTGAGAAAGTGAGCCATGTGGACATCTGAAAGAAGGGAGCTCTAGGCAGAAGGAACAGCAAAGGCAGAGATGCTAAACTTAGCATGTTTAAAGAAAAGCAAGGAAGCTAGTGTGTCCTAGGCTGAGTGACAGAGCAGAAAAGTAGTATATAAGGTCTGGATGACAACTGGGGTTCATATCATAGAGAGATTGTTAGGCTGATGTAGGGACTTAGGATTTTACTCACAGTAGAAATTTATGACAGAAGAATGGTATGGTCTGACTTACATTTATAGAGAAATCAGTGTTTACAGAAGAGAGAACAAGATGGCAAGAGCAGAAGCAGAGAAGCATTTGAGAAGTTACAATTATAATCCATGATAGAGATAGTTTAGATCCAATGGTGTTAATGTAAATAATGAGAAGTGATGAGAATCTGGACATATTTTGATGGAAAAGCTGACAAGATTTGCTAATGAATTAGATGCGAGTTGTAAGTCTATTTGGAAGGGAGGGGTGAATCAGGAGTTTGGTTTTATTCAACTAATGAGATTTACTGGATCATATAACAAGGAAGCCTAAAAGTTTGGCTGGCTTCAGAATCAGCTTATAGATCATTTGATCTTAGTGAGACTCAATCAATTCATCAAAAACTCCTCTTTTTCTTTCCATTTTTGCATCACTATTACTCATAGTCAGAGTCTTCCTAAGGATGGCTCCCTATATGGTCAAAGGATAACTACCAACAGAATTGAAGGTATATGTCTTCACATGCGGTAGGGTAGTCAGAACAATTCTCACAATCAAAAATAAAATGTCAGGAAAAGTGTTGACTAGATTAAGTCTAGATTATTTTCAAACTAATCACTATCAAAATAGTACTGTAGAATTAACTGAGTGTTTAGACCAATTTGCTATCACTGTTGGAGGAGGAGGAAAGGTTAATCCAACCAAAACCAAATGGTTGCTACATAATCAGAGAACAGTGAAATAGATGTTATAAAGACAAGCATAATGCCCACTACAAGTGTGCAGAAGAGTAAATGACTTAAAATTAAACACTAGATGCAACCATTCTTGTAAATTATTTGGCAATTTCTATCCTGGGGAAGTTTCACTGACTAGTATTTCTATTGAGGTTCCAAAACAGCAAAGTTGTTCCATGGTACATAATCCCCTTTCTCTCAAAAACTTTCCCATTATTTCTTCTTCATATTATAATACTTTTTAGGCTCCCTAAACCCCTATGCCCAGTGTTGCGACCAAAATATTCAAAATTCCCATCACATGTCAGTTCATTATGCTGAGAAATTAGCTTCAACCCAGTTTTGTATATATACAAATTCATTGGCCTGTAATAGCCAGGACTGTTCACTCCAGATATGAACATGTCAGCAGAACAGAACTTACACAGGTTTTGAAATATTTATCTTTTTCCTTTAAACACATATAAATGTTTATTCTTCCCCTATCAAGCTCTATAAGTGCAAGTGAACTAGATGGTTCTTTTTAAAGAGATACAAACTGCCATTCGAAAACAGAAGCACCAAGAAAGCTCGAATTATGTATTTTAATAGCTAAGTAGAATGGGCATCTAATTTTGCCCAGCATGGTGATAAGAACAGGTATTGAGTATCTTATAGAAAATAATGAAGTTACAGTTTCTAAGCGACAAAATTGTGTTCTATAAAGATAACTAACAGTTATGGAGCAGCATTTAAGAGGCTGATGTAAACTAGATGTTATGCAATAAGTTAAGAAAATGCATTAGCCTAGTGAAGACAAGATGCAGGACCAGCCCAAAGCAGCGACAGAATGGTAGGAAACTGGCCCCGGTTTACAGATATTTAAGAAGTTGAATTATTATATGGCCTCTCTAATATTTCACACAAAACTCACTATAGTAACATGAAGTGATAGCTTTGGAAGCATTAAGATTGGGTGACCAATCGATTACTTTTACCACATCCTTTGGGATTTTGTTATTTTGCCAGCATCTTTTTCTTCTTCCATTAACGAAACCTGAATTTTGATTCCCATTATATGCATTCTGGTTAGATCAATCAAAAGGATTTGGGTTTTTTTTTTTTCCATTTTCTTGCATTTATACACCAATAAGATGGGTCTCTGTAATTTGTGATGGGGGTAGGATAACTTCTGATGACCTGATGAGACTATTTGCGGTTACTACTTGGATTCCTGAAGCTGCCCTGATAATCTCTTTTAGATTTTTCAACTAAACTTATATCTCCCTATACACTCCCAAGAAATTATTTTCTGCTTATGTGAGCTAGGGTGGGCTTCTATTCCTTAAAACAAAAGGAAACTAAATGATGTAAAAGTATAACAACAAATGAGCCAAGATATAATAGGGCTAAGATAAGAACCTAGGTCTCCTAATACTCAGTCTGGTGGCTTTTTTATCATGTCATGGTGTCTCCAAATATTAAACAGAAAAAAATGTTCTTCAAACATAACAAGTAAATTGTATAATGTGTCTAATAGAAGTGTGTTCTCCAATACTAGAATAAATTATAAAGGATATATAATAACTGGATTTGATCCCATTAGACAATGGCAAAGAACAAACTGGATATTATGCATCCCAGGATGTTATGATAACATAACTACCTTAGCCATGTCTGAGGATTATATGAAAATACTGAGCAAATCTAATGCAGTCTTGGAGATCTAGTTGTAATGAATCACATGCCAAGTTCATGGACCTTATCATTAAAACAATCTGAGAATTTCTGAGCTTTTATTGCTGTTGCTGCTGCTGCAAAATTCCATTTTGTGGTGAGTAAATTAAAAACTCACTGAAGACTTTAAATTGGGAGATCCAAGATGGTGCAGGAGTGAGTGGAAGTTATACTAACCTCCTCCCAGAACCAATCTGAAATCATAAATATATTGCAGAGAACTCATCCAGAATAAACAACTGAACAATATCAGGAGAGAAGTCTTATAACCACAGACAGACAGAAGAAACAGTTTCACCACAACGTAACTGGTAAGGAGTGCAGAGGAGGTCAGAGGGGGCTGGCTGGGTTCCCACAGGCAGCAGCGGAAGTGCCAGAGGAATATTTCAGTGGTCAGAGGGGATCCCATTGAGAAGTGTGCAGTCTAAAGGCCAAGCTGGGCTTCCCAGCCTATAGCACCAGAGCCTGGAAAGTACCCATATAACATCCAGCTGGGAAAAGTGGCAGGATTTCTCTCTGCCAGGGACAGAGAGCTGGAGATGCAGAGAGCCTTTTTCATTTGCAGCCACTTACCCTGGGCCAATGCACAAATTTTCATTTGCAGCCACTTACCCTGGTCTCCAGCAAAAAGAGGGCAGAGAGGACAAGAGATGCTTGAGGAGAGACTGGGGCCAGTGAATTTGGGGAGAGAACTGAAAGAGCAGCTGCCAGGTTCCTGGTGCTGAGTTATCCCCCATACTTCGGAAGCCATCTTGCTCAGGCTGACCACCCCACTTCCAGTGGCATCAGCCTGAGGGGAAGCAATAGCCCTGCCTGCAGAAATTACTCTGTCACACCCTGTGGTGCTTAAGCCTGACTGTTGATTACAGAGTGACTAGATTAACAACTGAAATAGTCAGCCACAGACAGTAGATCCCTGGTAGTCTCAAACAAGCTGCCGAAGACCAGACTGGGATACCACCTGACATCACCAGAGGTAGATCCAGATAGGGAAAAAAAAAAAAAAAAAAAAAACAGTGTAAATACTAGATGCTACCAACACAAAAATCACCTCGGTCTTCTTCATGATTTGCAATATTTTCTGTTCTCCATAGTTTTTTAATATTAATTTCTTGTCCTTCAAGTTTTTTTTTTTGTCCTTCAAGTTTTTACATATTAAGTCACTAGATTTTATATTATAGTTTATTTGAAATCTCATATTTCGCTCCTTTCTTTTACCCAATTTCACCTTCTTCTTTCCTCTTTTTGTTTTTGTTTTAAATGTTGTTTTCTCTCTTGCTACAACTCCTATCCATTCTGCACTCTTACTATTTATCCCCCATCCAGCCTCTCAAAACCAATTTCCTTGTATTGGTCATCTCACATTTTCCCCCCACTCTTAAAATTCCTATCTTCTTTCTCCACCTTTATCAATCTTTGCTCATAGGAAATGGATAAGGTGGTTGTTATTACAGTTCTTCAATCTTATTTCTAGATAGTGACTATCTTTGTATTTCAAACCTCAAATTTCACAGTTCCCTCCTCCTACTCCATTTTGTCTTCCTCCTGCACTTCCCTTTTTTCATTTTAAATGGTAATTTTTCCCTGTCTTAGCTGAGTTTTCAACTTGCACTTTTAATATTCTCTCTTCCTATAGCCCCTCAAAATAACTTCTCTTTCCTCTAGACATCGCTTAAGCTCTTGTTTCTTTCTTTGTGCCCCCTTACACTCATTTCACCTATATAAATCTTACCTCATTGGTTGTTGATATGTCTGTAGTGGAGATATTTCTGCAATTAGGGCCATATTATTTTACATATATATGTATTTTTTTTTGTTTTGGTTGTCTGTCTTTTCTCTCACTTGATATAGACAAATATATTTTTTTCTTTAAATTTCAGTTTTAACCTAATACTAAACACTTCTCTTAGTCCATTCCACCTTCCCTCCTCCCTTTTTTAGTTATGAAATAAATTTTATTTTCTTTCCCACTTTGCCTTGTCTCTATTCCCTACTCTTATTATTGCCCTTCACTCTACCTTCACAAAATCTCTTTTGTTTAAGTTAGTCATCTCCTATTCATTTTCCCTTCCTTGTAATAGTCTTAAACTCCTTATATATTTATTAATATCGGTGCATTGGCTGTTGATAGTGTAATTTTGGGTGAAGGATATCTTTGTGGGTATGGGTCTGCTTCTTGGGCTGTTTGGTTTTTGTTCTGGCAGTACCTGTACAAGAGTATACAAGACATGGAGTGTGAAGTGACTCTCAGTCAGTCAGCCAGAGAGAGGAACCCACCAAAGAATGACCCAATAACAACCAAAACCCAATTACGACCACATAAAAGGCAAAAGGGGCAGGGCAAGAAAATCAAGCACAGACAATCAAAAAGATTGCAACACTGAGTCCCACAGGTGTCCTATCATGGAAGACCACACCAAGGGAGTCAAAGAACATAAATGTAACAAGCAGAAAAAAACAAGAAGATTCACTTAAAATGGGGAGACAAAGAAACAACCCCAATTGAAAGGAAAGGAGGAATCCCTAGTAAGACTGCTAAGTGAAATTGAAACAATCAAACTATCATACATCAACTTCAAAATAATGGTTATAAGGACACTCACGGAGCTCAATGAGAACTTCAAAGAACTCTAGGGAAGCTTCAAGAAACTCATTGCAAATTACACCAGCTTGAAAACGGACACAGAAACAATCAACGTGGGACAAGAGGAAATGAAAAATACAGTATCTGAAATGTAGAACACAGTAGAATGAATTAAAAACAGGCTATATTAAGCAGAGGATCAAATCAGTGAACTAGAGGACAAGACAGAAAAAAATTCCCAGACAGAGCAAAAAAAAATGAAAAAGAACCCAAAAAGAATGAAGAGGGGTTAAGGGAGCTGCAGGACAATGTGAAATGTAATAATATCTGTACAAGAGGGATACTGGAAGAAGAAGTGGAGCATGGGGTAGAAAACCTGTTTGAAAAGTAATAACAGAAAAATTCCCTAACTTGATGTAAGAAAAAGTCACGCAAGTCCAGGAACCACAGAGGGTCCCAATTAAGATGAACCCAAAGAGGCCCAACTCAAGACACATCATATTTAAAATGGCAAAATTCAAAGACAAATAGAGAATCTTAAAGTTAGCAAGGGCGAAACAGTAAGTAACATATAAGGGAGCTCCAGTAAAGCTGGCAGCTGATTTCTCAACAAGCTAGCTGTAGAAATCCAAGCCAGAATGGAATAGCAAGAAATATTCCAAGTAATGAAAAGCAAAGGCCTACAACCAAAACTACTCTACCCAGCAAAGCCCTCATTTAAAATGGAAGGTGAAGTAAGGAGTTTCCCAAACAAAAGAAGGCTAAAAGAATACACCTCCATCAAACCAGCATTGCAAGTCATGCTAAAGGGACTGCTTTCATAGATGAAGAAAAAGTGAGAGAGAAAGGAACACAGGTACAAAGCGAGGAAATGGCAATGAATAAGTGCCTATCAATACTAAACTTAAATGTAAAAGGATTAAATGCTCCAATCAAAAGACACAGAGTAGCTGAATGGATGAGAAACATGACCCACATATATGCTGCCTACAAGAGACCTACCTCAGAACAAAAGACCTACACAGACTGAAAGTTTTGAACAAAATATTCCAAGCAAGTGGACAGGAAAAAAAAAAGCAGGCGTAATAATACTTATATCATATACAATAGATTTCCAAGCAAAGGCCATAAAAAGAGACAAAGAAAGTTACTTCATGATACTCAAGGGTAGAATCCATCAAGATGACATAAACGTTGTAAACATGTATGCACCCAACACAGGAGCACTCAAATATATATATAAGGAAAAAAAAAAATCTTGGAGGACTTCAAGAAAGATATACACAGCAACACAATTAAAGCAGAGGATTTTAACACTTCACTGTCAACAAGGACAGATCTGAAAAATCAACAAGGATATTGTAGGACTCAATGACACCTTAGATCAAATGTACTTAACTAATATATACAGAAACTTTCACCCCAAAGAAGCAAAATATACATTTTTTTCAAATGCACATGGAACACTCTCAAAGACAGACTACATGATAGGACACAAAACAGGCCTCAACAAATTCAAGAAAATTTAAATCATATCAAGCATTCTCTTGGATTACAACGGCTTGAAACTAGAAACCAACCTCAAGAAAAAAAACACAAAAACAATCGAATTTATGGACACTGAATAACATGTTATCAAAAAATGCATGGGTTAAAAAAAAATGCATGGGTTAATAATGAGATCAAGGAAGATATCGAAAAGTTTATGGAAACAAATGAAAATGAACATACAACAGCTCAAAACCTATGGGACACAGTGAAGGCAGTCTTGAGAGGGAAGTTCATAGCAATATAGGCCTACCTAAAAATGAGAGAAAAATCTCAAACAAACAATCTAACCCTACATCTACAAGAACTGGAGGAAGAACAACAAAGCCCAGAGTGAGAAGAAGGAAGGAAATAATCAAGATCAGAGCAGAATTAAACAACATAGAGACTAAAAGCACAATTCTAAGGATAAATAAATCCAAGAGCTGGTTCTTTTTTTTTAATATATTTTATTGATTACGCTATTACAGTTGTCCCATTTCTCCCCCATCATTCCCCTCCACCCTGCACACCCCTTCCCACCCACATTTCCCCCCTTTAGTTCATGTCCATGTGTCATAAGTTCTTTAGCTTCTACATTTCCCACACTATTCTTGCCCACCCCCTGTCTATTTTCTACCCACCACCTATGCTACTTATTCTCTATACCTTTCCCCCTCTCTCCTCCTCCCACCCCCCTATTGCTAACCCTCCATGTGATCTCCATTTCTGTGTTTCTGCTCCTGTTCTAGCTGTTTGCTTAGTTTGCTTTTGTTTTCGGTGTGGCTATTACTATCTGTAAGTTTGCTGCCTTTTTACTGTCATATTTTTTATCTTTTTTTTGTTAGATAAGTCCCTTTAACATTTCATATAATAAGGGCTGGGTGATAATGAACTCCTTTAACTTGACCTTATCTGAGAAGCACTTTATCTGCCCTTCCGTTCTAAATGACAGCTTTGCTGGAGAGAGCAATCTTGGATGTAGGTCCTTGCCTTTCATGACTTGGAATACTTCTTTCTAGCCCCTTCTTGCCTGGAAGGTCTCTTTTGAGAAATCAACTGTCAGTCTGATGGGAGCTCCTTTGTAGGTGACTTTCCCCTTATCCCTTGCTGCTTCTAGAATTCTCTCCTTCATTTTAATCTTGGGTAATGTGAGTATGATGTGCCTTGGTGTGTTCCTCCTCGGGTCCAACTTCTTTGGGACTCTCTGAGCTTCCTGGACTTCCTGGAAGTCTATTTCCTTTGCCAGATTGGGGAAGTTCTCCTTTATTATTTGTTCAAATAAGTTTTCCACTTGCTGCTCTTCCTTTTCCCCTTCTGGTACCCCTATAATTCGGATGTTGGGACGTTTAACGATGTCCCGGAGGTTCCTAAGCCTCTCCTCATTTTTTTTTTGAATTCTTGTTTCTTCTTTGTTTTCTGTTTGGTTGTTTGTTTCTTCCTTCTGGTCTACTCCCTTGATTTGAGTCCCAGTTTTCCTTCCGTCTCTATTGGTTGCCCATGCGTTTTCCTTCATCTCACTTATTGTAGCCTTTATTTGTTCATCTAAGTTGCGAGCAAAATCAACCAATTCTGTGAGCATCCTGATCACCAGGGCTTTGAACTGTGCATCTGATGGATTGGCTATCTCTTCATTGCTTAGAGGAATTGGCTCTGGTGATTTGATTTGATTTGTTCTCTGGTTTGAGCCATTTTGTTCTTTTTGTTGTTTTTTTTTGTGGGTTTTTTTTTTTTTTTTGGGGGGGGGGGGTCTGATCAAAGTTGTTATGTAGTGGGGGGTGGAACCTTAGGCACTCCCCAGGGCGAGGCAGCCCAGTTGCTGGGTAGTGACGCTGTATGTGGGGGCGGGGTCTGAGAGGGAACAATGGCACTTGCTCCGCACTCTCTCGGATTCCAGTCCCTTCAGCTGCTTCCCCTTCGCCTGGATTATCTGTGCACAGATGTGGGACCACCTGGTCAGCCAGCTGCCTTGCGTGGCCTCACTGGGCCTGCACTGTTGCCACCCTGTGCCCGGGGTCTGCTAGCTGCCTGCCACCTGTGTGCCTGGGGTCCACCAGCCACTACCTGTAGCCTGGGGCCTGCTAGCTGCTGCCTGTATGCCTGGGAACCGCCAGCCACTACTGCCTGCATGCACTGGTCTGCACTTCCACTGTTTCCTGCCGCAACTCCGCCCCTCTTACCCGTCTAGATGAATGGTTGTTGGACTTCCATACAGTTCAATTTTCTATCAGTTCTGGTGTTTTCTTGTTTCTAAATATTTGTTGTCTTTAATTTTGTTTGTGAGAGGAGGCACAGTGTGTCCACCTACGCCTCCATCTTGGCCGGGTAAGAGCTGGTTCTTTAAAAAGATAAACATGTATCGACAAGCCTTTAATCAGACTCTTTAAGGAAAAAAGAGAAAGGACCCAAATAAAATGAGAAAAGAAAAAGGAGAAGTTATAACAGATACCACAGAAATACAAAGGATTGCAAGAAATTACTATAAACAACTATATGCCAAGAAATATGAAAACCTGGGTGAAATGGACAAATTTCTAGAAACATATACCATTCCAAAACTGGATCAAGAAGAAGCAGAAATCCTGAACAGACTGACAACAGCTAGGGAAACTGAAGCAGTAATCAAAAAACTCACAGCACACAAAAGCCTCGGACCAGACCATTTAAGAGGAGAATTTTACAAAACATCTAAGAGCTAACTTATATCCTGCTCAAACTATTCCAAAAAATCCAAGAAGAGCAAAGACTCCCAAACTCCTTTTGTGAGGCCAGCATCTTCCTTATCCCAAAACCAGATGAAGGCACAACAAAGAAAGAAAACTACAGGCCAATATTGCCAATGAATATAGATACTAAAATCCTCAACAAAATATTGGCAAACCGCATCCAGCAATACATTAAAAAAATCATATACCATGTGAAGTGGGATTCATCCCAGGAATGCAAGGAGGTAAAATATCTGCAAATTAACAAATGTAATATATCACATAAAAAAAGGAAAGACAAAGATCACATGATCCTATCAACAGATGCTGAAAAAGTGTTTGACAAAATGGGTGCTAAAGTATAGCACCCATTTATGATAAAAACACTCAGCAAAGTGGGAGTAGAAGGAGCATACTTCAACATAATAAAGGCCACATACGAGAAATCTACAGCCAATATTGTACTCAATGGGCAAGAACTAAAAGTTTTCCCCCTAAGATCAGGCATAAGACAAGGGTGTCTGCTTTCACCACTCCTATTCGACATAGTATTGGAGGTTCTATCCACAATGATCAGACAAGATAAATAAAAGGCATCCAAATTGGAAAGGAAGAAATAAAACTGGTGTTGTTTGCAGATGCCATGATAGTATACATAGAAAATCTATAGTCTCCTCCAAAAAAGTACTCGACCTAATAAGTGAATTTGGAAAAAGTGGTGGGATACAAAGTCAATATTCAGAAATTGAAGACATTTTTATACACCAGCAATGAAATGTCAGAAACAGAAATCAGGATAAAAATCCCATTTAATATAGCAACAAGAAAAATAAAGTACCTAGGAATAAACTTAACGAGGAAGTGAAAGACCTGTACTCAGAAAACCACAGAACCCTGAAGAAAGAAATTAAAGAAGACACAAATAAATGGAGCATATAATGTTCATGGATTGAAAGACTTAACATCACTAAAATGTCCAAACTAACCAAAGCAATCTATAGATTCAACACAATCCCTATTAAAATACTAATGACATATTTTGCAGGTATAGAACAAATATTTCAAAAGTTTACATGGAATCATAAATGACCCCAAATAGCCTCAGCAATTTTGAGAGAGAAGAACAAAGTAGGCGAGATCACAATACCTGATATCAAACTATATTACAAGGACACTATAATGAAAACAGTCTGGTACTAGCATTAGAACAGACACATAGATTAATGGAACAGAATAGAGAGCCCAGAAATAAACCCAAGTCTCTATGGTCAACTAATATTTGACAAAGGGGGCAGGAGCATAAAATGGAATAAAAAATAGCCCCTTCAATAAATGGTGTTGAGATATCTGGACATGTACATGTAAAAAATTTAAACTCATCCACCAACTTACACCATACACTAAAATAAACTCAAGATGAATAAAAGACTTAAATATAAATCATGACCCAATAAAAGTCCTAGAGGAGAATGTAGGCAGGAAAATTTCAGATATCCCATGCAGCAATATTTTCATCAATATGTCCCCTAGGGCAAGGGATACAAAGGAAAGGATAAATGAATGGGACTACATCAAAATAAAAAGCTTCTGCACAGCTAAAGAAAACATTAGCAAATGAAAAGGGAACCAACCATACAGGAAAACACATTTGCCAATAACTCGGTAAAGGGTTTGATCTCTGAAATATACAAAGAACTCCCATGACTCAATACCAGGAAGACAAACAATCCAATTTAAAAATGGGCAAAGGACCTGAACAGCACTCCTCCAAGGAGGACATACAAAGGGCACAAAGACATATGAAAGGATCCTCAACATCACTAGCCATCAGAGAGATGAAAATTAAAACCATAATGAGATACCATTTCACATCAGTCAGAATGGCCATCATTTACAAATTAACCAACAACCACTGCTGGCAAAGTTTTGAAGAAAAGGGAACCCTAGTGCACAATTGGTAGGAATGCAGACTGGTGTAGCCACTGTGGAAAACAGTATGGAATTTCCTCAAAAACTAAACATAAAACTGCCTTTTGATCCAGCGATTCCACTGCTGGGATTATACCCAATGAATCCTAAAACACCAATTCAAAAGAACCTATGTACCCCTATGTTCATCAGTAAATAAATGGATCAAAAAACTGTGCTACATTTACAGAATGAAATACTATGCAGCAGAAAGAAAGAAGGAACTCCTACACTTTGCAACAGCATGGATGGAACTGGAGAGTATTATGCTAAAGTGAAGTAAACCAGGCAGTGAAAGACAAATACCATATGATCTCACCTGTAAGTGGAACCTAATCAACAAAACAAACAAATGAGCAAAAAATGAACCAGATACATGAAAATAAAGAACAAACTGACAGTGACCAGAGGAGTGGGTGAAGGGGGTTAACAGGGGTTAACAGAGTCAAGTCAAGGAACATGTACAAAGGACCCATGAACAAGAATAATGGGGTGGGGATTGGCTTTGGGAGCAGGTGTTGGACAGGGTGGGGACAGCAACAGGGTAAAAATGGGGACAACTGTACTGAACAATTAAATAAATACAAATAAAATCCCAAACTATAAATTTCTATGATAAAACATAGGAGAAATTGTTGTGACTTTGGATTAATGATTTTTTAGTTATGACACCAAAAGCCTAATCCATAAAAGAAAAAAATAAATCTTATTTTATCAAAATTAATAGTCTTCTTCTTCAAAGTATACTGTTAAGAGAATCAAAAGACAAGGTACAGACTGGTAGAAAATTTTTGCAAAACATACATCTGTTAAAGAATTTGTACCCAGAATAAATAAAGGATTCTCAAAAATAAATAATGAGCCCTGGCCAGTGGCTCAGTTGTTTGGAAACAACCCCATTTTTTTAAATGGGCAAAAGGTTTGAAAAGACACTTCAACAAAGATAAACATATTGCAAGCAGGCACCCAAAAGGATACTCAACATCTTTTGTCATTGGAAACATGTTATGTAAACTACAGTGACATACTTCTACATACCTGAATGGCTGAAATTATAAACACTGACCATATCATATATTGATGAGGGTCTGGAGCTAATGGAACTCTCATGCATCATAGATAGAGTGTAATATGGTACAACCACTTTAGGAAACAGTTTAGAATTTCAAAATTTAAACAAATACCAGTTATATTATCCAGTCACTCTTCTTCAAGGTGTTTACTCAAGAGAAATGAAAGCATATGTCTATACACAGGCTTGTAAACAAATATTCATGGCAATTTTATTTGTAAGAGCCAGTAACTGGAAAACAGCCCAAATATCGATCCAACAGGAACACAGATAAACACACTGTGGTACATCCATATAATACTACTCAACCAAAAGAAGGAATGAACTATTGATACTCACAACAACATTGATGAATTTCAAAATAATAATGCCAAATTAAAGATGATAGTCAAAAAGAATACTATGCATAATTCTATTTATATAAAGCTTAGAAAATGAAAACTAATCTATAATTGATATAAAGCACATCAATTGGTGGTCACCTGGGAACAATGGGAGTTGGTAAGGGCAAGTGGAGGTATAGGCTATAACCCTTTGGGTAAACTCTTCGGGGTGATGGATATATTCATTACTTGTGTTGATGATTTCACAGGAGTATGCATATATTGAAATTTATCAAATCATACATGTTAAAAATGTGCAGTTTATAGTGCATCAATTGTATCAATTATACCTCAATAAAGCTTATAAAAATGAAAAAAAAAAGACCTTAACTTGGTGCTTTTGCAAATAATAAAAAGCCTAGTTGGATAAATTAAAAATCATCTTCTTGGTTCACTAAGTGTGCAAGAATAAAATTTAATGGAACCAGCAAGCTCTTTTCTGGTCAGTTTGCCCCTGAGTTTACGTAATGGCCAGACTCCTATGGACTGCACATTGATGTTTCTGGATTCTGGGGATGAAGGAACTAATTTATCCACTAAGTAAGGAATATGACTCCTTCCACAGTAAAAATCAAGCAATATAGGAATTGGTAGGGAAGAGGGAGAGGGATGAATTTAAAGAGAAATAAACCAACAGACTGAGATATCCTGGAAGCTGATACCTGTAAGTGCTGAAAACATTGGCAGATTGCCAGAAAGTATTTTGGCAGAAGATAATCAAGTTTAAAGGAGCTAACTTTAGAATGAGGAAAGGCGGTTAACTGGAGGAAAAGCAAAACGAAAGTTAATAAAGGGAGGGGGGAGAAATAACCAGAGTTTAATTCAAGAGGAGACACTGACAGTCCTGTTGCTTTAATGGGAAAAAACAAACAAACAAACAAACAAACAAAAACCACACACACAGAAACACGGTAAAAGTTTCCTTGTCTACTTGCTGAAGAATTACTGAAAATGAAAACTCACTGTAACTAAGCAACAACACTGATGATTTCTCTTATTTAGCATACTGTGTACAATCAACAGCACAAAATAAGAATACTGGTAAATAAAAGGCATTTTCCTTGACCCTGACCAAATATATCTGAAAACTACAGGCCATATATTCTCCAAAGCCCCATGGATGGAGGTGGCTTTTTCCCCCACAAAGGCATTGTATTTAGATTCCAAATAACCCAAAGCAAAAAGAAGAGCTAACCACAAGTTAATCCGTCCACTCACCAGCTGGGAACCCCAAGTCTAGGGCTCCAGCCAGCGCGAGCAGCGCCTCAGGCCGGGGGCCGGGGACTCCGGCCATCATGCCCACCTTCCCCGCGGCGGCCAGGCCTGCAGACAAGGCCTCGTCCCTTCTCTCTGAGCCATAGGAAAATCCACAACGAATACAGAAAAGAAAGCGAGACGCAAAGCAAAACAACCCATGGAGACAGGTAGCACAAACCTTCCGTGAGGTGCCCCAAGATTCCGCGCAGTGCGAGCCCAGTGGGGTAAAACTTGGAAGTTTCTTCAGCTGCAGTCTTGGTGGCAGGCCTCCCAGGGCCGGAAGTGTCCTCTTTGTCTCCGAAGCAGTGGTCGGCCTGGGCCTGGGCCTGGGCCTGGGCCTGGGCCTCGGCTTCAGTCGCCGTAGAAGTCGCCGAAGAAGAGGTTGAGCGGCCACACATCGGTGGGCACGCTGTTAGTGGCAAGCATGCCGGGCAGCCTTTTGCCATCAGGCTTGGCGTACCCTGTGGTGCGCAGGATCTGCTTCCGGGTGAGGCCTGTGACCTCCCTGCCCCGGCCTCTGCTCGCTCTCTGCATGCACACATCACCGAGGCCTCCACGTCGGAGGGGGAGAAGGTGAGGAGGGAGATGAAGATATTCCTGATGTTCTGGGTGGACTTCCTCTCTCTGCCTGCAGTTCTGGGCTCTAAGCGGGTCGTGGACCTGGGGTGGAAGGTGGAGATGCACTCGTGCTGGAACTGACAGTAATGGATAGGAACTACTGGCCTGCCTCGAAGTAGCCGCCCTCATAGTAGATTTTGGGGGTCCCGAAATGAGCGCCTCCCCATTGTACAGGTCGCCTCTGTCCACCAGAATCACCTGGAAACCCTCTACCGATTCCACCTGCGCCCCTTAAGCTGGAGCACCAGGGCCTTCTGCAAGCTGGGCTCTAGCAATCATAGCAGCAAACTGCTTGTCTTCATAACGCAGATCAAAGGAGAGCAGATCAATATTTCTAGACGTATACTTGAAGTAAACAATCAATTTGAAACATTGTTTATTAATTGAGTTACAGAACAAATAATTCAAGAAGGATACTTTGAATCAATTGTAAGAAGTATTTAAGAGAAGATAGCATTTAAAATAATGGAGTAAACTAAAAGTTTAAAAAGCAGATGAAGGAAACTTCTTTGATGACCAACTAGAAAACAGTTTCAGTTCCCATATTTTGAGTTATTTTCCTCCTATAAAAGATTTTTTTCTTATCTGGATGACAATTTGTGTCAGAGGTGTAATAGTATGTTTTAAACATAGTTTCACATCTTCTGCCTTTCATTCTTTAAAAACATTATTACTTTTATGAGCTATGGAAAGTTACTTTAATAATTAAACTATGGAAATATACTACATATCTAGCTTGTTATAGGTGCATTCAGAGTACAAGTAAAAAGTATTAATGGTCAAAATTGGAGAATAAATGTAACTTCTACACCAGAGATGTTTTTAAAAATTGTTAGTTTGAAAACCCAAATTGGCATGTTTCTTTCTTCAGACATTTAGACTCCTTATGACCTATTTCTAAATTTACTGAAGCTTTGCTTCAACAGCAAGTGTTTTGAATTGTTGATCTTTCTAAAGCATC
Organism: Glossophaga mutica; assembly: GCA_039655065.1. Lineage (NCBI taxonomy): Eukaryota > Metazoa > Chordata > Mammalia > Chiroptera > Phyllostomidae > Glossophaga > Glossophaga mutica. The sequence goes on along the minus strand of CM077303.1, from coordinate 78,324,163 downwards.
CCTCCATCTTGAATAATCTCTAACATTGCTCTATCATATATATGAATCTCAATGCAATATTTAATAACTACCATCATCTGTATAAGCAGTTGTCAACTCTCAGAAAAATGGTATAACTAGAATTTACTATCCTTCCCAATTATATTTTCTACAAGATATCAACAACCTATGCATCAGATCTATTTACATTGCATAAGAGGGTCAGTTTATTAGGCAAGCATACTTAATATTGGTTAGTTTCTCTGAAATTTTTTGGTAATTGTTTGGAGAGCACTATCTACTTAGTAGAGAATTGTTTTAACATTTAGACCGATATCTCACCTCAATGGAAAACATGAGAAAATGGAACACAAGCTCCTAGACTTAATTGAGCTTTTCCTGTTATAAACTATTGACTCAAAACTAAATTAAGATGTGCAATATAAAATATTTAAATAAATACAACACCTGAATTCCAGAAGATACCTGCAAGCTAAATTACAGCTTAGTTCAACAATGAACTTATCGGTGAGGACACTTACGTTAGGAATTTCTCTTGGTCCATAATCTTTCCAATCATTGAATTTATAAAGTGAAAACCTTCCACAAACTATAGACCATTATCAGAGAAAAGTTTGTATTAACTTTTCTTCAATTCTTCTAAAGTGCCCTGTGATAATTCCACTGAATAACAGTTGTTCAAGGTCTACATAGAACATAGCAATGTGTAGAATTTTTTTTTCAGTGCCTGTGTTTTCCTCATTCCAGACAATATCTGAAAGTAGGCTTCTCTACATACTTTCGATTCCCTCCCTTGAGGTCCTTCGATTTATAATTATTTAATGGCTAATTTACATTGATAGTATATTTTCTAAAATCTGCAATTGTACAACCAGATTCTCTTTCAGGTCCTTAACCAAATGGCCTATGGGTCCCAACTTTACTTTACCCTTTCAAGAAGTTAGAATTACTCAAATTAGAAAAGATAGTTTATAATAAAGATATACAGATAAATACTCCAATAATTTGGGATCTCGTTAGTTGAGCAATTCTGTGTGGGGAAGGGACCTAATTTTTAACAACTCCATGACTCTGTGCAAGTCATTCAACATCTCTTGTTTTTATTTCCTTCTTTATACAAAAATTGAGCAAGATGGTTCTCTGGGTTATTCATGAAGGTACGCCTTTCCTAGCCTTACATTGATTATCAGCTTACTATGTGTCAGATTCTATAATAGACACTCGTTCTCAAAATATAGTTTATTTTTAGAATAGTTTTAGATTTACAGAAAAAAAAATGCAGATGATAATACAGAGTTCATTTATGCCCTGCAGTACAGTTTCCCCATTGTTAATATCTAACATTAGTATGGTACATTTGTTACAGGTAATGAACCAGTGTTGAACCATTATCATTAACTAAAGTCCATACTTTATTATAGTTCCCTTAATCAGTTGACCACTTATACATGGATTTTTTTCAATAAATATGTACAGTTTTATAAATGTAGTTTTCCTTATTACATTCTTTCTTAATAATACTTTTCTTTAGCCTACTCTATTTCAAGAATACAGTACATAAGGCACATAACATACAAAATATGTGTTAACCGATGTGTTATGTGATGGCTTCCGGTCAACAGTAAGCTCTCAGTAAATTTTGGGAGGGTCCAGAGTTATCAATATGAGTGGACTTTCCACTGTGCAAGGGGTGGGCACCCCACCCCCTGTGTTGTTCAGGAGTCATCTCTCTCTCTCCCTCTCTCTCTCTCTCCCTCTCTCTCTCTCTCTCTCTCTCTCTCTCTCTCTCTCTCTCTCTCTGTGTGTGTGTGTGTGTGTGTGTGTGTGTGTGTGTGTGTATTTTTCTGTTACAAGATCTGATCCAGGATACTACATAATATTTTGATGTCATAGCTCCTTGGCCCCTCTTGACCATGACTATTGTTCAGATTGTCCCTGTTTTTGATGCCCTTGACAGTTTTGAGGAATACATGTCAAGTATTTTGTTGAATGCTTCTCAGTTGGAATTTGTTTTTATTTTCATCATAGGTACACTGGGATTATGGATTTTAGCAAGGAAAACCATAAAGATAAAACCATTTTATCACATTATATCAAAATGCATTATCAACTTATTTCTAAATTAATATTGATGTTGATGTTGACCTCGAACACCTGGCAGAGGTGGTCCTTTTTTGGTTTTCTCATTGCTCATTCTCTCCCCTTTTCATAATGTCTTTTTAGGAAGAAAGTCACTATACATACCCTACAATGAAGGAACTGGGGTTTATGCTCTCTTTCCATGAAGGCAGTGTATATAGAAAAATTCTTTGTAATTCTTCTACAAGAGAGTTTTGTCTCTTCTCCCCAGTTATTTATTTATTTATTTATTTATTCAATCATTTATTTATATCAGCATGGACTCATGGGCATTTATTTTATACTCTGGGTTATAATCCAAATGCCTCCTTATTTTGTTGCTCAGATGTTTCCAGGTTTGGTCATTTCTAATCCTTTCAGTTGTCTCTGTTAACCCTTCAACATACCCCGTAAGTATAGACTTTTGTTTTATTTGTTTCATTTTAAACCCTTCTTGTGTTAGACATTTCAAGCTGCTACAATCAAGTACATAGATTAGGTGGTTTATAAACAACAAAAATTTATCTTTCACAGTTCTGGAGCCTAGAAGTCCAAGATCAGGGTATCAGATTGGCTGGGTTCTGGTAAACCCTCATCTGGGCTGTAAACTGTAGCCTTACCGTTTTATCCTCAAATGCCTCTTCTTACAAGTACAGTAATCTACCCTCATGATGTCACAAACTTCAGTCCATAACATTTCTTTACTTTCTAGCACTACCCAATGCTTCAGACCCACCTTACACATTTCCTGACCCAGTCCTATAATCAACTATTTACGCAAGAAACACTGGGTCCTTTTATTGCAGAAAGGAATCAGAAACCAAAATCTGGGTGCTAGATGTACTTGTTGCTACTAGGGTGTCACTGAACCTAGGACCTCTCAATTGACAGTAAGAAACTATATTCGTATATACTAAACTGTGTATAGATATACACATGTATATAAATATTCCTATATGTAACCATTTGTTTCTATATTAAGCTAAACAGAAATTCATAATGATGTCTCTAGCTCTGATCCTTTACCATACAGATCACTGTAGCTCTTCCCATTGCTTATCTCTGTCCCCTCCTCTAAGAGTGAGAAACCTGGCTCCCACTATCTTTTATTTAATTTTTCAGTTATTCAAACGTATACATATATGTATCAGCATCAACTCTTACCCCTATAGAAAACAGCTTTATCAACTAAAATACAATGTTTGGGTGCAGTTCTTTTTGCCTTAAACATTATAGGCTCCACTCATTTCCAAAGTTATTCACAGTACCTTGTTTCCCTACCTCCTTCACTGAGGATTTTTTCATACGGTTGTAATATTGTCAGATTCTTTTGTCACAGTCTACATTCTCTAACTTGCTAGATAATATTTTAAATATTTACATACATTAAGGCTTACTCTTTTGCTAAAAAGTTCTATAGGTTTTTGACAAATGCATAATATTATTTATTTCCCATTACAATATCACACAGGATAGTTTCACCTCCTCACATAAACTTTTTAACTTATTAAAGCCTTCTCCATCTCTCTCTAAACTCCTTGTAATCACTAGACTTTTTCTTGTCTCTATAGTTACAATTTTCCCAAACTGTCATATAATTTAAACTATATAAACTTCTCAGACTGTCTACTTCAACTTAGATGCATGCACTTAAGGATGCTTTGTGTCTTTTCGTGAGTTGATAGCTCATTTCTTTTACCACTGAATAATATTTCATTTTATGGATGTACCACAATTTGCTTATCCATTCACCAGTGAAGGATATCTTTGTTGTTCCAGTTGGGGTAATTCTGAATAAAACTACTGTAAAGATTCACATGAAGACTTTTTGTGGGTGTGTCTTCAAATCAGTTAGGTAAATACTTAGGTGTGAAACTGCTATGTGTAGCAAGACTATTGTTTTTTGATATTTATCAAAAATCAAAACAAAACAACACAAAAAAACCTGCCATGGCTTCCCAAGTGGCTGTACCATTTTGCATTTCCAATTCCCACCAGTAATGGGTGAGAGTTCCTGTTGTTCCACATCCTCACCAGTACTTGGTATTGTCCGTGTTCTGGCTTTTCGCCATTCTAATAGGTGAATAGTGGTATCTCGTTGTTTTAATTTGCATTACCCGATGACAAATGATGTGGAGCATTTTTTCATGGCTTATTTGCCATCTTTGTATATTCCTTAGTGACATGTCCAGATTCTTTGTTTTCTATTAAAAGGGTTATTTGTTTTATCATTATTGAGTTTTAAGAATTATTTGCATATTTTGGATACCAGTATCATGTCTGATATTCAGGGCAAGAGGGAATGAGTGGTGCTGTTCTCAGGGGTAAGACTCACAAGGCAAAGAAAACGAGAGGATGAATCTGAGTAGGGAACAGGGCTGGCAAGCAGGGTTCCAAAAGAGAGAACAACCATCATAGGATTATTTTCATGTCAGGACACATGACCTCTTTTTATTTTAAATTACAAAATAATGAAGCTCATATAAAAAAACAGTTAAAATGTAATTTTGAAAAACTTCTTAAACATAATTCCGCTATTTTGCTCTTTTTTCCTAAATTCAAACTTATTTAAGGGCTATCATATAGGCACAAAAATTTATGTGCAATATATAAACTTAGAAACTGACATAATGTAAACATCACCTAAACCTATATATTTTCTTTCAAAATCAATTTACACCATATGTTAACAAACATTCTTTCATTCAAAGTTTAATCAAGTTATTATTAAAGATTAATATAAAACTGACATACCTTCTAATTTGTGTAGCTATTACCAATGAAGAAAACCTTTAATTTACCTTGTGGTTTCAAACCTCGTTTTTCTTCTCAAGTAACAGGAAAACATTCTGTAGATAAAACTATAAAAGTCAATTTATGAAATGTATTTTTACCATTAAGCTTTTTTTACCTTGAGAAAGTATGTTTTCAACAAATTATGTCTAAAGTTGTTTAGACTCTTTCAAAAATGTATGTTAACCTTTCTTAAGATTTCAAAGATACTTTAATATTATTTGGCAAAAGAACACTAGCCTTTAAAATATTTAAAGATTTCTAATATTTTTGATGTAACTATGCCTTAGTTTTTTCTTAGATATAACTACTATTTCAGATAAAGTAACTATACAATTTGTCATCCAAAGAAGTACAGTTTTAAGAATAAATGAGGGCAATAATAAAAATAATAATAATAATAGTAATAATGAGACATTATACATAATGGCTTATTCAGGCTTATACATAAGCCTGGACAAATGGTTAAATCTAATCTTAATTTTAAAAATGAGTCAAATGTTACAAAAATTACTCAAAAGTTTTCAAAATACCTAGCATTAACTGGCACAAATATTATAATCTATCATTTTATAGGAGATATTTAATAAACAACTTATTTATCAAACTGCTGATATTCACTCAGTGTAAAATAACAATTAGAAGAGTAACTTGATCTTATTAATAAAAGGTAAGAAACTAAATATAAGGCAGCACTTTTATTTTAGTTTTTATTTTTTAAAAGATTTTATTTATTTATTTTTAGAGAGAGGGGAAAGGAGGGAGATAGAGGGAGAGAAACATCAATGTGTGTTTGCCTCTCATGTGCCCCCTACTGGGGACCTGTCCTGCAACCCAGACATGTGCCCTGACTGGGAATCAAACTGGTGACCCGCTTTGTTTCACAGGCCAGAACTCAGTCTACTCAACTACACCAGCCAGAACTAAGACAGCACTTTTATTTTATGGAATAATTAAAAATACATTGAAAATCTCTTAAAGGTTTTTCTTCCCCAAATTTATCACCTAACAAGTTCCTAAACAGCTACATTTAAATGTTAGTTGCCTTTGTTTAAGGCCGCATTTTTCAAAGTCTGTTCAAAGCGTATCAGATTGTCAAATACTACCGGTTATATCACAACCTTAGGAAAAGGTCCTACTTGGGGGCTAATACCTTCTGATACAGACATTTAACATTTGGTTTTCTTTTTATGGAAAGTAAATGAGATTAATGGGCCTTACCTCTTGCTTGTTGTTTATAAGCATGGGTAAGCCAAAGTACCTCGTTGCAGAGATAAGATAATATACCTGCAAGAAGGAAGAAGAAAGAGCAATGTCTAAAAGATTGCGACTTAAACCTGCTGTATTTAGAAATCCTGTCTGTTTGATATTTATAAAATTTGGGGATAGCTTCTCTTTATATCAAATAAGACAAAGGAATGCTGAGTTTTGCCACAGATGTACAATAACCTGGGGCTATCGAGATGGGGAAAATATTACTAGTTTACAGTATCCAGAGGAAATAGCTGCAGAGACTTGCCAGACAGATGGCAAATCTCTACAGCTATGGCCTTCATTAGGGGACCACAATTTTCACCCAGCAAGGAGAGAACTGGAAAATGTATTAGTAAACTATTGCTGAATAACACACCACCCCCAAAATTCATGGTATAACAACTATTTTACTATTGTTCATATTTTCATGGCTTGACTGAGTTCAGCTGGATGTTTCTTCTCATCTATATCATGTCAGGAAGGGCTACAGTTATTTGGAAGTTCAAGCAGGCTATAAGGTCCCAGATGGCTCATTCTCATAATTTCCAGTAGGTATTGCCTATTGACAAGAGACTCAACTGGGCTCATCAATTAGAATGTTCTCTATGTGGCCTTTCTCTATAGATTTGGCTCTTCACAGAATGGCTACTGGATTCTAAGGGGCAGTAGATAGAACTTACTTGTTGGATTCTCCAGAAGAAGATTCTGAGAAGTCTGGAGTATGAGTTATTTATTAGGGATCAACACCTGAGGGTAACGAAAGGTAGCAATAAGATAGACAAAGACAGAAGTCAAACTGTGATGCAGTTGGCTAACTTGCAGACATTGCACACCAAGAAAAAAATGTCCAGACCTTTACACCCTTTCTTTCTTTGGTCCCCAGGAAGGACATGACCTCAGGTGAGCCAGATCTTTACAGATGTGGCAGATGCTGAAGGAGCCACCACCTGACGTCTCTCTGCTGCTTTCATTCCTCACTGCTGAACAACAAGTTCTTCCTTAAAGTTGGATCTGAGCAGCTCATTTTATATCTATCACACTACCAATTGCCTTAAAACCCGGGCTTATAAGTTCCCAAAACAGAAATGTTACCAATTCCATGGCCATTTGATTGATCAAAGTTAGTAAAAAAAGAGCAGCCCATATTCAAAGAAAGGGGAAATAAACTCCACTATTTGATATTAGGAGTTGCATGTGCATAAAGAGAAGGGAGGAGTTTGGAAAGGCACTCCACACTCTGCCCGCAGGCTGTAATGATTCACATGCAAAGTAAACTCACCATCTCCCAAGACCCCCACAAATTTTTATCCCACTATAGCATCAGCTCATATCCAAGACTCTTGTCATCTATATCAGAGCCAGATGTAGATGGGGTGAATTCCTCAAATTTCTCAGGAGTACCTGTAAACTAAAAAATAAATCAACACCAATGAAATCATTGTCAGCCAAAAAAAACAAAACAAAACAAAAAACCCAAACCACCCAACATGCAATAATGATGAAAGGACATGGTAGCCACAATGGAAACCTCCAAAGTAACAGAGTAAAATGAGATGTAGCAGTTACTGGGCCATAGCAATTCTGAAATCTAGCAGGGATGTCACCATCATCTCTGTCTCGAGGGGCAGAGAATTTTTCCTGATTAGGGACAATTTGTACTCCTGACAATGGTTTCCAGAGCTCTGCCTCCTATGTCATTCTTACTTTTCCATAAAAAGTGGAATGAGTTTGTGGCAAAGTAGTTTTCTCAGCTTGTGCCCTGCTCATAGGAGACTAAGAGCAAAGATTCTTTCTCATTTGGCATTATCTTTGTCTCTTTCAGTCCAAGCTGTTAAAGTTTTCTGTTAAAAATTTTGGACTCCCTATGTATCTATACTGCATTTTTAGGACAGAATTTTTAAGATAGCCTTCTCTCTTCTTTGCCCTTAGAATCAGAGTGTGGTGGGGACAATGCCATTAAGATTTTTGAAATCTCTTTTCTAGCCAAAAGGGCCTAAAAGGTACTTCCTAAAAATTCTTAGAAACTCTATTTTCTAGTTGAGGTCAACAAAGCAAGCCCTTAAGATTCTTAAAAGCTCTACAGTATAGCTGAGAGAGTCTGTGTGACATATCCTAATCTTTCTAAAGGTTGAACAAAGAGTCTTCCAGCTACACCCTTGAACTGATCTTCATGCCATGGCTGTTCTTTTGGCAGCACTTCGGATTTGATCTTTTCCCCCAGGTATTAATTTACTCTGATAACTTTTTGTGGGCTGAAAGAGTTGCATATGAGAAGAATTTATGTTCCTATCCTGCAAGTCCATATTTGAAGTATTTCTTCCAAATTAGATATTGGTCATCTATGGCCCAGTGGTCAAATCTACACCATCATCTACTTTTGTTGCTTTTGTTGTTGGAGCATAACCACAATTTATTCACTTACATGTTTTTTATGTCTACTTTTGTGCTGTAACTGCAGAGTTGCTATAGACACCATACAGCCTGTAATACCTAAAATATTTACTATCTGACTCATTACAGAAAATGTTTCCTGACCTGCACCCTAGATCATGATTGAAAATTGAATGGTTCCTTCTCTTGTTCATTTCACCCTAGTATGATTATGTGCGCTGAAATAAACCAGTTAAGACTTAACAACATTCTATCTAGAAACTTCCTTAGCCAAATACACAGGTTCATTAGATACATATCTTTTATATTGCCACAAGTTACTGCATTTTCAAACATTCTCCCTCTACATAATTGGACAAAAACCCACCTCTTCTCTAGGCTCAAATAACAATTTTCTCACTATCTTACGAGCCAACATTGACTGTCTGTCTCTCTAAGGTGCCTGTGGCCTATACCCACCGTCTGGTTCCAAAGCCAATGCCACATGTTTTAGGTTTTTGTTACAGCAGCACTTCACTTTTAGGTAACAAATTTCTGTTTTGATTATCTTTTGCTGTACAACAAGCCATTCAAAACTTAATGGTTTAAAATAACAATCATTTTATTATCTTTAATGATTTTATATGTTAAGTTGGGTCAGATAGATGGTCTTATGTTCTTCCTATCAGCTGGGGCTATAATTAAATGAGGTCATAGTTGAATTTAAATGCCTAAGATGGATGCATTAGTTATTTATTGCTGTGTACAATATTATTCCAAAACTTAGTAGCCTAAAACAATAAATATTTGTTATCTCATAATTTTTGTGGGTTACGAATCTGGGAACAGCTTAGCTGAGTGGTTTTGGCACAGGGTGGCATCTGAGGTTGCAGTCAAGCTGTCAACTAAATTGAAGTCATCTGAAGTCTAGTAGATCTACTTCCTGTGTTTTTGGAGCCCTCAGGTCCTCACCACAAGGCCTCTCCATAGGCTGCCCAATTGTCCTCATGAAATGGCAGCTGGCTTCCCTGAATGAGTGAACTAAGAGAGGACCACCAAGAGGAAAACTACAGTACAGTTTATAATCTGGGAAGTGACCTATCATCACTTCCCTGGTATTCAGTTGGTTACACAAACCAACACTTGTACAATGTGGGAGGGGAATACACAAAGATATGAATAACAGGAAACGATCTTTATTGGGTGTTATATTGGAGACTGGCTGGCTAACACAATAACTCACTTATGTGGCTGTTGATTAGTACTTGATATAATGAGAGAAACTCTGCTCTCGTTTTTTTGTGATTTTCCCTTTCATCTTGGGCTTCTCACAGCATGGAGGCTGAGTTCCAGGAGGGAGCAAGTAGAAACTTCCAGTTCCCTTTAGCCTGGGCTTAGAAGTCCCAGAATGCCCTTCTGCTACATTCTCTTTGTAGAAACTAACTACAGGCCGGCCTGAATTCAAGGGAAGCAGAAGTGAGCGCCATCTCTTGTTGTAAAGACTGATATGTACTGACAAGGATGGGAGGAATTGTTTGGGGAAACCTTTGAAGACTAGCTAAAATAGAAAATGAATACCCAATTTCATTTCCCTCCTGCCCTCTAACCTGTTAGGAGCTTCCTATTGGGCAATAGCCAGAAGTCAGAGGGATAGATTGTACATTGAACCAGTCCCTGAATGTAAGCCTTCTGGGCCACACAGAGGATTTTGAAGGAGTGAAAATAAAACTAGAAGGACAAATATAAAAATACCCATCACAGTTCTGAAATACAGGTAGTCCCTGAAAAATTGTATTTTTCAAAAATTATATAATTAAATAAAACCTTTTCAATACCTATAAAAGTAGCTTAGTGAACAAAATGGATTTTGTAACCACTCTCTTCCTTTTTGGCCTGCTCAAGATACAGAATTCCTGCACCTTGAAAATTTAACTCTGTGTGCTACAAAATTTGGGAATCACATCAGTCTGGCAGACTGTTCAAATGACCATTTCTAGCTGAGAAGGATTTAGAACGAAAATATAATGCTCTTAATGTGAACCCCTTGACATTTATGTGAACACAACTAGAGCACACAGCCACATTTTATATCTTTTCCTTTATGATTAGTAGCCTATTTGGGGTTCAGATTTACATCCCAGCTCCCTGCTGGCAAATACTAATCACCATGACAGCCTGAGCAGTCTTAATCTGTAAATTTCTCTTTGTAGAGATGGCCCTATAACTATATGTCTGTCTTTCACTGAGGTCCAGTTTGAACATAGATAGATGAATTTCCCTCACATTAATGTAGCCATTCATTAGTACTAGTAATCGAGTCCTTCTACCCATCAGATCATATCCAATAGGTAATGTGGCTAACTCAGATCCTACCTAATATTCTCATGTTGCCTCAGACATTATATATGTGGTCACCCACATTGGAGTCAGTCCTCTAAGCTCCTGTTTCATTCAGGCCTTACTCAATCTGCTCTTTTTAGTAATCTGCCTTTGAAGAAAGCACAGTACTAGACCTCATGCACATTAATAAAAGGAAAACTGGTATTTTAGCTGTGCTTTTGGCAGTGACAATAATTTTTCATGATCATTTGAAAAACAAATATATGGATGGTTACCTGTCATCTTTAAAGATAACACCAAAGCCAGCAGCATGGCATTTTGACATTCAGTGCTAACTTTCTGAGTAAGAAGTTTGCATTTTTATATTCTGCTCAAAACACTCTTCCTATGGATTTATATGCCCCTGACAGATTTTTCATAATACAAAAAGCACTATTAAAGTATTTCCATAGTTTGGCATATGTTTGAACTTACAACTTTCAAAAATCTATCTCATTGCTCTCATTTCTTATCTCTTGCATTAAGCTAAATGTTTTATATCATCACTTATAACCAAGCCAGTGATGATCCAGGTGGCCAATATCCCCTTATTCATTCAACAACCTGCATTAGTCAAAAACTATGATATATTTTCAATGGAAATACCATATTTTAATACAGACTATGGTACTACTTCAGGTATGATATGTTTTGTAAACTTTAATCTTCAAATAAACTGGTATTGTGACTTCTTGTCACTTGTCAGTGATAAGCAAATTACTGAACATCTTGCAAAAATAAAATTACAATTAAGATATCAATTTCATCTCCATCTGTGTCACTGGAAAATACAATCATACTTTTCTTAAGGAGTTATATAGGCTACTTATCAGAACATGATTCAACCTATTTTATGGGCCATTTTATGTTATAATTATTATTGATGGCTTAAAAATAGTTTAGTCTGTAAAAGACGTGAAGAAGAGCATATAAAATATATAAGGACTGGTTAAGTAAAATAATAAAATGAACACCCAGGTTAAGAAATCGAACATTTCCTGTGAAAAACCCTCTATTGTACTTCCTTTGCATTTCTACCCTCCTCCACTCCCCAGAGAAAAAATCTTCGAAATTTAGTGTTAATAATTTCATAAGTTTTCTTTCTATATTTACAACCTATGCGTGAACTCTCATACAATATATAACTTCCACGAATTCTTCACACTTTGCACTTGATATAAATGAACTCTTAACTCTGTCTATTCTTACTTTTTACACTGAACAAGGTTTGTCTATGTTGATGTATTTGGCTCTGTTTCATTAATTTGCTTTGCTCTATAGGATTCCACTGTATAAATATACTACAGTTTACTTATTCTTTTATAGCTGATAGATTTTTTTTTTTTTTGTTACTACCCTAATGTTCTTGTAAAACATTCTTCTAAAAGGCTTCTTTGTGCATGGAGTCAACGGGGTGCATGCTAACTCGTGGACTCGCTGGCTGCTAAACACAGGCACATTCGACTTTAGTTAGTAGTTAGTACTCATAATGTGCTAGAACAACCTGAAAAATCTTAGGGGTTAAAACATCAAAGGTTTATTTGTTACTTGTGTTATGTTTTCATCTTAGGTAGAGACTGGCTAGGTGGAGTCTGTTTTCCACATTATTCTTCTTCAGGAAATGTTACCAGTTACCATGCAAAAGGGGGAAACTTGGTTAACCACTCACAGCTCTTAAATATTCCCCCTTGGAAATGACACAGGTCACATAGCCATACAGCTTCAAGGGGTAGTGCAATTGCAACATGGAAAAGAAATATCTACGAATAGCCTGAATGCCTGCTAATGATGACTACAAACTCTTTTCAAAGTGATTGATCCAATTTACACACCTACAAGAGAGGATGAGAGTTTCATTGCTTCATATCCTGCCAAACTGACATTCTCAGTTATTAAGACTTTTTTAATCTGATGGATATGACCCATCTCACTGTGGTTTTAATTTGTATCTTCCTGATTAGTAATGAGATTAAGTATCTTTTCATAACTATATAAGTGCTTTGTACTCATACAAAATTAGTCTTTGTAAAATTACTCATTATTTTACCCATTTTTCATTTGAGTTTTTCAAATGTTTAAAATAATGTTTGGAGGAACATTTTCACATTCTAGATACTAATCCTTTATTGGTCTTAATGTGTTGCAACTATTTTATCAAACTCCGTGGCTTGTTTTTTCACACTCTTTAAGATGTATTTTGATGAATAGATTTTTTAATATAGTAAAATTTATTGATACTTTATTGCTTTTGTTTTTTATGTCTTATTTAGGAAATCTTTTTCCTACCTGAAGAAAGAGATATTCTATATTATCTTCTAAATGTTTTATAGTTTTGACTCTATATGTCTTTAATCTACCTAGAATTGATTTTTGTGGATGAGTGATGTACAGCTCTATTTTTACTGTTTTTTCCCGTTCGTATAGCTGTATATCAGTCATGTAAGTTATTGATGGCTCTCAGCCAAAGGAGGGCATTTTGCCATCTAGAGGACATTTGACAATGTCTATAGACAATTTGCTACAGTGAGGAAGAGGGTGCTTCTGGCATTTAGTGGGTAGAGGCCAGAGATGCTGTTAAAACAAAAATCCTGCAATTCACAGACAGCCCCCCACCCACATACACATCAAAGAATTGTTCATCCCATTATCAACTGTGCTCGGGTTGAGAAACTCTGGGTTAGATTGTCCTGTTGTAAGAAATAGCCCCCACATCTTTTGACAATAAAGGTTATTTCTCCTTCATGTTCATGTGAATTGAGGATTGACTGATGCTCTGCTCCCCTGTATAGATCATTGCCCATCTCATAGCAGTGGGGACAAGGAAATGCAGTCACAGTGACTATGCAGTAGCTCTGCTAGAGGTGTCACACATCTCTTATTCTCAATTTTTTTTTTTGGTCAAAATCAATTATCTAAATTTCCACTATAGGAAGCTAGGAAATAAAGCAGATTAAATCTAAACTAAAGATAAGAAAGTAGATAAAGATAAGAATGAAACTCCATAAAAGAGAAAAACATCAAGTATGTAATCGCTATGTGTGGCTAGTGATTACCATATTGGACAGCACAGGTAGAACATTTCCATCACCACAGATAATTTTTTTGGAGAGTACTGAACGGGACAATCTAAAGGATATAGAAAATCTGAGTGATGATATTAATCTTATTTACTTAATTGACATTAAAGAACACTACATCCAAGAACTGCAGAAAACTTTTTTTAAATGTGAAACTTTTTTTTAAATGAATGTTCACTGAAACTATATGCTGGTCCACTAAACAAGTCTCAATGGGTTTCAAACTACTACAATCATACACACATCTCTACTCATAATATTATTAAATTAGAAATCAGTTAAAAATCTAAAAATTAACAAATACAGCATAAAGAAATACATCTAAAGGAAATTGAGAAACACATAGCTGAAGAACCCAAGGGTCAAAGATAAACATCACATAGGAAATTATTTTCTACTAGTTGTGATTAATATATAACATATCAAAATTCATAAGTAATAAAGTACAGCTAATGAAATGATCATTGTAAAATTAATTTAAATATTTATTTTAGCAAACTGAAAGGTCTAAAAGTCAATGGTTTACATTTCTACTTTAGGAGCTAGGAAAGAAATCAACTTAAATATTTATAGGAAAAGAAAAAATAAAAATAAGAATGAAACTCACTGGAACAAAATAAGATAGTTCAACAATAGAAAAATAATAAAATCAAAAGTTATAAATTTAGGGATTAATAAAATTGGTATATCTAGACATGCAAGAAAATATAAGAAAGACACAAATTATCAATATCAACAATGAAAGAGGAAACACCTCCATGAATCTTAAAAGCATTAATAAAATAGTGAGCTAATATTATGAACAATTTCATGTCAATATTTCAACAATGTAAACAAATAGGCAAACTCCTGGAAATACCCAAGTCCAAATTTAATTTTAATTACATAAAAATTACAAATGTAAGTTTAATTACATAAAAATTACAAATATAATTTTAGCATAATAATACATTTTCAAAGTGAATAGCTCTTGATCCCCCAAAATTATTTAACAACCTTTCTACAAAGAAACCTCTAGACTTAGATAGCTCTATGGATGAATTTGCTCAAGCATTTAAGAAAATAAAAATACCAATTATACACAGACTCTTTCAGAACATAGAATAGAAAGTTGTCAATGCTTTCTAACACATTTTATAATGGCAAATCTTACACTGATACTAAAACCAAAGACATTACAAGAGCTGAAAAATTACAGATAAATGCAATTTATGAATATACACACAAACACTTTTAATATTAGCAAATCATATCTATATACATTATGTATATACACACATATACATATATTAACAACTATATTCAACCTGGTAATAACTTCCTTGCTAGTCATACTCAGCTCATCTATGGTCGTGACTAAGATAAAGTTAGTAGAGACTTTGAGGCACTCAATTGTTAATTGTACCTCTGTGGGTATCTGGACTATGGGGTCAAAAAGGGGGGCACTAGAGGAAGAAAGTAAAATGAAACAATAAGGTGAGTATTATAAACAGGGATGAGAAAGACCCAAACAGCACAAAGAGAAAAGCAATGGACATTTTGTTGACTCTTTTCATACATGAAAAGAAGGAAATAATTCACCTGTTCCTCACAGGCGAAGTGGGAACTATGGGAATATTTAGGGCTAAAATTTGACTCTAAAGTCCTGGGCATTGTATACTTGTGTTTAGCCAATTTATTTTTTTTTTGTGGGGGGGATACTTATGAGTAGGACCTTCCAGTGGTTTTAATGTATTTTTAAAGGCTCTTGCTGTGATGCATTTAAATGATAGCGGTATATAATTAGTAGTGCATGGTTACTAATTAGAAAATCTGACTCTTGAGTATTTCATTGCACAAATGTATACAGTATATTAGCAATTAATTTACATGATACTCTCTCGATATTTCTGAGATGTCACACATGTGATAATTTAGTGCTTCTTATCATATACTGTATTGATAGTACATGCTATTTTTGAAATTTAATTTGAGTACTAGGTACATATTTTAAAAAATACTTTAACACTTCATTCTATTTTAATTACAAGATTAGTAACTTCTGTGTGAATATAGTTTCTCATTCTGTATGGACTGTAGAACAACATAGTAAATAGTACTGAATCAATCAGTTCAGCAAATATGGAGGCTTGTGCAGATTTAGCTTTTGGACTTTAAGAAGCATTTATCTAAAAATAGTTAAAGAAGAGGACATATTAATGTAGCTGGCTTAAATGTAGCATAAACATTACAAATTTGACCCCTCTCTGAGTAGCCCGCATGTGTCTTCATTAAGATAAATGTACATGTTCTCATGTACTATGAATAAAATTGGTAAGTTATTAAATAGTAGCAGTTATCATCAGAAATGTTCTGGTCATGTATTTTGCTGAGAAATGAAAATACAATGATGACCTAGCCAGGCATAAGCCCTGTTACCTTGGATTTCATGATTGCATAGTGCAAATGAATTTAAATATCTAACATATTTTCTTATACCACTCTAAAACTACCTGTGATGCATCTATTGGCCAAGTTGATGTCACCTTTTGATGACATTTTAATCAAAACTAAGTTGCAAAAAGGAAGCTTCCATGTAAGATGTCATAGTGAAGTGATTTTCATATTTGCACTTCTAGTTGAAAACATCTAAAGATGTCTCATTATCTCCAATATCACCACCAAATTCTCAAAGCAGAATAAAACAAAACAAACAAACAATGAAACCCAGAAAAAAATAGTTATGCCAATGGCTTATTCTGGAGTCTAGGAAATATATGTTATAAATAATATTAAACAAAATATATTTTGCAACTTTTGGGTAATGTAAGTCCCAAATCCTAAGGGCTCTATCTTTATTTCCTTCTTCTAACTAAATATACATGAATACAACACATTATTTCCTATTCTGCCACTCACCTGAGACTTCCTACTGGAAATATGGTGGAGGCATCAAGATAATTTCCTGCTTCCGTTGTTTCTAGTTCTCTCTTTCAGAATTAAGTACATTTTAAGATCAGAGGAATTAAAAAGGAAAAGAAAACCAATTGTTAGTTTAAAAATATTTACTTATCTTCTAAGTATTTTTATCTTGTGCTAATTGGTCATTGAACAACATTTTGTAAACTGTGTGCCTTGGAGTGTTTTACATAAAAGCTGGAATTCTGAATATATTTGGTTTGAATTTTTGAGCTTTTAAATATTGTTATCATTCCAAAGCCAAGTTAAGTAAATGTATCATTCATCAATTTTTTTCTGATGGATACAAGTTATATTTCCTGTTTTTGTTTTTTAATTTGATTTTATTGTTGTTCAAGTACAGTTGTCCCCATTTTCTCCCCACCATTCTCCCCTGCCCCACCCATCCCCACCTCCTACCCTCAGTACTACCCACCTTTGGCTTTGTCCATGGACCTTTACACATGATCCTTGACAGCCCTTTTCCTTCTTCCTCTTTTACATCCCTTTCTCCTCCCCTCTGGTTACTGTCAGTTTGTTCTTTATTTCAGTGTCTCTGGTTATATTTTGCTTGCTTGTTTTGTTGATTAAGTTCCACTTATAGGTGAGATCATATGATATTTGTCTTTCACCACCTGGCTTATTTCACTTAGCATAATGCTCTCCAGTTCCATCCATGCCGTTGCAAAGGGTAGAAGTTCTTTCTTTCTGCTGTGTAGAATTCAACTGTGTAAATGTACCATAGCTTTTTGTTTCACTCATTTACTGATGGGCACTTAGGTTGCTTCCAGTACTTCGATATTGTAAATTGTGCTGCTATGAACATTGTGGAGCATGGGTTCTTTTCAATTGGTGCTTCAGGATTTTTAGGGTATAATCCCAGCAGTGCAACTGCCGGGTCAAAAAGCAGTTCCATTTTTAGATTTTTGAGGAAATTTCATACTGTTTTCCACAGTGGCTGCACCAGTCTGCATTCCCATCAACAGTGGGAATATTGCATTATTATCAACACCAGGGTTCCCTTTTCTCCATAGCCTTGCCAGCACTTGTTGTTTGTTGACTTGTTAATGATGGTCGTACTCATTGGTGTGAAGTGGTATCTCATTGTATTTTTAATTTGCATTTATCTGATGGCTAGCGATGCTGAGCATCCTTTCATATGCCTCTGGGCCCTCTGTATGTCTTCCTTGGAGAAGTGACTGTTTAGATCCTTTAAAATTCATTCATCAAATTTTTAATCCATGGATGACCAGCAATACTTGCATTTGTGTTGTCATATTAACATGTTTTGGTTTTACTTTATTAAAAAACTTTTTATGGGATTTCTGAATTATAAATTTATAAACTTATAAATTCATGAAACTGTAAATTTTATATTATAGAATTATAATATTGGCAGAAAATATGTATTTTTAAAAAATCAAGTGTTATCAGCTGTAATTTGTCTCTGTAAATCAAAACTTTCTTGATCCTGGACCACCAAAATAAAGTAATACATCAGATGCTAAAGCTGATATTTCCAACTTCAAATTTCAAGTCTTTATGTTATCAAATAAATGATTTAATTTTGTAACATAATTAATTTTAAAATAAATGTTGTAAGTTTAATTCATATAGTAATTTATATTAATAAAATAATAATCTTTTTATGGAAGAATCATTTTATAAAAAGATTATTGCTTTTACTAGAAAAAGGATTCCACTTAAAACCACACCCTACATTTCATATGTATATATAGCTTGGATTTTGTCTTCAGTGTTCAATGTCTAAACACCTTTCCTTGTGTTAGGGTAGATTATCTGAAGAACTGTACCTATGGTTTAATGTTACAATGAAGACAATGTCCACTTAATTGGTATTCAATCTCAAATGGAAAAATTATAAAACTACTCTTTTCTGTATTTTTCTGAGATGAATGTATAACTCAATGCTTATCTTTCAGTATTATGCCAATTAGAGGTTAGCTGACATTTGGTCACTTCAGAAGGCTTGAGGAAAACTATTTTAACTTTGGGTGACAAGAAATCCAAATCTTTGTTACAAATCCAGAGAAAAGGTTTGTTTTCATTTACTATTAGCAGTCTGAACCAATAAAGGTAAACATATTGGCTGACATCCCAGACAGGTCACATAATGAGTGAAGTGCTCCAGTGTAAGCGTGAATTATGGGAACCAGGGTAAAACCCAGAACCCGTGTCCTGCCTAAACGGACAGCTGCTACTTAGCTTTGGCCAATCATTACCATGTGTGAATGTGAGACCAAATTTACCAGATTATGTGATTTTTCAAAAGGACACTGGAAAATATCTTTTAAAAACTGTAATCTATCTATTTTTAAATGTTGGCACCCCAAATGGAAAGTACTGGCAAAATAAAACAAGGTAGTTTGTAAATTCTCAACTATATAATTCAAGTTAAATTATTTCAAATAATTTTATATGAATCACAAGGACATATATGTGTCTTTATTATAAAAGATTACATTCACTATTGACACTGTAAAGAATTCAGGCTCACACATAGTATGTAAAGTCAATTAAGCATTTATATATTAAAAAACATCTATTGCAGTGCATTGTATTCTTCCTTTGGCTACTAATAAGGTATTCAAAATTTCTAATGGAATACTCTCAAAAAATAATAAATTTAAACTTAACTGTTAAACTCCTTAGAAAGAATTAAAGAAGGCATTTCCGTGACTCCATAACCATATTTCATAGTGATTTCAACTTACCCTTACAGAAAGTCAGAACTTTAAGTTTTCTTGAAAATATCTAATAATCCTTTATGTTATGGGTGAATAAGGTCCAGAAAGTAGAAGTGCTTATCTAATATCAGAGATACTTAATGGAAGAGAATCCAAATAGCATAAATTTGAGAAGTAATATTTAATATTCCAAAATGAGATTTTGAAAAGAATGAGGAACAAAGAGAGCATGCATAATAAATTAAAATATAAACTATACAATTGATATAGATGCAGACATATCTGAGTAAATTTTACTAAGACATCTAACTACATAACCTTATTTTTAGTGGGCATTCACTAATATATTTACAGTTGGTAAATAGTTTTTAAGTTGTTAACTTTGGGTGAAGGAATCCTGAGTGGGTACCACTTGTGAGTGTCTGGGGAAATTTCAAAGAGGCTTGTGGCAGTGAATAATGCTGGTGTTCTGAGCTTCAATAATAGTTAAACTCAGTAACTGTCATTCATCTCTACTTTGCAAATAAGCTGAGAGTTCAGAGATTTTTCATTAACGTAAAATAGGAATTTAGTGGACAGTCCAATTGAAAAAGGTTTTAAAAACTGTGAAGATGTGAACTCTGCTTCTGATTGTCAGAAGTGCTTACAGGATTCCGACAGGTTCCAACAGGAAATGACTGCATTTTCTATCAGAACCACAAAGATGCTTGAGAGAATAGGACTAGATATTAATAGGACTAGATGTAGCCAGTATGAATTGTTCCATACACTAACCATCAGGGGGTTTTTTTGCTCCAAAACAAAGCAAATCATATGCAAAATCTTTACTCTTTTAGACTTGTAAAAAATTATATTTGTTGTATTTAACAGAGGGGGCTATTTTCCTCCCTAGAAATAGCCAAGAATCTGGAGGAAGTGTATTGGTACCTGTTGGGAAGGTGGGCTGGTCTTTACTTTATGGCAATTATTAACTCCTCATGATGTTGTTTTTGTGGTTCATCTCCTGCTTTATGCTGGCCACTGATCCAGTGACAGGCTCAATAAGCCTGCCATGCTGATGCCAGTTAATGAGTGTACAAGACCTACATAGCACTGCCCTAATGACTGTAATGCTAAGTGCTTGGTCTTTAACAGCATCACTCAGCTTTTCTGCATTTAAGGAGCTTCATGCAGTGAATCACATTTTACAATTTGCTGGATTTCTCAGGTAGAGCTACTTCCTCACTCTCAGCTCTCAGTACCAACCTATCTCTCCTTCTCCTAGACAAACCTTTCAGTCCTTCAAAACTCTTGGGTAGGGATTTTGCTTTAGTTACCCAGCAGTTGTATTGAAACATGGAAACCTTTAATGTCCCCACTTAAAGTCAAAGCTTTAGTTTCAGAATACTAATCCGTGGCTACCTTTTGAGAAGAAAAATATCTTTCTCATTTTTAGAATATTGTATGTACTGAAGTGATACAAAGCAGATATTATAAACTCCTTACACAGGAATTCAGGTAAAGGAACTCAGTTTCACTTAAGGTAGAACTAACTGCACAGCCAGTCAGTAACAATGATTTAGACAAAGGACAAGACAAATAGGTGAAAGACACAGACATGTGATCGTTGGGTCTGGGGTGGGTGTGGAAGCTGTGTAAATCGAATAAGCAATTGCAATCTTTGGGATTAGTTAAGGGATCACATCTTGGCTCACCGGGTTAGTATAAAGCATAAAAGTTACATAGTTTTAGACAGGGTTGGGGAAGAGACTGGAAATAAACCTGGAAATGAAAGTGAGAAACTTAATTTTTAAAAGGAAATGCAGCATACTTGTTTTTATATAAATTTTAACAGGAATTAGAAGTTAAACAGAAGCATAATGCTGTGTGTGTGGTATATCCATGTGTGTATAGTATTTATTCTATCATTGTAGAAAAACCAGGTAAATATAATAAACACGTTATTGTTGAATATATTGGTTATATACTTCAATGCTCAATGAGAACATGCTTATTATGTTTTTAGGATAATCTTTCTGAGGTTCATCCATGTGGTACTATGTATAAGTACTTCACTTCTCTTTAATGGCCAAATACTATTCCATTGTATAACTATACCACATTTTGTAATCCCTTCATTAGTTGATGAAGATCTGTGTTTCTTCCACTTTTTTTGGTTATTGTGACTAATGCTGCTATTAGCATTCACATAAAAGTACTTGCTGGAAACCTGTTTTTAATTCTTCTGGGCAAGTACCCAATTCCTAGGAGTGAAATTTCTGGGTCATATGGAATTCTATCTTTAGCTGTTTGAGGAACCACCAAATAGGGTAGCTAAAATTCACAAAGTGGCAGAGTACTGAGAGAAAAGAGCTCCATAGAATAAAACTGGAAATCTGAAAATCCTCTGGGGTCTTTAGCTAAGTAATAACCAGCTCATGCATTGGAGGAAACTCCCCAAGGATTACAGGTAACAACAATGCCTGGTGTTCAAAAAGTGATAGTTCAAAAATTGTAGAAATATAAAAATATCGTGCACACAGGGTAAAATTAACAATATCTGACATCTTATAAAATTACTTTGCATGCAGAAAAACAAGATAATATGATTCATATCGAAGATAAAAAGCAAACAATCAAAACCATATCAGAAATGACACGTAATAGAATCAATAAGCAAAGATATTAAAGTAATTGTTGTAACTATCTTCTATATGTTCAAGAATCTACAGAATTTATTCAACACATGTGGATTCTTGGAAGATTTAAAAAAGACAATTTATAAAGATGAAAACTACAATGTCTGAGAAGGGAAGTCTATTCAATTCTTACTTGATATGTGTAAGTAGAAAAGTCTAAGTCTAGTGACCAGGAGTCTGACTTGAATCACCAAAATAAAAACTCATCCCTCAATCAAATTTTGGACCTGATTCAATTTACAAATCCAAGAGGAGACTTTGAGAAAGGACTCTACTGTATTATGAATTTTATACTGTGCAACAATGAGCTCCTTCTCATGGAATTCATGGTCTTATGTTCTTCATCATTCTGAAGCAGCTGGTTTAATTGCACTGTTGATTGAACTTTTACAGACTCAGTTATGGTTGCCAGCTAGGTCACAGTACCTGTGAAACTGGGGCAATGTCCTCCAGGAGGTGGTCCATGCTCTAAACCAGCTTCCAACACATGCTGCTATTTCTCACATAACCAGGATTTACTGATCCTTAAATCATAAACCCAAGGGCTGGAAATGGGAGTTGCTCTTCTCACTGTTGTCTCTAGTGATCTTGTTTTGTTGTGTTTTATTTTTCAATTATGGTTTGCACATATATAATTATTTTGTATTAGTTTCAGGTGTACAGTGTAATGGTTGGACAATCATATACTTAACAATGTTCCTCTGCCATAAATCTAGTACCCACCTGGCACTGTACATAGCTACTACCATACAATTGACTACTTTCCCTATGATGTACTTTACATCCCCATAACTACTTTGTAACTGCCAATTCGTACTTCTTAACCCCTTCACCTTTTTCATCTAGTCCCCCAATCCCCTCTGTCAACAACCAGTCTGTTCTCTGTATCTATGAGTTTGTTTCTATTTTGTTTTTCACATCCCACACCTAAGTAAAATTATATGGCATTTGTCTTTCTTTATCTTATTTCACTTAGCATGATACCCTCCAGAAATCCGAAACACTAATTCAAAAATATATGTTCACTGCAGCATTATTTAAAATAGCCGAGATTTAGAAGCAACCTAAGTGATCTTGTGATCTTGACTAAGAAAATGTTTCTTTCCTATCTCCATGACTTTAGGCTATTTCGGTCTAGCAGTCTTAGTTTCAAAGCAAGGAATGCATCCACCAGGGAACACCATAAGAGATTCCATTGAACTGAAAGTTGAGGCTGCCTTTTGGCCACTTTGGTCTCTGGAACTTGTGAATCAACAGGAAAAGAAAGTAACTATGCTGGCCATAGTAACTGATCCAGGCTATCAATGAAAAACAGGTGCTGTAAAACAATGGGGGTAAAGGGGATTATGTTTGAAATAGAGGAGATTCCTTAGGGCATGTCATTATATTCCCATGTCCTTTGATTAAAGTCAATGAAAAACTAAAACTGAATTCAGTTAGGATTTCTAATAGCCAAGATCCTTCAGGAATTAAGGTTCAGGTAATTCTACTTGGTGAAGAAACACAGCAGCTGGGGTGCTTGCTGAGGACAAAAGGAACGTGAAAAAGGTAGTGGGAGAAGGAAATGAAAGAGCGTAGTGGAAGAGTGGAAGAAATACCAGCTATGGTGATGTGACCATTTGCAGGAATGAAGACTAATAATCATTATGAGTGCTTCATTATTTTGATGAGACTGTGACATATATATATATATATATCTTTTTCCATTACCTATCTCATCCTCTTATTACATAACATAAGGCATGTTAATAACAGTTAACATTTTAAGTGTATTCAGTATTTAATTTACAAGCTATCACAGGATTTTGTATCCTACCCTATGGAAGGTTTAGCATGCTTCCTGTTTTATATGGAAGAGTTAATTTTGTGATGTCATTATGTTCATTATGTTAGAAGTATGATTTTGTTATTGTCTTTATTTGGTGATTAAATGTGGTTTAAGGAGATGTGTATGAATGTCAAGTAAACAAAGTGTGGTCGTGATGACTTTCTGATGTCAACTCAGCTAGATTGAACTACATTTCTCAGAATTCCTTGTCTAGTATTTTTCTAGTTACAGTGGTCCTCAAAGGGATGGGCTCTTCTGAGAATTAGAGGACAGAAGGGAGGCAGCGGCCATGGTGTAGCATGCACACAACTTCAACTTATCAGTCACATTACAGTCTAGGTCCCACAGTGCGGGGATTTTGGAGATGTGATTAAAGTTCCAATTTTGAATTCAAAAGAGAGATTATTCTCAATGGGCCTCACTTAATCAGATGGTAGTTATCCAAGCAGCAAGGTGTGTCTGAATATTGGAGATGCCAAGCACAGTTGGGCCTGCAGTTGCTTTCCCTTCACCCTGTATTTTTTTCTCCTGACTGTCCATCTGTAGATTTTGGGCTTGCTTGGCCAGAACTCACAATTAGGCAAGCTAATTCCCTTGATATCATTATATATCTATGCATATAAATGTACATGTATGTATAAATTTTACAAATGTATATCTTACTGGTCCGCTTCTCTGATTGTAGCCTGACACACATTAAAAGAGATTTAAGAGTTGCAATGTATTTATTTGGGTAAATGTTTCGACAAAATGTAAAAAACTTTATAAGACCTTTGGGGAAATTTAAGAACAGACTAGATATATGACCACGAATTTTTGTCAATTATTTTCAATATAATAATGGCATTTTGGATAGTTTTTGAAAGACTAGGATATATTCAGAATAAAAATATTATGATAGAATTGGATTCAAAATTATCCTCAGGGAGAAGTTATAAATGAAACAAGATTAGTAAGGAGTTTATAGTTTTGAAGGTGGGATTCATTATACTGTTTTGATCTCCTTTTGAATACATTTCAAATTTTCCATTATGAGAAAGCAAAATAATATTTTTAAATCCCACAAATAACCCTGAGGGAAAAAAGTTAAGTAAAGGCAAATTATGCATATACTAATTTTTCTACCTACCCCCGCTCCAGACATTAGGAAGAGCTGCTATACCCAGCTTTTCCTTGTCTCCCTTTTTCTATCACACACAGACAAGCCCCTTTTTTACATTATATGCACATAAACATTTATATATAAAATGTAGGTAAGTTTTATAGCCTCTCACATATATGAAATGATACATGAATAAAATGATTTATAAGATGTAAATTGGACACTTCTGACCCATTACAAAAATGCTTATACATTGTGAAACCCAAAGATTAAATAGAATCCTGAGATGAGCATGGTAATGCAATTATTTTTAATATACAGGGATGCCAGTTTCTTTTTGCACTTATAAACACAAGTAACATTATTATATTCAACTCAATAGAAAGAGCAAACTACATTAGGAAAAAAAAATCCTTGAACAGAAACATAAAAAGCTTGTCCAGAAGTTTATAAGTACTATGGCTGATTTGAACAGCAGGAAGTAAACAAAAGAAATCTGAATAATCCAAAATGTAAGCAATTCCCTGATGCTGTTGGTGGGTCTAATGGTTTATCCTTTGAAGTTGTATTTCATTATATTTACAATATCTCATTTATTATTTATTATTTTTTTATTTTTATTACACTTTTTCTATTACTATTTAGTCCTCTTATAACCAACCCGCTGCCCCCAGCACTCACCACACCATTGTCAACATCCATGAGTCATTTTCCCTTTTTGGTCAATCTTTCCCATCCCCTAGCCTCCCTGCTGCCGCTTAGCTGTCATCCTGCTCTCTCTGAGTCTTTCTCTCTATTTTGCTGATTAGGTCGGTTTGTTCATTAAATTTCACACATGAATGAAATCATATGGTATTTGTCTTTCTCTGACTGGCTTATTTCACTTAGCATAATGTTCTCTAGGTCCATCCATACTGTTGCAAAGGGTAAAAGCTTTTTTATAGCTGAGTAGTATTGCATTGTGTACATATCCCATAGTTGTCTTATTCACTCATCTACTGATGGCATACATAGGCTGCATTCATATCCTGGAGACTGTAAATAATGCTGCAATGAATATAGGGGTGCTTATGTTCTTTCAAATTAGTGTTTCGCATTCCTTCAGATATATTCCCACAAGTGTGATTGCTGGGTCAAAAGGCAGGTACATTTTTAAAAATTTTTGAGGTATCTGCTTTCCACAGTAGCTATACTAGGCTGCATTCTCAACAACACTGCAAAAGTGTTCCCCTTTCTCCACATTGTTGCCACCACTTGTTGTTTGTTGATTTACTCATGGTAGTCATTTTGGCAAGTGTGGGATGGTATGTCATTGTGGTTTCAATTTGCATTTCTCTAATGATTAGTGATGTTGAGCATCTTTTCACATGTCTATTGTCCATCTGTATGTCCTCTTTGGAGAAGTGTCTATTCAGGTCTTTTGCCCACTTTTTAATTGGGTTGTTTGGTTTTCTTTTGCTACCTATGTTTTCCTCTATGGTGTTATGGTTTCAGGTCTAATATTTAAGACTTCAATCCATTTTTAATTTATTCTTATGTGTGGTAAAGAAGGTAGTCATTTCATTTTTCTGCATGTTATTTGTCCAATTTTCCCAACACCATTTATTGAATAAACTATCTTTAGCCCATTGTATATACTTGCTTCCTCTGTCAAATGTTAATTGACAGTAAAGGTGTGGGTTTATTTCTGGTCTGTCTATTCTGTTCCATTGATCTATGTGTCTGTTTTCATGCCAATACCAAGCTGTTTTGATTACCGTGGCCTTACAGTATATTTTGATATTAGGTAGCATGATTCCTCCAACTTGGTTCTTCTTCATCAGAATCACTCTTGCTATGCAGGACCTTTTGTGGTTCCATATAAAATTTTGAAATATTTGTTCTAGTTCTGTGAAATATACCATTGGGATTCTGATAAGAATTGTGCTGAATCTATAGATTGCTTTGGGTAGTATGGACATTTCGATGATATTAATTCTTCCTATCCATGAACACAGTATGTACTTCCACTTATTTGTATCTTCTTCAATTTTTCTACAGTGACTTATATTTTTCTGAGTACAGGTCTTTTATCTCTTTGTTAGGTTCATTCCTAGGTATTTTATTCTTTTTGAAGCAATTGTGAATGGGATTGTTTTCTTAATTTCCCTTTTTGTTATAATTTTAAACAGATAGACTTATTTTCCTTTTTCCTAAATGTGATTGGCATAACAAAATGCAACTGATTTCTAGATATTTATTTTGTATCTTGCTACTTTGCTAAATTCATTTATCAGTTATAGTAGTTTCTTGATGGCATCTTTGGGGTTCTCCATGTACCACCATGTCATGTCATCTGCAAATAAAGACAGTTTTACTTCTTCATTCATTATTTCAATTCACCTTGCTACAAACAATACTTTCCAATGAAGAGTCATCCTATCCAAATTGTCATTTTTATGGTAAAATGTGAAAAGATTAATTTTTAAATTTCAGTCTACCATTTTTTACCTCTGTTCTTGATTTCTGGTCTTAGCTCTATCTAAGATAAGTATAGTTAGGGAATAAAACATCGTAGAGAGTAGAGGATGTGGGAATGTACTAGTTTATTACATCACAGTGTAATACAGGAGTGAACTATGATAAACATTTCTACTATTACACATGGAGAAATTACAATATAAGGAATATGATGAATAAAATATTTTAAGTTTTATAATTTTCAGGATAAAACAAAAAGTCAAAGCTCTTGAGTATCAGTAGAGTGACCATATAATTGTCCAAATTGGAACAATTTTGAGAGTATTTATAATTGCTCTGGAACACTGGTATAAGCCAACACCATATTAGGCAAATGGAAACTTGGGGTCACTCTAGGCATGATCAAAATAACATGTAGTTGTAGATATTTTATGGATGCAATAGTAAGTGTTTTAACTTAGTTGATATAAGATGAATACCAGTCAATTGCTTCTTTAGTCTACTTTTCCATTTTTTTGCTTTATCTTAACATCTTCATCATTTATGATTTTCACTCCAGTAATTTTTCATATCAAAATGGTTTAAAAGATGAAACTGTCTCATTTTGAATTGTGGTCCCCAAAATACTTTCAACTGTAGATTTTAATCAATTATTATTTTAAAAATATAAAAAGCTAAAGAATGCAGTAAAATTATTCTTTACAATATCAAATTTGTTTTCCTTATTATTTTCCTTTGTGCCTGAAGTATATATATCTTTAAAATATGTATTACTAACTGATCTAAAAAATACCTGTTAAGGCACACAATATGTACTTTTATATCGACAATATTCTTTGTAAAATTCTATGAACTGTAGTAAACTTACTAATACAAAAGAGACATTCAGAGCATCTACTAACTCTCCCATTTTATAGATGAGGAAAGTAAAACTCAGAGCAGGTAAATGAGTTACTGTAGGTCCCAAAGTTAGTAGGTGGAAGAGCCAGAACCAGATCATCAGTTTAAGGTTACTTTTTAAAATTTTTTATTTTCAAATAGGGTTAGACTTAAAGGAGAGTTGCAATGATAGAAATTCCCCTATAACCTCCCCACAGCTTCCCCTAATGTTAACTTTTTACATAACCATGTACCAACTATCACAAGGTTGTTTTTATTGCACTATGAAAAGTGTTAGTTCAGATTTATTGTCTTTAAGGTAAAGGCCAACAGATGCCTTTCATAATATTTAGAAAAGTGCTAGAATAAATTAATGACTGATTAGAAACCAAGAAAATATACCCAGTGCCAAAGAATTAGGATTCTGCCTATTATTAACATATCTCTTTATTAGGATGATGCCTTTGCAACTAGAATATGAAGGTTTGGGCATTTTTTGAAAGAATGCTAATAACACATTTCTGTTTCTATATAAACAGTGTGAGCCTTCATAGACTGTTTCATAAACATAGCTACCAACAGTGAATTTATATTATTTAATATAGAAACATAAAATCTATTTGAATTTTTGAGAAGATAAAAGTTCAATAAGTCATTTTTTCTCTAAGAAGTGTGATCTTAGAAAAAGTATTTCTAATCAATACATCTGTTTATAAAACTTGCTATATGAAACCTGGGATGTGCGATGAGGTGTTATACACTTTTGGTATATATTTGCTCCTATTTTTTGTGTTATATTGAATAAAAAAAGCCAACAGAATATGTACATTGATTTTTCATGTCTTGTATCTTAAAAAACTAAACATGTGTTTTTTAAAAATATAAAAAAAGCAATTCAGGATTTTTACTATCAATGTTTGGGTACAATATTTGGATTGTGATAATTATAAAAGCTCAGGTTATTTTTGTTTGTGTTGTGAGTACTCTAAGCTTTCCCAATACTCTGATATTTATTTGATCTTCCAATACCTTGCAGATACAGATAGACTTATTTTCCTTTTTCCTAAATTTATAGTGATACTTGTAACAAACTGTTAGTGCCCCACCCATTACTCCCAGCCCTGCTATTGCTGAGTACACTGGCTTGATTTTCCATAATGGTGGGGGTGTTCCACAGCCACCCAGTGTGTTAGTTCCCCAGCATTTCCAGCCTGTTGGTAAAGGCAAACAGGTTTCAGCCTCCAGGGAGAGTTCACATTAAAAGATGCAGCACTGGGTTGGAAGACCAGCTAGCATACCCTGAATTAATGCAACCTAGGAATGGACCTCCACCAATGGCTTGAGGGAGTTGGTATCTATACACCTCAGTTATTTCACACTTTATTCTGAGGCTACTGTTTTAAATGGTTTTCCAGGAATTCCAATGAGATTAAGCTGTTTGCTCACAATAACTTGCTTGGTAATTCACCCTTCACTGAATGGCTTTCTTGCATTCCATGTCTCACTTTCCCAAGTCCCTACAGTGTTTCCTGAAATCGCTTCCAAAATAAACTACTTGCACTTGAGTCCTAAACTCAGGTTCTAATTCTGGTAGAACACAAATTCAGAAAATATTTGCCCAAAGCATAGGCTGAAGAAATACTCACGTAGAGGGAATATTTATGTTCTTTAGTAACAGAATTGATTGTAGGAAAGCAAGAGCATGGAGACAAAGAAATGGGTTTAGGAACATTTGTGGGCATCAACTATCTGTGCTTTCTCCAGAACACCAATAATCATTACTGAAAATAGATTATCCTATGTCCATGTTATTCAGACCAAAACTTAGGAAGGAAAAGACCCCCTACTGAAAGCTAATAAAGACTGGGGATTCTGTTCTTCAGATTAGTATTTTTTTATTACAGTTGCTTATGTTTATAACTCATCAACTAATTAATAAGAAAAAGTACACAA
This sequence comes from Glossophaga mutica, assembly GCA_039655065.1. Classification (NCBI taxonomy): domain Eukaryota; kingdom Metazoa; phylum Chordata; class Mammalia; order Chiroptera; family Phyllostomidae; genus Glossophaga; species Glossophaga mutica. The sequence goes on along the minus strand of CM077303.1, from coordinate 78,293,627 downwards.
GTTCTCTTATGTCTTAAGTTGTTAGAAAATATTATGAAATTTTCAGTTGTGCTTGCTTGAGTAACTAAAATATTTCTTTTCAGAAAATTAAAAGGTCAAATGCCTCTATAATATTTTTTGAAAATTTCATTCAGTTTATTTGTAGCATAAGCAGTATAGTGTAATCATGATTAATAAACTGGGAGCTGCTTTTATATTTCTTCAGTTTTACTGGTTGGTAAAAAAATGCAGAAAACAACAGGCAGAATAATCGTTTCTATTTAATCAGAATGGTAGGGGTGTAAGTGTGAAATGAAGAAGTATAATTTAAAAAAAAAACAACAACAAAACATACTAGAGAACAGAGGTTTAATTAGAATGTAATCTCTGATAATTATCCTTGACAAAATCAGCTCATAGGTACTGATCCTTAGTGACCAGGTATTAGGATAGTCTCTGTAATTTCTAGCACATCATTGCCAGGTTACTATTAAGCATACTATTCACATTAAAAGTCATAACTTCTGCTTCTGAGCTCCACAGAATGGTGGGTAATATTTAAATATTAAGTCTGAAAAAATGAATATAAGAAGGGTTAAATAAATACCATGATAATCAATTACCATGAAACTTAATAAGCTTTTGTCTGTGAAGCAATTTAACTTACGCATGGCAATACATACATTTTCTAAGGTATTTTTATTTTTAGAAATTTGTTAACAGCATATTTTCCAAATCTAAGTCTTTTTCCAATTCAAAACTACATTCTATTGATTATTTTGCCCAAGCTTTAATGTAACATAGCTTTGAACTACCTTTGTCTTTGAATTATCTCTCTCCCACATCTTTTACTGTTTCAAAACAATCTGGTCCTAAATCCAAGCCCTAATTTTTTTTTAAAAAACATCCTTACATATTTTTGTACACTTCACAGAATACTTTGATTCCACAATGTCTGGCATCAGCCTTTTTCTATCTTGACTACCACATACTTATATCCCCAGCCCTGTTTTTTTTTCTCTTTTTTTCCCATCACAGCTCTGTTTGCTTACATCCAATTCGGTGTATAAATCCTCTTTATTTTGGTCATGAAAGCTATGCTGTGGTTTCCTATTACATCGTATTCAAAATTCTGGACTCTGGTTCACAAACCTTTACCAATATGCACTAACTTACTGCTTTTCCATTCTTTCAGCTCTCAGCATATCTTATTCCCTGAGTTGAGGCAATCGTGTTTTTTTATACAGTTTTTTATATACTGGATGAACTTTTATTCTGAAACTGTACATTATTCTCCTCCTTGTTCAGCAGACTATCATCTATCTTTCATTACTTAAAAAACACCAGAGATCCCAATGCCTTTTTGGATGTTCCTTCCAATAAAGAATGCGCTCTAGGAGTTGGGTTACTATTCATTTCCATTCCCTTCTCTAGCAGGAATTAAATTTTCTTCTCTTTGGTTATTGCCTCAGATATGCAGGTATCCTTGGTTAGAACACCATAGAAGTACACCAAAGTCCTTTCTTATGCCTGCTTAACAATAAAGCCATCTTTCAGGTTGAAGTGCTATAGTGGAAAATATAGGGAAGGAGCATCGTTGTTCAAGAAATTTAGTGTATATGTTTATACCTTTTTTATCTTATATTACATTGCCATGTACATTATCTCATTTGGCTCATAAGAATTGTGGGAGCTAGGTTTGCAGCCCCTGTTTTCAGTGGGCGGGAACCTTAAGTTCTAGTGTACCGCAGTATTCAGGAGACCAGACTTTGGAATACGAAGAACTGAGTGTAAATTATTGCTACAATGCTTATACCTGTTTGACTTCGGGTAAACTAACGCCTCTAAACCTAAAAACCTCTTTTAAAAGGTTGCAGTAAGAACTACATGATACACATCTATAAAGAGCATCATATGTAAAGTGAATCACTTGGCACATGGTAAGCCCTTAATAAGTACCAACATGTTAAGGGCTTTGCCCAAGACACATTTTTAGAGCATGTCTGCAAAGAATTGAAATCAAGATTTTGGACTCCAAAGCTCATGCTTTGCCACTGACCCTGCTTCCTAGCACACTGATTTAATTCAACTACTAACCTGCTAGATGACCTTGGGCGATATACTTCACTGAATCCCGTTCCTCATCTGTAAACTGCCTCTTTTCAGACTTTCAGGGTCTATTCCAGCTACCTTAGATTTTTCTTCTTAAGTGTTCTAGGATTGAGGTCCAAGTTCGTAATATATGCAAGATCTGTAAAACCAAAGGCTGTGCACATTGCAGTGAATTTTATTCCTATATGCGTATTTCGATCAATATTTAATTTTCTGTACACATTCAGCTGTTGCCTGTCTTTAGTCTGCCTACCAGCCATTCGTAAAGGGAAGACCCATACTTAGCTTTATTTATTTATATCCTGGCTTGCTCACGAAAGGATTTAAGGTAGCGAGTAACACTGTAAGTTCTCTAACGATATTACACAGTGCGAGTAATGAATACTCTTTTGATTAATCATTCCGTAGAATATCTCCGATGAGTGAGATGTTAACTGATGTCTTTTACCTGACTCTTAAAAATAAGAACTAATACCTCGGAAGGAGTCCTAGAAGCATATAATATACGTTCTTCCCTCAGCGTTGACGCTGTCCCACCGGTTGTCAACAGTCACTCCAATGCCCTTCTCAAACTAGCCAAAATTGTCGCCGCTCCAGTCCCGAAGGGACCCAAATGCCACCCCGCCCCTTCACTCGCTCTCGCACCCAAGTTTCCTGATTGGGAAGGGGGCTGAAGAGCCTTTCTCACATATCCACTTTATTGGCTGGTAAGGCTGTCAGTAATCTGGGCTTCCCGCCTTCCAGCCTAGCGCGTTTCTTGGACCCCTTGGTTTCTGCGACAAGCCGCTTACGTTTGCCTGAGCCGTGTTGCCGGGGACCCGCAACCTTTCACCCCCACCCTTCCCACGGGAGCGCCCTAGCCCCCGCCCCCCACCGCCGGTGCGCGCCCCCGCGCACGCGCTCGGCCGGCGCGCGCGGACACACTCACACGCCCCCAGGCCCCAGGCTCTCCTTCCCGCCCCCCCGCCCCCGCCCTCCCTGGCTGAGGTTTCGGCGCTGGGAGGCAGCGGTGGCGCGCTGCTGAGAGGCAAGGACCAGAGCGCGAAGTGTGTGGGAGTCTACGAACTCAACCCCTCACTACCCTCCCCTCGCAGCCATCCCCCTCCCTCCCCGTCAGCTGCCCCCCCCACAAGCGGGAGAAATAATGAGTGAGACCCGGCAGCGGCAGCAGCAGCGCCGAGCAGCCAAGGCAACGGCAGAACCGCTCCAGCGGCGGCGGCAGCACCAGCAGCGGGAGCGAGCGCAGCGCTAGCGCGGCGCGGGGATCGCCGCGCTCCTTCCCGGCTCCTGCCCTCCTCCGCCGCTCGCTCCTCTCCGCATCCACCTCCTTCCCCTCCTCCTGCTCATTCACTCTTTCCCTTACTCTCCCCTCCTCCTCGGCTTCTTCCCGCGCCCCGCCAGCCCTCGCGCTCTCCCACTCCCTCTGCCCGTCCTCCCCGCTCCCCTCCTCCCGCTCATTCACTCGCCCCTCTCTCTTCTCCACTCTCTCCCCCTCTCTCCTTTCTTCTCCTTCTTTCACCCTCCGTCTCTCACACCCCCTCCATTCCCCTGTCTCCTTTCTGACACTGCACTGCAGCTGCTCCTCAGCCCTGCCCCCTCCCCAGTGAGAACAAACCAGCAACATAGCTTTTTTTCTTAAAGAGATTTCTATTGATCCGATTAAAAAAAAACCTTAAGAAATCCCAAACGCAAAAAAAAAAAAAAAAGAAAAGAAAAGAAAAGAAAAAGCCAAAACAAAAGGGAGAACCTTCTCCCGGTAGCAGCGGCAGGAACTGCAAACATGATGGCGGCAGCTCCCATCCAGCAGAACGGGACCCATACTGGGGTTCCCATAGACCTGGACCCGCCGGACTCGCGGAAAAGGCCGCTGGAAGCCCCCCCTGAAGCCGGCAGCACCAAGAGGACCAATACGGGCGGTGGGTATCGCTTCCACCTCCCCGCTGGCCCCATCCCCCGCCGCCCGCCCCTGCCTCCCTCCCTCCCTCCTTCCCGCCGCCCTCCCTCCCTCCCGCGGCCCGGACACCTCCAGCCCGAAGCGGCGGCTCCCGCGCCCCCTCCCCTGCACCTGCCCCGCACCTCGCCGTCCCGTACACATTTTCATTTCTGTGTTTATCATTCATCAAAATGGCGACCGGTTTTTCGGAATAGACCTATCTTTCCATTTAATCGGTCGAAAGGCTGACCATTTAAATATCCTAGACCTGGCAAGGGGTCTGTTAAGAAGGAGGAGAATGACCCCCGAGTGAGGTGATGGCCGACTGAAGATGCTCCCTGCATTTAACCTTCTGATAAAATAAATAAATAAATGGCACTTGGGTAGCGGAGAGCAAAGGATTGGGGCACCTGAGAGTTTTTCTCTCTCTCTGTCCCCTTGCTTTGGGCCACAAGTAGTACGCAAAATCTTGATGAGTGCATGCTCTTACCGCACTTACACTGTCGGTGCAAATATCTCATGGATTTGTCTTCAGCGGTGTGCATAGGAGGGTGGGGGTGCCTGGTACTGTGACTTGTTAGTTAACATCCTGCGCTTCCTGGGAAGATGAGTTATAACGGGACCGGTATTGCTTCTTCATTTGCACTGGAGTCATCCTAACAATGCACCCAATGCATCGAGGCAGAGGTGAATTTATCTACAGCATGTACATTAGAGATGGATGGGGGTCTTGCGAATGACACACCTGCAAATTTGGAATGTTCATTCACTTGAAGCTAGATTTACCGGGGTGTTTCCTATTTAAGACATGATCAGTTTGACGGAAATTAAAGTTTATGGAGTTGGCTCTATTTTCTAAAACATTTCATTTCACTCTTTCTTGGTTCATGTATCCCCTCTCCGTTTTAAATATTGTAGTTATTTTGGAGAAGGAACATTATCTGTTCGGTCACTTTTAAGTGTATTTGATATAAATGACTCTTAAGCTTTTTAGTATTGGCAGAATTCTTCTTAAGGTCTTTTAATTAATGAGCTTAAAGGGGATCATGGTAGACTAAGAAGTGCTAAAGAAATACACCAGGATTAGTTAGATTTGCCAGTCCAAATCACTTTGAGTTATTTCCTGGCAGTTATTGAAGGCTTGGAATGCACCCTACAGTTTGGGTGGTTTATTTGGTGGGAGAATGATTGTTTTGCATACTTTAAGTAGGATACAGGCAATGGCTAATTGTAGTCCTTACATGTTTGCTAGTGTCAAACAAATATAGTGCATCACCATTTACAGCCCTTTTACTTATTTTGCAGTATGTTAAGAGAAGGTTTGTCATTTTATAAATCTCTGAAGTTTTGTTAAACAGTCGGTTCATTTTGTTTTACCATAGTAACCACAGATAGAATTGGAAGACTTCCATGTTTGGAATAACAACTGGAATTTAGTCATCAGTTCCTACAGTGCTGCAAAATAATAGAACATGTTTACTTTAATTCCAAGTTTGAAAATATAAATCCTACAAAATGGGAAACATTTGCACAAATTTATTTTTCAGCGTAATTGGCTTATTTTTGTTCCTTTAAAAAATGTAACCCCCTGTTTCCTGCAGCTATGTGCCCAGTGTTTTTAATTGCTGTTTTTCTCTCTTGAGGGTGGAGAGGGGATACAAAGTTTAAATTATCATGTTAACAAAGTATATTTCTTTGCATTTTTCAGAAGACGGCCAATATTTTCTAAAGGTTCTCATACCTAGTTATGCTGCTGGATCTATAATTGGGAAGGGAGGACAGACAATTGTTCAGTTGCAAAAAGAAACAGGAGCCACCATCAAGCTGTCTAAGTCCAAAGATTTTTACCCAGGTAGGTGCAATGGTGAAGAGATTTTTTGATAAACCCCCAAGGAAAGAAAAAGAAGCTCTACGTGTGTTGTGTGCTGTATTGAAAGAAATTCTTAATAGTGTGGACTTAATTTTATTTATATAGTTGCTGTACTAGAATGTTTGTGGAAATTCTTAAAGACTATTTCCTTTGTTGATTTTGTCTTTTTTCTATAAAATACTGTGTCTGTGATTTAAACCAATTGTGAGATGAATCTTCTGGGTGTTGCTAAATACTTTCTAATTGGGGGAAAAAACCCAAAATTTAAAGATAGAAGCTTTGACAGCTGGCATCAGGAAATAGGGTTCTTCTAAAGTTTTCAGACATCATTGTAATGACAATTAGTCTAGAGTGAATTCAGAAGAGGGGGTAGGAAGCCTTCTTTAAAGAATGGACCATTTACTTCTAAATCCATTATGTACCTCTTTCTGCTTCATTGCTTTGTTTGTTGGCCCTGGAGTGAAGTAAAGAGGACAAGTGCTGCCTCTTCAGATTTTTTAAATATTGTGTTTTTAATGTAATTGTGACAAAAATATATTATGTCAGGAGTAAAATAATGCTTCAGAATCTGTGTTACTTAAGAGATGTATTCGATTAAAATACGTTAACAGTTGTTTGGTACTGTAACTCATTAGAATATGGCAAGTTTCCTAGGTGGTATAATTTTTTTGGTACTTTTCAGTGTGTTTTTTAAATTTCAAGTGTTACACAGTTCTGTGTGCTCATCTTTCTTCTTTTTCTTAAAATAATCATTTTGCTACTCAATATATGGCTTTTAAGTTTAATTGGAAAAACTCCATAATGGAATAGTGTATCTCCTAGATAAAATGTTAACTGATTTGCTTTAACCTAATGTAGCTTCTGCAATTTTTAAAAATTTTATCTTTATGGTTATAAAAAATATTTACTCAGTGCTGAGGGGAACCGATACTGCTTTTTTTTTCCTGGTAGAAAAGAAAAGCTGATTTGCTTTCAGTGATCTAATTCAGTAAGAGTTCTTTAATACAGCAAAGACATCTGGCATGAATGCAAGCAGAACATTTGGAGGATTTCTTTTTCATAGCCAATCACTTGTTGGTAGAAAATGGACCATTATGCTAGATAAGAAGGTTTTTAGAATGGTTGAAACTATCATTTAGTCATATAAATTGTGTATAGTTAGTTACACATGGTAAACAAATTTATTAAATTAAAATGTAATTGTTAGATATGACTTTTATTTCAAAAGTTTGTTTCCTATGAGTGTGGTTTTGTAGATGGCTTTCCTTGTCTCTGAAACTTTCCTTATGCATTAAGAAAGTTTGCTAACATATTCATATGTGCATGTTTAAAAGATGTATTATGATGGAAAAATCATTGTGGAATTGTGAAAACCCATAGTACAAATAAAAGCACTCAAAAGAGCTTGATTGAAAAATTAATAATGTGATAGTTCTAGGAAAAGGCTGCAGTGGTAAATGAAATTCACTTTCAGTAGGTGAAAATGAAATAGCTCTTTTTGCATTATACATGAGGTAGAATCAGATGTTCAGGGATGTTTTAGAAAATTGGTGTTTATCATGGGTATTCCAAATAGTAAATTAAATGTCTTTTCATTTGAATATAGTTTATTTTCAGTGGTTTGGAAAGGATACACCAAGAATTAGATCTTTTGTTTTTGGTCCACTTAGTGGTGAATTTGTTCATTTTACATTGAAATTTGTTATCTTAGTTATAGTTCTGACTCATGTTATTTGTATAGAACAAGAATATCCGTTAAAAAAAATGGAAAACTGGAATGCGTTGAATAAAATTTGTGTGTGTGGTGACGTAACCCGATCAAATGTGAATTGAAATGTCTGAATAAAAGAAGGCTTATATTCTGCCTGTAACAGGTGGAAACCAATCACACACTATGGAATCAATTTTAAGGATAAACTAAAGCTTATAATTTAAAAGAAGTTTGAAAAATTCTGAACAATTTGTATTTTAATAAAATTTTCACTAGGTTATTACCTGTTCAGACAGATGCATCTCTCTGCTGATAGATTTTAATTGTAATAGATTTCCTGTTCACGCTTGACCACAAGCCTGTGGCATTACTTAAGGTCCTGCTATTCTGCATAACAGCCTCTCAACACCTTTCAACTTTTTTTACTTGTATATGCAAGTACACTTAAGGCATACTTACTTCGCTTATCTCAGATGAACTAAATTTTAAAGCTGTTGTTTATAATGCCAAGTTAGAAAGAATTTCTTATAGGATTACGCAATAATTCAGAAGCCCATTTTTGTGTGTGTTTGTATATGTATTTATGACTTTCTGTATTCTATTGGAATGAATATGCCTGATGTTTATTTCATGAAGATTTTTTCTGTTTCTCACTTGGCGAGATAGTGTATTTGGGGCAAGTGTACTATAGTTGTGACCTAATGGATTTTCTCAAATTGCCTAAGTTTTGAAACAGAATATAACTGTTTTCAAACGGCTTAGGTAAAATACTGCAGTATTTGACAAAAACTTCCTTCCAGATACACATATATATGTGTATACATACACACACACACACACACACACACACATACATTATATGTAGAATACAGATACATTCTGGGGATATTTTAATAAATTTCAATGCAAATGATAGGTGCATTGTTTTTAGTATAGTCAATATATTCTCATATTTATCATTTTTGTTTTTTGCTTAGGTTGTATCTTTAAGACATCTTAAGCAATCTTACCTTTCTGAGTAATTTTTTTATATTTGTGATTGAAATGAAGAAACCATTTTTTACACGTTAATTAAATTTAAAATTTGTAATATTGTATATTGCATTGTATTTTTCAGCATGCCATATATTAAATAAAATAATTTGAGGAATTGTATGATGAAGACTGTAAAGTGCGTTTTTCAGTTACTGTAATCAGTAAAAAAAGACCTACAAATAGGTTTACTACTTGCTGTGCTGTGTATTCATTTACCTATTTTAAGAAATCCAAATCTTGCAGAATACTAATTTATTACTGGTGGTTTATGGATATGTCTTTTATTCTTACTTGATTAAAGCAACCTAACTTGATATATTTATATATAATTTTATAATTAAATTACTTAAATTTGTCGCCTTGTAATAAACAGCTTTCTCATTTGGGGGACTATATTACTGTAATCATTTTCAGAATGGCGATAGTTTTCTTTTAGTTGGTATCAAAGATGTATTTAGTTTTTGTCAATAAATTGAATTTTTATTTGTTAAAATGACCTAATGAATGGTTTGGATAGGTAATTGGAAAAACTTACTGATTTAGAATAGTAAAAGATGTATAAAATAAGTATTTTTGTCTGCGTTAGGTTTTAGAGCACTTCATAGTATACCTGTTTTTTTATTCTGTTATATGACACTGGATATATTCATTATATCAATCAAATAGGAATCTTTCTCTATAATCTTGGCCTATGTTTGTGTGTACATACACTGTTTGCATATTTGTGGTTCAAAAATTGGACCACATTTAATATGTGTTGTTTTCCTTCATGTTCCTTAAATTAAAATTTGAACTTATTACTTCTAGATTTATTATATTTTAATTTTATTGCTGTCCAACTTAAGTGGTGCTTTAAAAAAAACACAAACCATTTGTATGTTAAATTTTTAAAAATCGTGAAAAAGCAGAATGTAAGTGAATTTTTATTTTAGTAAAGGAACTATGCTAGACTGCTTTAATTTTGACATGGGGAAAATTCAGTGGTCAATTTAACCTTTAGGAATGAGAATGATATTTTTTGGGGAAATCAGAGGAGTTAATGCAGTTTAAAGTAGATCACTTCTTTTGTTTACGTTGTTGAAGGAAGAGTATTATGATTTTGGCAGTATAATGTGAATACTTTTGTTAGAGCTTCTAAAAGTTATAGTCTATACTTTTGATCTTAGATTCTAAGCACCTTAGAAATTTATTGGTATATATTTTAAGCCCGAATTAGTACATAAGTAGAATTGTAACAAGTAGAAAATCAGGTAGTGTAATTTCCAATATTATTCAGTTTAATAGGATATTTATTATTACACTGTGCTATACCTTTTATTTCAGTATGATAAAGAGTTGCCTATAGGTAATAACATGTTTTTCTTTAAATCTTAATGTTTTAATATTTATATTTGTCATACTACTTATTGTTCTGGGTTATTTTATATTTTATCTCTCTGTATCTTCAGTTGAAAGAACTGTAATCTCACTTAGACATTGATGCCTCTCTGAAAATTTGCAGCAGTTTTAGTACTTTCTCATTTTAATTAATAAGAAATCTTAACATAGGAAGGAGTTTTACTGGAATAGCATAATCTATATTAAACCTGTGGTTTCTGATACATTATAATTTTTATATGGAAGTCATAAACAAATGTTTTGTGTCATGGGATTTTTGGAAACATTGAATTATCTTTAAAAATCTTAGCTATTTATTTTATTTCATTCTGATGTATCCTCTGTCATCCATTTAGTAAGTTAGGAAACATTAATTTATAGTGTTAGAGTTTTCATGAATTATATAGCAAAATATCCTTTAAAATTTGGTATTTGAAGTCTTCTGGATTTTTGAAAAATAGCTAATTTAAATTTTGTGACATTGTAAAATGTGTATAGTAACATTGTCTTGTAAATGTCACCCCCAGAGTATTTCAGGAAGTTTAAAAATAGTGAACACAATTGGTGAAATAGTTCAGTATTTATGTATTCAAGGTGTTTCGTATAATGTACAAGGAGGAATAACGATCTGTGTCTTGGGAACTGTTAAGGAGTTTGTGGTGTTACTAAAAACCCAAACAACAAACCATCATTTAAAAACTTGGCTATGTTATAGTTCTCTTGCTTTGTTTTGTTTTGCTTTGGTTTAAGGGAATTAATATTTTTAAGCTCTTAAATGGCACAAATAACATTTATGGAACAGTGTTATGCCAGTTGTTAACTAAAATTCAACACTTAATAAACATTATTTTTTACCATAGTGTTTAGTCTTAGTCGTTTCCAGTTTAGTGCAGCTACGTTTTATGCGCAAGTGCAGCGTTTCAAAATAAAATTGGGGGAATAAGGGTGGGAGATATGTGCTTGATTGCCATCTCATTTCCATCTTTGGATACAGCTCTAGCATAAAGTTAAACAACATCTGCAGAGATCTGACTGACAAACATCTCTCTGGGACTCATCATTGCAGCCTGCAGCAGGTGCATTCAGCTTTGCAGACTTTTCCAAAAAGAGGTTAGTTTGTTCTAACATTTATCAGTAGACCAGTGGGAGAAAGTGACTAGAGAGAAGAGGTTGGTTGTCACTTGTCCAGTGCTGGAATACTACAGGTAATTGGACTGGACTGGTGGGAACCGTAGCAGTGTGTGTCTCACATTGCACTGCAGCTGCTCTGTAGCTTAATTAACCTGACCCTCAGAGACTGAAGTGTCATGGTACAAAATGCAATCTGCAAGAAACAAAGCAGTACTTTTCAGTAAATACTTTCTGATGCTCAGTTGGTGAAAGTTTCATTTTTTTTCATCCTATTCTTTAAAGGTATGTCATCAACTTTTTCATTTTTTAATATGCAAATATTTGAAACTAAAACAATTTCTATAAATCTGATGGAATCCACATAAAGGAAGATAGAGGGCTTTTAGGTATAGAAATATAAGTAAAATATTGTTAGGTCAGTAGAATGTAAATTTTCCTATTCCACAAGTGTTTTTTTCAAACTATGAGGGAACAGAAGTTGAAAGTACATTGCAGTTCATTCATTTTATCATCTTAGATTAACATTTGTTGATTTATTTGTATTGGACAAATGACCATATAAAATTAAGTGATATCATTTTAGCATGTTAGGGGCTTTGGCAAGCAAACTTTGCTGAGTGTTTTGAAGTATTCAAACAAATAAGACAAGTATAGCATGTTAAAATATTTTTAGGATGTTTCATTGCAATATAGGAGTGCTGTTCAAATGATTTTTTACCATATTTTATTACAAGTAAATTAAAATTTAATTAATTAAATACTAACTATAATCATTAGTCTGTCATTTATTTATATTTTAAATTTCTTAATCTGTTTGAAATATGATTTACAGTATGCTTCCATGACATATATAGAAGTTTCTTGTGTGTTCTATTAGTATTCCCAATGAATGTAGATATCTCATTATTGTTCTGTTTATTAATTGGCCCTTGAATGGAAAACAGTTGCTAAAGTAAAAGTGGCAATTAGATCTTACAAGGTACCATCCTCTTTTAAAATAATTCAGAATTTAAAAATACCATTTGGGGTCTTTATAAAGCAGTTTTATAGTTTTAACTTACTATTAGTTTAACTAAGTTGAACTTTTTGGTATTCATTGAATGTAACTTGCCAGTTATCCAAGGGTAATTAAGTTTTAGGGTGTCACAGATTTTTTTGGTCACTTACATATTTTTTTGAGGAATTTTTACCAGTATTGCCAATAACTGATTCTGAAGCTACTGTTTGTAAGAAAAGTGTATTAAATTTTATTTTGATCATATTGTGAGTAGTTGGTGATTATGGTAATTATGGAAAATTCTATTAATTATCTCCAGACATCAGGAGGATCATTTCCACACATTGAAACATGTTGAATTTTTTCAATCAATATTTTTTATTTTTGATATCATGGACTATTACTTTCTTAATCAGTTCTCATAAGTATAAAAGTTATTCTTTAAAATTTAACATATATACTTCACTATCATTTCAAAATTTTTGATAAAGAAGATATTAAGAATAAACATTTTAAAACTGCAAATTAAAAAAAAACAGGAAATTATGTACACTGACAAACCTTTTGAGGTACTTTTCAGTATTTGCTAAGTTTCAAACCACTGTATGGATATCCTTTTCCATGATAAAACTTGATCATGAAAACACATAATATCTGCACTCCATCATTGATCTTTTGCTGCTTCCTGCAGGGCCTGTCATAGCATCGTTGACAGGACCAGATGAAAAATGAAATCAGTATCTTGAGTTTTTTAACAGCAAAATGATTCAGGTAAGATTATTTGGTGTGGAAAATAAAACATTTTTTACCATTCTTAAACTAAATTTACTTAATAATTGATCATAAAATTAACATTTTTTAAACTTTAAGACCTGTTTGTGTCTTACTGATGTTCAGAATATTTATAATTTCCAGTGAATTTTATTCAGAACTCAGTAATTTTTAAATTTTACACTGTAATGTTTCTTACTTTCCTTGTGCAATTGAGCATACTTTTTGAAGTTTTGAGGAATAACTTTTCCTGCTGTTTTAAAGATTTTTAAGAACAGTTATATATTGAAAGTCCCATAATTTGTTTGCAGGATAAATTTTCACAGAATTAACTTAGTAGTTAAATAACATTTCAAATCCTGCATTCCATATGGGATATTTTAAATGCTGACTCTCAGTTGATTCAGGTTTTAAAAAAGTCATTCTTACCCTGAAAAAAAGAAAGTTGTCTTCATTTAAATTATTAATAATTTGCTGTTCTAGGAATTACATCGGACAGTGACTCCATTTTTAGATCTAGTATTTGGGGGAAACACAGAACAGAAGGAATGAGGTAGTACATTTCATTAACACAAAACAGTAGGGAATGGTATGTGTTTTTGTTTTATGTTACTAAATATTTTAAAAGAACTGTAGCATTTCACTTTTGGTTATGTCTATTTTTGAAATACTTGTTTTTGAAGGAGTTAGTGTTGGAAGTAAGTGAGCTCTTAGTTGGAGATGGAGACTGTTGATTCACAAACTTAATCTTAATCTTTATATAACTTGTTTTCATTTTCCTAATGCTAATTTATGTCTTTTTTAAAAAAGTCATGAAAGTACTTTTTAAAAAACTAACAAACGTAGTTTTAGTTTTTAGTGTGAAGTCTGTCCAGAATCCTTTCTCTTGTTAATTATTATGCATATTTACTGGATGCTTCTAGGAGCCCAGATTTAGGCAGCTCTTGGGTCATTGTGACTTAGAATTATTACAAAGCATCTTCTCTTTGTAAAGGAGTATGGGTATGTGTTGCTTTACAAATGGAAGTTATTTTTTTGTTATTATTGTTTCCTTGAGTTTTGTCTTAAAATTTTCATCTTATATGGCATCTCTGTCAAAGACTAAATGAGGACACTTAGGAGTAGTGAAGAAGCTTTTTCCTTTTAAAGATATAGGAAAATCATGGAATTATGGAAGTAGATGAAAGGAATGGAGCCTAGATATGATCTCTTCTACAGTCCTCATTTAACAGTTGAGAAGACCAAGACAGCAAGAGATTACATGATGTATGCCAGTAATTGTCCTGTAACTTTTAAATATGTTTTCTTAATTTTTGGTACTATCATAGTAAATCATTCTCTTTTTGTTTTGTTCTACATTTTTTAATTATTTCTTTTTGGATATGATTCTGAGGAACTATATTTTCACTTCTTTTTTCTCCTATTTTTAAAATGAATATGCCCACTCCCTTTTCTTAAAACTGAGTTGAAAGCACCATAGTTATTTTATGATAATTTGTTGTTGTTGTTTTGCTACACTGAAGTCTAAAAAGAGTTCTTTTTGTTATTACCACACATTTTTCAAAAAGATGTAAATTATATTGCCTGCAATAGATCCTGGTTATTTTTTGTTTTTCTATAGTTGTACCATTTAAAAATGAAAATAACAATATTTTCAGGATGATTTGATTTCTGTAGCATTGTAACTTTTCTTCATTTGCAAAGTTTTTTTTTGGCTTCCATTGTTTCTTAGCTCAACATTTTTATTTCTTTATTGAAAAATATATAAACTTTCTAAGTCATATTTTGTTTTAAGGATTTTATGACTTTATAAAATTTTTCTTTAGTATTACATATGTGGCTGGGTATTCATAGCAGCTGGTTTTAAAAGAAGAGAATATCATGAATAAAAAATAGCATGAGGCTAAATTGTAAGGCAGTCTAAATAAGAATGAAGATACGTAAATCATTAGTCATTTAAATACATCACTTTTTTTTTCTGTCTATGCATTTCATTAAATCGGTCCACTTCTCAGTTAATTTGAATTATGAGGTTTCCATTGCTTTATAGATTTAAGGACTACTTCCACATGATTATAAACATACTTAATGTGATTTCGAAGATGGTTTTCCTTCACAGTTTTAAATTAAAACAAAAAATCTTTTGTGATAGTCTTTACTAACCCTGTACATCAGTTGAAAAATTGAGTTAAGCTCCATTGGTGTAAAGAAATTTATTTCATGCCTGCGGCTATATTTTCAATGTCCAGTCCAGTGCTTTGAACATAGGTAGTGCTTGAAATGTAAATGAATGTATGTAAGGATGAATGAATGACCAGTTTGAGGCTTCTTCTGTGAAGGGCTCATGTGATAGCAATACAGTGGATATAGAAGATAATCCATAATATTTTTTCATCATAGTTCTAGTTTCCTTTGATGGTGTGTGTATGTGTATAAAATCTGTACTTTGGGTAAGTGAACTATTGAGTTTAAAAATGCAGACAAACAAGAAGTAGCCATAGAAGTGTTACGACAAGTATAGGTCTAGTATCAAGGAAGAAGAGTGGAGTATGTTAGGAGAATTTTACTTCATATTTAGATGTTGTCCTGGGTGCAGAAAATGGAAAAGCCAGTGCCATGGAGAGTACTCCAAAACGAAGGTCACTTTTAAAATGTTCTGTCTTAAGGAACAAGAGTTTACTTAATATTTATTTATTTATTAATGCAGTAATTAAGTGTACTTGTATTAGAAAATTTTATAATATATCGCGTAGTTTATTTGATGCCACATGGGTACTTGCGCAGTAAGGAACAAAGTCTACTGATGACTTTTCTTGAGATACCTTGAAAATCAAAGATTACTAATCACAAAATTAAAGTTGCATTATTTAATATATTATAATAAGTTCCTCACCAGTAGTTGGGAAGTTAAGATGTATAACTATATTATGACTTTTAGAAGCTGAACAAGTAAATTTCTCATTTACTAAGGGAAAAAGTATACCAGCTATACAGTGGAGTGGAATTTATTTGACTAACTTGAATATCATAGTGTTAGTATGTACTTTATTTGAACCTAAAAATTGAACTTAAAAGTTACTGAATTTGGACTACCTTGAAGTCTTTTTAGTACTTTTTAAACAGTTAAAACTTAGAGAAATACATGAAATACTGATGCTTTTCCTATATTAATAAACACATTGTTTGATTTTTGCTTTAATAAGGCAGTGGCTTCCCTACCCCTTGTGCCCTTCCTACGGGGCCCAAATCCTTCTGATTGAGGCCCAAGGGGGAAAAAAATAAATCAGTGAACTATCCAAGATTTAATAGATAAATCTGTTTAAGTCTCATGTTTTGTCCCCTACATCTTTACAAATTCTAATCTATTTTTTAAAAAACTTGTTGAGGCCCTGGCTGGTGTAGCTCAGTGGATTGAGCGTGGGCCTGCGAACCAAACGATCCAGGTTCGATTCCCAGCCAGGGCACATGCCTGGGTTGCAGGCCAGTTCTCAGCAGGGGACACATGAGAGGCAACCATACATTGATATTTCTCTCCCTCTCTCTCTTTCCTACCCTTCTCCTCTAAAAATAAATAAATAAAAAATATTAAAAAAAAAAACAAAAAAACTTGTTGAGAATAGTGTGTTAAAAAACTTAGTATTAACTTACCTAGTGGCTTCCCCTGCCCTTCCCTTATGCTGTGACCATCTTTATGGACAAGTACGTGCTCCCTTTGTGGTTAGAACTAGATGGAAAATGTTCTGAATACCTTTCTCTCAAACAAGGGAGCAATAAGAAATAATAAAGATGAACTGTAATTATGATAAAATTTGATACTTGTATAATGATAGAATTGTGTCTAGAAGTTGAAACTACCTCTTTTCAGTGGTGGGATCTTGAGAGGTGAGGGTAGACTTCAAAGAAGACTTTAAAGAAAGCTGACAGGATTTGAATGTTGAGTTTTAATTTGCCTGGTGGGTAAGCGTAGACAGTCATTTGAAGCAAGGAGACAAAGTGTGTAATCATGGAGGTATATGAAAAATTCCTTGTATATCCGGGAATCCAAAATTGGTTTGGTATTACTGGAATAAAAAGTGGGTATTGCTGTGGGGGGAGAGTGAGGATAGGGAGATACTGTAGATATTTGTGCAGGTAAAAGAGAGTGTATTACAATGCAAAAGGAAAAAGTTTGAAAAATATTTATTTTAGAGATCTCATTAGTGACAATTATTTTAAAGAAAAAGTATACTGTGTATCTATAAAATGATAGACAGTGGTACTATAATTAAAATGTATGTATTTATATAAATATAAATAGTGACACTTGTAGTTTAGAGGAAGGATTGACCTATGTTATCTAAAAATAGAGTTGAGTGGAGATTGAAGAGTCTGGCTTTCTGCTAAGGCGGTATAAGTAGAATTAAAGAAAAGACTAATTTGTTTAGAGAAGAAAAGATTAAGGGAAAGGTGAGGCAAGTAGGAATTTAGAAAAAGGTGTTAAGAAATATGAGAGTTGCCCCAGCTGGTGTTGCTCAGTGGATTGAGCACCAATCTGCGAACTGAAAGGTTGTAGGTTTGATTCCCAGTCAGAATACATGGCTGGGTTGTGGGCCAGGTTCTTGGTTGGGAGTGTGCAGGTGGCGGTTAACCAGTCAATGTGTCTCTCACACATCAAAGTCTCTCTCTTCCCCTTCCTTCCTCTCTCTCTAAAAATAAATAAATTAAGTCTTAAAAAAAAGAAATATGAAAGCTGTCTCTATTATAGAAGTTATGTGCCAAGTGTAGAAGAAAAAAAGTATGGGGACCAGGAAGGACACATGTCAGTGAAGTATGTTTTGCTGTAATCTCAGAAGCTCTGGAGATAAAAATCTGTTTTTGACCTTTGTTCACTTTTACATATCCTGTTGTCTCTGCAGGTGCCTTTAAAGTTAATGACTTGATGGTTTCTTTTACTAGTTTTAGTTTACTTTTGCTTCATAGCTGTTTAGAATCATATATCTGATAAGGTTTTTCTCATTTCTTAAATTATATGAATATGTAAGCCTTTCTAGCTCTCTAGGCATGTGAACAGATAGGTTCATTTTTGGTATGATGAAAATTAGTGATTTGCATAACATATTTCTTCATATGTGAATTTGGTACCTTTCAAACACTAAAGTTTTATTATGTGATAGAGACATTGGTATGCATTATATATAAAAATGAAAATTGAAACTTATTCATCGTTGATGGATTCTCTGTTACATAATTATTTTGTTTGGAATTTCAGTTGATTATTGCAATTTAGCAGGATTCTCCATCATTGATTGATAGTGCATATAAGAATCACTCTTAACATGCTATTCAGATGAGTTTAAAAAATACTTTGAAAATATGGTACTGTTTTTCCATTTATAAAAAGATAAAAAATCTAGCATCTTATACAGATTTATGAAACTATCGGCTAGTTGTATAGAGAAACATTAAAACAGTGAACAGCCAAAGTGACATTAAGTGCCAGATGGGGATTTGAAATAAAAATATTCACTGTGTTATTTTTAAGTGTTCATAATTTAGTAATACCAGTTGTATAATTTGAAGCATAAGCAAAATATTAATTGCCTTAAGTTTTGAAAAGATTTTCTTTATTTTTAGAGAGAGGGGAAGGGAGGGAGAAAGAAAGGCAGAGAAACATTGATGTGAGAGGGAAACATTGATCGGTTGCCTTTCTTATGTGCCCTGTCTGGGCCCAACTGATGCACAATCCAGGCATGTGCCCTGACTGGGAATGAAGAGCCCTTTTTGCTTTGCTGGATGACACCCAACCAACTGAGCCACATAGCCAAGGCCTTATTGCCCTGGCTGATAAGCATATCATGGTATGATTTCATGACTTGTTCTTTGTTTTTTTTTTAATTTTTCAATTACACTTTACATTCACTGTTATTTTGTATTAGTTTCAGATGTACAGAATAGTTGTTAGACAATCTACACTTTGCAAAGTGGTCCCCCCGATATTTCCAGTACTCACCTTGCATCATATATAGTTATCACAATATTATTGACTATATTCTGTATGTTGTACTTTGCATCCCTGTGACTGTTGTATAACTATCAACTTGTACTTAATCCTTAATCCCTTCACCTCTTAAACCCAGCCCCCAGTCCCTCTCCACTTTGGCAACCACCATAAGCTTTCTGTGTCTGTAAGTCTGTTTCAGTTTTGTTTGTTTATTTTGTTCTTTAGATTGCACTTGTAAGAGAACATGACTTCTTCTTAAAGGAATAGATAATATAGATAAGACAACTGCAGACCCAATACAGTTCTCTTTGAGAAATATTTTGAAGAAATTTTGGGTTTGTGAAGTTTTTCAAAGTCACATTTGTTTAAATTTAACAACTTTTATGAACTCTTCCTTTAAAATACTGTTCTATTTTTATTTATACATCTTCTCAACTGAAGATTTCTAGCCACATTTTCTTTATAGTAATATTTTAGTTTTATTCTTCCGAAGTGTTTACCTATTCTGTTTATGAAAAGTTTGTTCCTCTCAAAACTTTATATCACATTTTTACATGTAATGATATATTTGACATTTTGTTTAAAAACTATAATGACCATAGATATAAATACACAGACTGATAATAAACTAGATATGCCATATGTGGCAATTTAGGTGGGCCTATATCTCAAATGGTGTGTTTAATGTATTGTATTACTAATATTAGCACTTTTACAGTAGGAGGCTGCTATAGTCAAAAAGACAAGCACCATATGATTTCACTTGTATGTGGAATCTAATGAACAAAATGAACTAACAAGCAAAATAGAGACAGATTCATAGATAGAAGCAGGCTGACAGCCATTGTGGAAGGAGGGGCTGGCTGGAGTTGGAGTGAAGAGATTGAGAAAAAGAAAACAAAAAAAAGTCGGGAACCATAGAAAACTTTGATTGCCAGGGGTGGGTTGGGGATGGAAGGGGGTGTATGGGGGATAAATGGTAATGGATGAAAAGTCTATTTGGGGTGGTAAACACACAATACAATGTCCTGATGATGTATTGTAGGAAAAAAAATTTTTCTCACAGCTAATTATTATAAAAATGCAGGCTATGCAGAGAAAGTTAAACCCAACCTCTCTCCTCACTCCATTAAGATAAGTTATATAAGTAATCAGGTATATATCCATTAGACTTGCTAAATGCTTTTTTATGTAGAATATATTTTAACAGATAATTACAAGTGATATTGTTATTACTCGAAGGTGTCCTTCCAATCTCAGTTGTGTAGATATTTTTACTTAGCCTAAAAATGTGCTCTGTGATCCCCTTGAAGATAGGCAGAGCTTTGTTTTTTTGTTTTTTACCCATGTAGTTGAGATGAAAACTAGGGACATGAATTAATAATATTGAAGTGTATTATAATCTCATCTAAGCATATAGGCTTATTTGTATTAACACTCTTGAAAATTAACATAACTCATTACTCCCTCCTTTCTTCATTCTTATACATGCAAATGTAAAACATTAAAAATATTGATCAATGCTTTAATAAGAATAAATCAGGTGGAATATAGAATGTTTGATACTTGCTTTTTTTAGGATTTTTTTCAAGATACGAAGACTTATGAAAATCCTTTCCATATTAGTAAAAAAGAAAGCCATATTGTATTAAATCATGAACCTAAATGTTTAATAATGTAAGTGATAATTTGCAAAGCTTGTTTTTTCAGCCTTTTTTAGCTTGATTTTTTTTAATTGCTCTGTGAAGGCCTTGACCATTTTAATTCATGTTCCTGCTACTCCCGTGATCCGAGAAAATTTAATGGTGTATTTTTACTGAGAGTATCTTTTCGGGGTGGTAGTGTATTGTGTCCTGTTTGTTAACAAGTACTCATATTTTCCAAGAGTCATTGCAAAAACATTTTGATTGCCATTATGGTAAAGTTTTTTTTATGATATGTCTATATTTTGTTATAATCAATGTATAAACAACACTATGTTCAGATGCCTTACATATTAAAGTAAGTATTATTTATGCGTTAAGTATTTAAGATTCATCTCATAGCAAGAACCGTGGTATATATGGTTTTGTTTTGTGTGAATGTGCCCTTGGGGATAATACACGTAATTAAGATTGTACTGATTCTGGGCTGTTTGTGGAAGATATCAAATCTGAGAGAATATCTATCATAGTATAGAGCAAATTCAATTTTATGTTTATAATGTTGCAGCTTTGAGTATGTAAGAATACTAGGTGCTGTAGGGAAAAAAGTGAGAAACTTTGCTAAAGGTCATTTAATCTCAGAATGATTAAGTATTATAGGCCTAATCTTTAGAGTAATGGATTTATTCTTGGAGACGTAGAACCTGTAGAGATTATGAGAGTGTTTGAAGTCTGATTGAAATGACATTAATATTAAAAGTTGATAGTTTATAGAAAAGGAACCTATATTAGTCTAGGGCAGAGGTAACTCTGGTTTATCTCTGTTTTTATTAGTGCGTGATTTTGGGAAGTAGAGAAATTTGAGACAGGCTGTGAATACTGAAAATAACCCGAACTTTTTTCTCATTTGTAACATTTTCACTTTGGAACTAAAGCAGTAGGCTACACAATATATGATAAATTAAAGTATCAGTTCCAAAATGGAGTTATTTATTATCCTGGTTGATTATTTATGTCCTATTTCATGGAGAAAGTAAAATTAAGAGAAATTTCATAAGCTTCCTCCACCAGATTTAGTCACCTGCCTATATCAGCACTTACCCAGTCTATATTTTCTCTTTTATTAAAATTTCCCTGTCCCTACCAAAGGCCAATCCTCTACTTCTATTCTAGATTTCATTCCCTCATAGCTATTCAACCTGCAAACATAGGGTTATTTCTCCAGTGTTAAAAAATATATATTTCTCCTTATCCCACTTTCTGTTCCAGTTACCATGCCAATAACAGCAAAATGCTTCAAACTAGTTGTCTGTACTTCTGCTATCCTCTAGTTCCTGTTGTATTTTTGTGTTGAAGGCATTCCAATTGGGATTTTGACTCCATACTTCCAGAACTGCTCTTGTCAGGGTCTGGTGACTTCAGTGATGACAATTCAGTGGTCAGTTCTTAGTTCTCATCTTTCTTTGCCATTCGACAGCAGTTGACAGTCATCACTGTCTCCTCTTTGAAACATTTCATTTTGCTTTCAGCACATTTCTGCCTCACAGATTGTAGCTTCAAGTTTCCTTTGCTGGTTTCTTCTCATTTCCCTGAGCTCAGCCCTTGAACCACTTTCTTCTTTTTACTATATATGCTTATGCCACTTGGTGATCCTATCTGGTATCATTGCTTTAAATAACTATCTGTTCTTTGATGACTACCAAATGTTTTTGTCGATGCTGGACTTTTTACCTGAACTCCAGACTAATGCTACTTCTGCTTACGTGCTATCACTAGTATATATAATTGGATTAGAATTAAATATTCTTATTTTTCTGTCATACCCCCATATTTACTTCTCCCATAATCATCATCTTCATTGGAGTTCAATCCTTCCAGTTTCTAAGATCATAAATCTTGGTGTTTCAGTAAAAAAAAAAAAATTGAATGATATTTAGAGAGAGGAAAGGGAGGAGAGAGAGAGAGAGACATTGATTTGTTGTTCCACTTAGTAATGCGTCCATTGGTTGATTCTTGTGTGTGCCCTGACTGGGGATCGAACCCAGGATGTTGCTCCAACCAACTGAGCTACTTGGCTAGGGCCTCTTGCGGACAGTCTTTCTTTCTTTTTTCCAGACCTTACATCTAATCTGCCATGATTCTGATTATGTGGAAGATATTTGCCTTACATGAAATCCAATATCAAAAACAAGTAAATGTTGCAAAAATGCAGTCTGCTCTGCCTAGCTAAGTAAAGAATTAACCAACCAAAAATGTGGTTGGCTGTGAATTCAGTGTTAAAACTCTGGAAAGCTAGAGTTCATGTTTAAATTTGTTATAGGGAAATCTGTGAGAAAAAAAATCTGTATTCTAAGGAATATCAGAATAAGTGCATGCATTATAGTAGCATAAATATTTTCATGCCTGTGAGAACTGATTTTTAAGGAATAAATATGAAGCAGTAAGATTAAGAAAATATTAAATAATGCCAGTGAATTGGATTGTATGAAAATGAAATCTATTGATATTTGAGGACACAATTAGCTTAAAATGTAAAACCTTGTCAGGTGATATATATACATATACATTGTAATGATATATACTGAGCTATTTAGAATACTGTGTTAAATCAAAACTTCATCTTTTTGAGGGTTACACCTTAAATAAATTACAGATGTAGAAAAAAGTTATTTAAGTGGTAATTGTTGATTTTTATTGTATTTTTCCATTACCATTTTACCCCTTATACTCACTCTCTTTCACCTCTATCCACCTCTCTCTGCCCACCAGTCACCACATATTTTCAGATACTTTTATGCTTACAAAGTGAGAATTTCCTTATTTTTTTTAAAAGATTTTATTTTTTTTTTTATTTTTTAGAGAGAGGGGAAGGCAGGGAGAAAGAGAAGGAGAGAAACATCGATCTGAGAGAGAAACATCAATGGGTTGCCTTTCCTACGTGCCCTGGCTGGGGACTGAACCTGCAACATAGGCATGTACCCGGACTGGGAGTGAACTGGCGACCTTTTGCTTTGCAGGACACACCCAACCAACTGAACCACACAGATCAGGGCGAATTTCTCTATTTTATGGTCTATGAAAAATTATTCTAGTTAATGGTTTTCATTTTTCTCTTTAATTTAAATCAGTTTTTACTTCACTATTTCACATTGTCTTTTTATTCTGTAATCAGTTATTAAAGGGGATTGTATTCTTTCACACTGGGCAGAAAAAATTGAGTTTTATAGAGCCAACATGATATTTTAAAATAAATTATTTAGTAACAATTTTGACTTCTTTTCTAATCATACATTTTACCTGTATATCTTACTAGCAAAAGATAATTAATATCTGAAAATAATCTGCCAGAATAAGGCAAAGTAAATCTGTACACTTGTCATATTAAATGATATAACAGAGGAAGTTTGTTTAGTCACTGTTGTAAAAAAAGGAAAACTTTGGTGGTTGTGGCTTTCTGGATTACAGGGCCAAGTATATGTGAGTATTTATTTGGTTCATTTTTAAGTTTAACATTAAAATTTAATTTGTGGCTCAAAATTATGGCTTAAAATTTGTGACTTAAGACATTTATTTTTGCATGCATATTAATTACATGTTTCCTAAATCATACTTTAACATTGTTGCTCATTTATGTGAGATATGTTTGAACATTATCCTTACATATTATTTTGGACATAATCTATAGTGTACTATTTTTACACCACTGATAGAGACAGATTTTACACAGACTCTAAAGACCAGGGTCTTTTTATCATATCCTATTATATGTAAATAATACCTTGGACTGAAGATAATTCCCCCATATTTGACTTGTTTTTAAAGTTTTTTGTGAGGGTGGGAACTTCCGGCCAAGATAGAGGTGTAGGTAGACACACTTTGCTGCCTCATATAACCAAAAGAAGGACAACAACAAATTTAAAGACAAAAAATAACCAGAACTGCTAGAAAAATCAAACAGTATGGAAGTCTGACAACCAAGGAGTTAAAGAAGAAACATCCATTAAGACTGATGGAAGGAGCAGAGACAGGCAGGGGCAGAGAGGACATGTGGCAAGGAGGCAGCTGGACTACTTGGTGGGTGAGGCAGGAGCTGATGGACCAGTTGGTCCTACATTTGCATGTGGATAAACCACTAGGAATAACTGGGGAGCAAGACAGACCTCGAAACCTCAGGCTGTAAAAACCTGTGGGGGGGTGTGATGGTAGGAGAAACTTCTAGCCTCACAGGGGAGTGTCCATTGGAGAGACCTACAGGGTCCTAGGACATATACAAACCTACCCACCAGGGAATCAGCACCAGAAGGGCCCAATTTATTGGTGAGTAGCAGGGGAAGTGACTGAAAGCCACCTGAGAGCCAGGCAAGCAACTTCGTTCCCTCTTGGACCCCTCCCCCACATACATTGCCACAATGCAGAGACATGGGTTGCCCCTCCCTGGTGAATACCTAGGCTCCACCCCATACAACATAACAGATGCACTGAGACAAAGAAATATGGCCCAAATGAAAAAACAGATCAAAATTCCAAAAAAAAAGAAAAGAAAAAATTAAGCAATGAAGAGATAGCCAACCTATCAGATGCAGAGTTCAAAACACTGGTAATCAGGATGCTCACAGAATTGGTTGAATATGGTCGCAAAATAGAGAAAAAAGGGAAGGCTATGCAAAGTGAAATAAAGGGAAATGTATAGGGAACCAACAGTGAAAGGAAGGAAACTGGGATTCAAATCAATGGTTTGGAACAGAAGGAAGAAATAAACATTCAACCAGAACAGAATGAAAAAATGAATTTAAAAAAAAAAAAATGAGGAGAAGCTTAGGAACCTCTGGAACAACTTTAAATGTTCCAACATATGAATCAGGGGTTCCAGAAGGAAAAGAGGAAGAGCAAGAAGTTGAAAACTTACTTGAGCAAATAATGAAGAAGAACTTCCCCAACCTGGCAAAGGAACTAGACTTCTAGGAAGTTCAGAAAGCTCAGAAAGTCCCAAAGAAGTTGGACCCAAGGAAGCATGCAGCAAAGCACATTGTAATTACATTACCCAAGATTAAAAATAAGGGCAGAATCTTAAAAGCAGCAAGAAAAAAGGAGACAATTAACTACAAAGGAGTTCCCATAAGACTATTAGCTGATTTCTCAAAAGGAGCCTTACAGGCAAGAAGGGGCTGGAAAGAATTACTTGAAGTTATGAAAGGCAAAGACCTACATCCAAGATTACTCTATCCAGCAAAGCTATCATTTAGAATGAAAGGGCAGATAAAGTGCTTCCCAGATAAGGTCAAGTTAAAGGAGTTCATCATCACCAAGCCCTTAGTATATGAAATGTGAAAGGGACTTATTTAAGAAAAAGAAGAGGCTCAAAAATGCGAACAGTAAAATAACAAACACAACTCTCAAGAACTGAACCTAAAAAACCCCAAAAACTATAGGAAACAACTAGAACAGGAGCAGAATCACAGAAATGGAGATCACTTGGAGGGTTATCGTTGGGGAGGAAGAGGAGGATAATAAGGGATAAGGTACAGGGAATAAGAAACAAATGGTAGGTATAAAATAGACATGGGAAAGTTAAGAATAGTACAGGAAATGGAGAAGCTGAAGAACTTAAATGTATGAGCCATGGACATGAACTAAGGTGGGTGAATGCTGGTGGAGGGGGGTGCAGGGCAGAGGGGAATAAAAGGGAGAAAAAAATGGGATAACTGTAATAGTATAGTCAATAAAATATACTTAAAAATAAAGTTTTTTGTATTAAAGTTTTATTTTTAAAGTGTTATTGTGATTGATTTCTGCATGCTCAAATCATATTCTTTAAAATTTTCATCCTTTTAAAGAACTTTAAGATGTGTTCACATAAGCAATTAAAGTATATTTAGACTGATCATATTTATGACAAGTTATGAGTATGAAATACAGGGTCTGGTGAAAGTAATGCCTGCTTCAGTGTGGTTGGTAGGGTAATACTATGGGTGTAATAATTTATAGTTTTACTTTAAATATTTCACCTAAAGTGTCACATGGTGTGCTTAAGTGTGATATTGTTATGTTTCGAATTACGTGCTTATGATTTTGTAATAAAAGATTTTGGAATAAAAGGGGGCATTACTTATGCCAGATCCTGTGTATTTCAAATTTTAACATATTTCCTGAATAGTGATTCTTCATGTTGTTTCTTTAAATTTGGTGTAAACCAAGTTTAATATCTCCAGTTTTTCCAACATGTATCCATGTGCTTAGATAGCAAGTATTTATTAAATATGTATTATATGTGCGGTATTTTGCTATGTACAGAGGATGCAAAGATATTTATGACCAAATTTCTTCTTAGTGAGAAGCTCTCAGAATGAAGCTGGAGAGTCAGGGAAGAGCTAGATTATTAAGGGCCTTGTGGTCTATGTCAAGTGATTTTGACATCTATTTGTCTTAAACAGGATTACACACAGTATGTTTAAAGAACTTTGTAAATCTTCAGTTATTAACACTTAAACCTACATCAATAACCAAACTCTTAACTGGTAGGGGTTGTTTACAGTTTTCAGAGAATTGGTTACTTAGAATTTACCTAGAAGATATTTCACAATGTGGTTGAGTTGTTTTGTTTTGTTTTTTTTTTCCATTTTTTTCTTGTTCAGTTACAGTTGTTCCCGTTTCCTCCCGTTACTCTCCCCTGCCCTACCCACTCTCCACCTCCCACATTCAGTCCTCCCCCATTTTCTTTGTCCATGGTCCTTTATACATCTTCTCGACTTGACCCTTCCCCTTCTTCTCCCGTTAATATGAAGAGCTATCATGTTTGTCGTTAATTTTAAAAATTTAAAGTTATTAAAGTAAGAATTATTTTCTGCTAAGATTTTTTTTTACTTTTAATGTAAGCGACCACTAATTTATGTGGTTCTGTTTAAAGTTGGAATCCAAAGCTATTTGCTGTAAGATACTGTTTTACATTAAGACCCTGCTAAGGAGAAGGATTTATGCAGAGACTGGCCATATTAAATGATTTTAAATTAATGAATATTTCCAAAATGCCAATGAATGTGTTACACTCTATATTAATCATATCATTACTATTTTTTTTCCAATTTTATGATATTCATTTTTATTTGTGAAAGTCTTTAAAAATGCATATTCTTTATTTTCTTCAATAGTCGCTATTTAAAATACAAATGTAAGCTCTGATGTAGCTCAGGCTCATGTTTTTATTACCATCTATGGATTGTTGCTCTGTGGGTGCTGAGCATCCCTAGATAAAAGACTAAATTGGGTCAGTTGATTCTACTACTGAGCCCCATACATATTTCCACTTGAGCCAGCTCTTGTTGTTATCCCTTTGTTTATGTCTGCCTAGCTTTCTATCCTGTGTCTACTTTTCAGACATTTTCCTTTGTCAGCTTAGAAATTCACCTCAAACTCATTCATGTAAATGAACTTGTTTCACAGTTTCCATCTCTCGTTATACTTAAAATTACTCTGTAATTTTGCCTTTAATCCTTGTCTACATCTCTAAAGAGGGAATTCTGTCTTTCTATTTTGTGGCTATCATTTATCCTGCTTCTTTTTACCTTTCTTTTTCAGACTCTTACTATCTTAACTCTTTTGGATGTTACTTAATATTTTTTGTATTCAATCCTTCTCCTTGGCTTAGAAATATATTGTTTTATTTTTCTTTCTTTTCTTTTTTCCCCCCTTAAATTATGAAAGACTAAGTTCTCTCTCTGATTCTGATAAGTCTCTTATGGTCATTGTCTTTCTCCCTTTCCATAATCATTAAATTTCTAAAAAGGATAATCTGTATACTGTTTCTGTTTTTTTCTGTATTCTGCTGCTCCTGAAGTTATCCAACTCTCTTAAAGGTCATTGATATGCTCTTGGTTCCTTAACTGACTGAACTAAATTTCAGTTGTCTAGTCATCACATATTTGGCTGTGTTTCTGTATTCACCCCTTCTGGAACACACACACGCGCGCCACTCCCCCACTATTCATTCCTCTATATCATTAAGGTTTCAACTTACATATTTGATCATTTAGGAAGTCTTTCCTGAACGTCTACATCTAGTTAAGCTACACTTCTTTTGTGTTCATAAAGCATTCTGAAATTCTCATCCTTATTATAGTTGTCTAGCACAGTAGACTACTAACTCTGTGACAATAATGACCCTGTGGCCCTTATTTACAGCGTGACCCTAATACTTAACTTAGTCTTCCACATAGTAGGTGCACAATGTATATCTTGCATATATGAATAAATAAGTAGATGAATAACTCAGAATGTCAAAACTATTCTCATAATTTTATAAACCTACCTTTTTGTTTTCTGTTTCAGTTACTGGTACCAGTTACTTTCAAGTTACCCAATTAGAAAAACTAGTTATCTTTGATCTTGTGCTCTTCTTTATTCTCCTTTTCTTTTCTCTCTAGTTGTTGCAAATTCTTGTGTGTTTTACTCAGAATTATACCTTGAATTAGTATTTTTGTAATGTTCTTGCTGTTTTTCTCCATTATCAGATGTTTAATCTGTAACTGTGCTCAGTATAGACTGAACCTGGGTTGAGAATCATATCTTGGTGTATTCCATAGTATCCCATTCATCTTTGGTCTTTAAAAACTCTTTTTAGTCTAGTATAATATGAAACTTGAGTTTCATATCCAATTTAAAGTTACTTCTCTACCCTAGCACTAGTCAGGCTTTGGGCCCCAGGAACTTGAAGTTGGTAAGGTCTATTATTTGTCTCTTTAGATTTCAATGGGGATGTGTATTGATGCTGAGGTACCTCTTGCCCCCCAACCCCCCCTATTCTGGTTCTGGCTTCTTTAGGTTTAGGGTCTGGATGGAAAGAAGAAATAGACAAAATTTTATCTGTTCTTAACTATGCTTGTGATTTTAATATTCTATTGAGTTTTGCTGTCTCTGACATAACACTGGCCGTTAATGCTTCTGTGTGGCATGTGTCCAAATGATGGCTTTCTCATAGAGTACATTTTTTGAATCTGTGAGGGTTCTACTGGAATCTTCTACTGCACAGTTAACTTGCTGTGGGATGTCCGTAGGGAACTCTCTTTTAGGCCTTCTGTGTTCTAGCCACTTGGGCATAGTCTGATATCTAAGTATTCATCTAAGCCAGGAGTGAATCAGTAGTCATCTTGTGAGTACACTCAGTATGTAGAGATCATTCTCTTTTCTTGCAGCACCACAGGGAAGGCATACTCCCAAAGGAGCAACTGTGGCATCAGTTGTTTTCAGTTCTCTTTAGAATGTGAATATACTTCCTCCTTGTTCTTATGTTTAGGTTCTAGTTTTCAAACCTTACAATAGGAAAGGTATCATTAATCATCCTTTGCACACATATCAAAATCTTTTAATCTGTATTATTTAGTCTCTAAAGCAGAATAACATATTACCAATCATTGTTCCTAAGCCAGGAAAAGTACTCTTATTAGGCATATTTATAATCTTTAAAGTATTTTACAGAGTTTGGGAAAATTAAACCAGGGAGAATAAATGGTGATACATCGATCCTAATAAAGTAAAGGCTGGCTTGGAATACTTAAAAAGGCAAAGTATCTGCATAATATAAAACTTGTGGATGATCCTGTTTCAGCACATTACAATATCAGGACAGTGCTTCCTGAACAATCGAAACAGGTGATTCAGGAGATGGTAGAGGTACTAGGGGATTTTACCTTTACGTTTTACATTTTAGGACTATAATGCCTCTGGAACGTTCATCCGTTGGTATTGAATATATGCACATATATGTATGTGCATATGTACAGACATTCACAGATGTATTACATAGATAATACATAGTCCTTTTTGCTTTTTACTGAATTCGTTTTGATGAGAAGTTTACCTTGACAACTTCAGTGTTGTCACTACAGAATTTTTAGTGCAATAACCACAGTGACTGAGGATGCATTACTTTAGTGAATTAAGTTTTTAAAAGTTATTTAATAAAGTTTATCTTTGTATGAGGAGGAAAACAGTTTCTTCCTGTTATCCTTTCTGACATTTACTTCTGTAGATCCTGTAAGGCAAAGAACCTTGAATGGAAGGTATAGAGTCATTATTAAATACCAAAAACCACCGGACTGTTGTTTTACATATATATTGAATCAGAACTTCAAAAATTGTTTGGGCTTGTTTCATTTCCAATACTGGAAGACAGGATAAACACAAGAAATAATACACTGTTGAAAAAGTAAAGATAATGTGGAACTAAGTATCTTAATCTAGAAAATTGCCTTAGGCTATCCTCTCAAGTATACAGTAGTTGAAATTGGGGGCAATAATTTGTTATTAATAATGTGCAGCTTTTGCATATTCAGTTTACCATTTTGAAGGTTTTGATAATTTTTATATCTAGATCTGAGGCTTATCCAGTTACTTTCCATGATAAACAGAATTTTTGATATAAATTACAGACAACAAATGAGGTTGCAAGGAACACGTGATTTTAAAAATTGCACCGGAAACATTCTTTAACGTTCAAACATACTCTTATCCACTTCCCCGTCTTTGTTAATACTTTAATCATCCAGTTTGTTGTCAAGAAATATTTGATAAACTTAGATTTGCTACTCCCCATTTAATCAAAATGTTTGTGTCTGAGGGAGAAAAACAGGAAGAAATTAATAAAAATATATTAATGATATTCCACGTGCAAGACACTTTGCTAGGTTTTTAAATTTCACTTATTTTTAATTCCTAGAAGTACTGTTTGATTCTTTTTCAGATCTCTCTACTCTTATGTTTCAAGTTTCTTTATTCTTGAAACATAATAAGCATACTTACTTACTTTGAACTTTGATAACTCTGCCATCTCTTGTTTTGGCTGGTTCTCACTCACACAGCTGTGCTTCCTTGTGTGTTTCTTAAATTTTTTGTTCACAGCAATTTATCTGAAGGAATTTTTGAAATAAGTTGAAACCTGGGCTAAAAGTGGTTTCCTTCAGAGTGGTTTTGCATTTACTTTTGTCAGTTGCTGGTGGTAACTCCTAGTTGGAACAATTTGTAACTGAATTCTTGGTTTGAGGTTATTTGAATTACTCAGGTATGAATTCAAGCTGAAGACCTACTTGAAGGTGGAGTTGTGGTTATGAATTTCCAGAATTTTTTTCATCCTCTTCATTTTCCAAAAGTATATGTTGGGGGATTTGTCAGAGAGTGAGAGGATATTTCTGTTTCACTTTAATGATATCATGGCTCCTTGGTGTCAGGAGTCAGGAAGATAAAAAGACAGAAGCACATACTACATTTGTTTATCAAATGTCTTCAAGATAAATTCTCTCCTAAATACTCATTTTATCCTCTGGATTTCTGCATTCACTTAGGTCTTGACCTCAGTATTTATTGTTTTCTTGTTAGCTAACAAATTCCATTAAAGAATGTGTTAATATTTTTTCCAATGCATTTAAATGTTTCAGGCAGAATGATTGGTCTGGTTATCTAGATTACTAGATTGCCAAACATTAACATGTGCTAGATATGGTTAAATGAAGTATCTTCCCTTAACTATCTTGGAAATTGACTGATGTATCATAATCATTTCAGAAATGAGGTGACCTGAACAAAGTCAGGTAGCTGGTAAGTGAAGATTGATCTGTACACAGGTCACCGTCTCCATGATGGTTTAGATTCTTCATCTACAAACACTTGTTCCAAACAGCATTTATTGTGTCAATAAATGGTGAGGGATATAAAAAAATAGAATCCTGAATTTACTGTTTTACTATTTGCCAGGAGTTCTGAAAAAGAAGATAACAGTTACTACATTGTAAACAATAATTAGTAATATGTGTCAAAAACAGATTGTTAATTGCACTGGGATTCCCTAAAAAAAAAAAAAAAAGAAAGAAAGAAAGAAAGGAATCTTTTCTATTTTTCCTAATCCTCTCCTGTTATCTCATTATTATATGTGTAGTTTTTCTAAGATCCCAGAAGTTTTTTCTTCATTGCTACTTTTTCTTGACGTCTTCTTTTACCAGTCCTATTAATACATCTTTTGGGTTGAGATGTAGTCACATATCATGGAACTCTTAGGTATTTCAAATATAGGTAGAAATATAGTATTTGTTAGGTTGTTCTCAGTAGTGCAGAGAGTTTTATTTCCAAATGGAAACAATTAAAATAAAGAAAACATAAGTAGTTCATCCTGAGCAAGAAAGAAACCCTTGCGATGTTATATATTTTGAATTTTGATATTTAATAGTTTTGAGAAAAATGGAGTTAATGACCCAGAAGCATGGAAATGAAACAGGTATAGAATCACCATGTACAAAATGGAAGTTATCTTTTTTAAAGTATATTTTATTCATTATGCTATTAAAGTTGTCTCATTTTTTCTTCCCTTAATCCCCTTGTGCTCTGCACTCCCCCTCCTTCTAGCATTCCCTCTCCCCTAGTTCATGTCCACGAGTGGTCCAAATAAGTTCTTTGGCTTCTCCATTTCCTATACTATTCTTATACTTCCCATGTCTATTTTATACCTACAATTTGTTTCTTATTCCATATACCTCATCCCTCATTCTCCCCTTCCCCTCCCCAATGATAACTCTCCAAGTGATCTCCATTTCTGTGATTCTGTTTCTGTTCTAGTTGTTCGCTTAGTTTGTTTTTGAGGTTCAGTTGTTGATAGTTGTGAGTTTGTTGTCATTTTACTGCTCATAGTTTTTGATCTTCTTTTTCTTAGATAAGTCCCTTGAACATTTCATATAATAAGGACTTGGTTATGATGAACTCCTTTAACTTGACCTTATCTGGGAAGCACTTTATTTGCCCTTCCATTCTACATGACAGCTGTGCTGGATAGAGCAATCTTGGATGTAGGTCCTTGCCTTTCATGACTTGGAATACTTCTGGCCAGCCCCTTCTTGTCTGCAAGGTTTCTTTTGAGAAATCAGCTGATAGTCTTATGTAAACTTCTTTGTAGTTAATTGTCTCCTTTCCTCTTGCTATTTTTAAGATTCTCTCCTTATCTTTGTTTGGGTAATTTAATTATGATGTGTCTTGATGTGTTGCTTTTTGGATCCAACTTCTTTGGGACTCTAAGCATCTTGGACTCGCATGTCTAGTTGCTTTGCCAGGTTGGGGAAGTTGTTTTCATTATTTGTTCAAATACGTTTTCAGTTTCTTGCTTTTCCTTTTCTTCTGGTACCCCTTTGATTTGGATATTGGAACGTTTAGTGTTGTCCCAGAGGTTCCTCAGCCTCTCCTCGGTTTTTAAATTCTTGTATCTTCATTCTGTTCTGGTTGGGTATTTACTTCTTCCTTTTGTTTCAAATCATTGGTTTGAGTCCTGGTGCCCTTCCCATCACGGTTGGTTGGTTCCCTGTATATTTCCTTTTGTTTCTCTTTGTATAGCCGTCACTTCTTCCACTGTTTTGCTACCACACTCAATTATTTCTGTGAGCATCCTGATCACTGGTGTTTTGAACTCTGCATCCAATGAGTTGGCTATCTCTTAGTCACTTACTACTTTTTCTGGAGTTTTGATCTATTCTTCCATTTGGGCCATATTTCTTTGTTTCAACGTACCCTTTAAGGGTGCATAGCTTTAGGTATTCACCAGGGAGGGGCAACCCATGTCACTGCATTGTGGCAATGTATGTGGGGGAGGCGTCAGAGGGAACAATACTGCTTGCTAGCTTCGTCGGCTCTCGCCCCACTTTCCATCATTTCTCTTGTTTCCCACAGGGGGATTCTGATTCACAGATGCTGATTCCTGTGTAGGTGGGCTTGTGTACGTTCTTGGACCCTGTGGGCCCCTCCAGCACACTCTCCTTGAGACTGGAAGTTTCTCCAGCCGCTGCTGCAACCTCCATAGGATTTACAGCCAGAGATTTTTGAGACTTTACTTCCCCTCACCTGAACCCTGGGTTGTGTAGTTTGTCTAACTCCCCAGTTGTTCCTCTCAGCTGATGCATATGCGAGCCAGGTCCACCAGCTGCCACCTTGCCTGCCCTGGTCTGCCATCTGCTGCCTTGTCACGTGTCCTCTATGCCCTGGCTACCTGTCTCTACCCCTCCTACCAGTTTGGATGAATGTTTCTTCTTTAATTCCTCTGTTGTTGGACTTCCATATATTTTGATTTTCAGGAAGTTCTTGTTTTTTGTTTTTGAATTGGTTGTTATCCTTCTTTTGGTTATGCAAGGAAGCAGAACATATCTACCATCTTGGCCAGATCCAGAAGTTACCTTATTAACACTTTTGCAGATTAGGTTACTCTGACCACTACAAAACTATTTAAGTTGAGCAAGACTTGTGAATGTAATAGATAATGCAAATGAGAGAAATTATACATAAAAATTTTTGAAGGAACTCTTCATATATTAAATTTAAAATTGATTATACTATTTTTAAATAGCATTTTAAAATTTAAGCTAAAAGTATATAGATCTTAGTGTATTCATTTTTAGATTATAATGACATCTTTTTGTGAATTTGAGTGGAAAAGAGAGTTGAGTTGAAGGCAACGTGTTTTTATAGAAAATCAAATGAATTCTTTTTTTCCACTTTTTGGATATTTATTGAGTTCATCCTGTGTTAGAGGTTCTTCTAAGTACTATTGAATATACATCCCTAGGTTCTAGTTTTAGGAGAGGGAAAAGAAAAATAGAATATTTGTTTAAACTTTGTTCTCTTAGGGAAGATTTTAAAAAGTAGCAGTTAGCCTTTTAAAATGGTATATAAATAGATTTATTATTTTTGCTTTGCTCTGATATAGTAAAATAAGTTATATTTCTCTTATCATGATGACTTCTGTTTTTCCATAATTTTTATTGATGACAAATTACTAGTGTCAATAAAAATACCAAGTAAGAAGAAGAACATGGTGGGTCCTTTATCTCAGTGTCTATTATTTTACTTTAATTAATACAATTTTTGCTTCCACACCTTTGACATATTATGGTATTAAATTTCCTCATTAGCTAAAAGGTGAGACAATAGATGTTAAGGGGAAAATGTAGCAAAATAGTAATAACAGTGTTTACGGAGCATTCAGTATTTATAAGGCCATATTCAACACACTCTTTATATGTTATTTAATCTGCTCAATAACTTTATGAAGTGTAGGGTCTATTTTCAGAAAGCTGAAGCACAAAAATGTTAAGTCTCTTTCCTTAGGTACTTGGTTGTAACCATTGGAGCCAGATTAGAAAGTCCATGCATTCGGCACTCTGCATATTGTTTGACTTTTAATGGTAACTTTTATTTTGATGACAGTGAATTAGACCTGGAATTTGTAGCTAGTGATAACATAGAGTGATTTTCTTAATAGCCTTGAAAAGAGGTATGATAATTTCTTAGAACTATATACCATATCTCTTAGTAACCCTTAAACACTGCTTAAATTCTTTAATCATTACATTTTTAAGATTTTGCTAAGCTGTTTTGTTTTGCAGTCATGTAGTTTTAGTATTCACATTATATTTTCATTTTGTACCTTTACCATTAAACATGTTTCTGCTTATTCTTCAACTGTATTATGTTTTATTTCCTTTTGCTCATTTAAATGCCCTTAGAGCTATCACAGATCACTTTCCTAAGTAACATGTTTCTCTACATGAATGCCCATTTTGTAATCGTTTTTAATTTAAGGACTCTGCTTTCAGTTTGCATTCTCATGCTCCTTTTTTCTTCTGTCAAGTTTTCAGCACCAATCAAGGATTAAAGAAGATTAAAAAGAAAACTAGTAAAAGAGAAAATGGGATGCTTTTAAATTATTTGATCTCATTTGTTGGTGGTTGGCTTGTATAACATAGTGCAGTACCACACACTGTCATCTAGCCCTTCCTCTGGAACAGTGCTCAGTGCTATGTTGCACAAATGCATGAGCCGCAGCCTACTTTTTCTTCCTTTTCCTTTCCCTTCCCTATTCTTTTTTTCCTTTTCTCTTTTCTCTTTTTTCCTTTTTTGTCTCCAATTTCTTGCTATTTCTTTTTTTAAATATATTTTATTGATTATGCTATTACAGTTGTCCCATTTCTCCCCCATCATTCCCCTCCACCCTGCACATCCCCTCTCACCCACATTCCCTGCTTTAGTTCATGTCCATGTGTCGTAAGTTCTTTAGCTTCTACATTTCCCATACTATTCTTGCCATCCCCCTGTCTATTTTCTACCCACTATCTATGCTACTCATTCTCTGTACCTTTTCCCCCTCTCTCCTCCTCCCACTCCCCTGTTGCTGACCCTCCATGCGATCTCCATTTCTGGGTTTCTGTTCTTGTTCTAGTTGTTTGCTTAGTTTGCTTTTGTTTTAGATGTGGTTGTTAATATCTGTGAGTTTGCTGTCTTTTTACTGTCATATTTTTATCTTCTTTTCCTTAGATAAGTCCCTTTAACATTTCATATAATAAGGGCTTGGTGATGATGAACTCCTTGAACTTGACCTTATCTGAGAAGCACTTTATCTTCCCTTCCATTCTAAACGAAAGCTTTGTTAGATAGAGTAATCTTGGATGTAGGTCCTTGACTTTCATGACTTGGAATACTCTTTCCAGCCCCTTCTTGCCTGTAAGGTCTCTTTTGAGAAATCAGCTGCCAGTCTGATGGGAACTCCTTTGTAGGCGACTTTCCCCTTATCCCTTGCTGCTTCTAGAATTCTCTCCTTCATTTTAATCTTGGGTATGTGAGTACGATGTGCCTTGGTGTGTTCCTCCTTGGGTCCAACTTCTTTGGGACTCTCTGAGCTTCCTGGACGTCCTGGTAGTCTATTTCCTTTGCCAGATTGGGGAAGTTCTCCTTTATTATTTGTTCAAATAAGTTTTCTACTTGTTGCTCTTCCTTTTCCCCTTCTGGTACCCCTATAGTTCAGATGTTGGGACGTTTAACGATGTCCCGGAGGTTCCTAAGCCTCTCCTCATTTTTTTGAATTCTTGTTTCTTCCTTGTTTTCTGTTTGGTTGTTAGTTTCTTCCTTCTGGTCCACTCCATTGATTTGAGTCCCAGTTTTCCTTCCATCTCTATTGGTTCCCCATGCATCTTCCTTCATTTCACTTATTGTAGCCTTCATTTGTTCATCTAATTTGCAACCAAAATCAACCAATTCTGTGAGCTTCCTATTCACCAGTGCTTTGAACTGTGCATCTGATAGGTTGGCTATCTCTTGGTCATTTAGATGAATTAGCTCTGGGGCATTGATCTGTTCTCCTATTTGAGCCATTTTTTGATTTTTGTTTGTTTGTTTGTTTGTTTTGGTCTGGTTGTGGCTGTCATGCGATGAGGGTTGGAGCCTTAGGTGTTCACCAGGGCAGGGCAACCCAGTCACTGGATTGTGATGCTGTATGTGGGGCCGGGGTCCAAGAGGGAACAGTGATGCTTGCTCTGCTCTCTCTCGGATTTCAGTCCCTTCTGCCACTTCCCTCAAGCAAATTGGACCCTTCTGGTGCTGATTTCCGTGTTGGTGGCTTTTTGTACTTCCAGGACCCTGTGGGCCTCTCCAACAAACTGTCCTGTGAGGCTGGGAGTCTCCCCTAACACCTCAGCCCCCACAAGTGTTTTCAGTTGGTGTTTTTAGGTTTTATTTCCTGGCACCGGGGCCTTGGGTGGCGAGGCCTGTCTCACTCCCCATTTTTGCCTGGCTTATCTGTGAGCAAATGTGGGACCGCCCGGTCAGCCAGCCGCCTTACAGGGCCTCACTGGGTCCGCCCATTGCCACCTGGCGCCCGGGTCCGCTGGCCGCCGCCTGTGTGCCTTAGATCCGCCAACTGCTGCCTGCATTCCTGGTTCCACCAACCTTCACTTTTTCCTGCCGCGACTACACCCTTCTTACTGGTCTGGATGATTGGTTGTTGGATTCCATACAGTTCAATTTTTTTGTAAGTTCCGGTTGTTTTCTTATTTCTAAATCTTTGTTGTCCTTAATTTTGGTTGTGCGAGGAGGCACAGTAAGTCCACCTACACCTCCATCTTGTCCGGAACTTCTTGCTATTTCTTGACCTCATGTCACACTGAATTTTTGGTCCTTAAACACGGAAGCCAAGAAATAATCATTAGTGGCTAGACAAGAAAGAAAAGGTGAAAAAAAGAGAAGGGAAGGAAGTGGCGGACTGTGGCAGCAAGTGTGGAAGCACTGTTGCTCTAGGACAATGGCAGATCCAGTAGAACACAAAAGAGTCAGTGGGGAGAGAGAAAAATGAGTATTTTTGTAATCTCTGAGGGTGGAACGGGTGCTTGACTGTAAAGTAGTAAAAAGAAAAGACCCATCAGTTGATGGATAGTTGGACACTTACACATTCTCTGTTTTGGGATAACA
Organism: Glossophaga mutica; assembly: GCA_039655065.1. Classification (NCBI taxonomy): domain Eukaryota; kingdom Metazoa; phylum Chordata; class Mammalia; order Chiroptera; family Phyllostomidae; genus Glossophaga; species Glossophaga mutica. Next base: position 78,254,833 of record CM077303.1, on the reverse strand, counting down.
TTTTGTTCTTAGGAAAGTACAAGAGTCTGGCTACAGTGAGTATAGATGGAGAGCAGTGTCAAACAGCTATTGTTTTTTGAGACAAAGACCGATGACAGTCAATTTTCTCGTCATGGACTTCTTTAACAGAGTTATAGATTACCCACTGGCTTTAATACCTCTTAGGTTTATATCTTACTGCCTACACTTGTAGTCACCTTGCCACACAGTGTAATTGCCGATACTCACAGTCTTGGTGACCCTGATTCATTAAGAAATGTTTAAATTGGATATATTGCATTTTACGAAATTAGTAATGTGATACATTTTAGAAAATTTTTCATAAATGTATTTAAATTTAGGTTCAGTACTTAAAGGTTCAACATTCTAATCTTAAGAGAAACCCTAAACAAGACATACCTGTTAGACATACTTTTTAACTAAAATAGATCTTCACCATATTGTTTCTATATTATATAATAACTGCCTTTAGTAACTGTCGTTTTGTTGTAATTTCACTCATTTTAGTAACATACGCTATTCAACATATGGAACAAAGGCTTTGAAGTAAGGCCGAACTAAATTTGAATTTCTGTCTTATTTGCCATCTGTGTGATTTTGGGCAAGATGCCTGATCCTTCTCTGTTTTACAGTTTCTAGTATAAAAATGGATATTGTAGTACCTATCACAGGGAGCAGTGACGAGTGATGGTGTATGTGGAAGCTTTATCAAAATACTAACACTTCAGTGAAAGGTATTGTTTCAGAGTAAAGCAGTGTGTGGTTATAAAATTATGTAAGAAATAGTTCCTTAATTTTTACTTTGTTCAGCAGTGTTTGAGGTTCTCCTGTTTACCAAAGAAGAATGACTTGGATTCAAAGAGAAATTATTTGTAAAGGTAATTGTAATTAAAATCATTTAATATTTCTTCCTTCTACATTCTTAAACTGGTATTGCACTGAATTTCATCATGCATAAATCTGAAACCGTCTTTGTAGTGAAATGTTGGAACTTTGTTTTTAGGAAAGAATTATTATATATCACATGTATGTCAATTCACTGCTTAAACATCTTTCTTCAGAACTGAAAATATACTGAGGGTTTATATCCCAAGAGATTACAAGAGAAGGGCGAGGTATGGCTGAACAGGGAGTTGAGGAATGAATGCTGACTAATTGTCCCATTTATGCTTCATATTACTGTCACCCAAGTAGCTCTCTTTTAATTTTATTCTCTATTCTTTTACAACTAAAGAAATAATAGGTTCTGTTTACAGAAAGTGATGTAGCTAAAAGCAGTTGCAGTTTCAGAGAAAAAAACACGTTGGGAGCTATGGCATCTCAGAAAAAGAGACAAATTATGGGCAGTGGTATGGTCATACTGTGTACTATTTAAGTGTTTAGTTTCTGGAATTACACTTCTGCTGAAGTTGGAATCCTCAGTCTTCCACTCAGTAACTTCATGAACTCTAGTGATTTACGCAATTCGTCTTTCAGTTTTCTCATGTGTAAAATAGGGGTAATAATAGTATCTACCTCATAGAATTGTGAGGATTAAATTAGTAAATGTATATAAAGCAATTGGAATAGTACCTGACATAGTGCAATGCAACCGTTACTGTATTTCATCAAATCTGAAACCATTGTTTGTAGGATACACAATTACTTTATTAATGAAGAAAAAAATGTAGAAGAATATGTGTCTGAGAATCAATGCAATATAATAGTATGTCATTGGATAGTAAATTTAGTAAGCTTTTCATACTGTGGTTCTTTTGAAGATGATGATTATCTTGCTCCTCTGTGTTATTGTGATATTATTTATAGTTAATTGACTTTATAAAGAACCAGATATAATAGTGCTACTGCTGTTTATAGGAGAAAAATGGAAATGTCAGTCCCTGCAGGGAATTAGGTAAATGAACTTTATACAGGGTCCAGCACAAATAACGCCCCTTTTTTATTGCAAAATCTTTTATTACAAAATCAGAAGCATGTAATTCTAAACATAACAATATCACACTCAAGCACACCACATGACATTTTAAGTGAAATGTTCAAATTAAAACTACAAATCATTACATCTATATGATTACTCTACCAACTACACTCAAACAGGTGTTACTTCTACCAGACCTTGTATATAATTTTGTCATTTTGTCAACTTGCAATTTTTTGTGGGTGAAATTTTTTAAAAGATTTATAATGTAAATATCTTTTGGTATCTGACATTCCATTAATTTTGATCACACATTCATATACTTCTGTACAAGATTATAAAGTGTTTTCCAGATAATCAAATACAATTCATCGAGTTGAATAGATTTATAATATGAGTTTAATAGATTTGTAATATGAAGCAGAACATAACAGAAAAATCACAGGCTCTATAATCAAATTGCCTGGTTCAAATCTCAACTCAAGCACTTTGCCTCTTTGTTACTTCATTTTCTTTTTATTTTTTAAGATTTTATTTATTTATTTTTAGACAGAAGGGAAGGGGGAGAGAAAGAGAGGGAGAGAAAATTCAACATGTGGTTGCCTCTGGTGCACCCCCTACTGGGGACCTGGCCTGCAACCCAGGCATGTTCACTGACTGTGAATTGAACTGGTGACCCTTTGGTTCCTAGGCAAGTGCTCAAACCACTGAGCCACACTAGCTAGGGCTGTTTCTTCATTTCCTTATATGTACAATGGGAAACTAATAGTTCCTACCTCAGAGAGTTGAGGTTTATATGGAAAGTTCTCAGGACAGCAGGACATAGTAAGTATAATGTGCTACCCAAGCAAGCACTAAAAAATCTGTTAACAGTTGGTGAAAAAAGGAAAGTTTTGACACTCAAAGGTCATCTCTAGAATTTTTTGTATGTGTGTGTATGTGTTTTATGCAGGTGCTACGTAATTGAAATGTAACTGTAAAATTTAGAAATTGACATTAATCATATTATTTCACAATGTAAGTAGGAAATTTATATAAAAATCAATCGAATTGATTTTAAAAACAAATAATATATACACAGAGTTTAAAAATAAAATAGTATTAAAGGACTTGAAACCTAATAAAGGATTTCTGTTTTACTGATTGCTGTCTTCTGTAGCCTTCCTTTCCAGAGTCAGTGGCTTTGCACTCTTAAAACTGTTTCTCACGGCATTTCCATGTTTTTAATTAACACTTTTAAATTGCTCTTTTTGATTTATCAGTTTCTGTCTCTATCGATTTACCTCCTATTTTATTAGTTGAGGATTTACTCTTCTTACTTTTATATCTCTTCATTTTCTTAGCATACTTTCACAGTAATCACTCCATTTTCTCAACATACTTACCCAATAATTTTGCATTAAATCAACTCTGTTGTTTTATAAGTATTGTTATTTTTCACCTACCAGGGGTGTCCAAACTGCAGCCTGTGAGCTGCGTGTAGGTCACAGGATGCCTGTGAATGTGCCCAACACGGAATCGTAAATTAACTTAAAACATTATGAGATTTGTGTGTGTGTGTGATTATGTGTCACAGTGTATTTAATGTGTGGTCCAAGACGACTCTTCTTCCAATGTGGCACAGATATGCCAAAAGGTTAGACACCCCTGAATGCATGATGGCCCTGGCCAGATAGCTCGGTTGGAGCATTGTCCTGTACACCAAAGGGCTGCAACTTTAGTCCCCAGTCAGGGTATGTAGCTAGGTTGTGAGTTTAATTCCAAGTTGGGGCATTGTACAGGAGGCAACCAGGCAATGTTGCCATCTCACATTGATGTCTCTCTGTCTTCCTCTCCCTTGCACCCTCTTTCCCTTCAGACTTCCCTTCTGTTTAAAAAAATCAAAACATATCCGTGGGTGAGGATTAAACGAAATAAACAATGTGTTATGAGTTTTTCCTTTTATCACTTTTTCTTTTTGAATGGAATTAGTACTTGCCTCATTTTTATTTGCTTGTAATTTATGTACCTACTGTTTTTTCCTAAATATTTCAACAGATGTCTTATATACATATCAATAATTTTTTGAATGTTCAAATGTGGTTTCAAACAGTGTATCAGTTGTCTCTTTTTTGTGGAGACCTTTCCATATGGTTATTCTGCAATCTAGATTGGTTGCTTTCTATGTCTGGTGCATAGCAGATTATCTTGGGACCTCCGCAGGCCTCTCCAGTGCTAGATTTTTTATTTCCTGAATTCCATGCTTCCCTTTGTTTTTCTTTGTTCTAGATGTATACTTTTCAGCTGTATCCTGATAAAGGAGTCATAGAAGTTTACTTGAAAATGTCTTCATCCGATCCTTGCATTTGATTGAATATTAGCTTATGTATGTAATGGTGGGCTGTGAAATCATTTTCTTCAAAATTATGAAGGCATTGCTCCCTTTGCTTTCAATTTTCTCTTCAACTTTCTGTCAGTGGGCATATATTTTGCTGTATTTGTCCTCTAATTTTTCTAACTTTTCTTTCCTTTTTTCGTGTTTTCTTTTTATCCTCACCTGAGGACATACTTACTGATTTTAAAGAGAGGGGAAGGGGGAATGGAGGGGGAGAGAGAGGGAGAGAAACTTCATTGGATTGGTTGCTTCCCTCATGCGCCCTGACTGAGGACCCAATCTGCAACCCAGGCATGTGCCCTGACCAGAAATTGAACCTGTGACCTTTAGGTTTATTGGACGATGCTCCAACGGAGCCACACCAACTAAGGCCTTTTTTCATTTTATATTTTATTTACTATATTTGCTAGACATTTTCTTTCATTGAATGTTTTATTTCAGCTATTATTTTTATTTTCTAAAAGTTACTGTTTCTCTAATCTATTTTTAGCATAGCACATTGTTATTTTCTGACCAATTATGTTTTATGTCTGTAAGCATGGTAATAATAGTTTTTAAACTACTATTAAATAGTTTCTTCTCTTTGTATGATATTTCCTTTGAGTACATTTTCTAGTTTATTTTGATTTTAGTCTTTCATGTTGGAGACTTTCCTGAAATCCTCGACTTAATGAGATTTGGTTTGAGCCTGTGTATCTGGAAGCCGGAATTGTTGTCTAGATGGCTTAATTAGGGTGATCAAGCAAAGAGCCAAAATTATTTTTGTGAAATTCCAGACCGTGGTCTCTATATGTTTTTTCTGGGGTCTTAAATGTTCTCCAGCACATTTTCAGATACCCTTTGGATGGTTTACATCTGCCTGCCAACATTTAAGAACCAGTTCAGCTCCAATTGAGCATTGTCCTACCTACATTGTGCTTGGTAGTACTAAGTCAGGAATCTCTCTGCTTGAAGATATTCAATACTAATCTTTTAGAGGTAAAAGAGGACATGTGGAATGGGGTTCTTAAACCTGAGTGTGGAAATGTTCTCTACATAGCCTTTTAAAGATTCCCTTAGTATTTAGTGCTAACATTACCTCTTACTTTCTGTTAGGCAAATTATGTTGATTCTTATATGATTATCCTTTTCTGCCATGTAGTTTCCAGCTTCTTTTGCTGGGCTATATTAGTTATGAGTCATCTGCCTGAGTTGTTTATTTTCTAAAAACTTCTCCTTGTCCTTTGACTTTTTGTCATTTTAGTGAAATTTCAGAAGGTAGTGTGTTCAATCTTTCATTCTTAGTCACAGTAATAAGAGTATTAATAATAGTAACAACATGGCCCTGGCTGGTGTAGCTCAGTAGATTGAGTGTGGGCTGCAGACCAAAGGGTCACCAGTTCGATTCCCAGTCAGGGCACGTGTCTGGGTTGCAAGCCAGGTCCCCAGTGGGGGCCATGTGAGAGGCAACCACACATTAAAAAAATAATAGTAACAATAAAAACTAATAGCACTTATGGAGTGCTTTACTATGTGTTAACCTTGTTCTAAGTGTTTTAATATAGAATTTAATTTAACCTTCAAACAAATCCAATTAAAAAGATACCATTATCCACATTTTACAGAGGAGGGAACAAAATGATAAGTAATTTGCCCAATATCACCTGACTAGTAAATGGCAGAAAGATTCGAATCTGAGAACTTATTTCTGGAACCTGAGATTGGTACTTTATCATTATAGAACAGAAGTCTATAATACTTTATGATAACTAGAGTTAATTAAGCAAACATTTACATTAAAAATCACTTTTAAAAAGGCCAGTCACCAGAATTTTACATAACTAAATTAGAGGAAAATCTGATAGCTTCTAAGTAAGCTGGAATATACACACAAATAAAAATAATATGTTATTACATATTGAGTGAAGAATAATTTTTTCAGTACATAAAAAGTTAATATAAACTATCAATTACCACTTATAACCATTCTTTTAAGTAATTTTTTAAAAATGACATTTAGTGTCTCAAGTAGAACACAATGTTCTACTCACTGGGGATAATTAAAATCAGGACTAAAGAGTTGATACTATTAAAATTTTTTCTTCGTTTAAGGACTTCAGGAAGAATAGAAACGTAATATTTGTAAGATTTAAAGATTATAAACATGCAAAACTTTATTTCTTTAAAAAATGTTATAGCCCAACAGTTGAAATTCAAAGTAAATTTAATTCTTCCAGTTAAGAATTCTGCTTATTACATTTGATTTTTCTTATATAATAATAATCACTTCTATTTTGTATAATTTAACTATTCTATTTTGTCAGTGTAGACAGAAACCTATTGCCTTGCTGCTGAGGACATAATTTCTGAATCTAGGTAATGTATTCTCAGCACAGTGAAGCAGGAAATTATTTTCCCATGTCAGCTGCTGCTGTTAAAAGAATGAGAAAGGTTCAGGATAGGATGCATTTCTACAGTCTCTACCCACAAATCTTAAGACATGCAAAAATGTTTTAAAATCAAGCCAGTTCAATATATTTTGTGACAAAAGATAATCCCTGTTCTCAGTTTTTCTGTTCTCTTTAAAAATTTCAAGTATATTTAAAAATTCCATGCTTTTTCTTTATGTTTCAATGGCAGTAGTCTTCAAACTTATTTAATTCATTTAAATAATAGAGCATTTGGAAATAGTTACATTCTTCAGAAACTTGAAACACTATTTAAACTTAACATTAATAGTAGCAGCAGCAGTGATAATAATAACAGTAGCTAACAGTTAATCTCTACCTTACTATGAGACAGGGGCACTTATAACTACGTGATTTCCATATATAAATGGAATTAGTTCATACAATAGTCCTGTATGGAAATTGGCACAGATTAAGTGATTTTCCCAAAACATATGTGTGGTATGTATATTTGTATGAGTGCATGTGTGTGTATATATTATACACTACATATACTTATAGAAACATACATGTGTATATATGCATATATGCAGTGGTGGGCAAATGTAGGTTTACAGTTGTGAGTACATGAAACAAAGGGTGAGTAAAGCTATTTTAATGGTCATAACATGTATGTCTTTTTCCATACAAACAACTGTAAACCTACTTTTGCCCACCCCTGTGTATATGTAAATACATTTTTTAATATAAAATTAGAGGCAGAGGTGGCATTTGCCCAAAGACAGCCTGTCCCCAAGGTCGGTCTTCATAATTTCCATGTTATCCTAAATAGAATATTTTAGTGTAATCAACTAGGAGTTATTAAATATTAAAAATTATGAAAATATCAAAGTGATGCAGTTTTATCCCTTAATCTAATTTTTCTCTGAGTTCAGAAAGACTATTGTTACTTGATTTTTATCTCCAAAAAGCCTCAGAAAGTTAGAGAACACAGCTTTATTTGATAATCTCTGCCCTTTGTGTCTATCTGGCATTGGCAACACATTTATATTTCCTTATTCAATAAAGTTTTCATATTACTAAATTGCCACAATGAGTAATTTCAACGTATTCCTATAATTCTGTGGTAGAGGAAGTTAGAATCGTTCTTTTTTATTTGAGGAAATGATTTAAGAATACATATTATTAAGTATGACAAATTGTATTTTAGACCTAAGTAGTTCTGAGAAAATCGTGTACATTTTTGGCATCCTTAAAGTAGGGAGATGGTTTGATAAAGTATATATTTGTCTTCTGTGTCATCAAAGAATATAAATTTGATATATAATCTCTTGAATACCATTCATGGATATTTGGATTAGGAAATGGCAACAGCAGTAGATAATGAGAGTCTTTTATATGATGTGTGAACCTGTCCGCATCATAGAAAAATGACATCAAAATTTGCAGTTATTCTATATTTTAAAAAATAGGTTCCAGTGTTTTTCCAGAGTTATGCTAGACAGTAGAGAGTGTTCAACATATGATGAGGGTAAAACTAGATTCTACAACATTGTATTACAAATCAGATTTTCCTGTCTAATTGCACTCTTCGATACAGCTACCAGGATATTTTTATTTTTCTAAAACTTATGCTTATTTCTTTTATTTTTGTTTTAGGAAAGATATATTAGAGTCATAAACATTAATGTGGAATATTAGAAAAATGGAATATGATTGCTTAGGGGTATGAGTAGATCTACATGCATTAGAAAAATAACTCCTTTTTCAACTTTAAAGGGTAGAAAACTCCTTCTCTTGGTGAAAATTCATTTCATAGTTAATTTAAAATTCCCTTGGCCCTGTAAATTTTCAATTGCATTCAAGTAGAATACTTAACACATAGGCAGGGACGGGGAACTTTTCCTTGAATTCTTTTAGTCAGAAGTTTTATATTGCAATTTGGTGACATAATATTACCTACTTTCTAATATCAAGTAGACAGTGGAATTTTAGAATGATTAAAGTAAGTATAGCATGAATATTTTATTTAAAAAAATATTTTATTTATTTATTTTCAGAGAGAGGGAAAGGGAGGGAAAAGAAGAGGAAGAGAAACATTGATGTGTGAAAGAAACATCTGTTGGTTGCCTCTCATGGGGGACCTGTGGGCACCTGGCCTGCAAGCCAGGTATGGGTCCTGACCAGGAATCAAATCAGTGACCTTTAGTTCACAGGCTGGCAATCAATCCACTGAGCCACACCGGCCAGGGCATTATAACATGAATATTTTTAAAAATATCACCTCAAACTGCAAATGTTATATCCATTGCATTTATCTGGGTTCTGAATGTAAAATAGCACATTGTTAAACTTAAAATGTCCTGGCCTATTTAAATGCTGTTTATCATTTATAACTTTCCTGTATATAGATTATAATTTTATTGAGTATTATAGCATGAATTGCCTTTATAAACATATAGCTTAATATGAACTATGATCCTAGAAACTGGAAATGTTACTTGTGTGTGATATGAGCAAGTCTGGGTAGCTGTATGTTTCGATTTGTTTCTTATTTTATACATGTGAAATGCTTATTATGCATCTTCACTGTGTTCCATTTAACTTCAAGTAGCCTAAAAAGAAGCTTCAAGTTGAAAAAAGTTGGTAAGACTAGAAAACAATAGTTTTATAAAAGAACGTCAATGGCAAAATGAGGAACAGAAAAGCTTTCACCTTGATAAACTTATTTGCATATCAGCCAGTGTAACAATGTTACCATTTTTTCTCTACCTACATTGCACTCGTTACCATATTTTATATCAGATATAATGTATCTTTTCCATAATTTATTGTGATGACTTGCTGAAAAAATAATATTGTCATCATTTGCATTTAGATTTTTGGGGCCTATTTCTGTTTTCATGTAATTATGCTAATCCTTTTACTTCTTTATGTTCTTATTAGAACAACCAGTTTTGTTTTTCTTTTTAATTAATGTTAATTTTTAGAGCAGTTTTAGGCTTACAGAAAAATTTAATAGAAAGTCCAGGGAGTTGCCAGAGACCTTTATTTACCCATTCTTCTCCTGCCCCCACCACACAGTTTCTCCCACTGTGAACACTTGCTGGTGTGGTACAGCCATTACAGTCTATGAACCAATATTGATACATTTTTATTAATTGAAGTTTATAGTTTACATTACTTGTGTTTTACAAATACATAATGCCATGATCTACCATTATGGTGTCGTACAGACCAGTTTTACTGCTCCAGATATCCCCCATGTTCCACCTGTTCATCCGTCCTTCCCTTGTTATGAATCTCTGGCAGCCACTGATCTGTTTACTCTCTATAGTTTTGCCTTTTCCAGAATGTCATATACTTACAGTATGTAGCCTTTTGAGATTAGCTTTTTCCCTTTGCAATATGCATTTAAGGCCTTTATGTCTTTTTGTGGCATGAGAGCTATTTCTTCTTATCACTGAATAATATTCCATAATGTGGACGTAACACAGTTTGTTTATTTGTTCACCTGTTGAAGGGCATCTTGGTTGTTTTCAATTTTTGGCAACTGTGAATAAAGCTGCTATAAACACTGTGTGAAGGCTTTTGTGTGGACATAAGTTTTCAGTTCATTTAAGTTAATATCAAGGAGTGTGATTGCTGACTCATATGGTAAGAGTATGTTTAGCTTGGAAGAAACTGCCAAATTGTTTTCCAAAGTGGCTATACCATGTTGTTTTCCCACTAGCAATGAATGAGAGTTCCAGTTGCTTCATGTCCTCTCAGTATTTGGTGTTGCCAGTGTTTTGGATTTTAGCCATTCTAATCGGTGCATAATTATAATCTCATTGTTCTTTCAATTTTCAGTTCTATAACAATGTCCTGTTATGGGGTGAATTATATCTCCCCCAAACTCATATGTTGAAGCCCTAATTCCCAGTATCTCAGAATGTGACATTATTTGAAGATAGGTGTTTATAAAGTTAATCAAATTAAAGTGGGATCATTAGAGTGGGACCTAATCCAGTGTGATGGGTGTCTTTATAAAAAAGGGAAATTTGGAGACAGAGGTATGCGTACAGGGAGACTGCCATGGGAACGTGAAGACTGCCTTCTATGAGCCAAGGATTGAGGTCTGGATGCTGATCCTTCCCTCACAGCCCTCAGAAAGAACCAGCCCTGCCAACACCTTGATTTTGGATTTTTAGACTCCAAAACTGAGACAATTTTGTGTGGTACTTTGTGTTGGCAGCCCTAAAAAACTAATACACCTGCGATATTCATCATCTTCTCATGTTTAGATGCCATCATTTGTACTTTTTGGTGAGATGTCTGTTCAGATATTTTTTCCCATTTCTTAATTGGATTATTTGTTTTCTAATTGTTGAATTTTAAAAATTCTTTGTATATTTAGGTTACTGATCATTTTTCAGATGTGTTTTGCAGATATCTTAACCATCATGGGGTTTTCTTTTCATTCTCTTAACAGTGTCTTTTGCAGAGTCAAAGTTTTTAATTTTAATAAAGTCCAGTTGATCAATTTTTTTCTTACATGGATTATGATTTTGTGTTGTACCTAAAAAGTAATTGTCAGTCCCAAAGTCACCTAGATTTTCTCTAGTATTGTAATCTAGGAGTTTTATAGTTTTATCTTTGATCTTTTCGAACTAATTCTTATGAAAGCTGTATTGTCTGCATCTAGATTTATTTTTATTTTTGCATGTAGATGTCCAGTTGTGCCAGCATCATTTGTTAAAAAGGTTATTTTTCAACACTGAATTTCACTTACTCTTTGTCAAAGATCAGTTGATTATATTTGTGTTGGTTTATTTCTGAGCTCTCTGTTAGCTTCCATTGCCCGGTTTATCTGTTCTTTCACCAGTAGCACAGTGTCTTGATTACTATAACAGTTATAGTAAGTCTTGAAGTCAGGTAGTGCCCGCCTTACAACTTTGTGCTTGTCCTTCAGCATTGCATTGACAATTTGGCTGACATTATTTACTAACAGTGAATTAACATGTAAGATTGGATTATTTGAGTTTGCATGACTCTTCTTACACTTTCCAATTTATAACTGACATTCGTATATGAAAAAGTAGACTAAAAAAACTATAAATATAGAAGGTAGTTTTGTAATTTTAACTCCCATTACTTTCTCTTTATTGTATCTCTTAGAAGGACTGACTGATAAAAATACATGTTTAGTATGCATGGCATAATATTACATGACAAATTTGTTCTGTTTTGTTCTGCTTCTCTGCCTAACACTGACTAGATCTCATGCCTTCTGTGGGGAAAGAAAGACAAATACTCTACTCTAATGCAACACAGATGAAACATTTTTGGAGGGTGAGGGATTTTTGGAGGGTCACACAGTTCTGGCTTACTTTTTCTACTCTTCCTCTATTTCTACTTTCCTAGTGTATGCATAGCTTCTGGCCCTGGGGCCCCCATTGTCTGGAGGCTCAAGTCGAGCTACTTTCACAGTCAAGACACTCTTTACTATTACAGAGTGGCTCCAGTTCTCTCGGCCCTCTTTTCCAACTCCAAGCCTTTTTTTCTCTCATCAGATGGGCGTGGGGAGGGGAAGTGGGCATGGGATAATAAGCCAAGTGTAAACCAAGTTGAGGTACAGCTGAGAGATTAGATACCAGTTTTTGTTTTCCCTTCCTGTTGGTATTTTGGACCCATTCCTGCTTGATTAGTACTCTTGGCAACAGTGCTGTCCACCTACATTCAGTCAGTCCAGCAAATTCTGATGATTCACTTGTTGAACATGGGGTGGGATTGGGCAGTCTGGCATAAAGAGGAACTGAGAAAGGTAAAGATGTTTAAGTTATGAAGGAGTACTTGGCTGTCACTTGTTTAGACTGTCTTCTGAATGAGAAATACTTGAGTGGTCATTCTTTGTACTTAGCCTTGGGTTCTAATTACCAATCCCTGGGCAATGGGAAAAGTCCATTCTGACATTCTATTATGTAAATTTTACTATAGTCTTGCTAGCACTTCCATTCTTGCTGTCTACCATCAATTCTACCACAACAGTTTGTGTGATCATTTTAAAAGATTAAATAAGTTATATCACTCCACTAAAATTCTGCAGTTGCTTTCTCTAACACTTAAAAAAAAATCTGAAGTCCTTACTATGGCCTACAAGGCCCTGTGTGATCTAACCGCAGGTTAAATTTTGATCACTTGTTCCTGTCTCAGAGCTTTGCTTTTACTATTCCATCTGTCTATAGTGTTCTTACCCCAGATAGTCTGTGGACTCATTTCACATCATTTGCAAATTATTTTGTTAAAATATGCTATTTCCTTAGTTTTTCCCTGACTACTCTGTTGAAATGGTATGTCTGTCACTCTGTACCTATAACTTGCTTTATTTTTTATTTAGATGTGTATCATTTCCACACATTGCATTATATATACGTAACACTTTATACTTATCAGCCATCTCTTCCATTAGCATATAATCTTCTAGAGGGTAAGTCATTGACTTGTGTGTTCAGTGCCTAAAATGGGACCTGACTCATTGGAGAAGAGTGATATTGTGTTGAGTAAATAAATGGATGAATGATGCTAGTTTCTGTACTCAAACTTTAGAAATAATTTCAGCTATATCCCACAATTTTTATTCTTTTAGTGTTTTATACAGCATATGTTTTTCATCTTTAAATAGGTATTCCTAACTGTATATTGCCATTGTTATCATCCTAGTTGAACCACATCTCTGGTTCATCTTCCATGTGGCTGCTAAAGTGATTTTTGTAAAATGCTTATCAAAATGCCATCCTGTGATATAAACTATTCCAAATTCCTTACCATAATTGGGCCTGTGCCTGTTGTTCTCCTTATTGACACCTGCTTGTGCTCTACGTTCTACTCATATCCTTTTCATTGCAGTACTCTGAACGCTGAATATGGTTCTCTCTGACTTCTGTTCCTTCCTTTAAAGCTTATTCCCTTTGATCCTACTGTGTAAATTTTATTAGTGTGTGAATACATATAGTGTAACTAACTCCTCTTACGAGAAGACTCTAGAAAAAGGTTCTTTACATTTGAAATGATTGGGACTCATTCTATGTATTATTTCGTATATATTAGCAAATCTTTAATTTCTTCACTGAGTATCTTTAATACTTGGTAAGATTTTAATGGTCATTTTTATGAATATTTACAAGTTAGCGCGACCTTGAAGAGCCCCATAAATACTCTTTTGTAATATTGTTTATAGTATTGTGAATTCATTTTAAAGGTAGGCTAGTCTACATGTTTTAATTCAAAGATTCTTATTTAAGGTTGTAATGTGTGAATATTTCATGTGTCTCTTATCTTCAGGAAACTAACCTGAAGAGTAAGGAAAATAATTTATGAAAGTAGAAGTGTTACTTGTATAAACTTTTCAGAAAATGTGATTCCTTGATAGATTTTTCAAATTTAGACTCTTTTGTTTGTATGTATTGTGTGAATGAAAGGAAAGACTGGTAAAGGAAATGAATTTCATAAAAACAATCGAAGCCAGGCCTTATCTGAACCTGTTCCAGTAATTGTAGTGTCATAAAGGGGCCTGTGGGCTTTTTGGGAAATGTGGATGTCAGTAATGTAAAGCAGTGTTCCAAAACTTGTATTTTGCAATTTTGTGTGTGAAATAATGCGGAAATATATAGTTTATGATATTGGTCTCTTTGGGAAGACACAGCTAAATAAATGTAGAAGACAACAGCTAAATAAAAGGAATATGAAATTATATAGCAATAAACAAAGATAGGACCCTAAAAGGAAGTTTTAGTTGAGGTAGCTCTTTTGAATATTATTACTGTTACTGATAATATAGGTCAATTATTGTACCATGTGTTTTATGTGAATTGTTTTATTTAGTTGTTGGAACATCCTTGTGTCTGTTACTAAGTTTACATAAGGAAGAAACAGCTCCTCAGAGTTAGACTTTTAATACATGATTATGCTGCTTATTTAATTGGGTGTCTTCATATCACTTAGTAGTAGTTCCTTAACTTTTGGGAGAAGTTATAGAGCCTTTTAAGAACCTGACAAAAGCTTATGGCCCATCATCTTTATAAAAATGTACTATGTACCTGTATGATATGTCTTTATTTTCATATGCAATTTTGCAGAATTCCTAGGTTCCCTAAATTTCATACATGGATCTCAGATTGGGAATCCCTGATCTTTTAATGAAGAGACTGGGGTACTTTGTGTAAATACTTTATTTTTCTTCTACCGTCTCTTGTCATTTAAAGTAAATATTTATTCAATGCCTTATTCAAGAAAGAATTTAAGCAAGCTGAAATTATCAGTTATTTCTGACTCCACTGAGTATATGCCAAAATAAATGAAGTTTGTTATAAAAAGTGAAATTCAGAAAAGTTTGACATATAAGGCACTTTTTATTGGTCAAATTTGTTGGAATTTTCTTACAACACCCTTTGTCTGTATTAGGAACCTAAATAAAATATTTTGAAATAAAGAAACAGTTACCTCCTCATAGTAGTATAAATATAGTAAGTGTGACTTGAGATAGATTGGAAAGATAGCCTAGTTTTTCAGTGATATTTCTCGGCAAATAATTTCTGAATTTTGTTTTCTGATTTCATCAAAGATAAGTAGAAAGGGTATTGTGGTAAAAGTAAAATGTGGTAATAATTTTCTGTATTAATGAACTAAAGTAGCGTACACTTGGTTAACTCATTTATATGGGCTAAAGATAAAGATTGTATGTAGATTCTAATTCAGTGTGACTTTAGAGATGAACAGTAGTCATTTTTGTAATGGAATCACTAGTAAAGCTTCATTATATGAAAAATAATAAAACCTTTGATAGTTCTGAGGACTAATTATTTTATTAAGTTGTTTTTTCCATATAAAGTAATTTAGAATTTCCTAATGATTTTTCTTACCTTTTTTTGTTATACATATGTTTCAATTCTGATACCTAACCTATTTTGATTTTTTCTCCTTGAATTGTCATTTAAAACAAAAGCATTAAATTAGCTAAACAGAGTGAAGGATCTTACTATATACACCTGCCAGGGTTTAGGTAAATTACTATAGAAATAATGTTATAAATCAGTGTGCAGTGTTTGGGTTTAATTTTTCAACAACAGATGTTTTAACATTGATTTATAGTTATGTTGTGAATTAAATAACTGTATTTCTATTTTTTCCTTTCAAACATTCTTAACATTCAAGTTTTTAATGAATGGTAGCCCATCTGTGTAGGGCTCTTGTGACTGAATGATGTATTCTGTTTTGCTGTGGCACAGTTTTCAAACAGCCACTTGTGTTGTTAAATATTTTTATTTTTTATAGTATTTTTCACCCCTGTATATATGTACAGGAATCACTTCACCCACCACCGAATTGCAGCCACTTCTGAGGTGGAACGCAGCAACTGTTTAACAGCGCACTTTCCCCTAGGTGCTGACAGCTGCAGAAGAAATTGTACATGGTCCCGTACAGAAGGTATTTCTCCACTGTGCCATCTGCAGAGTGACACTGACTAGGAGTACTACATAGACTGTAAGTTTCTTGTGTACCCACTCTAGACTGGAAAACCCAATAAGAGAGAATAACAAATAATTGGGAAGCATCATTTAAAAATGTATCGAGGTCAGTTAAACTTAGCGCTGCTCTCTCTGGCTCTAAATTTTATATTAAGGTCATCTAATTTGTGATTGAAACTGAACTGAGTAACAAACAAATGGATGCACTCCTGGAAATTATTTTATTTTAAAAGCAAATGAAACTAAAATGTTTTTTATAAATACTGCACTTCTAATGAAACTTAAAAGAGTCAATTTGTTTTTAAATATTTTCAAATACTCAAACCAATTATTATATAAGATTTTAGAGCTGTGCTCTTTAAGTGGCAAATCAACTTATAATTCAACAGGAACATCCTGATTAGCTTTGCTTGCTGTGTTTTATTCCTTAGTGTTATTACTTTTACTCTTTTGGTGAAATTTTTGCAACAAAGTCAGTTTATGATAAATCTACTTTTTATTCTTTGTTTTAGAAACATTGAACTTGGATTTTTAAACATAACTGAAACCCAGCTTGGGAGAGAAGAAATAGTAAATATTTGAACTTCTACTTACTGTATTTTAGTCTCTCTCTCCCATTTAATTATTTAATAATTTTCTTTTTTGTAAAAGCAATTTACAAGAGTGCCATCTTTAGTAATAGTTGGCATGTTCATGCCTTATAGGATAGGAAAATAACAGAAACTGCTGTGTCTCTTGTTAAATAACATGGTATGGATTGTTGTATTTTAACTGTTTTTGCTTATTTACTCAATAGTATAATTCACTAGTTATCAGTTGTTTTTTAATTATTTTTTGTGCGTCTATGGGCATGTCTATGACAAGAAATTAGGGTTCCTTAATATCCACAGTCTTAGTGATATGAAATACGATGCCATTTGTTTTAGCTAATCTAAATTATGTGCCACAAATTAAATTATATTTGTGTATATCTCTATACCTATAGATTTTCACTGAAGGCAGATAAAAGTCTCTCTGGGCCACAGTTTACGTACTTGTAAAATGAGGTGGGTGGAAGAAATTATTTTCTAGAGATCCTTTCTTTAAGTGTTTTCTGTTTAATTCAGGATAGAATTCTGTGTATTTGGAATTGTACCTTACATATGTAACCAAGATATTTTGGTGTCAGCGATTTTGTTCTAGTTAGAATATTATTTGTATTAATTAAATGCCCAGTGATGGTATTCTAGAATTCCATCCAAGAAGAGGTCTGATTTCCTACAAAGGTTTTGAGGTCTCTCTAATTTTGTAGTGAAGTTATCCCCACTATTTTGAAATATTTTGTGAGGATAAATATGGTACAATTCTCAAAATCCTGTTCATCATGGAAGCACAGGTAAATTAGAAAAAATAGGTTTTATTTACTCTCAGAGTAGAATTTACCAAAAATTATTGTTTTCCCCCTTGCATAGACTTAATATTTCATTCAAAAGTCAAAGCACTAAAGAAGTAAGCATTAGTATTTTAAAGAATATAGCTTAGACACAATATAATGTATGTATTTCTAGAAAGGGTATTTTATCAGTATATGAAATATTTAACCAAATTTTCTAAAATTGGTTCCTTTGCATTTTCTGCAAACAGTGTAAGTATTGCTTAATTCTATTCATCTTATTAACTGAAGTAATCACATGTGACAGAATAAACTATATGTTTTATATATCATTTTAATGTTTTGCTGAAAAGGTACAAACTAATACCTATTGTGCATATATGAGTGTATATTTTTCAGTTATAACATTTATTATATATTAGACCTTCTGTGTATGGTGTAAATTTTGCAAATTAGATTCTATTTTAACCATGTGAATCTTATACTTTAATATACTCCCAGTGTATATTATTGGAAAAGGGAATTAGATTAGCAACTTTCATTTTAATATATTTGTATATTATTTGAATTTAATAAACACGTACTAGTTGTGTAATAAAAAAAGGAACATGTTGGTTTTTAGTTAAATTGTATTTTTGGAACATTTATTTTATTTAGAAATTATCTAAATAATTATAGAAACCTGATACCACCATTTGATTGTTTTTCAAGGGAAGGCTCTTCATCTTATTCAAAAGGACCAGATTTATGGCAAATGATATTGGGTTCAGCTGAATAAATAAATTGGTAATAAAATAAAAAGATATGATGAAGTATACTTTGAGAGTAGTTTTATGGAATTTAAACTAATTTTAAAGAATATGCATTTTTAAATAGATAATTTTAAATTCTCCTTTTATAAAATACATACTCAGTCTTTTAAATTAGGGGAATATTTTTAATTTTATCCAAAAAGATATTTAAAAATTGTGTTAACATATTTGTGTGAACAAATTTTTATGATTTGATAGGGATATGAAAACTTTGAAATGTTTTATTGTGAATAATGGGCAAATGATTTTTGCAATTCAACATTAGGTAGCCAGTTCTTTTTGTACTAAATCATTTATATTTGAATAACTTCATTTAAACTTAGGATTCAGACATTATTTTCTATAATGCAAAATATAATCTATATTCATAGACCCATATGTGCAGATTGAATTTACATAAATTAGAAATAAATGTGAAAATGTCCACCCCAAACCTCAGGCAGATACATGAAATTAAATATTCATATAATTGGTTCAATCCTTCCTAATTTTATTTTTATATTAAATAATTACTGCCTATTTTTATGAATTCTGGAATTATCCCAATATAAATTGAATTAATTGAAAATTTTAAACGTAGAAGTTTGCATAAAGAAGTTTTGATGCCACAAATCTTTTTTATCTTTAATACTGAATTACTAAGCATTATTACTTAGAAGTTTTCAACTCTGAAATTTCTGTGTTGTGGGTAAAGTAAGTGTGTGTGTGTGTGTGTGTGTGTGTGTGTGTGTGTGTTTGCATGTGTGTTTGTCATTTTCCTAATGTATTTTCTGCTTTGGAATTTTAACTGCCACTTTGTAGCTATTTAATCAAGTGTAAATTGTTTAACAACTTTAAGAGTTTTTCCTTATCTGTTAATTGGGGTTCATTACACCTACCTCACAGGGTTGTTGTGAGGAAAAAAGAAAACATGTGAAAGAGTACTTAGCATATACCAGCTATGCCAGCATATGAAAAAGGAGTGTTACTGAAACCTTCCATTGTCTTATGATAAAATCCAAATTTCCTGTCTCGACATGTGATCTGTTTCTTCCTTATGTCCTCATTTTCATTTCTTTCCTTGCAAACTGCATATTTTGATCAGTTGATACTATATTTTTTGCAGTTCCTAAAATATCTTACACTTTTCTTTGGGCCTTTGTCTGCCTTCATTCTTTCCATCCACTCACACACCCCTCTATCCCTGGGTTATTATCTGTATAACTCCTTCTCTTCCCTGAGATCTCACTTTATATTTCTCCTTAACTGAGATGTTTCCTATGCCTTTTTCATCCCTTATATATTTTTTAGATGACCCTTATATAGAATCCTGTTGGGTTTGCTTATTCCTATTCTAGCAATTAACATATGCAGTATAACTACCTTGCACATGTCTGTTTCCTTTGTAAATTTGTTGAGGGTGAAGTATTCCTTTAACTTCTTTCCCCAGTACTTAACAGTTTCTGCAACTCAGAAAATGAATGAACTTTTTAAAAATAGATGCAGGTTCATTTCCATGGAAGGGGCTGAGGGGGACGGGAGACAAGAGGCAGAGTTCAGGCAGCAATGGAAGCAAAGCTTGGCTCCCTGTGGCTCACCTCCTGCTGTGTGGCCTGGTTCCTAACAGGCCACTGACCAGTACCTGTCCATGGTCTGGTGTTTGGGGACTCCTGCCCTAAAGGAACTAAAATACAACTAATTTTATAATTAGTATGTACTTTTAAAAAATATATTTATAGAAGAGATTTCAAACTCAATAATCATATCTAAATCATGGCCTTATATTGCTTTGCCCATGATTTATTACTCTTAATAAACTTATTAAAATAGATGAGCTCACTAGTGTACAAGTAGAAATTTACTTTATTCTTTCCTGTAATAGCCAAAAGCTCAATCTAAATATTATTTTATGCCCCTTGGTAAATGCTGTTTTAAATGTCTTTATCTCTTTTGGATTCTTTATCTTGCTTTTTGGGGTTTATCAAAGACTCCCACTGTTTGGGGATAACCCAGTTGTAAGTCCTTGATGGAGTTAATATTTTTCTTTTGTTTGCTTTCTTTTGACTCCCGTCTGACTTCCGTCCTTGGTCTCTGACTTTGCGGACTACCTCCAGCCCTTTTCTTCTGGGGTTATCTGGTTTCTTTTGTAGCCTTCTCGGTAGAGTTTCATTAAAGAACAACCCAGTGCAAGTTTTTTTTTTCTAGAGGGTCCGTATCTGTCCCATGGAAATTCAGTAATTCTTTATTCCACAAACTGTGGAATAGAACTCTTGGGCATTTCTAAGTTAGTAGCCCAGACTGAGGTCCTCCTTCCGCCTTGTATTAAGATTTTTTTTTTCAGGCCTAAGTCCAATGACTGTACCATTCCTTAAGTGTCCTTTATTCTATATAGATATATATAGATATATAGATATATAGATATGAATGGTAAGACTAAAGGATGCCTGAGCATTAGCCTCAGTCTTTCTAAGTGTTACATAAATGATCTGGCACCTGAGTTCTAGCACTTGGATCCTATTGTTCTCAGCATTGGGTCCTTATCTAAAACTAAGAAAACAGGAAAATTTTGATTTTAATATTCTGTTATACAGCTTAACCCTGAGACCATAATGGGCAGCTCACATTTCTAGGAATTTCTATAGTGTTCATCCATTTCTATTTTTTATGCCTTATCTTAGGGTGTTGTGGGTTTGGAAAGTCCTTGCTATCTTTTCCTCCAAGTAGAAACCTGTCGAGTCTTATGTTCTCAATTTAGGTGAAGTCTTTTTTGGTTTAGCAGTTAGAATAAATTCTTCTCCCTGCTGTGTTCTATGTTCTAATACTTTGTTTAAAGTGTTGTGTATAATCTAGAAGAATGCCCATCTCCCTGACTGGATTGTGAGCATTTTTGAGCTACTGATTTATTTACTGGTGAACCCCCCTTACTGCTAGTGTCTGTTATGTGTTCAGTAGTGTGTTATTTGCTGAATTAATGAATCTCTTCTAAACATTGAAAGTTGATAAAATTACCAAGTAGTAATTCTTCTAAGTTGAATAATTAATTCTTATATTTTTATTTCTATCCATTTCCAAGAAATATTTAAGGGGGCAAGAATTAGTTTATATACCTCTGATTTTTTTTTTTTTTTTTGGATCCATTGGTATTGATCTTCATTCTTAGGCAAGTTCCTTTTAGGCTTTAGTTCTGTTTTGGTGAAATTGATTTTCTTTAATTTGTTCTTCATCTCATTATTTTTCTTATTTATTTTATTATATTTGATGGAGTTAACTGTGACAAATAAGGAAAACCAGGTATTCCAAGCAGGTTAATATTGAAAGTAAAAAAATAATAATAATAAATGGAGTTTTTAAAACACAATTTTTAATTATGGTATTTTTCTTTTTAAGTTTTTCAGCATTTCAAATTATATCACTAAATATGGTCAAAAATGGCAGAAAAAGCAAGCTATTTGTCACCAAGAATATTGGTTATGAAATACTTGTATTCCTAGGTTAGAAAACTAAATTTTCTAATTTGTAGTTGTATTTGTTGGGAGTAAAGTACTATTTTAATGAGACTTTATTCTTTTGTTATTTTGAGTGATTACTGTAAATAAGTTGCCTTAAATAATTTGTGGTGTAACACTGAGTTCTTGCCATTACTCAACAGAATAATGCAGTCTTTATTAGTGGAATTTAGCCAAAAGTCATCTTCTTTAAATATATATGGTCAGGCAAATATGTGATAATTAGATAACTAAGAATCAAAATGGCATTGTAAGTAGAAATAATTGAAAAAATCTTTTTATTTTGAAAATATTTTTCCATTGGAAAGTTCCAGATGTGTACAGTAAATATATTAAACTAAAATGGGAAAATATTTTTTCTTCATATTAGATCATTACAGGTTGAGAGAAGGTAAATCACTTTCTAATAAAATATTCCAGTGGTTTTTCTCCTTATTTTCCCTGTTGTTATTAAATTGGATTATTATATAATGTTTTTAAGAAAGATTTTACCTTATCTTCTGTCACCAATATAACTTGTGACATTTTAATATTTTATTTTTGATAACTTTATTAACAAGTTTAGGAATTTTGGAGAATGAAAATGTTAGGTGAATGCTACGTATGACAAATGTCAGGATCAGTTGAATTTCAGGCAGTGTGAATGCCAGGAATCGTAATATGTACAATTACTTGTATACAGTCATTTCTTACACCAGTGAACTTTGTTTTTGAGTTTTCATAAGGAGGAACAAAGTATAAAATATGCCCAAGTGATTCTCAGTTTTAGGTATCTGGAAACACTTTATTCCTGGTAGTTTACTCCGCAATCATTGCAGTAACTCAAACACTCTGTTTACCTTACTAAATTAGTAAAATTAATTACTCTTTATTTTTCATTTAGTTTAAGTTGAATATTGCTGTGTGATGGAAGTACAATATTAGAAAGAGCAAAATTCTATTTTTCTAAGTTTCTGTGAGTGTACTTGGGAACACTAAAATCAGGAGAGTTTTTAGGAAGCATCTGGTATGTATTGCCACAAGTTATTAACTATGAATATTAGTAGTTAAAAGTACAGTTTTTCAAAATATTCCATCTGAAATATACTTCTTTTTTAAATGTTAGTTTTTTCCCTTTTAAATGACTCTGTTTTTCAGTTGTAATAATCTGTGACTTTTATTTTAGAAACAGTTTTTAATGGATCAAGTAAACTATTTTTTAAAAAAGTAATGAACTTTAAAGTTTCAGAAACCTAGTTCTTTTATACTTATTCCCAGGTAATGCTTGTATGAAAAATACCTCATTCATTTTATGGATATAAGTGGAAATAACAATGAAATTGGTTATTAATTTATTTTTATTATGCTTCTCACTAATTCCAATTTCACATTTTTCCCAGTGCTGCAAGTTATGAAAGATTTAGCATGTCTGAAATCAAGCCAAACCTTTAGTCCTCCATTCTCATTCTGTCTCCCAACCTGAATCCTTCTTGCTATGACTTCACCATGTACCTGGCGATGCAGGGTCAAAATAATACCACTCCTCTTTGAATTGAATGTCATTCTGTTTATTTCCACATCCTCATTTGCATTTGTTTACTTTTGTGCTTTTCATGGAAAATATTCTCAGTAAATTTTTACCTACAAAAGTCTTCAACCCAACCACCAGTCCCACTAAGGATCTGTCCCAGTAAGAGGGTACACTGGCCAGCTAAGAGTATCTGCTGTAGAGTATTTGAATGCTTCTTGTGCTAGAACCTTATAGATAGCTTATGTTCCCCCTCTGCTTCTTCTTATGATAGTCTTTGAACATAATCACTGGTTTCTGAAAATTCTTATTTTGAAGCAGCTGTCATTTCAGATCAGATTAAATTTGAATATGTGCTTTTTCTCTTTTTTTAGAGTGTTTCATAAAGTTATTTCAATGAATGTTTGTTAGTGTTATATATAAAGAAAAAAGGTGACCTTTTAAATGTGTTCTCTTAAAAACATTTTCAGTCTATAATTTTGGGTAATTGGATTAGTATAATTCTGTTTTTTTCTCATTTCTCTTTCTGTTAGTATGTGTGTGTATATTTTTACATGTCTGTCATCTATCTATGCACATGTACACGTGTATCTATACATGAGAGCTCTTAATTTTATTAATTTACTTTAAAAATCTAATGTCTTAATTATTTCTTTGATAAATTTTCTGTTTAATTTTGTTATGGCTTATAAAAAATAAAATATGAAGCTTAGATATGTCTTATCTATTTTCCAGATTTGTCTATATTTAAATGTGTTAGCATATACTGCTTTTATATACCCTGAATATTTTATGAAATCTATTCCTAATTTTATGAATTTAATTTAAAATTCTGTTATTTGTATAGTATTCTATTATTAGTCCTTATTCATTCATTCATTTAATCAATAAATGTTTATTTAGTAATACTAACTGCTAGGCACTGTCCTACATGCTGAGAATGCAGAACGTTTTGGCTCTTGTGGAGTTTATATTCTTGTAAGTGAAGAGAGGGACATAAATATATAATACTAACATACATAATTTTTAGATAGGCATAAGCATTATGAAAAAGTAAATGCACATGATAGCAACTGTTGAGGAGAAGTATACTGCAAAGAAGGGATATTTGAGTTGAGCTCTGAATGGTTAGGAAAAAGAAAATCACATTCCAGGCATCAGGAACAGCAGACAAAGATCTGGATCAGAATGTGTTTGGCATGTGCAAAAGAAGAGAAAGAAATGTTGTTTCTATTGAACACTGTTGTAGAGTGTGGCAGGAGGTGAGGTCTCGAGATAATGCTGGAGACGGATCAAGCGAGCCATAGTTAGAATTTAGAATTTTATTATAGTTACATTGTGAAGACATTGGCACTTGAATGTTAGGTTGATGAACACTGAGGAAATTGCTCTTCCTACTGTGTGGAAGATGAACAAGTGAAAGGGATGAGGGGCTAGAAAAAGGTAATTATTAGGAAGTTGCTGTGTTCATCACAGAAATTAGGGTGATTTAGGGCTTTTCACTATAGAAGTGATGAGAGGTAGAATATTTTGGAAGAGCACTGTTAGAATTTGTGAATGGGTTAGAAATGGTATAATCAACAGTGTCAGGCATAAACATTAACCATTCTTTTAAGATAGAATTTAATGGGCATGCACTTTTCAATGGTAAAATGTACCATAATTTATTTAAATTACACCTCTATTTTTTATTATTCAGTTTTTCCCATTTTTTGCTAGCATAAATAACAATCTTTTGCCATTTCTTACCTTACTGCCATTGTATATAAATAATGAAAGGTAAAAAAAAATTATATCTTGCTATTTTAATTTACTTATCTTTCATTACTAGATAAATTGAGATTTTAAAAGTGTGTATTGATCGACCAGCTGTATTTTTTCAGTTTTGAATTGTGTCTAGCCTTGTTTATTTTGGGATGTTACTCTTTTCCTATTGTTTGGAAAGGCCGTTTTAACTTCCTATAATGTTTTTAAAGTCTCAATATGATTTGCCCTTGAGATATTTTTGATTACATCGTGTGTCTGTCTCCCCCTTGCAGACTGTGCTCTAGACACTTCAGCCAGCGCTCAAACAGGCTGTTCTTTGTCTAGTCTCGTGACCTTCTGCATTTCTGATTCTCCATTTTATGGGTCCCTCTTCCTCCAATCTCACGTTGTTGACTGTGGCTTATCGTTCATATTTCAGCTCCAACATTAATCCTTAGTGGAGCTATTCCAAAATTCCTAACATAACATCCCTTCTCACCCTTGTCACATTCTGTCACATTACTCTCTCCCTTTTGTTTTTCCCCCCAGTCTTTTATGGTCTTCATAGCATTTATCACTGTCTAAAGTTACTCATTACTTACTTACAACTTGTCCTTTCCAACAAGGATGAAAGAACCATGACAGCAGCTATCTGCTCTGATTTGTTCACTGCTGTGCTTTCTGGGGCCGGAATATTGTTGGGCATATAGTAGGTCATCAATCTATTTTGTGGTATGGATAGTAATAAGGATATTAAAAGTATTTGTCCATATACTTTTAATTTTTCCTTTTGTCAGTTGTCTTTATCTTCGTTTATGGCATTTTATACATGAAAAATTTTATATTTTCATGGAATCAAATCAGTGAAGCTTTTTTCTTATGTGACCTTTTCATTACTTTTTAAGAAAAAAAATCTCCCAGTTTGAGATTTTCCATTTTCCTATAGTCTAATTTGAATGTTCTGAACATAAAAATACTGTTTTTTAAATGAATTAAGGTAAGTTTCAAAGATATGAATAGCTCTTGTGAATGTATTTCTATGCTTCTAGTTGTATTACACATTTATTTATAAAGAGGTTATACTGTATATAGAGCATTGTATCTTTTTACAGTACCATGTGCATTTTTAGATGATATATATTCTTCATTCTTCACAAGCACGATTTTTTAATAACATAGAATATTCCATCTTAGGTGTTTGTTACATGTAATCAATCCTTCATGGTAGACTTGTTTCAATCTTTTAAAATACAAATAAAAGTGCTATTTAAGTGTTTGCATTCATTTATGGTTGTTCTGTTATAATAAATTAGTAAAAATAAAATAGTTCATTTACTAGGTCATAAGAGTACTTGCAGTATTTTAAGATATTTGAATATTCATTGCTAAATTATACTTCAAAAAATTTATATGAGTTTATAGTCTTAGTAGCAGTATATGCATGCGTCTGTTTCTCATCAAACTTTCCAGTTTCCAAAAATTATGTGCTTTTAAAATGTTGGTCCATTTCTCCCCATCTGGGCCCTATCCCCCAAACTATGTAAAACAATTGGTGTTTTTCACATACAAAATTAAGAATATTGTATATGGTCAACTCTGTCATCTATTTCTTTCCCATTCATGTCTGTGATTAAAATACTTTTCCTCTTTGAGGTTTTATATATACACACACACACACACACACATATATACACATATATACATATATGTATAAATATATGCATATGTATATATACATATATACATACACTCACTTATGGTTTGATCTCATTTTTTATGTTGCAACTCTCATTTATATAGAATTTATTTTCAAATTGGAAAGATAAGTTTTCACTATATTTTCTTCAGTTATGCTGGCATCATTTTCGAGTAATCATACACACTATTCTCCTGCTAAATTTATGTACTCCAGGTTTTTGGGGGGAAGGGGTATTTATTTTGGTCCACTGTTGTATTAATTCTTGTTTTACCTGTTTCTTTGTTTTACGTATTGTTGTTTTTTATCTTTTTATTTTGTGTGATCTACTAGGGTAGTAGTTTCCTGATTGTTACTCTTTATTTTGAAAACTCTAACGTTATTACATGCTTTTTCCTTAGAACTTAAGAATCATTTTCCAAGTATCCTTTCCAAATAAACCATTCCTTTTTTTGATTTTAGTAGAATTGTGTTAAAACTATTAATTTGCCTGCACAAAATATCCTTGTACTATGTACGAATTCCTATGTGAACCAAGATTATTTTTTTTCTGTCTCAGGAAAGCTTTTTTTCTGTATAGAGGTCCACTTCATTTTATTTAAGATCATTCCCAGTTGTGTTGATAATTTCATATTATTTCTAGTTGCTCTTTTAAATCTTTTTTAATTAATGTTCTATAATATATTAGTTTTCTGTTGTCACTGTAACAATTACTGCAAATGTTGTCTTAAAACAAAAATTTATTCTTTTTGTTCTAGAGAACAGAAGTTAAAGTCAGTTTTACTGGGCTAAAGCTAAGGAGTTGACAGGGCTGGTTCCTTTTAGAGCCTGCAGGGGAGAGAATCTCTTTTGTTTTGTTTTCTTTCTTTCTTTTTTTTTTAAGTGTCTGGAGGCTGCCTGCTTTCCTTTGCTTGAGTCAGCTTTCTTGAATCACTCCACCTCTCACTTCTGTCATTGCATCTACATTCTCCTTTGACATTCCTGTCGCCCTTTTATGAGGACCCTTTGATTGTATTTGGGACCCACCTGGATAATCTTGGTTAATCTCCCCCTATCAAGATATTTAATTTAATCACGGCTGCAAGGTTCCCTTTGCCATATTAGAGGACATTTACAAATTTTAGGGATTAGGATATGGATATTATTTGAGAGGCCATTATTTAGCCTACCACATATAGGAATATTATTAATTTTCTCTATTTTACTTTGATCTGTTTCATTGAACATTTGTATTAAGTATGGATGCATTTACTTCATTTTCTAGACACTCATAAAATCTATAAGTAATTGGTTTTTCTCTATTAACTTTATCTTGTTTGTGTTTTTATCTTACTGCTGTTTTTAATTTTTAAAGAAACTGCCCAAAACATTTTCCTTTTACTTACCATATTGTCCATTGGTTTAGGATAGGTATTTTTTATAATCATAGGAAAAGTAATTTGTTCATTGTTCATTATCTCCCTCCTGTTCCTTTGACATATTTGTGTTATATTTATGTACAACTAAATATTAAACCCCACTTGCATTTTTAGTTTTAACCTGTACTTGACTGTAGTATATCAGTTTCTCAATATGTTGCTGGCCTTAATTTACCAGTACTTTGTGATTTTTAAAAAATATTTACATTAATAAATGTGATTCATTTGTGTTATTTGTTTTGTATATGGATTCCTTTTTCACTTAGAATATCAAAATTATGCTAATTAATAGAATGAATTTATAGTTGTTTTTTTTTATAGACTAGGGTAGTTTTATAGCATAAAAGTTGTCTCTTCATTTAAAGTTTGGAAGATCACATGAAGCAGTATAAGTGCTGAGCTTTTTTAATGTAATTCTTTGACAGACTTTTCAGTTTCTTTGGTTATTTAATTTTTTAGTCAATTTTGAAAATTTAATTACTTCCAGTGAGTTGTCCATTCTCTCAAGATATTAAAAGAGCATTTGTTACATGCTTACTGTGTGTTAAGCATTGTGCTAGGTGATGTGTATGAAGGAATAAAAAATATAGAATTCTTAATTTCAGGGAATTTACAGTAGTAAGAAGAAAGTTTATTTTGCTACCAGGAAGGCAGAAAAAATGAACACTTAAAAAGAACTTCTAATGAGAATTTCATCATGAATACAGACAGCGTGAGCTAAGGCATAATAAAAATTGTTGAAATCAAGAAGATTTGAGAGAATTGCAAGTAGGTCATTATAGCTAGAGTTTAGGTCTGGGTAGGAAGGAATAATGAATAGAGATTAGAAGCTGTATTGTAGATGTTTCTTGATTTGGTACTTTTCCTATAGACATGGATAGGCTGTTGATAATGTTAATTCTGGATTAATCATCAACAGATTCATATTCCTAAAGGATTAATGGGATTGTTAGAAGCAAGTTAACCATTGCATTACCGCAAAAGACATGTAAGTGTCTCCTAAACTAGGGGTGTAAGTAGAGATGGAATGGAAGAAAGAATACAGATGAAAAATTCTAACAAAATAAAATCACCAATGACTTGTTCACTGGTTAATACAAATCCCAGCTTTTGTCAAGTATATTTGGGGTGAAGGAAATGTTTGCCTTATCTCTGTTTCATAAGTTGTGGTTATGATTTTATTTGAAAAGCTTGTTGTATTCTAGATAAGTTAACTGTCATTATTGTGAAAAGTAGGTACAGGAAAATCAGGAAGATCGTAGATGTTTTGTTAACAACCGAAGTAAGCAGGACAGAAGATATAGATATTCTCAAAGATTTATGAACCATATAGCATGAAGGGTGATCTAAAAATGAAAATGTGGGGAAAAAATGAAATCATTTTATTTAGAATTTTTTTAGTAAACCTTTATCTGAAGTAAATGAAATAATTTTATAGTGAGGAGTTTAGACATAATGTTTGAAATTTGTTTGAAATAACTTCTCAGCATATGTTATGTGTACCAGGCACGTGAGATAGGGATTTCAAAATGAAGTATTTTCTGCCTCAAAAGATAGAAAAGGCTGATAAAATATGTTTTATGAGACTGATTTCAAATTATCTGTCCAACTACCTTATGTGTATGAGTAATATAAGCCCATGTAGCTACCACCACA
This sequence comes from Glossophaga mutica, assembly GCA_039655065.1. Lineage (NCBI taxonomy): Eukaryota > Metazoa > Chordata > Mammalia > Chiroptera > Phyllostomidae > Glossophaga > Glossophaga mutica. The sequence goes on along the minus strand of CM077303.1, from coordinate 78,224,956 downwards.
GTCAGGCTACGGTATATCTCCATCACACCGTGAATTCCATAGTGCCCCTTGCCAGACTGTCCTCCCCTTCCCTCACTCACCCCATCCCTCCTTTCCCCATCACTTCCTCTACCACTGTGGATTCAGTTTGACACTTCCTGGTTTTTTCTTTAAATGGAATCATATACTATGTAACCTTATGTCTAGGCTTCTTTTGCTATGCATGCAGTTTTTGAAGTTTCTCCCTGTTGTTAAATATGTAAGTAATATATTCCTTTTTATGGTTGAGGAATAGTCATTGTTTGACTATATAGTTTTTTTATCCATTTACCTATTAATGGATATTTAAGTTGTTTCCAGTTTTTGGCTATTGGAAATAAAATTGGTATGAATTTAAGTCTTTGTACAAACATGTTTTCATTTCTCTGGGGTACATACTTAGGAATAGAATATCTAAGTCATACGAAATATTGAACTTTATAAAAAAACCTGCCAGGTTGTTTTTGAAATGGGTTTTGTTATTTTACCTTCTTACCACAAGTGCATGAATACGTCGGTTGGTCCACATCTTCATCATTACATGGTGGTGTCAGCCTTTTATAAATTCTAGCCATTATAATTTGTGTGTAGTTTAATCTCATGGTTTTAATTTGCATTTTCCTAATTGGTTTTCTTGTGCTTGTTGACTATTGCTGTATTTTCCTTTGTCAGCTATCTCTTCAAATATTTTGTTCATTTTTATTGGCTTCTTTATTTTTTAATGAGTTATGAGAGTTCATTACATATTCTAGATACAATTCCTTCATCAAATACGTGTTGTGAATTTTTTCTCCCATATTATGGCTTGCCTTTTCATTCACTTATTTGTATTCCTCAGGAGCAGAAAGTTTTAATTTTCAAGTCCAGTTTACAAAATTTTTTTTAATATTTCTTGCATTTTGTGTCTTAAGAAACTTGAAAATGTCAATTTTTTTTCCTAGAAGTTTTGTGGTTTAATTTTTATAGTTAGGTCTATGATTTATTTTCAGTTAATGGTGTGAAAGCAAATTTGATCAATAAATATGTTTAAGAGAAGTCTGAAAGAGTTATCTTCACACATTTGAAGGGCTTTAAATATAGAGAAAGGAGTATATAGATTTTCTTCTGAAGTTAAAGACAGATTTAGTATTGCTTTGTGTAAGAAATACTATTTATTCTAGCTTCTGTACCCATCCAGCAAATGAAAAGATGCTTTGTAAAATAATGAATTTTCTATGAGTAGTGATGTTCAATAGAAATAGCTAACATTCTGCCCTGGCTGGTGTAGCTCAGTGGATTGAGCGCGGGCCTGCGAACCGAAGGATCGCGGTTCGATTCCCAGTCAGGGCACATGCCTGGGTTGCCAGGCCAGTTCCCGGCAGGGGACATACAAGAGGCAACCGCACATTGATGTTTCTCTCCCTCTCTCCTTCCCTTCCTCTCTAAAGATAAATAAATAAAATCTAAAAGGAAAAAAAAAAAGTACTTAAAAGAAATAGCTAACATTCTGTCTCACATGAATTTGTGTATTTAAATTACCTTATCATGGTACTTGTCAGGTAGAAAATATTCATAAATGTTGGTTATTATTGCTAATGTTGCTATTGTTATTATATTCAGAATTCTTGAGAGAGTTCAGAGAGGATGATGTTTAGATGAGACAGGTTTGGATTCTATTATTAACTTACACATAGTGATCATATTTTCCCTGTTTCCTTCTCCAACCCCAATAGAGAGCTTAATTGTTAATGGATACCAATAAATAAAAACTAACATGTGCAGTCCTTTAAAAATGATTTTAATCATCTCTCTTAAATTCATGGGTAATTCATGAATACTTTTTTTGAAAATTCCAAGTAATATAGATGTAGAATAAACATTGAAACTGCATTCTTACCTACTTACTCCTCCTGTCCTCTTGCAGAGATAGCTATTAGAGATTTGTTGTATTTAACTTCCGATTATTTTCTTTCTTGTTCATTGTTGTTCACATACAGTTGTCTCCATTCTCTCCGTACCACTCCCCTCAACCCCAGCCATCCCAACCTCCCACTCTTGATCCTACCCCTCTTTGGCTTTGTCCATGTGTTCTTTATACATGTTCCTTGCTGATTATTTTCAATGCATTTGAACTGATATGTATTCATATATATATTTATGTAATTTATATATGCTCATTTGTAGATATTTAATATAAGCCTAAAATGAATATATTATACTTGATTTTTTTTATTTTAACAGCATATCTGATAAATCTTTCCATATTGGTACCTTTATTCATTTTTACTGCCACATAGTATTTACTAGAATGAACGTAGCAGTTTTTTTTTTTTCCCCCAAGCATGCATCAGGCAGACAAGAGAAAGGCTGCCTGCCACCTTGCTGAGAAAATGACTGGTAAAGATCTTTAGATTTAGTCTATTATTTACATAGCTAACAAAAGGAAGAGAAGCCAAACATGCTACATCCCCAGGTCCTTGTCCCACTTACTAAAAGGACAACATGAAGATAAAAGATGCAGGGTGAATTGTGGGATACCTCATTGTTGAGGAGCCAATTCTAGACTGCAGCTCAAAACTTTTTTGGTTTGAAGCTAAACTGTCAGTGGTTAAGGGTTGGGCAGTATAAGTCAAGAAACCTCATAGCTCATCAGAACCTGGGAGACTACAAGGAACTATGCCAGGATGATAACAAAGTATTCTGCCAAGACACAGGTTAGCTACATTTGAATCCACTGCTTCTGTGGCCTGTAAGTATACATATACAGTTGCCAAAACATTATTGTGGATCCATTTCCCAACAACTCCAATCTCTAACATTCACATACATGGATAACAAATCTCAAAGTACTACATCAGATACTCTACTTAATGGTCCTCATAAGGGCTTAGTTCAAAGATGACTCCCAGTAGGCTAATCAGGCACACTTGGAGGAAAGTCCTCAGCCAAGTTCATCATGTATAGCCAAATCAGTTAAATATGTCATTGTTCCAAGTGCAGTAAGAGGTGTTCACTGGCCAGTAGGAAGTCCAGGGCAATGTGTTTAGTCATCACCCTAAGAGAGTTTGGAATAATCAGCCATCATCTGAAAAACATACAAATGAGATTGTCTTCCCTTATCAGCAGAGGTAGACCATAGGGTAACAACAATAGTAAGATTAGGCTAAAGAGAGAATCATAACGGTGTCTGAGAGTTAATTGTATTCTGTTGCTTGTTCACTCCTGAATCAGGAGGTTCTGGGAAGATTCTGAGAGTTCATTGATTAAAATTCTTCAGTGGTCTGGAGTCAAGTTGAAAGTGATGGCTGTAGTTTGGATTATATTGGCCAGATGATCTGTGGATAAGAGCTGAGACAAATTAATGTTGCTTCTCTTCACGTCTGGACTGTTGGTGTCCAAGATGTTCTCTTTTCCACAGCCAGTCTGTTGCTTTCTTTCCACAGCCGTGTGATTTAGTCTCTACAGCTTGGTCAGTCCCTTCATCCATTTCCTGATTCTCCCTCAGTCTTCCCCAGAACATACAATCTGGGCTAACCGGAGGTAGTTCACCAGAAAGTGTCTAATGCAGTTAATGCTCAGCAGTATCATTAAGAGGAAGGAAAGAGCCTGTATAGTCTATTTAACAGTACTAGACAGGCTATGGGCCTTAGAGTTCCCTTTGCTACTTTGCCGTGAACCTGGCTGTCTGGACACATTTGCCAGGCTTCCTTGGCCTCATGTGCTGGAATCACTAGGCTTTGTTTCTTTGGCCCTGTCCTGAATTGTATGTGGATTACCATGCCCTGGACAATGGTGTATCTATGTGACTGTAGTTCTCATGTGGGCAGCACAGGTCTCATCAGCTTGTTGATTCTATTAACATTCATCCTTAAAGGGTTCTTTCCCATGGGCATCCACAAAGATTATGAACAGGAAGTGTGGGTTTTGTACACTCTGTATCCGTAGTGTTAATCTCCACAAAGACTGGGACTTGATTATTTAATTGTTCCACTGCCAGGCCCCAGAGTCATTGAAAATGCAGTGAATGTTGGGGTGTTTTCCAGGGTAAGTGCCACAGTTGGTGACTTTACTCACTCAGTAAGCATAGCTCCGTTCTGCATGCATGGTTGTAAACAGTGTTCTTTGGGCTCCATAGCTGTGGTGGCCCAGTGTGCTCCAGAGGATTTTAACATCCCCAATTCAGCTGGGAACCAGACCCACGGATCCCTAGGACCCTCAAAGGACTGAAGCCCCCCGCACCAACCCCTTCCCAGCATGTCCAAGGTTCTAGCACAGACTGTATCTAGAATATGCCCATTTTGGTGATGACTAGCCACTGTTTCATGTAGCTGATATGGCTCTTATTTTTCTTTAATGACATGAAATCTGTGGTCTGTCATGCATTTTCAAGAGCACATTGTCTTAAGTGTAGAAATGCCTGTAAATTATAGCTCCCTTGAAGGCAGGCAGCATGTATTGTTGAAAAATAATGATAATTTGCTTTATTTCTCTTCCCCTACATTCTAAATTCAGGGCAAAACTTAAACGTACAATTCACATCAACCAATATTACTGTTAGTTTCAGATAAAATGTAGCTAGTTATAAAGGAATAGAAGAGTAACTTCTAATTCATTTGCTAATAAAGTGAGTAAGCATACACATGTTTTCTAAAGTTAAAAATATAACGAATTTGAATTATTTATTTTATTTTTTTAAAGAATTCTGTGGGTGGTGTAGAGCTTTCGCATAAATATAGTTGTTTCTGGTCTCATTTTATAGTTACTTCAGTCTAAAAATTCTACCAAGAATTTTTTTACTTCCTTCTTTGAAAAGATGAAGTGTTTTTAGAGGTTGCTAAGCAACACCAGCTTTGAAATGGTAAGAAGAATGACTGAATAAGAAAGCAACTGATCCAAATGTGTTACACTTTTGGAATTCAGTAACTGATGAAAAACAGAGCCATTTTAGTCATTGGTGAATCCCACCCAGTTTGCAGAGTTAAAACTGTTCTCACATTTAGCGATGCTCAAATTGGAGTTGTTTACTGAGCATATTTGGATTGATAGCTCAATATTCTCAAAAGATTTAATTTCTCATTTATTACAAAGAATATTGAGAGAATTTCCATTCAGTACATAGTAAATTAGCCAGCAAGCAGTTTTTTAAAAACTGAACTTTGACTTAAAGAACAAATAGTAGAAAAATAAAGTATGAATTATATATTACCAATATATAATATAATATAAACTAAAATTAGCAGGTAGAATGTTGTCTGATAATTTAAACCTCTTTAATTACATTTTGGATGTTTTGAATCTCAAGTTAAAGAATGTATATTAATTATCCATAACGCTTTCATATTCAAGTGAATCCTGAATCCCCCCAGAACAAATATATGAAAAGTTTTTTATGGCCTAGAGAGCAGAAAAAGTGGGGATGAAAATGCTGGTTAAACAATAAGGGAGACAAATTAAGAGGAAAGAAGGCTGAGACTTGTAAGAGGAACAACTATAATGACCTCAAGAGAGAGAATTTTAGATTAGACCACTTGAATTTAAAGAGGTTGCCTAGTGCATATTAATCCAGAAATAAAAAACATTAAGTCACTAAAATGGAAACTCATGAAACTGTAGTGTTTAACAAGAAAATCTCCTAATTGTTTTAAACACGTATTTTCATGAATGATTTGTGTCGGTATCTCTGAGATATATGATTTAGTGAATTAGCTATTGTACTTTGATCCCAGATGATTGTTAATCAGCTATACATTTATTGATAAGTGCAAATCATTAAGATAGTGTGAGAAAGGGTGGAAAAAAATGTGCGCTTTTATAAGCAGGAATAATACTCTGATGGGAGAATGTGATTTCATTTTCTAATAACTTCACAAATAACTATCGGATGTGAAACTACTATAGGAAGTGTGTCAGAGTCATTCAGCAGAGTGTGGTAAGATAGTATACAGGTCCTTTCCTGAAAGTTTTTCTTCATTGTAAACAGTAATCGGGTATTTGAGTCTTAACCTAAGACAGTAAATACCTTAAGAAACTTCTTTTTTTACATGGGAAATGAAAGAAAAGTTAGCAAAATTATTTGTTGACCGTAGAAAACATCTCCTGTAGGAACTAGCCACATCTGTTTTATTATTTGCAAGTGAGATATCCAGCACAAAATAAGTTGGCTGGTAATGAAAGTACAACAATTGCTAATGTAAAACAGACAGATGGTTTTCTCATTATATAGTAGTGGACAGATATATTTTGGTGACAGAATTGAAATTTTTAGCAAAATTAGGCTGATCTTGGTTCTTAGAATTTGAACATGTTACTTTGAAATCAAGTATGTGTTTACTTTTGTAAATATTTTACCATTCCTAAAATGTGTGTGAGAGATTATTTTTTGTGTGTTATTTCTGCCTTGTGGTTCCAAGTACACATGGTACTAATTGCAGTTAATTACATTTTGGGTAGGAATATTTCTGAGAACAAAATAATCACCAGCGTCCTGTTCAGGTTGAATACCCTTGTGCACTATAAAATAGTCATACATTCCTTTGTCTTGTGGTTTTAAAAAAATATTTCCTCTAAATTCATATCCTTACCTTTTATGCAACAATTATTTGAGTTAAGCCCTTGGGTGTCTTCTTGGCTCTACCATATATGCAAAACAACATTAAAGAAAACATTTCACTTCAGTGATTTCTTCACATTGAACATGGGGAGAATTTCCAAACACACCTTGAAGAACACACTGGGTATTCTTGGATTTTCTTTTTTATTATTCCAGAAGATGACATACAACTGCTAGGGCATGTCGGCTGCCTGGAATATTGGTTAAAGAAGGTCCTATGCATCTTCCTGAAGTTTGACAGATCGAAAGTATGTGATGCAATTTTAATATTGAGTGTAATTAATATTAATATTGAGTGAAACCTTAGTGGTATCTGTCTGTTGACTTTTTTGTGTAATGGATTTATGTGGGCTCAACTGAACTCATAATAAAACTCTTTTGATGAAACCAGCAAGGACAGGTGAAGGTTTTCCTGCAGTTGTGGCTTATAGTGACCATTCAAGGAACAATTGGTCTTACGTTCCCACAGATATTTTATCCTGCAGGCAGCAGGTCCACAGACAGCTTTCCACATGTTCTAACTAATTAAACTGAGGTCACTAGATTTTAGAAAGCCTCTCTGGTATTTTGGGGAGCCTCCGTTTTATTTTCACTTATATACAAGGGTTGGTAGACTTCAGTCTATGAGTCATATCTTACCCACGCCCTTCTTTGCCCAACCTACAAACTGAAAATGGTTTAACATCTTAAATGGTTGAAAATAATTTTTTAAAAGGATAGTATTTCAAGGACCAAAAATTATATGAAATTTTAATGTTTTCCTAAAATGTATTAGAGCACAACCATGCTGCATTGCTGTGGCTGTTTTGGCACTACAGTGGCAGTTGAGTGGTTGCAACATAGAGCGCACACGGCACTCTCATCACTTCTCGCTGTTCCTCGGTGCACTGCAGTCAACAGTGAGTGACGTTGTAGTAACTCAACAGTAGTTGCTGTACCGTAGCATTTTACTTATTTGTTACTACTTATGCATACTCATCACATCAAAACAGGAAAAGAAAAGCTATGTAAACTTTCAGTGTTCTGTTTTTAAGGCACCAAGGGTTGTGGATTAGGATTATTTTGTTAGACGTTAGGTGGAATGGTAACCCAGTAGTGTTGTATTTACCCATGCAGTAACACCAGAGCTGTGCCAAAAGAATAAATCTCAGCATTACCAGACTATAAACTCATCACAGCATTCCCAGTGTACAAGAAGTGATCAGAAAAATTTAAATGGAATATTTTTAAACAAAAATTAAAAAATGAAATGAGACTGCAACCAATGTAAGTTCTAATTTGTTAGCCATTTTCCAATGGTGAATAAATTAAAACCTGTCCAGAGAAAATAAACTTTATTCAAGGAGTTAATCTCAGTTGTTTATTCAAGGTATAATGTGATTGATGAAGAACATCTACTAATAGTCTGTTTGGAAAACTGCAAATGAGAATACTTCCCAAGAAATTGAGAAAACATGAATTTATAACAACTTGAAGTAGAATCTGCTAAGATGAGTTATAATTGATGGTGGTAAAAGTATGTGTGGGACAGAAAAAAACTTAGTTGCACAAATGTACAAGCTTGTGAAAATGTAAGGTGTTGAAAACCTGTGCTTATTTGTTGTATATATTAAATCAGCAAATAGCTTGTAGAACATATTTAAATCAATCATTTGTTATTGAACTGGTAGTTTTAACAGTGAACTTCATTCAGTCTCATAGACTTTACCACTGTCAATTCTATGAATTTTTATCAGAACTAAAAGGCGAATATCCTGATCACAACAGTTTGATAAGTTAGCAGTGATAAAACTTAATGTCATTTATTGAGTTCAGACCAAGTTAGAAATTTTTCAAAGAGTTTTGAAAATTAGCTTTTGCTGCATACTTGTTAGTGTTTGTAATGAATTCAACCCAGAATTACAGGGAAAAATACTTATATGCAAAACTTATATTGCAGTAAGTTAATTTCTACAACTAAGGTTTTGAATCACAGGTATATATTTCCTTTACTGTCAACAATTAAAATAAGAATTGTGCTCTCCATTGCCACACAAATTTGCAGCAGATGTGTTTTCTGTGTTCAAACTATAGTTTCTTGCACCGTATTTCAGACCTTAATGTAATGCAGAGATTTCCATATTTCAAAATCTATTTAACTATGCATCGAGGAGCTTCCACCTGATCTTCAATTGGCAATGAATAAACTGTAATGTAATGACATGCTAAAAGCAAATTTTAAAATATATTACAATTCTAAAATGCCTCCTAAGTAACGGATATGCCTCCAAAATGTCATAGCCTGGATTGCTATAACTATTTGCTAGTACCTAGCTATACAAATACATTTTTTAATTCATTCATTCATTCATTTATTTAAATTAGGTATATTTTATTGATTATGCTATTACAATTGTCCCAAAAGAACTAAATGTCATTTCATTTTCAGAACCTACATATGAAAAATCTCATTCTAGGTTGACATTAGCAGATGAACATTTGCAATTGATTTGATAGGAATGCTGACTTTGAACTCTAATTTAGAAGTGTTGATTCCTTTCCTTCCCAAAACAGAATTTGGTTCCTTTCATTAGTGGGTCTGTGTGTTCTCTGTTGCTGCTGTGTTGTTGTTAATGCTAATACTATGGAGTATAATTTCAATTTTGTTAATACAAATTTGTGAATACGTGTTTTCTCTCTTGGGATGTAGTACCTACATAATATCATTAATTTTACTTGTTGGTTTACCCAGCCTAAAATACTTTCTAACACATTACCAACAAAGTTTGCCAACCTCTGCTCTAATACGCATAATCCCACTTAGCGGGTCGTTTTGATACATATATCCTTTGTGTGTCTTTGATTACTTATATTTTAAGAGAAGAAAAAAGGTAAACAGTAAACTTAAAACTCCCAAGTTTTTAGTAATGGAATATTTATGTAAACATTGACTACCTAAAACTAAAAGACAATTCTTATTTTCAGGGGAAAACACCAGGATACTAGTTCTCTTCCTACCATTAATATAAACAAACAAAACCAAATACTCAACCCAAAGAAAACATTTTTGTGAGTTTTTCATGAATCTGTTTTGTTTCTGTTCCTAAGAGTGATTAGTTAATCATTTAATAACTACAAAAAGTCAAAACAGTATATCATTTTTTAATTTTTAATATATTTTTACACTTATACTTATTTTGCTAATATTACTCTTGAATTTATGGATAATTGATAGTTTTATATACATTAGAATAACACGTTCAATAAATTGATTGTAAGGCAGGCAATATACAAATTTGGCAGTTTGGAGCTAATTCTACTGCTGGGAAATTTTGAAGGCATGTCACTTTTTCTTTGCACATTTTTCAGCTTGTGACCTAAAATACCCATGCTGAACTGTGTAAAATGGGCATTGATTTTTCAAATCCTAGTATTTGGAAAATTAGTATCCTTGGCTACTTTCATCAGAATTATGTTGAGACCAAACTTTTTCAGTTTATTTTTTTCATATGCATAAAATTTACCGAATCTGTTAGACTTTAGGGTCTGTACCAGAGAGCTCTAACAATAACATTGTCAGAGCTTATTTGAAAATCTCATTATAAGAAATTGTAAAGTATACACCATGGAATTATACAATGTTTGAGCTAGAAAAGTCAGTAGAAATAAACATGGAGAGCCTTTCAAATTTTCAAATAAAAAATTTTGTCTTGCTCCTTGATATGTATCTAATTATTTAATGAATGAGAATTAAATTCAAGTCATACAGTCTTATTTCATACAGTCTTAAAAACACTCAATCCTCATTACTCATGGATTCCATAATGCTGATTTGCCCACTTGCTAATATTTATTCATAAGTCTAATATCAGTACTCATAGGGAGTTTGGTGTCATTTGCAAACTTGTGTGGAGTGAGAAATTTGGGTCTACTAGCACACTCTTTCACAACTTAGGTCAAACAAGACAGTGCTTCACTTTTTTGTTTCATTTCTTATACTGTAAGTCAGTGTCTTTTTTGCAGTTCAGTGCCACACTTTTCACATTTTTGTGCGTTTTGTTGACAACTTTCTTCTTTAAAGTTGCCCTTAAGTATAGTGGAGAAGTACCATTTAAGCCAGCAATTTTCAACCTTTTTTCATCTCATGACACATACAAACTAATTTCTAAAATTCTGCAGCACACCAAAAACTACATTTTTTGCCAGTCTGACAAAAATATAGGTATAATTTTGATTCATTCACACCGGACACCTATTATGTTGGCTGTTGTCAATTTTTTAGTTGACAGTCTAAGAAAAAGAGTTCAGTGCCCCTGACTAAATAGGTATTGCTTGTTTCAATAATCGCAGCGTACCAGTTGAAAACCACTGGTCTAGGCTGTCTAGTGTTCTGAGTGCAAGAAGGCTGTGATGTGCTTTACAGAGAAAATACATGTATTAGGTAATCTTTATTCAACATGACTTTATAGGGTCATTGACCCTGTAGTTCAATGTTAATGAATAAACAATGTGTATTGAGTTAGGTGTCCCTAAACAGAAAACCAGATAAAACAAGGTTATATATTGAAGATGGATGAAAATGTTGTAAACAGAGGTTCCCAGGAACACAAACCTTTCTTTGCCCTAGGAGTTCTAGATCAGCATTTGTAGTGACTATAGATCATAACTAACAAATAATCAGAATTGATTACATATGTATATCAAGAGAAATTTTACCCATCCATCAATTCATGCATTATTTAACTTTTCAAGATTATACTGATGAGAATATTAATTAAGAAAAACATTTCCATTTTGCAGTTGTTTTATAATATATTTTTCTGTTATTTTACTGCTAATTATTGGGTCATTACAAGGTCATATAGATTTTATTTATTGTAGTCATAGGATGATTCTCTCCTCTGGCATTGATTTTATGAATCCATCTCATCACTCATGAGGAATCCAGGGAAGAGAATTTGAGTCATGCAAATCCAATACCATAACCAGAAAAACAACTCAAAATACCTATCACCAAGACACATTTTATTTTTAGTTCATCTTTTCAGGAGTTACATATGGCTCCTTATTCTCCTTCAAGTATTTGACCTCGTTTTTCTGAATCCTTTTCCGTATGTGTTAAGGTAAAAAAATTTCTAAAACAAACTTGAATGGTATCATTGATCTAAGAACTGAAACATCAAATCCCAAATCCTTTGTCTGAATTTCAAAACCCTTTATAATCTGTCCCTGTTTGACCTAGCCTTAATTTGTCCTATCCTATTTATTCACTAATAAATAGGACATCATTTGTTACTACCATGATGATTTTCTCACTGTTTATGCTCACTCGCTGGGACATAAATCTGCTTTTGCTCATTCTGTCTCCAAATATCCTTCAGAATCTTAGAGGTTACTTCACAAATTGTAGTATGAATGCTTCATTTGTAAATATAACTTAAAAATTCCTATCTGATTACTTGGGCATTGACAATATATTTTAGTTTTTAAAATTTTACAGTATCAAATTATGTTGGATAAAATATATGTTTTAAATATTAAATTTACATGAAAAAATTTAAGTAAATCATTAAAGTATGAATTATGTATTTTTTAAAAAAGATTTTATTTATTATTTTTAGAAGGCAAGGGATGGCAAAAGAGGAAGAGAAACATCAATGTGTGGTTGCCTCTCATGCGCCTCCCCACCGGGGACCTGGCCTACAACCAGATTTGCCCTTACTGGCAATCAAACCGGTGATTGTTTGGTTCGCAGGCCAGCACTCAATCCACTGGGCCGTTAGCCAGGGCAGCGGAAGATTTTTTGTATGTACGTTAGTTGACCTACTGCAAAATTTTGATCATTATTTTAGCACTGAAATTATGTATTTCTTTTCATAGATACCCCATAGGACATTCTATAGAATGTTAGACTTTGGTTTTATCCTCACCTGAGAGACATGCTCACTGATATTAGAGGCGGGGGAGGAGAGAGAAGGAGAGAAACATCTACTGGCTGCCTCCTGCAGTGCCCCCATCAGGACCAACCTGAAATCTAGACACGTGCCATTACCAGGAATCTAACCCACAACCCTTTGGCACAGGACGGTGCTCCAGCCAACTGAGCCACATCAGCCAGGGCTAGAATGTTAAATTTTTGAACAAACGTGAACAATTATGTAACCTAGCACTCAGGTTTTACAAATGAAAAATCTTAGCAATAATTCCTTATTTCCAAATACAATTAAAATAAAAGCTTTAATCTTTTTATACCAACATATTTATTTTAAAGCAGTTAAGTCTACTGGAATTTCAAGTGATTTATTATGTCAAAGTGGTAAGAGAGGTGGGTAGTGAAAGATGGATGAATAAAATAAGATGGTGTCTGTGATCTAATTTATAAAAACAATAGCATTTTCTTTTAAAATGGTTTTACCATATATACTCTAGGTATTTCTGAGTATCCTTATTCAAAGAAAATTTGGACAACAGATACCTGTAGAAAGGAAAATAAAAATTTTCATAATCTCGACACAAATACTGGTAAAGTTTTAACTGTTTTCTTCTTCATCAGAAATTTTCTGTCTCCTTGCCCTTTTTTCTCTGAACAGTTGTGATTTTCATAGGAAATTATTATTTTTTAATTCACATATTATAAGCTGCATAACATCCTATCAGGCATATTTGTGCCTATTGTTGAAAGTTAAAGTTGCTCTGAGTACTTTGTTACAATGTTTGTTAACTCTTTTACCCATAAATATTTACACATCTGATGATTTGTGTAAATATCTAAAAGAGGGATTATTGTACCAAATAATATAAAAACTTAAAACTCTTAACTTGTATTGTCAAATTATTTTTTTAAAACGTTAAACCTTTAGCTCTTTAATATGTCCAGAATGTAATATGTTCTGTGTGTAAACTGCAAACCCAATTTTTCTTTCTAAAATAGTTTTCCAATTTCATTTTTATGCTAATTACTTGTAATTTTTATAATACATGTAATTCTTTTATTTTCTAGAGTGTATCTTCTAGTGATTCATTTTCATTGGTGGTGGTGGTGTATAAATGCCAAATACTCTATTGATTATAAATTTAGACCTGATAGGATAGTCTACAATCTTATCTGTGTCCTTTTTCAAAAATATAAAATGTCTCATTTTCATTTGGGCATTAAAATCATTTTTTTAATTTCCAAGATCAACATCAGCAGGAATTTTTGAACATTTCTAGGTTTAGCATAACTTGGAATGAATTTAGTCTTTCCATCAGGGATAACAGTGAAGTGCTATAGTTTTATCTTTTCCTGTATATTACACATTATAATTTTTGGCTAATTATTGCTTACAGGCAGTCATTTTGGGGGAGGTATGTTTTTTACCTGTTTCACTTCTTTTTAAGTTCTATTTGAAATTAATTCTTGTGGATTTGAACATCAGTCAGGTACCTAAATTTTAGAACTTTGAGATTATTGTTTGCAGTTAGAATTTGGAATTTCAAAGAAAAACTTAGTTACTCAGTTTTCATCATAAATTTAAAGAATGCAGCACTTTTTGGGAAATCAGTAAATCTTAATATTTTTGTCTTTATGATAATTTCTCATTTAGGAAAATAATTTTATTATGAAATATTAAGATTTTCTAAATGTCTATATTTATTTAAATAGTACATATCAATTAAAAAATTTTTCTATTCACTACAGTTAAAATGGTCTACAGAATGAACATTTTCTCAGAAATGAGTATGCATTTTCAAATATAATTTTTCTTTGTTTTGTAACCAGCATGTTTAATGGTATTCTAAGACAAAATAACACTTGATTTATTATCCCTTTGAAATGAGCTATTTAACATAAATCAAAATATTGGACTTATACCTTGTTTATGATAGAAATTAAAATTTTGAATGCAATTTAACTATAGTCTTATTTATAGTTGTCATTATACCAGAATATTTGTTATTTCCAATTCTCTTTCCGCTTCAAATTTTGCATATTGTTTCAACAAATATTTTCTGAAAATTAATAAAAGTGTATTGTCATTATTCTGAAATTGTGGAAGAGGAAACTGATAATAGTTTGTAAACATCGTAGAGTTCAAAAGGTACCTCTTTTGAAATGATGTGATTTATATACTGTAGTATATATAATGTGGTATGTATATGTAACCTATTTATGAGTACATTTTTCATACATGTGTTATTTGTGGTAAAATTAGTGTTTCCATTTTGTCTGGAAAGTGATGAACAGTAACATTGATATTTATAATAACATTAATTAAATTGTCTTATTTGGCATTATAAGTTACATATTCTATTTAGTTTTCCTAACTTAAAATTTTGTGTTCTTTTTAACTGTATTATATAACCTCTCAATACTACATTCCACATATATTTAATGAGTACTTATTATATGCCCAGGAACTTGAAATAAAACAATAAAACAGGACCTATAAAAATCTCTGCTCCAATGAAGCTTGTGGCCAAGAGAACTAGTGAACAACTCTATTATAAACATTATTTCAAAAGGAGAAGGGAGTTTTGTAGATAAACCTGTCACTAGTGATATTTGTAAAGAAGTAAGTGATGTAAAAATGGTAATTTGGGGGGGAAAGGACCTTGTAGCAAAATGAGCTAGGTAGGGTATTTCAAGAAGGACAGTGTAGCCGCACCCTACAGAGCCAGGGCAGGGTTTTAGGAGAGAAAGTCAGAGAAGGAGAGCAGCCAGGAAAGGAGGGGCATTATAAGCCTTCATAAGGAGTTTAGATTTTATCCTAAATGTGTGAGGACTCTGACCAGGAAAATGATGTGGTTCGTTTTTTTAAAAACATCGTTGAAGATAAACAGCTAAGTAAGACTGTGGTAATGCTGCAGGGATAGGCAGGTAGATCAATGAAATAAAAAAAAAAAAGTCTTTAATAAAGAGAATAGGTGCAAACCTGACTGTATACAAGTGAGTTTATTTATGATGAAGGTGACCCTGTAGTGCAGTTACGAAAATGTAGTCTGGGTTAACTGGTTAGCCAAATGGAAAACATGTATCTTGCCTCACACCACTGTCAAAAATCAATCACAGAGAGATATGAATGTCAGTGATCAGAAAAAGTTGTTGAAGAAAAAGGAGAATGTCTTCATGACCTTAAAGTAAGGAAATATTTCCAAAGTGGGGCATCAGCTCTAACCATACAGGAAAAAAATGGTAAACCGGATCATTAAAATTAAGGACTTCTGTTCATCAGTAGACACCATTAACAAAGAGTAAGCAGACAACACAAAATGAGAACATACTTATGGTAATACATGTATCTACAGGGACTTAAATTTGGAATATGCATTGAATGCTTTTAAATCAATAAGGAAATGTTAAAACCCAATATAAAAATGGGTGAAACAATTGAACAAGAATTCACAAAAGAGAGTATCCCAAAGGCCAATAAATTCCTCATTTATTAGGGAAATGCAAATTTAAAAAATAATATGACCACTGTACATCCACCATCATGACTGAAGTGAAAAAGAATGACAATGCTATGTGTTGACAAGAATCTGAATTAACTTTAACTCTCATACACTACTGGAAGAATGTAAATTGGCACAACACATTGGAGAGTCATTGGGGAGCATCTCATAAAGCTGAATGTACACTTATCATACATATGGCATAGCAACTCTGTACCTACAGCATACCAACAGGGATGTGTACCAAAATATAGGCACATATATGCAAGAATAGCAGTACTATTAGCAATAGCCCCAAACTGAAAAGTAATCAAATGATCATTAACAATAGAATGTAAAAATACATTGTTATACTCACACAATGGGATACTAAGCAGCAATAAGAATGAATTAACTAAAAATACAATGTGACTAAATCTGGCAAAAAAAAGGCATAAGAGAATGCTGTATGACTATTTACATCTACTTCAAAATCAAGCAGACTAATTGCTGGTACTAGCTGTCAGGATAGCACTTAGTCTTGGTGAGAGCAGGCATGTGCAGTGGGTTACTGCTCTAAATCTTGATCTGGGTGCTGATTACATGGGTGTGTTTTTGAAAATTTAAGATATACCCTTTTAATATTTCACTTTTTAAAATTACACATCAGTGTGTTAAAATAGAAATAATATAATTTGTAGAAATCTATGAATGTAAGAAGGGAAATGTATAGACTTGGTAAAGGATTTCAAGAAACAGCCATGGTTCATTTTTCTTTACAGGTAAAGATCTGCAATTATTGTCACAGAAAAGTAAACAGTAATTAACCCTTAATAGTATTTGTAGCACTTGTTTTTTATTTTTCCTTTATCCTTTCTAAAAGAAAAAGGATGAGTGTCTAGGATCTCCTATTTTTAAAAAAATGTACAATAACCACAATAGAAGTATAAATACATACTGATAAATCAACTTTATATAGATTAGTAACATAAAAGTTTGCACACCAATCTTTGAATGCAGTCATTTGTTAGATAACAGCTTACTTGGAGTCTCTGTTTACATATTTGATGAGTAAATTATGAGTAATAATTGAGCATGTATTTTGTGTCTGCCAAACTGACTAATAACAAGAGAAAGTAAAATTTATATTGTTAATTATTATCAACTTTGAGTAATACACATATAATAAGAAAATACTGTCTATAATTAGGGTTTCAGAAAATTTCTTGAAAAGTTATCACCTGATTTTAGCAACTTTTAGATGGCTCAGAGCCATCATATTGTGGAGTTGCAGGGAACACAGCAGGTTTTTGGGAATTGGAACCATAAGCAGAGGCCCTGTGAACTGGCAAATATTCAAAAATGATATATCTAACAATAGTATAAGGATTTAAATAATTTCCCTTGATATTGTTTTCATAGCTTTAAGGTAACAAATGTCCATTTTTATTCTTTGTTGACCATTTTTGGAATACTATTTAGAAGTGTGTAGAGATATTGTAAAGAAGAATAAGTACATAGCTGTTAAGATAAAGGGAAAAATTATTAGATGTAGGTAGATAGATTAGAAACATAAAAGTAATAATGAAATAGTGGTTGAAGATAAATAGGGTAGAATGATAGAAGAAGAAAATGAAAGAAATACAGTGTCAGGATGTGGGTTTGCTTCTGAAGACAAGGGCAAATATACTGGAAGATTTGATACAAATAGATATAGTTCATAATGTCCTTGTGTCAATTTATTTTTAATTTAGAGAATAAATTTTCTTCAGCAAAGGCTCGTTTGAAATACTTGACTTAAACTTGTTTAAAAAACAAGAAAAATTAAGGCAATTTTTTTATAACAAGGCCAAACTAGTATAAAACCTTTTAATATATTTTTGTGGGAGCTTTATGATTTGATACTCTTTTGAGAGAAAAAGGCAAGGTACTATTTGTCAACTGCACACATTCTTTTACTCAGAATGAAGAAAGAAATCTTAAACATTACCTATTTATCAGTATATAATGTCATATTTTCAACATTTTAACTCATTAAGTTTATGCTTGTCTATTGGAGAATTATATCCCTTTATTTAACTTAAACAGGTTGGTGATATCACATAAAATATTAATGTGCAAGAATGCATATTTCCCATAACTGAACATGTAGATCATTTTTTTTCTCATGGATATTATACATAAAAAAGTATATTTAACAGAGTGGGTATATGAAGCTATTATTTATTTATTAATATTGAAAAAATGCAGGTAAGGTGAGGGTCATTTCTCTATATTTTGGCCTGGACTTAAATTGATGACACAAATTTTTAACCACATGATTTTGGTATAATATAATTTGGAGAGACATTTAATGTTAAATGTATCCTGATTTTATGTTAAAATTAGGCAAATTTAAATCTATTTTGCTTAATTTTTTAAAATAAATGACATTAATATTAATTTAGAGCTATCTTCTAAACATTTTAATTCTCTATTGAATATTACATTAATAAATTATTAGAATATTTTAGCTAAAAGCAGTACAATGTAATTTTATACTATTTTAGTAATGGACATTAGCTCTTCCAAAACATTTACTACTTGCAGATGCTATCTATTGTGTATACAAGGTCTGTCTGGAAAAAGTCCAGCCATTATTAACACAACAAGAACAGTTTGTGCAACAACGATGTAACCTGGCAGCCAAGGAGCGTGGACTGGAATGTGCATGCATGAACAATGACAACTTCACTGTACTAGTCAGTGGGGGCGATGGATGCTGTTGGGTGAGCATGTGAACTGTGTGGCCATTGCATTCAAAATGACTGAGCGAGTAGAGCAATGAATCTGAATCAAATTTTGCATTAAGCTTGAATATTCCTCCACGGAAACTATTCGGATGATTCAGAAGGTCACAGCTATGGGCAGCTGGTGATTGGCAGCTTCATCACAACATACCCGCACATGCATCACACCTTGTGCAGAATTTTGGGGTGAAACATCAAATCACCAAGGTGACTCAGTACTCTTACAGCCCAGAGTTGGTGCCCTGTGACCTCTGGCTTTTCCCAAAAGTAAAATCACCTTTGAAAAGGAAGAGATTTCATACTGTTGATGAGATACAGGAGACTACAGCAGGGCAGCTGATGGTGTTTGGGAGAACTGTGTGAGGTCCCAAGGTGCCTACTTGAAGTGGACTGAGGTGCCATTGTCCTATGTACAATATTTCTTGTATTTTCCTCAATAAAGGTCTCTTTTATATTACATGCCTGGATACCTTCTGAACAGACCTTGTATATTAAGTATAATATATATTTTAGTATCATATGAACAATCTAACAGTTTTGAGTTTGAAGTTATTAAGCAAAAGAACTAGTGTATTTGTAGTTTCTTTTAATAATAGTGTCATTTCCAGTTCCCTAGTTAATGTCTGATTGAGAATGCTTTTTATTAGCTTCAGTACAAGTATTTATCAGTATTTTTACTTGTTATAAAGCAAAATTAGGAGAAGGGAATTGAAAATTTTAAAACATTTTACATAGTATTATACTTCTTTTTCATTGTGTTTTTTTATTTTGCAAGCCGCATTTTGTGTTCATTCATTGTTCAGAAGCACTGATATTTTCTTTTGTATTTATTGCCATTAACACTGGCTTTTCCATGACAACAGGTTTTTTCATGCATGCTTTCAGATGATTTTTAAAAATCAGATTCCTCATCATAATATGTTAATAACTTTTTAAAAAGTATTGCCAATTGGTTAATCACATGTATCCCTACTTTAAAGAATTAAATTTAATGGCAATTATAGCATCAGCACTTTTAAAATCCTATCTTATTACTAGAAAATTATACTTTGTGTGATTTTTAAACAGTTTCTTTAAATAAAATATTGAAATTAAATAACCTCTATTAGACTGTACCAGAAGTGGTTTGAACCTATTATGATTTACAACATAAAAGTAAAATATCCTTTTTACAAAATGCTGAATTACTAATGCAAAAGCATTTTAGGATCATTTTCTGTTAATTATTAAAATAGGGAAGGATGGCAAAGTTCAACAAATTATGTAAAGTTCCCAATACCCTCTATTTGTTTTACAGATGGAAAGTTTAGACCAATCTGTAATGTTTAGTCTTTGTATGTACTTTCTAGATATTGAAACCAGTCTACATTACTGGCTAGTAGACATTACTTTAAATAATAAACATGTATAACATATCTTTAACTATTCTTGAAAATTAGTTCTAGGTGATTGTAGCCTGGAAGGTGAAAGTATTAATCATTTTTGTATTTAACATGAAATAATTATATTTAAAAATTTAATCAGTTATCTTCTGTATTGTATATAAATTGGGAGTAGGTAGTATATTTGGTGCCTCTTCATATGATGTTTACTTATAAATCTACATACACATATTTTTCTGCTTTGTTAATTATGAACTATCTAGGGAGTGTAAAACCAAAATTTGAACAACTTTGCTCAAATATTTTTCATGTCTGCCCTAAATTCAGACTTTTTAATGTAGTGTTTGAGGATCTCTGCCTGCTATGCTCTTAAAATACATCTATAAATGTCTAAAATTTACTTATCATTTGCCCTGGCTGGTGTGGCTCAGTGGATTGAGTGCCAGCCTGAGAACCAAAGGGTCTCTGGTTCAGTTCTGAGTTAGGACACATGCCTGGGTTGTGGGCCTGTTCCCATTTGGGGGTGTGCAAAAGGCAACCACACATTGATGTTTCTCTCACTTTCTTTCCCTCTCCCCCCCCTTCCCTAAAAATAAGTAAATAAAATCTTTAAAAGTAAATAAATAAATAACATTTACTTATATTTTGTCTTGGCTGGTGTGGCCCAGAGGATTGAGCACTGGCCTGTGAACCAAAGGGTTGCCAGTTCGATTCCCAGTCAGAACACACGCCTGGGTTGTAGGCCATGTCCCCATTTGGGGATGTGTGAGAGGCAACCACACATTGAGTTTCTCCCCTCCCTTTCTCCCTCCTTTCCCCTCTTTCTAAAAATAAATAAAATCTTTTTTAAAAGCCTTTAAATTATTTTAAAATATAATAATAAAATAAAATTTATTTATCTTTTAAGACCCAGCCAAATTTGATACCGTATTCTGCGTTAATCCTTTCTAGAGATGTCTTTTTCACATTCTTTCCTATTATATTTATTTCTTTATAGCAGCAAGCCCAATGACTTAGACATAATAGGTATTCAGTCAATATTTTTGAACGTGTGAAAGGAAGAATGAATGAAAGGAGGGGAGGAATGGAGTGAGGAAGGAAAAATTTTCATAGCATTGTTAAAGATAAAAACACTCGATGCATTTTTATTGAATAAAATTTATAGAACAACGTTTAAATTATGTCATCTTTCTTTGCCACTCATTCAATTTAATTCTGTCTACTTTAATACTAATACACAGTTCGTTCTATTTTACAGTGGCTTGCTTTGCTAGTGTAGACAGCTTTCACATCTTTAGGCATATGTACTTCTGCAACTTTTGCTCTTTCATTTTAAAATTTAAGATTTTTTAAAAGATTTTTTAAAATTTATTTTTAGAGAGAGGGGACAAGAAGAAGAAAGAGAGGGAGAGAAACATCAATGTGTGGTTGCCTCTTGTGTGCCTCCTGCTGGGGACCTGGCCTGCAACCCAGGCATGTGACTTGGCTGGGAATGGAATTGGCAATCTTTTGGTCTGAAGGCTGGTGTTCAGTCCACTGAGCCACACCAGCCAGCACTTAAAATTGAAGATTTAATTTTTTAAATTTGAAGATGATTTGAAAATTGTCATCCATTTACTTAGTCATTAAATTATTTCTTTGACATTTTTCTTTATTGTGAATAATATATAGATGATTTTTAGGCAAGGAATACACCCTACTAGTCTTTTACCGCCTTGTAATTTCATCATCTCTGGCAGTTCTTTCCATCATATTGAATATACTAAGTGTGCATTATATATAGTATGAAAACATGAAGTTTGCTTAAGTGTGAATAAAAAACACAGGTAAAAGAGGAATAAATGGCTTTTTATTTATCCACATACTCAATTTGTATGTGTTTACAAATTGCGTGTTTAAAAAATTTCTGTTGGTTAAATCTTGGTGCTTATCAAAGGTAGGAAGGATACAGGATTGTTCTATTCTTAGATTAAGTCAACAATCAGACTTCTTAACTACAAAATCTTTTTACATCATCATGAATATTTCTGTCACTTGATGACTTCAACTCAAGTTTCTTCATTATTTCTTTATAAGTCACTGGAATAAAGAACATACCACTCTGACTTTCAAGGAAGAACAAACTATTTCTTAACTTATAAAAATTATATACTAAGTCCTTAAGAACATTTTACTTCTCAATAAAGGAAATCAAATGTTTTTAGAAAAAGGTTAAGACATGATGTCATATTTATGAAAGAAAACAATGTCCTTATCTTTTACAGTCAGTGCCATATTAGTTATAATTAACTAGTTATTAAGGTAGTATGAATAACGGCTATTACTTTATCCCAAAACATCTGAATCCCCAAATATTGTTGCTTGTAAGGAATAGAATATATTAGACATCACTTACCTTACTAGAACCTTTTTTTTTTTCCTTCTCTGTTTGCTAAAGACTTGGTCCTGTTTAGGGCAAAATTTTATCCCTTCCAGTAGCTTAATTTATATGTCAAAGGAAGAGATTTTTGTTTTCTTTCTTTTTTAAAGTTTATTCTTAGAGCAAGGGGAAGGGGGTGGGGAGAAAGAGAGGGAGAGAAAATGGATGTGTGAGAGCACCATCAATCGTTTGCCTTTCACAAGCACTGGTCGGGAGGACGGACTGGTCCTGCACCTTAAGCAGGTGCCCTGAGTGGGAATCCAAGGGGCGATCTTTTGGTTTGTGATTTGCTGGAGGATGCCCAACCGACTGACTCACACCATCAGGGCTGGGAGGGATTTTCATCACAGATATTTTGTGTGGTGTTTTTAATGTATGAAGTTGTAATCATTATAAAGTATCAATAGTACAGTTATGTTTTTTTGTTGTTGTTGTTTTTGGATGTTTTAGTGTAGAGGTTAGCATGATGAATATGAGGCTGTAGTATAATGGAAAACCAGCAGACAGTATTCTCTTGCTGAATCTGCTGCATGATTATTGAGAATACTGGTTGGAGCTGACAAATCAAAGAGCATAGTGGTTTGAGTGTGAAGTGAACCAATGCTATTTAAAAATGTTCCCTGAGGATAGAACTCATGAAATTCAATAAATCATGGCATATATTGATTAATCAAACATTTTATAGCATCTGTTATTTTACTTTTTTCAAAATTACTTTTGGACAACTACATAAGAAACACTCTTTAAAATTTTTAATCAAGCTGGGATGGCTTTCTTTAGACACAGCACTGTAAAAAGTAGCAGGCTAACATGAGCAAGAGGCTGCCTAGCAGGAAACATGCTTCAGTTATCAATGCAGGTCTATTAACCACTGTGACAGTATTTGTAGAAATCATCAGGCATGCCACTTAGAGCCTAGTTTGGGCATAAACTTTTTTTTTCAAGTTAATATAATGTATTCCACTGAATATTCTTCTGCAATCATCCCAATTAAATAGGTGTGCCCATTATCTGACTGTTAATTAAGTAGGTTCCATAAAATTTGGAAATGGTGCTAAGCTCTTGTTTATATAAAACAAATGTAATTTATGATAAATCAGTACTTAAGAAGTTTCATATCTCTTATGCTGTTTACTCTAGCACATAGCAACCAGGATTACTCTGCTGTTAAGAAATTGTGAACTGCTAGTTGGGAGATTCATTGCAACATTACCTTAAAAATTGAAGGCATCCTAAGTCACTAATCTATAACTGGACTTTTTAAACATTTCAAGAAGTCTCTTTCTATGAATAATCTAGCTTGTTTGGATTAGTATGAAAATGAAATTCAGAAACTTCAGATAACTATTAGATGACTAAAAATTACTTCAAATTTTAATTTTATTTAGTATCAATTATTTGATACCAAATATGATGTGTTGACAGTTTCTTTATCTGCAGAAGCTGTTTAGGTTCAAGGTCAGCACTGGTCAAAAAATTTTTTTTAAGTCAGTGAGGAGTAGAAGACTATGATTTAAATCCAGCAATGTGGACTTACTTTGCTTGAGCATGAAAAGGTCTTGGATTTCTTAAGGCAGGTTTGTTCCCCAGGTCTCTCTTACTGTTGTTGAATTTGTTCCCTTTAATAACTCCATGTTCAAACTGTTCTTTTAAGGCCTACTGGAGTAATTTTACACTCTGAAAAATTACCTATCCTATTTCAAAATTTCCATAATTCTTAATCTGCAAGAATGTTTAGGGCTAAAGAAAGTATAGAGTTTATTCAAGTATTGGTCACACAACACTGTCCTAAAAGTAAGATTTCTAAGAATGAGATTTGTTTTGTAACACATGATAAATAACTTGGCATTTACTAGATGTCTGTAATTACTATATTATAAATATTATGTTCCATCTACTTTAACATAGTTTTATCTGATAATACTGTTGATTAATGTTTATTAATGCTATTTGATCACTTGAGCCAGTATACTTTAGATGAGTATCTATTTTTATTTATAACTGATTTTTAAAAAGTTTTTTAAATATGAATGTTCAATTTTTAAATATTTTAATATAAATAAAATAAGGAAAAAGATTTTTTAAAAGGCTATTTAAACTTGAGTCCCTGAGTCCTGTTTATGTAAGTTATAAATTATAAAATGGAATAATGTAACTAAAATACTGTTTTCATTACAGTGGTGTCTTTTGTTAATGTATTATGAATTTCAAGGATACATAAATATTATAGGGACATTTTAAAATGAAGTTTGAAAAATTAAAATCTAGACCAAATCATACTGTTCAGACATAATTACTTTTAAATTTTGGTATGCAGTATATTTATTTCATTCTTTTTTTTCGTGCATATATACATGGGTATATTTTGTATTTTTTTACTTAAATTAGATTTTGCTTGGTAGAAGTGAATTAAAAAATGTTCACTTTATTGTTCAGCTCATTCATAACTTGTATATAATTTAAACACTGTTCAGCTGTTGTTATTTTCCTCAAATGCATAATGATGCCTTGGTTCTCTGCTTATCTTTATATATGAGCTTGACCATTAGCCTATCTGAGCAGGATTTACTATAGACCTTTCTTCAGTATGTTTGTGGTCATCTGTTTTAAGTATGTTTAGTAAAGCACTCCCTGACTCTTAAGCGAAAATTTCTGTAGTCACTGCTATACTACCTTCTTATCAGAAGCCCATTTTTTCACTACTTAGCACAAGTGGGAGAAGGGATGATGCAGGAATTAATAATACCCTTTTCCTTTCCTACACGTTTCATGTAACCATCCTGTCTTTTTCCAGTAAGATCCCTTGCTTCTGTTTGCTGCCTAAGAATTTGAACTGACCTGTGTTTTCTGTGAATTTGGGATGATGTTTTATTTTTTGAGTTCCATTCATTGTCACTTGTCAATTCAACAGTTATTTATTGGGCACTTACTATTTATAGGACAAACTTCAAAGCAATGGGATGTGGCAGTAAAAAGTCATGCAAGCTCAACTGCCCTTAAGGGAAGTGAAAGAATTGAACAAAAGATGAACAGTGTAAGTGGGGTTTTACAAAAGCATAATGCAGAACTGGAGTAAAAGGTGCGCGTGATAGGGCCTGCTTTTGTAAGAATGCCCATCTTTGTTGTTCAGGAATTTTTATGAACTTGGGTATAATTAAGTAGTCTTCTAAGATTTTTCAGAAAAGCTGTTTGTATTTCTGTTTGTTTAATATGCAAAACTTTGCTGAAAAGATTGAAAATATGTTTCGTGTTAATTCAGGCTTTCATATGGACATATAAATAATGTTAAAAAAGTAAGTAGTCCCACTGAGATAGTACCCACTTACTGGAAAAAAAATCAGTTGAATATTTTTGTGATGCCCACATGTAAGCTGCATAGTGTAGTTATAAATTGTGTCATGGACCATGAGGTAGGTAGCTGATGTTCACCTGCTATTAGAAAAGTCAACTGCCCAGCCAAAATGGAGGTGTAGGTGGACACACTGTGCCTCCTTGCACAATCAAAATTAAGAACAACAAAGATTTAGAAACAAGAAAACAATCCGAACTGATAGAAAATTGAACTGTATGGAAGTCCAACAACCATTCATCCAGACTGGTAAGAGGGGCTGAGTCGCATCAGGAAAAAGTGGAGGTGCGGACCCGGGCACACAGGCAGCAGTGGTTGGCAGTTCCCAGGTGTGCAGACGGTGGCTAGGAGACCCCAGGTGCAGAGGCTGCAGCTAGTGGACCCTGGGCACGGGGTGGCAGCCGTGCAGACCCAGTGAGGCCTCACAAGGTGGCTGGCTGACCAGGTGGTCCCACATTCACACACAGATAATCCAGGCGAAGGGGAAGCAGTGGAAGGGACTGGAATCCAAGAGAGAGCCGAGCAATGGCCATTGTTCCCTCTCAGACTCTGCCCCCACATACAGCATCACTACCCAGCAACTGGGCTGCCCCGCCCCGGGGAACACCTAAGGCTCTGCCCCTCACTACATAACAGCTGTGACCAGACCCCCCCCCAAAAAATGGTTCAAACCAGAGAACAAATCAAAGCCCCAGAGCCAATTCTTCTAAGTGACGAAGAGATAGCCAACCTATCGGATGCACAGTTCAAAGCACTGGTGATCAGGATGCTCACAGAATTGGTTAATTTTGCTTACAAACTACATGAAAAAATGAAGGCAACAACATGTGAAATGAAGGAAAACACACAGGGAACCAATAGAGATGGGAGGAAAACTGGGACTCAGATCAATGGAGTGGACCAGAAGGAAGTAAGAAAGAACCAAACAGAAAAGAAGGAAGAAACAAGAATTCAAAAAAAATGAGGAGAGGCTTAGGAACCTCCAAGACATCTTTAAACGTCCCAACATCTGAATTATAGGGGTACCAGAAGGGGAAGAAGAAGAGCAACAAGTGGAAAACTTATTTGAACCAATAATAAAGGAGAACTTCCCTAATCTGGCAAAGGAAATAGACTTCCAGGAAGTCCAGGAAGCTCAGAGAGTCCCAAAGAAGTTGGACCCAAGGAGGAACACACCAAGGCACATCAGAATTACATTAGCCAAGATTAAAATGAAGGAGAGAATTCTAGAAACAGCAAGGGATAAGAACACAGTCACCTACAAAGGAGTTCCCATCAGACTGGCAGCTGATTTCTCAAAAGAAACCTTCCAGGCAAGAAGGGGCTGGAAAGAAGTATTCCAAGTCATGAAAGGCAAGGACTTACATCCAAGATTCCTTTATCCAGCAGAGCTGTCATTTAGAATGGAAGGGAAGATAAAGTGCTTCTCAGATAAGGACAAGTTCAAAGAGTTCATCACCACCAAGCCCTTATTATATGAAATGTTAAAGGGACTTATCTAAGAAGAAGAAGATAAAAAATCTGAACAGTAAAAAGACAGCAAACTCACAGTTATTAACAACCATACCTAAAACAAAAGCAAACTAAGCCAACAACTAGAACAGGAATAGAACCACAGAAATGAAGATCATATGGAGGATCAGGAACAGGGGAGTAGGAGTAGGAGAGAGGGGGAAAAGGTACAGAGAATAAGTAGCATAGACGGTGGGTAGAAAATAGACAGGGGAGGGCAAGAATAGTGTGGGAAATGTAGAAGCTAAAGAACTTACGACACGTGGACATGAACTAAAGGGGGTTGTGGGTGGGAGGGGGTGGGCAGGGTGGAGGGGAATTAAGGAGGTAAATAGGACAAGTGTAATAGCAAAATCAATAAAATATATTTTAAAAAAAGAAAAGTCAACTGAAATTCTACATGAAAAATGCATACTATTCTGCTATTTATAAGTAATGAGTAATTTACATTTAATCTAGATTATAAGTGGTTCATATGCCTTCCAGGAAATTCTGGTTCAGAAATTTTCATTTTATACAATATCTTAATTTGAATATAAAAAGAGATTTACCCTTAATGAAAATCGAAGCACTAGTTACAACATGCTATGAACTAGGGCCAGACATGCTCAGGACACTCTGTGTTTCGGTTTGTCCCTGCTCTGCTGCTGTCTGATGTATTTTCATTTAATTTATCAACAAACTCTTTTCGTTCTAGTCAAGAAAGCTCCTCATCATAAATTTAAGTATTTTTATATTAAGGAATCGTAATTTATTTAACCAAACTTCTCTTGCTTAAGTTTAGTTTAATTTTTTTCCATTTGAAAAAAAATGTTGTCATGAACAACTCCATATTTGCATCTGTACACATTTCTAGTTGTTTTGTGTGGATTTTAAATGTTTTATAAAAATGAGGTTACTGTGTCATACTGCTTTTGAAACTTGTTGCCAGATTGCCCTCGGAAAGTGTGGTGTGTGTCAACCTATAAATCTAGCAGAATTATACTAGAGGGCCCATTTCTGTATATCCACACCACACCTTTAAATTATTTGCCAATCAGAGCTCTATAGTGGTATGTGATTATTGTTTGATTTGCTTTTTTGAATACAGTGAACTTCAATTTTTTCTATTTGATTAGTAAGTCAGTCTTTCCTCACTTTTTTTCTTCATTTGGCTTCCCTTTCTTTCTTTGGTGTGATCAAGACATGAAGGTATATGTGGGTATGTGTGAGTGTACGTGTATGTGTGTAAGAGAGTGAATGGTCTTTTTTTTTTTCAGTTAATGCATATTTTTTCTTAAGGGTTTTAGATTTTTATTTCTTTATTTTTAAAAAGTGGAGAAGAGAGGGAGAGGAATGTCGATGTGCTAGAGAAACATCAATTTGTTGCCTCTTGCGTGCCCCCAACTGGAGACCTGGCCCGCAACCCAGGCATGTGCTCTCATTGGGAATCAACCAGCGACCTTTAGGTTCGCAGGCTGGCACTCAATCCACTGAGCCACACCAGCCAGGGCTTTTTCTTATGGATTTTAAGTACTTTATATATTAAGGAATAAGTTCAGCATTTATCACCGTGTTGCACATTCCCCCGGTTTGATTGTAGCCTGCTAACTTTGTATTGATTCTACAGAAATAATGAATTATAAACAATTAAAGTCTGTTGTGGAGAGCCTGTATGAAAACAGGGGACTCTTACGCATTTTTGATGGGGCACTAAGGGAGACTAAGCAGCCACAGCAAGAAATATAATTTATAATCCTTGATTAATCCTCGGGGAAAAACAGCTTGGAAGAACATTGTTTAACATAGCACTTTACATAGAATTAAGTGACTTATCATGTGATTTTAAAATGTCATTGTAAGAATTATAGGGCACAAAACTTGAAAACAAGTTATCATTGTACTATCGTATTTCAAATAAGGTGAGATGAGGTTTTTAAGAGTTTACTAGAAAAGTCATATGTTTTCTCAGAACTAGTTAATTTACAAAATTTAATTGTTTATATTTGAACTTTACTGCACAATAAATTTTTTAATGAGCCTACAATGTAGTTAACTGTACATAGTGGTTTTTAATTTCTGGAAACATACTTTCTTTAAAGTCACTTAACATGCATAACCTATAATAAAATTTACATTTTCATGTGAGTTCATATTCTCAATACTTATCTTCTCTTGAAAATATGTTTTTAGTAAGTTAAAAGAAATCTAATACTATGTAATGCTGACTATTGTGTACTTAAGTACAATGAGAAACAGTGAAAGTGGATTTAATTTTTTACTTAACTAAGGTTTTAATAGCTGGGATGATTACATGCAAATGAACAGCTGTGTCTTTAGCACCACAAGCTTAAATTAAGGTCCCCAAGTCCCATAGCTTTTACATTCCATGACATGTTAGCAAGAAACTTACAAATATAGAAAGGCTCATGTTCTAAGATGGAACACAATCCATATAATATCCGTGATTAGTAAAGCAAATGAAATTCATTCCAACAGCAGGCTCTGTAAAAGGAATAGGAAATGATGAAAGAGTAAAAATGGAAGAAGGAACTAATTTGTTTCTGTTAAAGTTGAATAGCAATACAAACAAACCCTTTTCATCATTTTTAGCAGTATTGAAGAAATTGATGTATAGTTGATTTTAATTCTCCTGCATAGTTAATCTAATTATTTTAAATTTCTCATTTTGCTTTAATCTGAAATATTTTCACATAGCCCTTGCTCAAACTATTTCTCTTGCAACACTTAATGATACGAACTTCTAAGCCAGGTGAGTTTTTTCCTTATTTTCATTTTTACAAATGAGAAATTTGAGAAAAAATGATTGAATACTTCGAATTTATAAGAAGCATTTCAAATTAAGATTTGTTTATCACCGTCTTAGGACAGCATAGTGAATGTTTTCTAATAAAAACAATTATTAAATATAATTTCAGTTTTTGCTGGAAGTTTGCTGAATCTAAGAGTGAAGACTTCTCAGTATGAAAAGGATAATGTACCTAGATTCTTTACCAATTGTATCCATGTCTTTTTCTTAATATAATAACAATTTAAAAATTAATTTTCTAATTATATTAAAAGATGTAATAATCAGGCCATTCTTTCCCTATACTTAAAAATTACATCAAAGTTTAAAGTACATTTGTTGATCACTTCATTTAATCATACCTCTGGTGAATTGGTCATTAAAAAGAGAATCATGTAGTTGGCATACATCTGCCCATATTACTATGTGTTGTATACATAGTATATGCTATTTTTTCATTTGCAGTTAGATTCTCATCTAGCCTTTTGTCCCTGGTACTTGTACAACTATGCACCATTGTGTGCCCTCTTTATTTTTTCTGGTCCCAGATTAGCAAAGTAATAATGATATTAGCAACTTCAGGGCAATGGTAATAGGAGTTATTTCCAATATCAAGGTGCTTTATATCTTTTTTTAACATCTTGGTTCTCTATTCTACAAATAATACTGAATTGCCGCTTTTTAAATTATAAGGTGAGTACTTCTAATACGAATGCGATTTGTGATATTTTAGCTTTGGAGAGGATGTTCTGAAAACCTAATTGTTTGGGCAGGATGTTAATAGGTTTTACATGGTAAAAGGTGTTATGGTAAAAAAATTTATTTATACAAAAGTTAAATGGGTTTCTTTAATATAAGACTTGATATTTTTAATATGCTAATTAATATACACTGTGAATCATTCAGAAAGGAGGATTTTAAAAGTGGTGTTCCCCCCCTCAAAAGTACTTGACCAGATATTTCTTTTTATCATAAAACACATTGTAGGGAAAGTGTTATGTAAAATACAATTAGAGAAGCGCTAGACTAGCATTTGGGGTTTTAATACTTTTAAAAATATCTTACATCTTTTTCTTCAACTTATCTAAAACAGGTTGCTTGTATAACACAATTATGTATTTTTATTTCAAAACATACTTCTCTCAATTCCTAAATTTTCTTGTAAGTGGAAACTTCAAAACTTTTACCTATCTAGTCGTATTATTCAACTCATAATAATAACTGGTTTTCTTGTAAAAACTTTGTGTAAACTGGGTTCTCCCTGTCTTTCCATTTTCCCTTTGAACTTTTTTCCAATTATATGGAACTACTTACAGGATGTGGTTCTAACAGCCCTTTTTTTCTCAAACTTCTTTGTCTTTACATACATAGTTCTCTCTTCCTGGAATGCCCCTTCTTTCTTCACATCTACCGATGAATTAATTCTTGCTTCATATGATTGAGAATTCAGGTTAGTGTGACCCACTCAGCAGAACTTTACTGAGCTAATACCTGCCATCTATTTATACAAGTAGGCATCAGTTATTAAATCATAAATATTAAGCATTTGACAAGCATGCATATGGATGCTGGGATGATGTGGGTTAAGGATGAAAAATAAAAAACATAAAAACAAAGATCTTACATGCTTATGGACTGAACAGGTTAGTGAATAGGCAATTAATTGCAATTATGAGTAAGTACAGAGTGCTGCCTGTACCTCTGGTATGAGCACTTAACTTAGACTGGAAACCAGGGAACACTTTGGGAAACTGATAATTGTCCTGGAATTTGCTAGATAAATAGGAGTTACTGGGGCAAAAGGATAAGTGCAAGTAGAGCATCTAAGAGAAGAGTTAAAAACAGGGACAGACTTACACAAAAGTAGATGGTGGTCAAGCAGACATTGATAAATATGTGGTATAATAGTTATATAGTATTACCATAGTGCTTTAGTATTACCAAATACCCATGGCTTCAGAGACTGTAAGGCTGAACTTGGAGGCCATGTTGCAATTTTCTGCTAATAGGATGGTGACCTGGTATGTTCTTAACACTTTATAAGTCACACATACTGAGTTTCTTTCTCCGTAATGTAGCCATGTAACTATACAATATAAATGAAGCCCCTATCTGTATTTTCATAAAAGAATAAATTTTCAAGACTCTTTGAACAGATCAGTTATGTATACCTCTTTGGCTAACATGATACCTGAGGGGCACAGGAGTGTGTAAAGTCCATGTGTATTTTACTCTCAGTATTTATTTGACTGCTGAGAGTACTCAAAGTCCTTGTGCATGTTCTTACAGACCACATACTACTGTTACCCATGGACTGTATCACTTTATTATTTTCTTGAGTTACACATAAAGAATAGTAGCCTGTAGACTACTTTAAAGTTGCATTATTAGAAAATAGACACAGAAGGAAAACAAGTTGTTATATCTTTCACATTCACACTTTTACAGATAGTTCTAGGTTTTCTAAATTTAAATATGCTCAAATGATTTACAAGAAGATAAATTAAATTTTTAAGATATTTATTTCTTTTAAATCAATTCACAAAAATATTCTATATTTGTTTATTTAATATTCCCAGAGTCAAACTGTCTTCTCATTAAGTTTATTGAGTGACACTGGTTAATAAAATTATATAGGTTTCAAGTGTATGATTCTGTGAAACATCATCTGTGTGTTGCGTTGCGTGCCCACCATCCAGAGTCTTCTTCCATCACCGTGTGTTTGACCCCTTTTCCCTTCACTACCTCCCCACCCACCTTCCTTCTGATAACAAACAAAAACTCACGAAGACACAGAAAACAGTACGTTGGCTAACCTGTCTTTTATAGGTCTTATTCAGAACAATTTTTTTGTGATTTAGACTAATTTACTCTTAGTGTTGAATTTTTGTTGTGTTTATTTGTATGTCTTTGGTATTTGAGCTTCATAATATACTGTACCTTCTGAAAACCTAAGCAAATGTCTATAATCTTTACTTAACAGTATTTTCCTAGTGAGAAAATACTAGGGATAATTTTACTTTAAATTATTTTACTATTATAGTAATAAACGACATTTACGTTATTTTCCAAATAATCTGATTACAGATGTTTATAAAATATTGGTTCCTCTGGGCCTATTAGAGACTCAACTAGTAAATAAAAGTTTTCATGGCCCATTAGAAATACCCTATATGGGAGGACCCCCCCCAAAACAGAATATATTTATAAAAATTATATAATTATTCTTATATATTTTAACTTCAGTCACCTTCAAAATACTGTCCATTTAAGGCAATACACCTGTTGAGACATTTTGTCCATTGATTTTCTTTGAGAACTTTTTTCATTGAGGGAAACAAAACAAGTTGCTTGAGGCAAGATCAGGTGAATAGAGAAGATGGGGCCACACGGGTCATGTGGTTTTTGGTCAAAAAGTGCTGACCACTCAGTGCAATGTGGGCAGGTGGGCTTATAAATCAGCCATCATGAAAAGGGCAAACACAAAAATATTTCTTGAAGCTGAATGCAGCCAGCCTGTCACAAGCCAGGTGAGAAACTGATACAGATGGGTTCCCAGAACACTCACCTAGTGGGGGAAGCCTGTACTACAAGGGGCTTGCCATCCAGAAGATAATTTTGTTTTTTTAGGGTCTCCTTTTATATTAGTACTTTCTTCTTTATCTACTAAACAGAGCCAAAATTTTAAAGTCATATATTTTACAATTATTAATAGACATGTTCCTAATCAATATATTGAATTTGGTTTTGTTCTAATGTATCTAGCAGGATTTGGTCAAATAATTTAACTGGTAAGGACATTTGTTTGCTTTCTTAGCAGTGTGTAGTTACTGGCATTCTAAGATGCCAAACCTAAAATGTCACGCTTTTGTATGCAGCAGTATGGTAGGGAAGCCTTAATTTCTGGTCAGGATTTGATGGCTTATCATTAAATAATTAAGATTAGTCAGGAATTTTCAGCTATACTCCTTGGCCATTGTAGAAAATTGGTTTACTCAAATTTTTTTCCTCTGGGAAAACTCTTGTAAAATAATTCTATAAAATTGAGTGTACCTTAGAAGGAGTAAAATATGATAATTGGTTAAGAGGGCATTAAGCTGCGCTCTCATCACTGGGTGTTACTGAAAGGATGGGTAGAAGAGAAAATAATCTTAAAATCGAATATATGGTGGATATATTTATTCATTAGTAGATTTCAGTAGAAACCAATATGTGATAATGATCTTTAATAAATAGAAAATAGTCTGATAATAGTCCTGGGGCATAGATAATTCACCTGTTTTATAATTCTCTCTCTGTATAAGTTTTTCTTCCTTTGGCACTTACAATAGATTTTAATATAATCTATCTTAGATTAATAACATCTTACTGTAATGTGGCTCCTCCAAGGCCATACTTTTAATTCATTAAATTAATAAATCTTTATTAACATTGTGCTGAGTACTGGACTGGGGATACAACTGTGAACAAAATAGTCAAGGTTTCTGCCCCCTTGGACCTTTTGTTCTGGTGGGGAGAGAGAATCAATGAAATAAACAAATTACAACGAAAAAAAATGTTCAAATTGTGTGATGAGTCATGGAAAAAGTAAATAAACATACAATGATAGTGATGGAGAGTAGGTGATTTTATGGTTGTCAAGACAAAGGGGCCACTCTGGGAAAACCAAGAGGAAAGGTGCTCCTAGGTAGGGGGAAGAGGCCTAAGTGTGAACAAGCTTGGCATGTTGCAGGAACTAAAAAAGACTCAACTCCCTGGAGTGAGGAAAAAGAGACAGAGAGTAATCTGAGACGAGTACTGACGACTAAGCAGAGGCCAAATCATGATGAGTTTTGAAAGCCAGAGTAAAGGATTTGGATTTAACTCTAAGATGAGAATACATTGATTTTAAACAGGTAAATTGCATATAATTTCCATGCTCAAGAAATTACTTTGAGCAAAAGGTTGATTTATAGAGGTATAATAAGGGAAGCAGGCTATTGTAGTGGTTCTTTCAGAGACAGGGATGGCTTGGACTGTGGAGGTGTTGGTAGACAGAGAGTGAATTAATTCATGGTATATTTTCATGGTATATACAACTATGGAAAAAGAAAGCCAACAAAAGAAAATGTTTCCATAAGAGGGAAGTGCTTAACTGGGGCTAGTACATGAAGGGGAAACTAAAATGCCATTCTAAACCACTTGCTGTTTTTCATCATTGATAAAATTTAGCAGTATCCCTATTGTAATGCCTTGTGCACTGACAACTTTTCTGATTTACGTCTACCTGTCTAAACTCCTCTTCGGCCTTTGTTTCAAAAAAACTTTGAAGGAATAAGAAGTGATGGCAAAGAGAGTACGGAAAACATGTAAACAGTTTGTGGCCCTGCATAACCCGGTTTTGAGAGAAAAGCTGCCCCAGTTGAGAGGGCTCCAAGGACATAAAGACCTAAGAGTACAGCCAAATTTTTTTAAGGGATGAAACTGAAAGGAACATTTATCAAAGAAGATTTAGATATGGACCTTATGTTGAAACTGAGGTAACAGAGGCACAATGAAGAGGTTTAGGGAAGTGTATAGAGGGCACAGAGAAGGGTAGGGAATTAGGTCAGATTTTGAGACATAGCCCCTGTAATAATGACTGAAGAGATTTCAGACTTCTGCTGGTAACTTAGGTGTGTAGGAATACAAGGAATGGTTATATTATATGAAGATGGGCGGTTTACTTTATAGTCCAGCTTACTATTTTAAAGGTATGATACCAGTGATCTCTGTTTTATTCTCCTTAAAATGACGTGGTGGTCTTTGAGGGGGGAGGAGCAAGGGTAGTGAGAAACTGAGGTGTTGTGGTAGCCACTTGTCAGGAGATCAGTTGACTCAAGTGAACTAAATAAAGGACACATACTCAAGGACTTAATCACAGGGCCAGGATAATGAATCAGGGCAGGAGGCCAGAGACTATAGCAAGTGGACAGCAAACCAAAGACCCAGAAATCCCTTCTTAAGGAAAGGAAGCCAGAGGATGGTAGAAAGCCAGTCATCTGTCCTCACATGGATTAGAGGCCAGTGGATGACCAGGAGTCCAAGGATCTGTCTTCAAGTAGATCAGAAATCAGGAAGACTATCCAGAGGGTCAGGAGGTTTAAGCACATGGAGAGTTATGTATTCCTATGATGGTGCGTGAATATTTCTGACAGGGAATCACTCTGTTACATCCAGGTAACATCTAACCTGGGACTCTTCCAGTTGACAGGCTTTATTCATAGCATTGTAATAATTCAGAGTAACAGAGTAGGAGAGAGGCTTATCTGAAACAAGAATTGGAATTAAGGAAAATCATTGTAGAAACAGTCTTGCCATTTCCTGAGACATGTTTTTTAAACCTAAGTGTGTGATAGGTTAGTTAAATTTAATTTGAAATATAACAGAAACTCAACTGAAAAGTAGCAACTTGTTGAGCTGTAGTCAGACTATTAGATGTAGTATCAATTTTCATCTCACCTGTAACCCCTGTAACTCTAATATATTCTGACATTTTTTAGTTTATAATTCTTTAATACTCCATGTTGGAAAGATGAAGTGATGAGATACTCCATTGTCTGTTTATATGGGAGAATACAAAAATATTTTTTAAGCAAGGAATTAAAACTTTGAAGAACTGCTCAGCTTCACCTTCAGCCCCCAAGTCACATTTTTCTCTGAATATATTACTACATGCTAAGGCTATTTATTTAAGTAAGATAATCTGCAGCATGTTTTTAGCACCATTTTAATAGCAAAAATATAATGTAGAGGGAGATTATAGGTTAGCAGGATGTGTTAGTGTTAGGTTTGTATTTTCTTTCTTGATAAAATATTCAGTTTTTTCCAGCGTGAGAAAGGATATTTATGGAACCCACAGCTAACATCACACTTAGTAGTAAAACACTGAAAACTTTTCCTCTATGATCAAGATTAAGACAAGGATGCCTGCTTTCATCACGGCTATTCAACCATTATCGGTAGTTCTAATCAGAATAATTGAACAGGGAAAATTCTTAAAATGTATCCAAATTGGAAAGAAAGAAAAGTGTCTCATTTGCATATGACAAGATCCTGTGTATAGAAAAAGACAAAAAAATCTACACAAAAACTACTAGGGCTAATAAACAAATTCAGCAGAGTTTAGGGTATAAGATTAACATACAAAAATCTGTGTTTCTATACACCAGCAATGAAATAATTCCAAAAGGAGATTAAGAAAGCAATTTCATTTGCAACAGTGTCTAAAAGAATAAAATACATAGGAATAAATTTAACCAAAGAGATGAAAGACTTAAGACCTAAATAAATGGAAAATCATCCAGTGTTCATGAGTAGGAAGACTTAATATTGTTAAGATATCAATACTCACCAGAACAATCTACAGATTTAATTAAATCCTTATTAAAATTTCAACAGCCTTTTTTTTCCTTTCAAGAATGGAAAACCCAGTTCTCATATTCATAGGAAATTGATGAAGGGTCCTAAATAGCCAAAACAATCTTGCAAAAGAACAAAGTTGGGGACTCACTTTTCAATTTCAAAAATTACTACAATGCTATAGAAATCAAAACAAAACAGTGTGATAGTGACATACAAGAATAGATGTATAGATCAATGGAATATAGTTAAGTCTAGAAATAAACCCTTATATCTGAAGGTACTTGCAAATCATTTATATGAGGCTTTAACAACTAGAATGTATAAAGAACTTCTAGAACTCAACAACAAAAAGACAACCAAAGGGCATGTATACACATTTCTCTACATAACATATACAAATGGCCAGTAAGCAGTGAAAAGGTACTCATCGTTAGTCATTGAGGGAATGTAAACCAAAACTACGTCTGAGATCCATTAAGATTTTTTATTAAAAAATAATAACTCTAGTGAGCATGTGGAAAAAATAGAACCTGTGTGCATTAATGGTGGAAATATGAAATGGTACAGCTGTTCCTCCAAAAGCCACATATAGAATTACCATATAACCCCTCAGTCTCACTAACATGTGTATACACAAAAGATTTGAAAAAAGGGATACTTGTACACTAAGCAGATACTCGTACACTACTGTTCATTGCACCATTATTCACAATAGCCAAAGGGTGAAAACAACCGAAGTGTTCATCAACAGATGATTGGATAATAAAACTGTGGTGTATTCATAAAATGGAAAATTATTCAGCCATAGAAAGTAATAAAATTCTGATTTATGCTACAACATGAAGAAAATATTATACTAAGTGAAGTAAGCTAGACAAAATAGGACAGTTAGAGAGTGAATAACTTACATGAAATATCTAAAACAGGCAAATTTTTAGGAACAGAAATTGGAATTTACAAGGGAAATGGGGATAGAGATTTTTTTCTTAATGGTTATAGACTTTCTGTTTGAAGTGATAAAGTGTTGGAAATAGTGGTGATATTTGTACACCTTGTAAATAAAATTATTGCCGCTGAATTGTACATATAAAAATGATTTAAATGGCAAATTATATAACTTACCACAGTTTAAAAATATTTTTGGCATGTTATATTCAGCACACATAAAGCTGCTCAAAGTTAATATTTTAATAAAAATGTTAAGTAAAAGTTTACATATTCTTCTGAAATTTTTGCCATTTTTCCAACCTTCACAAATGTACTTTTCCATATTCCTTCCTCCAGCAAGTTAAAGGGTCCAAATTTTTCGTGCTTCCTCTGCATTCACTTGGTACTGTGTGTGTGATCAACAGTGTGGCATTTGTTACCCTTCACTGACTCCCTCTTACATTCTATGCACATGTGGGCCTTGCCTTCGTATAGGACTTACGGGCTCAGGATAAGGATGGTTAACTCTATTTTTAAATTATGGAATAAAGGCACTGGTTAAACTTGGCTAATGCATTCATTTATATTGGATCCCAAAGGCGATAGCTTGTGTTATACGTTGGGAGTAGGCTCTCAGCAGAGATGTTCATCTTCTTGCTCAGCATATAGCAGCAGCACTCCTCAGATTTGTCACCATGCTGCAGGTCAAGTGACACGTTTTCTCTTTACCTTCGAATGGCTTTGATTAGCTATGCATGCCACTGCTTGTCACATTTCTGAGTTTTTGAGCTTAATTTGATATCACATTTGTTGCAAGTTGTTTTTCCAGCTTCCAAGCATGATTCCTAAAATTCACAAGTGAATTCCTATTATATAAGTCATGGGAACAAAAATTCCAAGTGCCGTTTTTCTTAATGCAGATATTTAAAAGTGTCAAAAATGGTTACACACAGAATGGGGGTAAAGTGAAGAATTCTATTT
Organism: Glossophaga mutica; assembly: GCA_039655065.1. Taxonomy (NCBI): domain Eukaryota; kingdom Metazoa; phylum Chordata; class Mammalia; order Chiroptera; family Phyllostomidae; genus Glossophaga; species Glossophaga mutica. Next base: position 78,185,426 of record CM077303.1, on the reverse strand, counting down.
TATATATTCACACAAAAATGTAATTAAATTGTAAATGAAATGTAGTCATGGCAGTTTTATATTTCTGTAACCTATGATGGAAGTTACAAGGTAATAATATTGACCAAACTCAGATTGTGGTAATCCTGAATTTAGCATAGAGCTGTGCTAAAAATGAATGAAAACTTGTCATCATCATAACTGTTGGTAGGACCTTTGGCATCACCTCATAATTTAAAAACTGGGAATTAATTAATATATATAAACAAACTTATATGAATGAATTAATATATATGTTAAATGAATGTGTATATATATTCTATAGACATATAGAGATATATATGCAGTTACCATTGTTCAATAGAATTTTCAGATATCTCTGCTTTCATACCTGAAGGTTCTTCAAAAGGTAGTGTCTTCTGCTCCCGGTGCTATTCTGTGGGCATGGCTATTTTAAAGGAAATGAGTATGTCATTCACATTCATGGGACAGAGAATGAGTTAGAAATTGGACACCTACTCTGATTCCCATTCTCTCAGTTTAAGTTCTTTGGAAAGTATGAGTACTTTTAAGAAATTATTTTTAAGTATGGTTGATATACAGTATCATATTAGTTGCAGGTGTACAACAGAAGGATCCAGTAGTTACATGCCTTGCAATGGAAAGACCACACTGTCTAGTAAACATCTGTGCACACTCATCGTGGTATTATTGACTATATTCCCCATTCACCTTTTTAACACATTCTCAAAAATATGAGTACTTTTAGATTTTTCTGAAAAGTATATTTTGGCTTCACTGAGTATATTTTAATGTTAAAGTATGCTTTATAAATGGAGATTAAGCCTTCAAATAATTGGCTTGGGACTAAAGCATGTTATAATGGCCCTTTGCAAATTTTTAATTTCGAAGTAGAGACATGATTGTGTAAAGATTTAATTGCCTGGAAAACAAAAGCAATTTTTACTTTTTTTCCATTGTTGAACAATAATAAAATCTTCATTTTATTTATTTATTTTTAAATTTTATTTTAATTGTTGTTCTGGTGCAGTCTTCTATCTTTTACTCCCATCCCAGCCCACCGCCCCAGCCCTCCCCACCTCCCTCCCATTTCCACCCCCCTAGTTTTTGTCCATGTGTCCTTTATACTTGTTGCTCTAAACCCTTCCCCTTCTCCCCTGAAATCCCCTCCCCTCTCTCCTCTGGTGAGTGTCAGCCTGTTCTCAATTTCAGTGTCTTTGGTTATGTTATGCTTGTTTGCTTGTTTTGTTGATTAGGTTCCTGTTAAAGGTGAGATCATATGGTATTTGTCTTTCACCGCCTGGCTTGTTTCGCTTAGCATGATGCTCTCCAGTTCCATCCATGCTGTTGCAAAGGGTAGGAGCTCCTTCCTTCTTTCTGCTGCATAGAATTCCATTGTGTAAATGTACCTTAGTTTTTTGATCCATTCATTTACTGATGGGCACCTAGGTTGCTTCCAACACTCGGCTATTGTAAATTGTGCTGCTATGAACATTGGGGTGCATAGGTTCTTTTGGATTGGTGTTTCAGGGTTCTTAGGATATAATCCTATCGGTGGAATTGCTGGGTCAAAAGGTAGATCCATTTTTAGTTTTCTTGGAAAATTCCATACTGTTTTTCATAGTGGTTGTACCAGTCTGCAATCCCACCAACAGTGCACTAGGGTCCCCTTTTCTCCACAACCTCTCCAACACTTCCTGTTTGTTGCTTTGTTTATGAAGGCCATTCTGACTGGTGTCAAGTGGTATTTCACTGTAGTTTTAATTTGCATCTCTCTGATAGCTAGTGATATCGAACATCTTTTCATGTGTCTCTGGATCCTTTGTATGTCCTCCTTGGAGAAGTGTCTGTTCAAGTCCTTTGCCCATTTTTTAATTGGGTTGCTTGTCTTCTTAGAGTGGAGTCGTGTAAGTTCTTTATATATTTTGGAGATTAAACCCTTGTCTGAGGTATCATTGGAGCAATTTTTGCTTTTATCATGAGTTGTCAATTCCTATGATTTCTTTTTTTAAGCCTCTCTTTGAAATAGTGTATTTTCCTCTTAGTAATAATTATAGGGTGGGAGGAAGCATTATCATATGTGAATAATTGCACAATGGTATAAAACCTGCAATTACAAATTTAACTTACTTTTGGTGGCCGTTTCCTAAGTGCTTTTGTTGATCTGAAAGCTTACTCTAAAAAATTTGTTAATAGCCCACACAAGTAGTAACTATCTCATTTGGTGGTCTGTTCTTGGCAAAGAAGGATCAATCATTTATTTTATGCCAACTTTGGAATAAATCTGTTAAGTGAAGTTAGTGATGCAACTCCGTGTATTTTTTTTAAATTAACAAACTTGGGTGAAAATTATTTTTCCATCATTAAGCTGAAACATATGTGACTTTCTGAAATGGATACAATTTGGTAGCTGACTTAACATTACATTTTCAGAAGTTATGTGTTGTAATGGAAAGAATGTGGTATTTAACAAAACTTTATTTCTCTCTGCATTTGTTAGTTGTGTCCTGACCAACTGTTTTTTAAATTGGAGATAATGTTATATGCCCTTGTTATTGTAAACATTAAATAGTATACAGTATTATGAATTATATAATACATTAATTACATTAATATATTACATATGCATATTATAACAAGTATTTTCATAAGTCATAAGTAGTTTGTATAAGGAAGTATAATCACTGTTTAAAGCACTCAACTTAGAATATTATGAGACATTATAAAATTGTGTACAATGTTGTTAGCTTTTCCGTATGGATACAGGGCAATGGAAAGAAACCAAGTCAAGGGAAAGGATGTATGGGTGTGAACTTTAGAGGGGACCGTTAAATTGGTTTCATTTTTGAAAATGGTAAAGCATATACTCTCCCCTGAAAGAATATAATGCTGTATTTTTATACCTAGCAAGCCCTTAAATATTCATAAATGGGACTTTTATTAATGTAATTACCCTAAATACCTTTAAATGGGTCTTTTACTGATGAAATTACAACAATAAATATAACTTAACAAATGCATGTAAATCATCTCTTTATAGAGGCATTGATAAGAATAGAGGTTTCTCACATGTAGAGTATTACAGATGATACGTATTTAAGAAATGGTAACGTTATCTGTTGAAAGGTAGGTAAAACATTAAAAGAAAGACATGTATTTTTAACATTAGAATCTTTCAAAAATTTAATGTTAAATTTATCATTGCTATTATTGTTATCCTGAGCTTTTAAAATAATTTACATTTTGTTCTTTCTAATCATGAAATTGTAACATGGTATCATTAATAATTGATATTCTGTACTTTTAAAATGTAAAGGGAAGCCAATGAACTAATGCTTATGCTTTTGTTAAACCACAAAGACATACAAGTAATTAACCTACTTTGATTATAGATTGGAAATAGTGAGATACTAATTGCAAGTTGCTTTCTTCACTTAAAAATGACAACACTCTTTTTTAGTTTAAAAAATAAAAATGCCTACATACAGTTTTAAACCTTAAGAGGGCATTAAAGGAATGTTTTGCTTATTGACACTAACCTTAAATTCAGGAAAAGAAAAGATTTTTCAAAGATCAAGCTTTTCCTATAGTTATCACCAGGAACCTATTTGCTGGTAATTTATATAGTTTCAACAGCGTTGCTTAGCTGATTATCAAGCCATAGAGGACTAGAAGCAGCAAAGTTAGAGTAAAGAGAGGAGCTGCTAGAATCAGATACACTGACAAACAGCACAGATAAGTGAGAGCTGGGGAAGAATATGAAAACTTATAGAACATGCACTAATCACAGAGTGCCATTGGTGTAAGGATAAGCAGACCCAAAGGAATCTTGAGGTTACCACTTATTACTGCCCAGAAATATATAGTTGAGCCCAAGAATTATAGAACTGTTAAATGTACTTAAAAATTTGTAACAAAATGGGAGATATTTCTTGAAATGATAGAAACTAAATGTTATGTTGAAAGAAATAAGCTGCCTTCATTCAAAAGACTATTAGCCAAAAGAAGTCATAGGCACGAGTCTACAGGAGCTGAGCAGGGCTGTTGAGGACAGGTCATGGCGGACCTCACTCATCCATAGAGTCACCAGGAGTTGGAGCTGACTCAGTGGCACGTAATGCACAGAACTAGCTGTTTTCTTGCTGTAAAATTTTTCTGTATGTCATGCTTTGTTTTAAATCTCAGTTTTTGCCTATTACATTATTAAAGGCCTCTCTCAGTTCTTTCTGAGGTCAAAAATGTTGTCTATAGTTTGTCATGTAATTATTAACATTCTATTAGGATTTTTGGAATTTTTCATTTTGAAATGTTTCATTGTCACTCATCCAACCAAATTTCTTACTTGGTTTACATTCATATTTCTTAAAGGTTTATATACTTTCATTCCTATCATAAGACACTGAGTTATAATCTCAATAAGAGTATATATTGATGTATTTTCTTACCCTGGAAACAGTTTACTAAATTTCAGTATAGTTGACAGTTGGAAAAATGTGGATCAAGTCATTAGTATATGCCCGTTATTCTATACTACATTCATTCTGGTTGAAATAGGTCTCAGATATACAAAAAGTTTTAGAATATATTTGAGAGTACAGCAAAAATTATTCCTTTTTTCTAATTTTATTCTGTGAGTTAGATTACATTTTTAGAGTTGGTCTATTTTTTTTTTCTATCCTGGGAAGAAAAAAATTGAATTATTCATTATTTCTGCTGTCTCTTTCTTTTCATTGAGTATTCTTTTTTATAGCCACGGTAATTTATAACTTAAGTTTTTGAAGTTATTTCTCAAAATGTCTTATTTTGCATATATTAGATCTAACTGATCTTATAAACCCAAACAGGATTACTAGCTTTATGAACATTTTATACATAAAAGATCTTAAAAATCTAATATTTTATTTATTTATTTATTTATTTATTTATTTATTTATTTATTTATTATTTATCTTAGAGAGAGGGAAAGGGAGGGAGAAAAAGAGGGAGAGAAATTTCAATGCAGGAGAAGAACGTCAATCAGATATCTCTCAAAAGTGCTCCTACTGGGGACCAAACCTGCAACCCAGGCACGTGCCCTCACCAGGAATCAAACCAGTGGCCATTAGCCTTGCTGGTTGATGCCCAACACACTGAGCCGCAGCAGCCAGGGCTAATATGTTTTTAATATAGAGAGGAGAAATTTAGACTTAGAGGGTTATTCTTTTATTAGAAAAATACTTCTTTAGTGTCTCCATTGTGGTAGGCACTTAGGACACAATAGTGAACATGACATGTAAGATTCCTTTCATTCTTTAATTTTATTTGTGTCTTTGTTTATCCTGTTATTCTCCCCTAAGTTTCTCGATAGCACTGATTGCATTTTGTATTTTTCTGGATATTTTGTTTTATGTATAGTGCTTGTCTACATGAGAATATGAACTCCATGAAAGTGCAGGATTTTCTTGTTTGTTTATTGCTGAATATTCAGCTTGTAATATAGTACTTCACAGTTGGTAGGGACTCAATAGATTTTTGTCAAATAAATTAATGAATTGAATAAAATGAAGACCAGGAGAGTATAGTTTCTTGAAAGTCAAATGTTTGTAGAACAGAATGGTCAACTATGTCAAATGTTGCTGAAAGGATTAAACAACATAAAGACGTGAAATTGGATTTACTCAGGTACAGCTGTGATGGATGGTCCAGTGAAGCAGTGGAACAGAAACCTTATTGCAGTATATTTAAGAAAAAAGGAATGGATCCTGAGGTAGTAGAAACTATCTGCATATATATAGAGAGAAGGAATTCTGAGGCATATGGAAATTGACCTGAAACTGATGAGGGTATGAGGTCAGTGAGGGCTTTAAAATGTTTTGTTATGAAAATTTTAAATATGCATAAAAGAATAAACAGTACAATGAACCCTTTATACACTTCATATATAGCAACAATGTGAAGATCTGGGTGTACCTATCTCATTTTTGTTGTTGTTAGAAATATTTTGCAGCAAATCCCAGTCATATTAATGGTATATTCTTCAGTTTTTATCTTTAAGAAAAAATAGCACTTTCTTATACAACCTGATGTCATAATCACACTCGTTAAAATTAACAGTAATTCTTTGATACAATCTAATACCTAGTTCTAATCAAATTACCGCAGTTGCATTGGCTTCTTCATGGTGGCATTACATTTATTTCTCTGTTTTCAGTATTACTTGTAAACTGTAATGCAGGGTAAATATTTGGTTAGTTTTAGGTTCTGCTATTTTGGGACACACCTTTTAATTGGTGCCCTGTGCTTCATGTTGTATCACACCCAGAAGCCCGTGTTTGATTTTCACATTCTACTTATGCTGATATCGATCAGTGAAGTCAGATGATGACTGACTCATTTTTTTATTGAAAATTTCTCATCAACCTTTCAGCTTACGATTTTTATTTAAATCAGTTATTTTGTATGGTTTGCCAAAGGGTAATTTTCTAATTCTGTCTTACGGAGGGGCCTTTAAGAATTGAAGAAATTATAACGTATTTTTCTCCTGGTGAGAGTGATTTACTGGGAAACAAAAGAAAAAATTATGTAAGAAAGAGCTCTAATACTGGTAGAAACAGTGTGGTTGGTAGATAAGAGGTGAATGAGGTCCACCGCATAAATGAGGAGGAGCAAGAACAGTTTCTGTAACTCATACAAGGCTATATAGTAGCACACGGTGAATATATTTTATTAAATTTCTATCTAAATCTTGCTATGGAATTTGCTTGATAATTGTACCTAATTTTAGAAACATGTATTTTCATTAGATGATATTTCATGTGAAATCAAAACTTAAAACCATTTTAATTTCACTGCCTAATTTGACATTAGCCCTACTGTTCGAATTTTTGTAGTCTCTCCCTTAAAAATGCAATTTTAAATCAAGGTGTCTTATATACCTGTACCTTTACATTACAAAAAATGTGGGCAATGTTTTTATGTAACTTTTTCAGCTTTTGTTGTTAGTCTATTGCAAAGAAAAGCAAATGTTACTGTTAAATAAAATGATAGATAACTGGCAGTTTAGTTTAGACACTAATGGAGCCTAAAGGCCTTTAAAATGACAAAAACAGCAACTTTTATGATTTATAGTCTCATTTTTGTTACACAGTTTGGTCATATACCTGACAGTCTTCTTTCTTTGTGACTTTTTCCTAAAAATTACAGTTTTGTGTTATCTAAGTGAAAAGGCCATTAGAGTCAGTAAAAGAATATGACAACATCTTTTCTGAGGATTGTAGCAATTCCCACTGGAGATACACAGTCTCTCTTTTTTTTTTCTTTTTAAAAATAATTCTAACAGTAGTGATATAATGCAATCCTCAATATGTACTACAACTTTGAACCTATGAACTCTTCAAATCATCTTATACATGCTACATGATCTGTAGTTTTAAACAATCATTTCTAAAAGGCTCAGTGATTTCCATCTAATACCTGCGTACACAGTCTCATCAGTATTGGGGTTACTGTTGTCTAATGCGATATGCATTCTATTAAATTAGAATTTTAAAACAACATGGATTATATATATCTTTTTAGTTACATGTTGCCATTTTTTTTTTCATTCCTGTTACGGTTCGACTGATTTCCTTTTCTCTTTGGCATACCCAAGCACTCTGTAGTTGCCTCTGAGAGCAGGAATGTCATCTGATCTATGGGTGGTTTGGTTTGCTGACTTAGATGAGAACACTTTGCATGAACCGCATTGATGTGTTCTCATCCTTTCTGTTCGCTTATTGAACAATTAATACAACATTGTAAAGACTCCCTAGAGTATTTCTATAAACGAGATTGTTTTATCCAAGAAGCACAGTGGTACATCAAGATAAACAAGGATGAAAAACGCTGATTAGGAAAAGTAGGAAATGTTAAGCCTTCAAACTCACATTATGGAAAGATTCTCCCCATCCCTTACAAATGAAAGATATACTTGCTCTCTATTGAAATATTTTATACAATTTAGGAAGCTTAGCTTTTCATAGATTTAAATCTCCATTATTTAAAACATAAAAAGTTAGTTGCATTCATATGATAATACTTTCATTTCTGCTCTTAATTCTTGTTATCTAAGTTTTTTTCAGTAAGAATGCTAATCTTTTACTATTCTCTTAAAATTTAAAGCTACTAGAAAAATGGTTATGTGGCAATTAATCCTTAAAACAACATAAATTCCCCATGATTTTCAAATATCTATGATTTCACAACTTTGTCCTTCAAAGTATACTTCAAAAATATAGGGTGGCTTAGAATTTTTGAAACTAGCACTGAAAGGGAATGTAAATAGGTAGATATTGTAAGTTTTTATATTAGTTCAAAGACAAATATTTAATGTTTTAAAATACCATTTTTTATGTTTTTATCACTGTTTAGTAAAGTAATATTTATTTCTGAGAAGTAAGTTTATGTGTCATGTTTGGACTCTGAAAAGATTACAGTTCAATACCAGTCTGCAACAGTGAGAATAAGAATGGTCCAAAAAACTAATCATTTATTTTTATTACCTTTAGGCATATCCATAAAGTATAAAAATGGATTATAGACCTGTGTTAGATCTAATCAGTTTTGTTTGAGTGATGTCTCACACCATATGTCTACATTTTATTCACTAGATATGAAATAAATACTATCTTTTTCAATTATGACTTTCAAATTTCATAAACTTACATTTGACTTTTAACTGATATGATCTCATTATTAAAACTACATAATAAAGGTGGTATGGATGTATTTATCCAGTAGATATTTATTGTAATGTTCAGAGACTGTCTAGGCTTTGGGGAAATCACAGCACCATACAGAACCGGCCAATTCACTATCCTTTGGAGTTTGCATTCTAGTGGTAAAGTAAAAAGTAAACATAAAATGTTAGGTGGCAGTATTGCAATCTATAATTAAAGGAAGAGCAGGATAAGCGAATGAGGTGATAGAAATTCCAAAATTTACCTTCTCTGTAAGCTTTCCAAAATTCTCTACCTACTGATTTAAATGTTCTTTTTACCCTAGACCATCTATGTATGCTATCCATGTAGGTTTCTCCATTGTTTTTTACATCATACTGTTTTACCATTATCTAGCTTGATGTCTGGTTTTTTTTTTTTTTTGCCCTTAAAGAGAGTGCTCTTTGAAACCTTTGTCCATAAATCTTCATTTGTGTGTTACCAGTTTCTAACCTTGAGTTCTTTTATAAGTGCTCATATTTGTTATGACAGTGAATTGAGTGGTACTCTTAGAATTTCTAGTGTTATCTGGGTCTACTAGAATCCAAAGGGTCTTTCTGAGACAATTAGGAAAGAAAGTAAAAAATGGTTTTTAAAAAAAAGCATATGTATACATTCTATTTGGTTCAATTGTAACATTTCTAATTTAGAGTTCTACATTTTACATTATTGTCATTACTATATCCTGTGATACAGCTTTTTTGAAAAAAATACAAAATAAGAAACTTTTCTGAAAATTACTTTTTTATCCACAGGTACTACTGAACGAGTGTGCTTGATCCAGGGAACTGTTGAAGCACTGAATGCAGTTCATGGATTCATTGCAGAAAAAATTCGAGAAATGCCTCAAAATGTGGCCAAGACAGAACCAGTCAGCATTTTACAACCCCAGACCACCGTTAATCCAGACCGCATCAAACAAGTGAGTGTTTAGTTCAGAAATCAAAGAGAAATATTCACAGCATAGTGTGAATTCCTTAGGAAAGAAGCTGTAGAGTCTTAGCATATAAAGTTTTTTTTCTATATTTATATTCAGATAAGTTGTCATTTATTTATTTAAAGACTATCAGAGTCTCTTAGATTGATCAGTTGATTGCTTGCTTGCTTGATTGAATTACTCATTTATTAATGTTACCCCTCAGAAGCAATTATGTGACTCATTTTTATTGTGATTTATAAATACAAATTTGATAATTTATGGGAATTTAATCTATTTAAAATTATATTACTTTAAAAATAAAGTATAAAAATTGAAATGGAGCTATATGCTCAAAATTTCAAATATCACTTTTAGTATTAGTCTTCAGTATAGTTACTCTATTACGCATATATACTCCTGTTTTGTTAATTTGTCATGTTCAACATTTTTATCAACAAATATGTACAATATACTTTTGTGCCTAGAAAACAGTTGTTACAATTCAGCTATTACGTTCTGTATAACTTGTATATAGTACATATGTGTCATAAAGGGCCAATGTTCATTTTTAATGTGTGGGATTTTCTGTAACAAAATTTTTACTTGATAAAAGACAATGTGAGTTTTTAAGAGTGAATAATGGCTGACATGTAGGAGAAAAATGACATTTTTAAAAATATTAAATGAGGTGGTTTCTTCCCCATAAATTCATTTAAATTCTCAAATTTATTTGATACTTTATAATTATTGTTTCTGCACTTTCCCTTTTATATTAACTATTAATTTGTGATCATACTAGTAATAGACTGTCTTTTCCAAAGGAATGTATTCGTCATTAATTCACAGAACATTTAATTTACAGAATATTTATGTTCACTGTAATAAATTGAAATGTAGCTTATTATTAATTTCATGTTTCTGAATTGAAAAAATTAAAGTGTTATGAATCTAATAATTTTACCAATATATAGGTAAATATAAGGCTGACCAAACACATACAAATGCAGAAATTATCTATTAGACAATAATAGGATAATAATTCTATTTTCTCCTAGTACCATTTTAAAAATTCTTTCATGTTTAAATTATGAGTATTTGTTATCCATAAAAATCATTCATTTTGTACTCTTTGTTAATGTCAAACTGGTTTGTTTTTTTTGTACACCCTTCACAATTTTTCAGGGAACTATCTTTTAGTCTATACATGGCAGAATGTAAATATTTTGAAGCTCCAAACATCAGTAGATTCTTTTATTCTTACAGCCATTATAGTTTGGGAATCTTTACTTTATCTATGCTTAGTAAATACATAGAATATTTTTTTAAATTAATACTTTGAAAGTGATAACATCACTCTATTTAGATTCTAAAACTGGGAGTTTAGTTACAGATTGAAATCACCAGGGGCTAAGAATTTACAGACACGCCCATAGGGTTGTTTGGCTTTGCTTTAATTCTGCCTGTTTTCCTTTTCTTTTGTAACTGCTGTGAGAAAGTTCAAACATTTAGAGATGTGGTGAACATTCTGATTTTTTTTTAAAGTAAAACGTACAATGCATCAATAGTTTGAGTAGTGTGATATCACTGGCACTATGTTCAGGGCAGTGATGTGAATGAATTTTTATTATTTTTGTAATAATAAGTAGCTAGTACTATCAAATAATTGTCTCTGAATTATTATTAAAACTCCAGTTTTCTCTATGGCAGTATGAATTTTATTGGCTACCATATATCCAGTGCCAGTGCAGATTAATGAAAACCATAATTTAAAAATGTTTGATTTATTTTTACTTGTCTTTTCCTGATAATATTATTTAAATTCATGATAAGTGTTAAAATGGATGTTGGTTTACTTTTGTATATTTACATTCATTATAAGCCTTGTAGATACTCATGGAATTAAAAGTATTGTTGATTATTTAATATTTTCATGTAATTAATAATGTATGAAAGAAATGGAGTGTAATTTAAAAAGATTTATCAGTCAAGTACACTAAATCTAGTAGAACGATATATTTAACACTTAAACACTTTTTTTTGCAAATGTAAAAACTGAAAAATCTGAAAGAGAGCTCAAACATATTTCTAAGATATTAATTATATGAACAGAATTTTTTTATGCTGTAAATTTAGGACTCTCTAAATTTGTAGGTATCCTATTTTACCAATATAAAGATTTTACTGGGTTATTCCCTAAATAGAATTCCAAGTATATAATTTTAAATTGACATGGTTTTGTTTCTGAAGAAATTATTTTGATTATTCATTATAAAATAATTATGTCTAAAATAAACCACTTTCCACTGAAATAGATAAAAGTATATTTCATATGTTTACATATATTTTTTATTTTAACACACAGAATGCTAATAAGATTTATTTTAGAATGGCACAGTTCCCCTTAAGTAAAGATATACCATTGACATTTGTTTTGGGCTTCAGTTCTCAAGTTAACTTTTAATATAATTTCTTTGAAACTTTTTAAATAATTTTCTTCTAGTTAACATTTTGCAAAAAATTAGAGTTTTTAAAAGGGTAGAGCTAGAAAATGTAACTTTTGCATAGAAATGAATTAATGTTGAATATGAAATTACAGATTTTCTTAATATAGTACATTTGTTATTACATGTTCATTGTTTTTATAACTGATAATTTTAAGATTTTGCTTGTTAAAAAATAATTTACATGTACTTTATAAGTAAAAATGATTTATATGTAATAGGAAGTCAGAGTTAGTTCCAAACAATTAAAACGTACTTTAAAGTCAAAATTTTATACCATATATTATAGACTTTTAATAAAATAGCATATTCTGAGTTATGCACTCTATATATATAGTTGGAAACTGAATAAATCACAGGAACCACCATACTCTGCCTAAATGGAACCCATCCTATCGACTGAATCAATTCTCAGGCCAGAATAGTTTTTTTCAGAAAAGTATTGCATAGTCGTCTTGTAAGTCTTTCATATAGTGGAATGGTGAAACCTGTTATAGCAGCTTTACCTCCAGCTTCAGATATGAGATACTGTGAAATATTTGATTCTTAATTCTGAAATCTGTATTGAAAATGTTTATTTGCTAACACAGAGGAATCCAATATTTTATATATTCAAAATGACAATAATAATAATACTTATTGAATAATCAAAATCTTGTAGACTCTGTTCTTTAACCTTAACATCAGGAGACTATCGTGAGGTACACAGTACCATTGTACTTGTTTTACAAGACATCATACTAGAAACAGATAGGCAGCAAGGTCCAATAAACCAAAATTAAACATATTAATTTACATAAAACATACTACTTTGTATTTTTAGGATGCACAGATAACTGAGACATTCAATAATTTTCATGGAATTTAGATCTTGTTTGCCTAGAGCTCTGAACTCATTTCTGGAGCACTACTTAACACAAATTATTTGGTATATATTTTATTTACACTTTTTAATGTTTTGAGCTGTATGCTTTTTACTTTTTATCCCATGGGATTATTGAAACTTTTCCTCTTGTTGTAAGTCCCTCAAAACCAATAATCAGGGTGTCCAACCTGCAGCCCACAGCCCACATGTGGCCCAGGATGGCCATGAATGTGACCCAACACAAAATCGTAAATTAAAACATTATGAGATTTTTTTGTGGTTATGTGCCACAGTGTATTTAATGTGTGGCCCAAGACAGCTCTGCTGTGGCCCAGACCCACCAAAAGGTTGGGCAACCTGGACGTAATGAGCCAGTATAATGAACTGCCCCAAATTGGTAGCAACCACATTTAAGTATTATAGTTAGTATTTGTTAACTTCCTTTGTTTATTACAGATTTTCAGGAATTGCATTCCTTTTTGGCTCAACTATGTTTTTAAGAAAAGCTACATTAAGAAGTGTTATAGGCATATAAATAATTATCTTATATTTAAAAAATGGAGATGTCAGAAGTCTCATTTAGCCCAAATAATTTTACATTCATCATGAAAAATTTGAAAAAACAGCACGTAATTTGTTCATTATTCATTCAATCATGAAGTTATTAAATGCCACCTTAGTGAATTGCAAAATATATTAAATTGTAGTACTTGCTCTCCAAAACTATTTATGAGAGATAAAAATTCTTTTAATAATTTATAAAAAGGTAAAACTCTATTTATATACCAAAGCTACAGTATAAACAATGTACTGTAAAAGTTCAGAGGCCTGTGAAAGAAATGTAGGCTAGTGACATTTGGTGTTGTAAAACAGGTGAAGACTTGAACTGAACCTTGAAGATTGTGTAGGAATGGCCTAACTAGGAAAAAAAGAAAAAGAAAAAAGCTTATTTTAGGGATGTGAAGCAATGTAGATGTGAGTAGAAAGATGCCATAAGTGTTTACTAGTATGGAGACTATCTTGACAAAGATGGAATGTTTGTGTTGGAGTTGAGAGAAAATAACATTAGATAGGTAAGGTGGGATCAGGTAATGGAGAGCCTTGGATGCTCAGCTGAGGGACATCATACAGATTCTTCGTAATATCTCCCAAAAGAGCCACTCTAGAAGGTTATGAAAAAAAAAGAGATACCTCTGCATTTTGTTCTGTTCTGTGCTGAAAAGCCAGACAGAAGCTTAGGGTTTTTGTAGATAAAGCCTGTAGGAGAAAAAAGAGAGCTATGATGATTAGCTGAGTGTTCTACAGTGCAGATATTTAAATTTGAAGGTTTGTAAGACAGTATTTTCTAAAATTTTTTCATGTAAGATTCACAAATCCAGTGGATGTCAGGCAAAAAAAAAATTTGTGGGCAAGAATGAAGAACTGGTAATAATGGTAATAGTGCTATGTATGTGGTACTTACTCTGTTTCTGTGCCAGCCATCATGCTGTGCACTTTACATGAATTATCAACTTCACCCATCCTCACAGAAATCCTATGAGACGGGCACAGAGTCCATGCTATACCTCAGGATGCTGATGTTTAGAGAAAGTGAGTGATTTACCCAAGGACATGTAACTGTAATTAATTACCTTAACACTGGGCTTTATGGCCTCCAGGTTTGAGTAATGCTGGTGAAACAAATTCCAATAGATTTCTCTCTCCTGATACTTTTCAAAGTCTTGAATAAACTTCTCTAAGAACAGAACCTCATTTAAAATAGAATGTCTTGTATCAGGGTGAAGGTAAGAGTCTAGGCAATATTTTAAGAATAAGATGATGAAACACTTCATCTCATTTTTGGCTGTGAAAGTTGAGACAAATGCATGAAGTTCAAAGATATTTCAAAGTAAAATTTGTGAGGCTTTGAGACTGATTTGTTTAGTTCCAAAATGTGATGAAAGAATGAAAAATGACTATATATAGTTTTGAACCTAGTAGAATGGTGAAACCTGAAAGCAAACAAGTGAATTTTAATCAGGCACCTACTTGAGATACTTTAGTTTGTTCAGAAAAGTTAATTTGTAAGTAGTATTTTTTTTCTTGAAGTAGTCTCTGATAGAAGCATAGGTGAGAATCTAAAACTGAAAATATAGACCCTTGATTGCAATAGATGAGAAAATTTCACTTGCATTTTCGGAACAGGAAAGAAAAAAGCAAATGAATGAAAAAAGAAGCAGTTATTGGAAAAAGTGACAGGCGTTGTAGTAAATGCACAGGATGTGGAGCAGGACTGCCAGGATTCCAGTCCTGGCTTTTTAAATGGCCAGCTGGGTATTTTTGGACAAGTCATTTTGCTTCTCTGTACCTCTACTTCTTTACTTATAACATGGGGATAGTAATAGTTATCTATTTCATTAGGATAGCGTGAATATTACGTAAGTAAAACTGTACCTTTTCTTAGTAGGTACTCTATAAATCATAAAGGTAAAAAGGAAATCAATAATTTTTCCTGTCACAAAATAAGGGGAGATGCTAAAAAAGGATCAAATACCTAGAGAAAATTTTGAGAATAAGTAATTTTTTTTTAAATAGGAAATCATTGGAAAGTTTAAAAAGTTAGTTTCAGTTCACATGGTGAGAGCAAAGTTATTATTTCCTAAAGGAAAATAGGCTGGTTAGGTAAAACGGAAAAAAAAATGGCGTGGTGTGGAAACTTGCTGATTTGAAATTTTGGACATACAAAGAAAAATATAGGTCAGATCAGAGCGGTTCACAAAGCCCTGCTACTCAAGTGGGAATGGCTTATGTTAAAGAATGAAATCCTTTTCATTCTGCCTTGAAAAGGCAGAGGAACTGGAGATGAGATTACTGGGGGAGCAAGATGACTGAGGAGTGGCTGAAGGATCCAGTTTAGGCTGTTAAGATCGTAGCCTGTGAAGCGTTTGAGTAGGAGATCATAGTTTTGTCTGAGCGAAAACCACGTGAAGACGGGGTTTCGGGGAGAGTGGTTTGGAAAACTGACAAAGTGATGAAGACAATTGTGGTAGATAAAGAAGCTCATTCTGGGAAGTAATGATTTCTTTCAAGTAATAAAGAATATTAGTTGAAAGAGAAAATATTGAATGGTTGGAAAGAAGGATAAAGTATAAGACAGCAATCATGAGGAAAATAAGCTATGGAATGCGAATATTGTGAAAGACCTCTTGAAATTGGACAACACAAATTTATTTATATTAGGTCTAAGTAGTTGCAGGCAGTTCAGACATTGGAAGAGAGGAAAGATATTTGTCAGGATAAAAATCCAAAGGTGATAATTACATGTTTAAGTATTTATCCATTATTTTTTATAGAGCAGTGTACAGATTTATTTAACAGAACTCGAAACAGGTTTGGGAAGGTAATGACTTAAGTAATGTTACTCAGCTAGTGATAGATTCCAAGTTACAACTGAAATTTGTTGTTCATTGCTGTGCTCACTGTATCTCTAAATATCAGAAGTTCTTGACAATCTATTACTATAAGTTTGCTTGAAGGTAAGCTTTATTTATTATAGAGTTTATTTATAGTAAGATTCTCTGGCCCAGCAAAAATGCACTTGCTAACAAGAATACATTTTATAATTGTAATTACTTTTTATTTTTATTTCCAAAAGCCTAGTTAAATATCTATATTTAACTAAATGCCTGTTGTCAAATCTTGAATTTTTAAAAACTGTTCTCCCATTATTTTAAAATTATAAAATACTTCAAATTTTTCTGCAATAAGTAATTAAGCCTTCATTGTTTAAAGCACAATCTTTAAACAGCCATTCAATTCATGTAAACAGAATGTTCTTTTCCATTTGAAAGGTAAAATTGTGGTAAAGAAATGACTGCCCTTTATAATCACTATTTGCGAAATATAAAAAAAATAAACTTTAGAGGAGAGTGTCCTTTGTAAATGTTTTTAGCAGATATGTTAATATATTGTTACTATATGGATATTTAGCTGCATCTTCATGGTGTATATCAGAAATTTTATTAAATGATTTTTAACTGGAAACACTTTGTTTATAAACTATTAGGGAAACAAACATTGTGTATTTATATTGTATACTGAAATATTTCTTTTGGATTTTTCCATTCTATTTATTTGTGTGGTTGAGAACAACTATCAAAGCTGTTTCATTAATTAATAGAAACTTACCTGTTTATTAAAATGGTTTTTGCAGCCAGTGTTCAAAAGGTAACTGAAATGTGGGCTTTCTGGAATCTATTATAAGTTAATTAGTAAAGGGAGAAGACTTTTGCACAGTATCTACAAGAATAATAAATAGCTGGAAAATTCATCTCACGTTTGTCTCACTATATGTTCATTATTTCAGAAATTTAAACCAAGAAAATATATTTAGAGACAATTTGCTGTACTATTTTGACAGTCTTATTATCTCTTAAAGCCCAAACTTACATAATTTTTACCTTTTTAGTTAAAATATTAAACTCTATCTTCCTATGTTTACCTAATAACCAAACCTTTAATGATTTTAAACACATTATTATTATCCTAGAAGTTTAAAATTATTGTTTTTATTTACATGGTTAAGAAACAGCATTAGAATTAAGGACAATGTTGATGAATCTGAGTTGTATCAATTACGAACAACACATGCCCAATATTTCATCTATGTGCCAAGCAGAAAAAAAGCTATTAAATAAATTGATAGAAGGTAATGTTAATTCTGAGCCACTTGATATTACTACTTTTTCCACATAGTTCTTTGTAATATTTCAAGACCTTATTGAGAATTCATCTCCAGGGCAAGGTAGATGCACTTCAGGTTGATTTTACCCTGATAGAAACAGAAGAGCCCAATATACATACTTGTGCTTCTATAAAGTTAATGAACTTGGATTCTACCCTACATTGGGAAAAATGGCCTCTAGATTTATTTCACATCTATTTAGTCAGCTTTCTCATAATTAGTATAAGATTTATACAGAACAGATTTTCAAATATATGCTAACTACTCACAGGAATTATCTGCAGTACAAGTTGTAACCAGAGATGAGAAAAAGAAAATCTTTACTGTTTTCTTAATAGTAACATGAAGTTAGTATCATAGGTCCTCAGCATAGTATTGTAAGGAAAAGAAAATATTAGAGCAAATTTTAATGACAGAAAATTAAAGTCTCTTAAAATGACAGTAATTTATTACAAAAAACAAAAGCAGAAAACAAAGGATTTGAAGAATTTTTTTCTTCTTTTATGATGTTTTACCTTTGAGTGTAGCTCCTGCCCCCTCTTTATATATGATTAAACCTTGGTGGGACTTGACGTGAAGTCTAGTTTTCCTCAGAGTCTCTGAAGTTTTAACTTAAGAAGAACTAGGAATCCCTTAAGGTGTGCACTATTTAAAGCATGATCTGATGTTACAAGTAATCTTAGTTTTTGGAGAATAGTGAGTTAAGCAGGAGCCTGCAAATATCTTATTTCTTTCTTTTACTTTTAACTGCTTTATTCTACCCAAATTACAACTTTTGAATTAAAATGCCTGAATATAACTATATTAAGTAATTTCATCTACTTTTCCCTAATACTGCTGAACCTTTAAAGTTATGCTTTTGCTCATCTGAGGACTTTTGATGGATACATATTAATATTAAATATAATGTTCATATAGAACTGTTGTGTCTATACTATAAAATTAGCCCACTTCACCTATTAAGAAATATTATGTATTGAGGGTACTATTTAAGCAATGCTATTTGCTTAGTGAAAATATACATTTTTATAAAGAAAAAATCTTAATATTTTACACTTTAAGATTATTCTTTTAGGCATGAAAAGTTTTAAAAATATTTTAATGAATGATTTAACAAATATGTTCTCATAAAATATATGTATAGTATGTGTGTTTAAAAGTGAAGTCAATAATAAAAATGATACCTAATATTTTTATGCTTATTTTCAGTGCAGACTGATGATATTGTACCCTTCATCTATATTAAATTTTAGTGTTTAGCATAAGTGGTAAAGTGTTAAAATGCTATTAGTTACTTGTTTATTAATATGAAGTTAATGTTTACATTTTCAGACGGGCTCTAAATTAATTAAAAATTAATACTTTAGAAGATAATGTGATATTAAGAACTCAGAACTACAAATTTAATTGCTTTTAAGTATGGATCCCTAAATTCATGTGGAATCAACTTGTTGGTGATGTTCAACATATTAAGTAGGTGGATACTTTTTGCCAAAGTAAACTTCATTTCACCACTTCTTCCAATCCCCGACTGTATTCATTGATAGGAAAATGCCTCTTTCAGTTTTACTCATTGAATTTCTTGAATTTTTGTTTGACATCTCTTTTTCCCCAAGAAAACAAAGGGAAAGAAAAGAGACTACTATTCATGAATATGGTCAGGATACCTTTAATACTCATGTGAATTTTTATCAGTCACCATCATGATTTCAAGTCATGAATTTATTTTTACATGCTTATTATGCATGCATATTTACATGCATTAGTTATTTAATTGATCTTAAATTCCATTAAATTTGAATGACTAGGAGAAAGATTTGTTTATAGAATTTTGTTCTCGTTATATTACATTTTATTTTATTTTGATTTATTTAAATAATCAGTTTAAGGCTTATAAAGGTTGATTTGCTCCTGAACTGCTTTGTTCCCAGACATTGCCATCTTCCCCAACTACCACCAAGTCCTCTCCATCTGACCCCATGACCACCTCCAGAGCTAATCAGGTACAGTATCATCCTGTCATCTACACCATACTTTTCACGGGTGATTGCCTGCACACTGGAGAAAAAACAATGGTGGGTTAAGGATGTATTGGTTCATTCACAAAAGTGCACCACGATCAGATTCCAAAAAACTGAGAAAGAAATAATTATTTCTGGAAATTTATACGAATTTTTAACTTTAGGTAACAAAAATATATTCAGGTGGTAGACTATTAGAATTTTGGGTGTTCCCCTTAAAATTATGATGACTTTATGGAGCTCTGAGGGTTATTTATTGAGTTGATGTTTATGATCTCCCTTATTGTTTCCTCCTAGGATTCTTGGTATATAGCTTAAGAATACCATATATGTAAAAATATGTTTAAATATGATTTGTTGAGCAAAGGTATATCTTTAAAAGTGGATGCATTTTATTTGCATTTTATTTCAGATATTCCTTACTTTGTAAATGATTTTAAACTTTGAAAAATATTTGTAGCAAACTAAAAGTAACTGAAAATTGGTATTTGTCATAATTTTAATGCTGTTTAACAACACAGGAAATGATATTTTCTTAGAATTTAATACTAGCATTTTCTTTGGTGGAGTAGCAAACTGCAAGTATAAATATATCTTAATAGTTTGATTTGATGATTGTTTTGGTATTGAATATTTGTAGGTCATTCTTCAAAAGTGTGGTTAATTTTGGTACATTTAAGGAAATTATATAAAATATTTTATGTAATTCAGACATACTGTACTTTAACTTCACAATTGTTAAAAAATATATTTATTAAAATGATTAAACACATTTTCATTTTGTCTGAGTTGAGCTTCATTTAGGTGAGAAATGTTTTCTTTAATATTTCCAATTTTTTATTAATACAAGGCCTCATGGGATTATTTAAATATTTAAAAAGCTTATCTTTTAAATATATTTCATAGAGTTGGCTAATAAATCATAAACATTGAGCTGTATTTGCTAAATATATTAAATGTAGCTTTTGCATATCATCTAATATAAGGCTATCAGAATTATTTTGCTCATTATTGATTCTAATACTTTTATAACCTCAGGAAAAATTTAAAAATAATAACTGGAAGCAAAACTAACAGGATGTTGGGAGCTTGATTTTTATTTTGTGCAGTAGCATTCCCTTAGACAAAAATATTTTGTAATGCTTACATTTTAGACCCAGTAAATTGTTTTGAAAGTATACATCTCATGATGAAACTGAGCACTTCCTTTGAAGGAAATGGTACTGTGTAAAGTGAGAACCAAGCTGGTATTATTGATGTATGAAGTCCAAAAGTGTGTGTGTGTGTGTGTGTGTGTGTGTGTGTATGCACACATTTTCACTTTATATACTTTATCTTTTTTGATTTAATCTTTACTGTATTTTCTCCATGCCCATTTAGTCCCCATTTAATCCCCTTATGCCACCCTCCCCCGGCAATCTCCACACTGTTGTCCATGTCCATGAGTCCTTTTTCCTTTTTGCTTAATCCCTCCACCCCTTCACCAGCTCCCCGCTTCACTAGCTATCATCTGCTCTCCATCTATGGATCTTTCTGTGTTTTTCTTGTTAGTTCAGTTTTTCATTAGATTCTACATATGAGTGAAATCATGTGATATATACTTTATGTGTTATATGAGCTTCAGTTATATGATATAGAAAACTATTGGGAAAACAACTGACTTTATATTTTGGATGTTTCTCTCTTACTTCATCCTTCTTTCTTTTGGCAAACAAAAACAAGAAAATTGCAATAAAAACAAAACTTATGCTTTTCCTCAATGTAAAAAAAATCTGGATCTGGAAAGAAAAATTCTGTCTATTAAATTAGATTTGTGTATTTTTTCATTTATACGAACATGTGAATTTTGATTTCTTTAAAAGACTAATTATGTTTAAGTTTACTAATATATTTTTGCCCTTTAGATAAGTTACTGCATCCACCTCTGCCAAATCTAATGTTTTTCTACTTCGAAATAATAAGTCATTTGTGATTTTATCCTCTGTCCATTATACCCAGTTATATTTATTAAGTGTATTTTATTTATATTTGTTTCATTCTATTCTTGTATAAACAAGCATAGTATCTCCTGGACAGCATAAGGCAAAATATAAAAGAAGAATGTAACAAATTCCTTAAATTCATGGAGGAAAGTGTAGTTATCACCCATATTGATGTTATTAGTAGTTTGCCCTACAGTATTTCCCAATAGATTCTATTTAGGTAATTTGATTTTTGGTGTTCATAGATCACAATTATTTTGTGTGTGTAGTCCTAATTAAATCAGTATCACTTTACTGAGTAGACTTATATCTATAAGGGTAATGGGGATAGATAAATGGGTTCTCACATACAATTAAATTAGACTTTTAAACCTGTAAAAATAACTTTTATTATTGGTTTAAGTTTGCTTTATTCTTATCCAGCAATTTAGCAGATGTGTCTCCAATTTTATAACTAGAAGAAATGGAACAAACTCAGAGCATTCCAATTTAAATTAAAAGTTATTGTTTAATGTGTTCTAGCTAATATAATACCCTCTGCTGTTAAAAGTAGCTATAAACATTTTTCCATGTGAATTTTTATAGACCATTATAAAATACATCAAGAGTGTGTTATTTTCATTTTTGTTATTTTAATAAGCAAATGAGTGATGATTGAGTTCTATTTGCAGAATAGTTTGTCGTGATTCAATAAAAATAAATTAGAGACTATTAATATTTGTTTAAACCCCAAAATAAAAAGTCAGAAAATAGATCAGAAAGTTAGTTTTATCTGCAGTTTCAACATTTAAAAATATTTTCGAGTCTTTCAAAAATGACTGTTTCACATACCGAATTTTACTTTTGTAGCCTCAAGTTTTCATAGGTCAGACAGACTATAACTAGTGTTGTGGCTCTGTAATAACTTGCCTCTGAAAATTAAAGGATTATCATCTGAGAAGTCTTATAGAATGGAGGCTAAAAGTCAAGAAGGGAGTCAAATTGCCTATGATCACATCCTTGTTCTGCCACTTACTTGCTGAGTAAATTGAGTTCAGTTTTCCTTTATTGAAATTCAAGCCCTGGCTGGTGTGGCTCAGGGGATTGAGTGCCGCCTGGGAACCCAAAGGTCACCGGTTTGAATTCTAGTCATGGCACATGCCTGGGTTGTGGGCCAGGTTCCCAGTTGGGGGGTGTGCGAGAGGCAACCAATAGTTGTTTCTCTGTTTCTCTCCCTCTCCATCCTCCTCCCTTCCCCTCCATCTAAAAAATAAATAACTAAAAACATACAAAAATATTCTTTACAGAAAGAAGAAATTCAAATTATAAAAGCACCCTGTAGGATCAAAGTAAAAAATGAAACCTCATTATTCTTAGAACAGTAGTTTCTAGAATGTAATATTCTACATATTAGATTGTTACGCTTATTTTATTTTTTTCTGAAATATCTCTCAAGTAATAATGAAGAAGAAAAATTATTCTTTTCTTACATAGTATTTTTTAGATTTTTTAAATCTATTTTTAGGGAGAGGGGAAGGGAGAGAGAAAGAGAGGAAGAGAAACATTGATTGGTTGCCTCTCACACACCCCAAAATGGGGACCTGGCCCACAACCCAGGCATGTGTCCTGACTGGAATCAAACTGGCGACCTTTTGGTTCACAGGCCCTTGCTTAATCCACTGAGCTAAACCAGCCAGGGTAGAAACATTATTCTTTAAGAAGTTAAGTGATATAGCATATAGCATATAAAAACTGAGTTTTATCTTTAAAGAAAAACTATAAGATAATATTGCGGCTTTTTCAAGTCTGAAATATTTTTGTAATTAAAGTCTCTATTCTTTTCCATCAGTAATTACTTTATTTTTATTTCATTTTTATTGAATTTTTTTCATTACCATTTATCCCCCTTGTACCCTCCTCTCCCTGGCAGTCACCACACTGTTGTCCATGTCCATGACTCCTTTTGCCTTTTTGCTTGATCCCTCCACCCTCCAACCCTCCCCATAGCAGTCGTCCTACTCTCAATCTATGAGTCTGTCTCTATTTTGTTAGTTCAGTATGTTCACTAGATTCCACATATGAGTGAAATCATATGGTATTTGTCTCTCTGACTGGCTCATTTCATTCAGCATAATGTTCTTCAGTTCCATCTTTGCTATTTCTTCTTTTTTAATGGCTGGGTAGTATTGCACTGAGTAAATATCATCCCATAGTTGTTTTATCTACTCATCTACTGATGACACTTGGGCTGCTTTAATAACCTGATGATTGTAAATACGCCCCAGTGAGCATAGGGGTGCTTATGTTCTTTCAAATTAGTGTTTTGGATTTCTTTGGATGTATTCCCAGAAGTGGAATTGCTGGGTCAAAAGGAAGATCCATTTTTAATTTTTTGAGGTATCTCCATGCTGCTTTCTAGGCTGCACCAGTCTGCGTTCCCACCAACAGTGCTGTAAGGTTGCCCTTTCTCCACATCCTCATCAGCACTTCTTTGTTGATTTATTGATGATAGTCATTGTGACTGTTGTGAGGTGGTATCTTATTGTAGTTTTAATTTGCATTTCTCTAATGATTAGTGATGTTGAGCAACTTTTTATATGTCTATCAGCCGTATGTATGTCTTCTTTGCCCATTTTTATTGGATTATTTGTTTTCAGTGTTGAGTTTTATAAGTTCTTTATAAATTTTGGATATTAACCCCTCATTAGATACATTGGCAAATTTGTTCTCCCATTTCATGTGCTGTCTTTTTATTTTGTTGATGGTTTCCTTTGCTTTGCAAAAACTTTAGTTTGATGTAGTCCCACTTGTATATTTTATTTTTTGTTTTTCTTGCCTGGGGAGCTATATCAGACAAAATATTGCTACAAACAATGTCCTAGATTTTATTGCCTATAGGATTTTTATGGTTTGGGGGTCTAACATTTAAGTCTTTGATCCATTTTGAATTTATTCTCCTGTGTGGTGTAAGAAGGTGGTCTGGTTTCATTTTTCTGCACCTATCTGTCCAATTTTCCCAAAACCATTTATTGAATAATCTGTCTTTAGTCCATTGCATGTGCCTGCTTCCTCTGTTAAATATTAATTGACTATAAAGGTGTGGGTTTATTTCTGGGCTCTCTGTTCTGTTCTGCCGATCTATGTGTCTGTTTTTATGCAGTACCATGCTGTTTTGATACTATGGCCTTATAGTATAGTTTGGTATTAGGTAGTGTGATTCCTCCAGCCTTGTTCTTCTTTCTCAGGATCACTATTGCTGTGTGGGGCTTTCTGTGCTTCCATATAAATTTTTGAAATGTTTGTTCTAGTTATGTGAAATATGTCATTGGAATTTTGATAGGAATTATGTTGAATTTATAGATTGCTTTGGGTAGTATGGACATTTTAATGATGTTAATTCTTCCTTTCCATGAACACAGTGTGTGCTTCTACTTATTTGTATCTTCTTCAGTTTCTTTCTTCAATGTCTTATAATTTTCCAAGTACAGAGCTATTACATCTTTGGTTAGGTTTATTCGTAGATATTTTATTCTTTGTGTGAATTGTGAATGGGATTGTTTTCCTTTCATTTCCCTCTCTGTTGTTTTGTTTCTGGATATGATGAATTTTCTATCCTGCTACTTTGCTGAATTCATTTATCAGTTCTAGTAGTCTCTTGGTGGATTTTGAGGGTTCTCTATATACAATATTATTATGTCATCTGCAAATAAAGGTAGTTTTACTTCCTCCTTTCCAAATTGAGTGCCTATTATTTCTTCTTCTTGTTGATTGCTATGGCTAGGATTTCCACTACTGCGTTGAATAAAAGGGGTAAAAGCAAACATCCCTGTCTTGTTCCCTATCTTAAGGGGAACGCTTGTAGATGTTGCTTGTTGAGTATGATATTGGCAGTAGGTTTGTCATATATGGCCTTTATGATGTTTAGGTATGTTCCTTGTATTCCCAGTTTGCTGAGAGTTTTTATCATAAATGGGTGCTGGATTTTATTAACTGCTTTTTCTGCATCTGTCAATATGATCCTGTGCTTTTTTCCCTTCATTTTGTTTATGTACTGTATCACATTTATTGATTTGTGAACGTTGTACCAACTCTGCATTCCTGGAATAAATATCACCTGATCGTGGTGTATGATCTTTTTAATGTTTTCCTGTATTTGGCTTGCTAATTTTTTTTGAGGATTGTAGCATCTATGTTCATCAGGTATATTGGCCTATAATTTTTTTGTAGTGTCTTTATGTGGTTTAAGAATTAGGATAATGCTGGCCTTGTAGAATGTGCTTGGGAGCCTTCCTTCCTCTGGAATTTTTTGAATGTTTGAGAAGGAGAGATGTTAGTTCTTCTGGGAATGTTCAGTAAAATTCACCCATGAAGCCATCCAGTCCAACACTTACGATTGTTGAGACTTTTTCAATTGCTGCTTCAATTTTACTGGGTGTAATCAGTCTATTCAGATTATTTGATTCTTCCTGATATAGTTTTGGAAGATTGTATATTTCTAGGAATTTACCCATTTTCTCCAGGTTATCCATTTTATGTGTTAGCATGTATTTGTTCATTATATTTCTTACAATCCTTTGTATTTCTTTTTTTGTCAGTTGTTCTTTCTCCTGTTTCAATTCTGATTTTATTTATCTGGGCCGTCCTCTTCTTTTCTTGATGAGACTGGTTAAAGGTTTGTCAATCTTGTTTATTTTTTCAAAGAACTAGGTGATGGATTTATTGATCTTTTGTATTTTTTTGCTCTGATATTTATTATTTCCTTCCTTCTACTCACCTTGGGACTTGTTTGTTGTTCCTTTTCAAGATCCTTTAAATGTAAAGTTCGATTTTTTATTTGAACTTTTTTTTTTTTTTGAGATAGGCCTATAACGCTATGAATTTCCCTCTTAGGATTGCTTTCCCTGTGACCCACAGATTTGGGTTTGTGGTGCTCTCATTTTCATTTTTTTCATGTTATCTTTAGATTTCTTCTCTGATCTCTTTGTTGACCCATTCATTGTTTAATAACATGATATTTAGTTTCCATGTCTTCGTGCATTTTTCAGTTTTCTTCTTGTGATTGACTTCTAGTTTTCTTTGTATTGTGGTCAGAGAGGAATGTTGATATGATTTTAGTTGTCTTAAATTTATTGAGCCTTGTTTGTGTCCTAATATGTGGTGTATCCAGAAAATGTTCCATGTGCACTTGAAAAGTATGTATGTACCCCTGCTTTAAAGTGAAATGCTCTGATGATATCAATTAGACCCATTTGATCTAGTGTGTTGTTGAGGCCACTCTCTCCTTATTGATTTTCTGCCTGTAAGATCTATCCATTGAAGTCAATGAAATGTTCAAATGCCCTACTATGACTGTATTTCTGTTGATCTCTGCCTTTATGTCCAGGGAGATTTGCTTTACATATTTAGGTGCTCCTATGTTGGGTGCTTGAATGTTTACTAGGTTTATATCCTCTTGTTGGATTGTTCCCTTTATCATTATGTAGTGTCCTTTGTCTCTTACTGTAGCCTTGGTTTTAAAGTCCATTTTTTTCAGATGGAAGTATGGCCACCCTAGCTCTTTTTTTTTCCCTTTCTATTTGCATGAAGTATCTTCTTCCATCCCCTCACTTTTAGTCTGTGTGTATCATTCGATCTGAGATGGGTCTCTTGGAGGCAGCATATATGGATCTTGTTTTTTTATCCATACAGTTACCCTGTGTCTTTTGGTTTGAGCATTTAAGCCATTAACAATTAGGGTGATTATTAACAGATACATATTTATTGCCATTTTATTTTTTTAACTATTTTTCTGTTTTGTTTTTTTCTTTTTCTTCTTAAAGCAAGCCCTTTAACATTTGTTGCAATACTGCTTTGGTAGTAATAAACTCCTTTAGCTTTTTCTTGTCTGGAAAGTTATTCATTTATCCTTCAATTTTAAACGATAGCCTTTCTGGGTAAAGTAGCCTTGGTTGTAGGTCCTTGCTTTTCATCATCTTGAATATTTCATGTGAATAATTTCTGGTCTGAAATGTTTCTGTTGAGAAATCAGATAACATTCTAATTGGAGATCACTTGTAGGTAACTGCTATTCTCTTGTGGCTTTTAAGATTGTTTTCTTATCTTTAACCTTTGCCATTTTAATTTGATGTGTCTTTTGTAGGTCTTTTTGGATTCAACTTTTTGGGGACTTTTTGCACTTCCTGGAATTGTGTATCTTTTTCCTATACAGATTACAGAGGAAGTTTTTGATCATTATTTCTTCAAAAAGGTTCTTGAAACCATACTCACTCTCTTCTCCTTATGGTATTTCCATGATGCAGGTGTTATTACACCTCATGTTGTCCAAAATTTTTCTTGAGCTCTCCTAATTTTTTTTAATTATTTGTTTTCTTTTTGCTGCTCTGCTTGGGTCTTTTTTTTTTCTACCTTGTCTTCTAAGTCACTGATTATATCCTCTGCTTTATCTAACCAACTGTTTATTCCTTGTAGTGTATCATTTATTTCAGATACTGTAGTTTTTATTACTGACTGGTCACTTATTATGGTTTCTGGGTCTTTCTTCATGGTGTTGAGTATCCTTATAATCGTTACTCTTAACTCTATATCTGATAAATTGCTTACCTCCATTTTATTTAGTTTTTCTTCTGGAGAATTCTCTTGTTCTTTCATTTCGAGCTTTTGCTTTGTCTTTCCATTTTGGCTGCTTCTTTGTATTTGTTTCTGTGTGTTAGGTAGATCTGCAAAGACTTTGCTGCAGGTCTGTGAGACATTGCCTGTGACTGGCCCTGGGCAACCTGTTTGGAGCTATCAGTGATCCACAGATTGTGTCTCCCTCTGCTGGGCCTGGGTGTGTACAGAAAGAACCAAGGTGCACACCAAGGCCAACTTTTACCAACACTGGACCTGGGGAAGAGTCAACTAAAGTCTCAGAGCTCCCAGAGATCTGCCTTTGCTGTTAGGCTTAATCACGGGAATAGCCTCAGCTGTACTCAGCAGCCTGGCTTAATCTCCACAGGGTAGGGTGAGAGGGATTCCTGCAGGTGGGGCTGTTGCTTCCCCCCAAGCTGTAGCTGCTTGGTGGAGAGTGTGATGCCCAAGAAAGATGACTTCTGCAGTATGGGGAATGCACAGTGATCCTGGCGGTTGATCCTTCAGCTCTCTTCCCAGAGACACCAACCCCAGACGGTACTCACACATTTTACATCCACTCTGCCCTCCTTCTGCCAGAGCCCAGGGTAAGTGCCTGCGAGGGAAATTTTGTTTCTTGACCTTTAAAGACATCTTTGCGTCAGTAGCTGTCTCTTCTTGGTGGAAAGAAACACCCCTGCCTTTCACAGCCAGATGATACTTGGGTTCCTTTCCCAGTTCTGGTGCACTAGGCTGGGGAGTGCAGCTTGGGGTTCAACCCCCAAACTCCTCAGGGGGAATCCCCCAGATGCTGAAAAATCCCTCCAGAAATTAAGCTCTTGTCCATAGGAGCCCAGTCTGCCCCTGCCCTCTCACACCTCCTCGGTACTCCCTCCCAATCTTGTGGTGAAGTGGTTCCTTCTGTACATCCCTGGTTATAAGGCTTCAGCTGGTGTTCAGTTGGTTATTTAGGATGATTTTTCTTTAACTTAGTTGTAATTCCAGTTGGTCCTGGGAGGATGTTAGTGTAGCTTCCATTTACTCCTCCACAATCATGGGTCTCTCTTTGTTTTTTTAAGATAGCTTAATATATTCTACAATTATTTTCTTCTGTAGTGAGAGTAGGTTCTTGTCTAATTCATAAATACTATTGTTTCTTTTTGAAAAAGAAATATTGGTAAGCCTAATAATTTTAAAAGTTAGTTTTTTTAATGTGTTACATATAGCAAGATGTAAGTTTGACATTTTTTACAGATGGAATTTAAATATGAAGCAAATGTAAAGATATAATGAATAGAATTACATTATTTGAGGAATGTGTTTAAACCTAAAAAAAAGTCAGAGTCAGTTGGTTTAATCAGTTCATAGTTGTTGATACTAAGTCACTTTAAAAGTCAATAAAGTGGTTTTGTTAATAGATCAGTACTGACAAAATTTCAGCCTTAATTTTTGATTCCTGGTTATTCACACTCCTGGGATTTTTCTCAAATTTCAGGAAAAGATAAAAGAAGAACAATTTTACAAATATATGCTTTGTGGACATTTATTTATTTATGTACTGATAAATTTGAAATTACATATCTAAATATGTAAAAAACAAATTAAAAAATAGGTAACTCATGTATGGTGCCCTTGCTATAGCAACAGAACAACACAAATAAAACTCCCTGGTTTCACTTAAATTTGTGAGCACAGGTCTCAGATGAGCCCTTACTGTGGTCAGATAGTCATAAGCCCATTCAGTTTTTTACTCTGTACAAGTCTGTTTCATAAGTTCTCTTCTCCTCTGAGTCTCTGTGTTAGTTTTCTGTTGCTGTGTAATAAATTACCACAAACTTAGTGGCTTAAAGAGCACATGTGTATTATTTCCTAGTTTCCATGGGTCAAGGGTCCAGGCACTGCTTAGCTGGATCCACTGCTCATGATCTCACAAGACTGTAATCAAAGTCTCTCAGCCAGACACTTGACCTGAGGCTATCCTCTTTTAAATTCATCCAGGTTGACAGCAACATTCGGTTTCTTGCAGCTCTGTGACTGAGGACCTGACTTCTTACTGGCTGTTGGCAAGAGGCAGCCCTCAGATTCTAGAGGCTGCCCAAGTTCCCTGCCATGTGACTCTCTCTATAGGCACTTCACAGCTTGGCTCTCTGCTTCTTGCAAAGCTAGCAGGAGACCCTTTTCAGGGTGTGCTAGCAAGATGAAGCCTTATGTATTGAACTTAATCACAGCCTGACTTCTCACCTACTTTGCTATACAACATAATCAGCAGTGACATTCTATCCCTGTGCCATATTCTGTTGACTAGAATCAAGTTAATTTACACCTATACCCAAAGGGAGGGGATCATACGAGGTGTAACACTAACAATTGTCCCTCTCAAAATTCCCCATTATTTCTTGCTTCTTCCTCACTCCCAGCTGATGACCTTAATTATTCCTATTTCACTGAAAAAATGAAGCAATCAAAAAATAAAAACTCTCACAAACTCACCAACATGTATATTTAATCAGCTAGCATTTTCCAACTTCACGTCTATTGCCATTGGTAAACTGGTCCTGCGCCTATCTAAAACCAGTAACTTTGGTTGTACACTAAACCTTGCCCTTTTTATTTTACTCAAGAAAATCCTTCAGCAATTCTCCCTTCCCTATCCTTGATCTGTCAGGGTTTTTGTGGTTTTTTGGAGGGGGGGTTGTTTGTTTTTTGTTTTGGTGTCAATGGTATCACTTCCATTAGCATACATACATCTGGTTTTGTCCTGTCTTAAAAGACAAAACAAAAATTTTAATCCTAATTTCTCCACCAGCTAACACCCTAACTTTTGTATTGTTTGGTAGCAAAACTCACAAAAGTATTTTCTCTATTTTTCAGTTTTTGTCTTCTCATTCTTCCTTAATTCCATTTCACTCAGGATTTTGCCTCCACCATTCCAACAAAACTGTTTTTCCAAGGACATCAGTGATGACCACATTGCTAATTCCAGTTGTTTATTCTCAATCCACATATTAATTGACCCATCAGCTATACTTGTCATAATTGATCACTTCTACTTTCTTAGTATGCTTTCTTTACTCGACTTCCAGGATGCTACATACTCTTGGTTTTCCTCTTGCATCATGCCATATGCTTCATCTCAGAATCCTTTGCATGTTCATCCCTTCATCAACCCACTTAATGTTGTCGTATGCTAGGCTTTAATACTTGAGACTTCTGCGTTTTTACTTTTCATCTAATACCTTAGTGTTTATGTGCTGACATCTGCAAAACCTGTGTCTACAGTGAGACATAAGGCAGGTTTACTGTGAACTAATAGAGCTTAAGCCTTAGGATTCTTCACCCTCCCTGGCTTATTACAAGGCCCTGCACCAAGTTTTATGTTCATAATTTTGAGTGTGTTTTCTGAAGATGTCCCCTAGAATTCTATATTATTCAGGCT
Organism: Glossophaga mutica; assembly: GCA_039655065.1. NCBI lineage: Eukaryota > Metazoa > Chordata > Mammalia > Chiroptera > Phyllostomidae > Glossophaga > Glossophaga mutica. The sequence goes on along the minus strand of CM077303.1, from coordinate 78,153,659 downwards.
GCTCATAACTTGGGTTCATATTTATCTCTATTCCATATCTCAGAATGAAACTACAGACTATCCAAATTGCCCTTCAGTATTCCCACTTGCGTATGTAAACGGACATCTTAAAGTCAACAAGTCCAAAACCTACTCCAGAACTGCTCCACCTGTAGCCTTTACCATCTCTGTTGAAGGCAACTCTATACATCCACTTGTTTAGATCAAAAATCTTGAATTCATAACATTTTTCTTTTTTTAGCATCTGAAATCTAGTGTGTGCATCATTTATCTATCTATCTATTTATTTACTGCTTCTCTAGCCCAAGCTCGAGTTACTGCAGCAGCCTCCATTTAGGTTTCCTGCCTTTCTACCCTTGTTTTCCAAAGTCTCTTCTCCACTGAGCAGACTGAGTATTCCTTTTAAAATTTCATTTAAAAATTTCTCTGCCTATACCTGCAAAAGTTTTCTTTTCATTTTGTTCAGTAAAAGCCACTATCCTCAAAAATGACTTCCATCGATTTACAAGATCTGGCCCTTGCCACATTACCTGTTTCTCTTCATTTCCTACCACTTACCCTGACTCACTCTGCCCCAGCCAAATTGATCTGCCTTTTTCCTTGCAGACATCAGGCATGTTCTCACCTCAGTATTTTCCCTCTTGCTTTTCTCTCTGCATGAAATTCTCTTATTTCAGAAATCTATTTGGCTAACATCTTCAAAGCCTGCAAGTCTTTGTTCAGAATTCACTTTCTCAATAAGGTCTACCTGACCACTCTGTTTAATATAGCAACCTGCCTTCCCCTTACCTCAGTACTCCTGATTCCTGTTATCTTCCTGTATTTTTTTCATTGTCTCATAGAATACTATGTACTTTATTATCACATTTACTATGTGTTATCTTCCTTGCTTTCCTAGAAAAGATGTTGCTTGAGAACAGGGATCTTTGCTTTTTTCTCTGATGTATCAAAGCTATAACCTGGAACAAAGTAGGTTCTCAATAAATCTTTCTTCAATGACTAGTGTTAGACTGTAAGCCTATATGCTTTAAGTTATTTTTTATTTTTGAAAATTACTTCTTCAAATTAAATTTTGCACAGAAGTTCTCTAAAAATATAAACCAAGTGGAAAAAGAATACTTTTGATGGAATAAGTACGTTAAGTTAATGGGACTGTAGCCTTCTATGTTGTACTTCTATTTTGTTCCTTGTAGTACTCAGAGCGGAATTTGAAAACCACTCAGGCTCTTGTCTCAAGTATCGTTATAACTATGTAACAGAATATTAAAATTAAATTTAATTTTCTTTGGTGTATTTGTGTGAGTTATGTGTATTTGTGTGTGATGTCAGGATAATGTTGTTTAGCTGTCTGTTTAAGAAAAATCCTAGAAAAATAGTGAAACCCAAAATGCTCTTTATAAATGAACGTATTGACTTTATTATATACATTAGAGTTGATGTATTTTGCTTTCTGTTGAGATGAACCTTATAAAATTGCTGACATTTGAGTACAATTTCTTATGGCTCAACTTAGTGTACATTATATACAGATCAAAATCTCCCCAAATTCCCAGGAATAAAATGAACCAAAAAAAAAAAAAAAAAGAACCCATGGAATCCATATTAAGAGAATGTATAATTTCCATGTATATTCCTTTCATAAATAGTCCCTTAATAAATAGACTTTGTTACAATAACTTTGGAAGGGAGGCTTTAATATCAGAAATACCCATCCCTTTCAGTCAAAATATTAAAATTTATTGCACTTTGATTTCCCTTTCCAATTTTTTCTGGCCTTCTGGGAGAAACAAGAGAAAATGATTTTAATATTAAAAAATAAATGCCTGAGAATAATTATAATATGAATCATAAAATAATTACCAAAAATATTTGTGTGAGATGATATACTTCTCTCTATTAAAATTTACTCTAAAATTATTAAAATAAAAGCATGTGATATTAACACAAACAGATGTAATTGTCAGTGAAACATAATAGATATTTCAGAAATAGATCCAAGTATATATGGGAACTTAACTGTATTTTGTCATGCATTAAGAAAGGTAGTATAACTTAGGGAGTAAGATAACTGTGATCTTAAGTCATAATTCCAGGCTTTAAATCAAATCTTTGCCACTTCCTAATTTTCTGATTTGAGGAAACAACTTTACCATATGTTTTCTCATTGTAAAATGTGAATAATAGCAGTGCCTACTTACAGAGTGTCATGTCTTAAATGAATCAATCCATGAGAAGCATGTAGAACACTGCCTGATGCAGAGTAATACTTAAGCATCATTTTAATTTATTTTAAAAAGGATGTTTTATTTGATAAATGATACTGGTACACTTGACTACCCACCTGAAAGAAAATAAATTTATACATTCAGCCTATACAATATGCAAAATTAAATCTCAGTGTGCTGAAGATGAAGTTATAGTGTGTGAAATCAACTTGAGGATGACTTTCTTAAGAAAGAAGGAAATCCAAAGCATGAAGAAATAGGTTAAAATATTTGAATATGTAAATATTTTCTATATGTTTAGTATAGCAGAATACATTACTAATAAGAACATGATAACACCCTTGGGAAAAATATGTTGAACAGATAGGTATGACAATGAATTGATAACTATACAGAGAACTTCTAGATTGATATAAAAAAGGAGAAAATAGTTAAAGGTTATATGAATTAGCATCATGAGACAGTACTTTTTTTAACCAGACAAAATTTTATGTGACATATACCAGAAATGCAAAAATTAATCTGCGTGTGTTTAAAAATTAAAACTGCTGGCAAAGATACAGGAGACAATCATTCTCACACAATGTTGATGTAAGAAATGTTGTTACATTGCAGATTTTGAGAATCTGTCCAGTGAAACAGTGCATCAATACGTAAGAATATAGGGACAAAGAGGTATATGCTGCAGTATTATTTAGAGGTGCAAAAGTTGGAAAACAACTTGACCTCTAACAGTTGTGTGGCTGAGTAAATTGTGGTATGCAGAATATTATGTGGTGAAGCTATTAAAAATAATGAGTTAGAGCCACATAAATTAGCCTAGAATAGTATTCATAATATACAAGATCTGGGACAAATAATGCCCCTTTTTAATGACAAAATCTTTTATTACAATATCATAAGCATGAAATTCTGTAACAACAACATCACGCTCAAGCACACCATATGACATTTTAGGTGAAATGTTGAAATTAAAACTATAAATTACTACATCCATATTATTACCCTACCAACCACACTTGAGCAGACGTTCCTTCTGCCAGACCCTGTATTAATTACAGAAAATTAAGTTGCTAGCATATGGCCCTATTTTTAATAGTCAAAAACCAGTTTGTGTTCATGTATCATCAGGGTGATGACAAGGAATATGAACATTCTTAACATTTTTTATATATCTACTTTTTTATTTTATTTTTCAATTAGAGTTAATAGTCAATATCTACTTTTTAAAAAAAAGATGTATAAGACTAAAAAGAGAATGGAAAAAATAATGACTTTGGTTGTGGTATATGCAGTGTTTTGAGGAATATAAAGAGGGACTTTCCCCAAAGATTGGGAAAGATCGGACTGTCTTTGCCATTACAGATGTGTTTCACCTGCTTGACCCCTTCATTTCGGCATCGTGGGATGCTTTATCACAGGCTGTCAGCAAGCGTCAGAAGAGAGAAACTTCAGGCCTCAAGGAAGCATTTAGTAACTAACATAGGAAATGGCAGATGTTTCTCATTTTGAAGTTATGCCAAATTAAATGGTTTTGTAATGTTTATAATATTTTCTTAACATGTCAAAGATTCTCAACCCTAGTTTCGCATCGCAATTACCTATGGCAATTCTTATTTAATAGGTCTAGGATGAGGTTAAGCACCTGTATTGGAAACGTTAGAGAAATGTTTCCTGAAGCCTCTTGAGATGTTCGGGAAATACTAGATGAAAAATGCACATTAGTTTATTAAAAGTGATAGCTATTCTGTATAACACTGACTTCTCACAAACTTTAATTCAAGGCTTTTTTTTTTAAATGAAATAACGCCCTTTGAATATTATTTTTAAAACTCTAAATTAATGAAAAAATATTTGATTTGTACAAAAGTTGAAGGGTAGGTGTTAGCTTTATCATTGAGAACAGTAATGGTTTATGAATTAATACAATTTAAGTCTATGAAGTGATATTATACAAAATACGATTATCTTTTCAGGGCATTGCTAGTCTTTTGGCTATTGCTGACTGTAGTTAGCTTCTTGGAGATCTCTATGTGCAGATTAGTATTTTTTAAGATTGCTTAGCGATAATCTTGCAAAAAATTATGGAAAATGGTTCAATGAGTGCTTTCTAATCATATTCCTTTTATTGCAATCTTTTAAATTTGTTAGTGTTCTATGCTGTGTAGATGGTATGACCCTCACACCCAGGGGTGGGAATCAGGATTTCTCGGAGGTCAGGTTAAGAATTACTGCTGAAAGCAGCATACCATTAATATTTTGAGGTTAAAATTATAATACACCATTTGGTAAATACCATGTATGTGACCTTCAAAAGTCCTTTTAAAGGTATGATTTTACGTGAAGATAAATTTATGTTTATGGAAAGCCTAGGGCTTTTCATGTTTTCAAGTTGAAGAAAGTGGTACACTTCAGGGGAAAAGAGTTAATGAAATAGTCACTCAGTAGTGCTTTTTATTTTACATCCCAAATTTGGCTCAGATGTTGCTAAAAGTGCATAGAATTGTTTTTTTCTAGTATTAGCTGTTAAGTAGGCAGATTTGCAATTCTCCGTCTTGTTGGACTGCCTGGTAGGTAACTGTGGTTCATTTGTTTCATCAGCGTTCTCCTTGCAGTCACAGCTGTGGTGGTTCTTGCACCAGCACATTCTCAAGACAGACGTTTAGATAACCGAAGCTCGCAAGGCCGCTGTTTCGGAGCGTACACAAGTCTTCTTGCCCTGTGTGCATGTATACGTGGTTCAATTAAATTTGTTTTACCTTTCCAGTAAAGCTATATAAAATGGAAAATTTCTAAAATGGGGGAACTGGGGAGTTACCAAGTTTATTTTCAACATTTTGATTTTATTTTTAAAATGCTTAGAAATAGGGACATCTTTTGCATATTCACTCAAATAAGAGTACGGTAGTTTTGCTAAATTGGAGAGTTTCATTTCTGCTCATTATGTAATGAACAATTGCTTCATGTCATTCATTTTTCTAATTTTTTATTTTTGACTCAGAACTACTTCAGGAGAAAATAAATTGATCATTTTCATCTTTACTTCTGAACTTAATATCCTTCAATTCATTCTTTTGGTGCTTGGTTTAGCTATTTTTTCCATCAATTAGATGATACAATCTTTCTACTATTCTTAAAATATTTTTGAAAAAAGAGTTCTATTTCATTAACTAATTTCAAATTGTTTTTAGCCCAATAATAGTAATTATAAAATTGATATGTTTTTATTTGTGATGCATTAAATATTAGAAGTGAACTTCTTTCATCTGTATGTAGGAAAAGTACTTACTGCTGTGACTAATAATTGTGTTAAGTTGCAGACATTGCTCTGTGGCCTCAAATATTAGTATTCCTTTGCTTATCCAAAGTAATAGAATAAGAATAATTCATGACATTTTTATTTTCTTAATGGCAGTCATTTGTGGTTATTATCAACATCCCTTTACTAGTGTGACACTGAAATGCAGTCACCTATTATTTTTTTTAAAATATGAGTGTTGCCTTCAGAAAAACTGTTGGTGAGATTAAAATATAAGAAATGTGGAATTAGATGATTCGTAAATATAAAACACCTATAAGCAACTATAATTTTATTTCAGTAATATAAAATCTGTCAATCTTGTCATTTAATAATATTTTATTTTAGTGGTAAAAATGACCGAATAAAAAATTGGTCAAAACAAAACAAAAAACCCAAACTGTGAAAGTGTTCTTTATAATTATCTTTTTAATTACTTTCAGTAATATCTAATTAGTCTGGTTACATCATGGTGTATTAAATCAATCTGTGCACAAACTCAGAATTTTGAAAATCTCTACATTCCTACATTAACTTTGTGGTTTTCCTAAACAAGCATTTAACTTAATTATATGATTTTTGTTTAAAATTATGATTTAAAATTTTTTATTTTATAATTTAGCAGTGTTTTTAAATCTGCTTTTCTGTCATGTATCCGCTCATTTTTTTTATATACATTTAAATATGCAGTAATCTTTGTAATACTAACTGGCTATGAGCTTCATGAGAGCAAGATCTTAATCCTTTTTATTTAGCTCTGTATCCTCAGCAACAGAAATAGTAGCTTGGGCACAGTAGATACTCAATAAAAAAATTGAGCAATGAATACTAGAAATTTACTAAACTTATTTTAAATGAATTAATTTTAATGTTTTTGCAGTATTTAATTCTTCAGTGGCCTAATATGGGAATAATTTTTCCATTTCCTTTCGTTGCACTGCTTTTAAAAAATTAAAGATAGCTTATATGATTTAAAAATATGCTTATGTGGTGAAATTCAATCTGTTATTCCCTTTATTTCAGTTTTACTTACATATAATTTTACACTGTTTAATCCAAACTCTACATATATATTTAAATTTTGCACTGTTTTTAATAGTCCATGAATTTTCTAATTTCTATTTTATAATTTATAATTTTAGATACTATAGTGATTTTATAATAACATTAGTTTTCATAGACTATACAGTGTTCTGTGTTATATGAAATTTTCCATTTTTGCATTATTTCCCCAGTGGACTATAGGAGAGAAATTAAGGTAAAGATTATGCTCGTTTTATAATTTAATGTATACTAAAATGTGATTTCAAAAAGGCAATATGTACTACTGCAAATGTTATTTAAAAGAAAGATATCAATAGTTAAGCCATTCCCCCATCTATGTTTGGTCCACACATTTTTTGGGGGGTTGGGGGGTGATTAATTTTCCTGTTGTACTTTGAATATCTCTGATCACTTTAGAACTTAAACATTTTGTTGTCCACAACAGTTCTTTACTGTTTATTATTTAAATTTTTTTTCACTTTTACCTTCCCCTAGATTACTATATTCATACCTGTGTCTTTATAAATATTATCTCAATGTTAACTCTCAAATGTCTTCTAATATTCAAACCCACAGCCAGTCACTTAATTAATGTCTTTACTTGGATGTCTGAAAGGCATTTCAAACTTAAAATATCCAAAATGGAATTCTTGCTATCTGTCTTTATATTTCACCCCTTTTGTCATCGCCCACGTCAGTACACACAGCTCCTGCTCTTATGTTCATAGCTGTCTTTCACTTTTTACGTAGATTGTTATGACCTTTAAAATGTTAAACTGAGAAAATAAATTTTCATCTAAAAATCCCAAATATTTCAAATACAATTTCTCACTTATCAGAATTAAGAACTCTGAACATGTATCTAAATATATATAGATATGTATACATACACATATATGTGTGTGTGTGTGTATATATATATATATATATATCCTGAACAAGCTAAGAAGACAGGTTTAAAATAATAATAACAACAATAACAATAATCATAATAGAGTTTTGGATAATTCGATGCATAGATGATGTCAAATGGGACTTCTGGAAAATTTAATCTTAATTTAATAAAATCTGGTTTAGTAAGCATTTAGAAGACATACGCCAAATTATGTTCATTTGTAATGAAAGAAGTGCCCTATGATAGGGTTTCTTTATAATTACTTGAGTTCCAGTCATTTTCTTTTTTGATATTATTATGTCTAGAGTGCTTATCTCAAAATAACAGGAATGGTTTGAAGTCGTTTTCTTCTCTTCTTTTTCCTTACCTATAAAGAATGCTTTTTTTCTATTTTTTCTTATTCCTATTCAAATCCTCTAGAATGTAATGTGATGTATATTTAAAATACGAAACAGTCATCAAAAAAACCACTTTGAATAATGCTTCAAGAGGTAAAATGACAAAATGTATTACATTAAAAATAGTTAAACTTTGCCTTTAGAAATTTTTTGAGGATTATCATTCATTATCTTCTTTCAAGACACAATGAAGAGATATGTTGTCTGTCATTCTCTGTTACACCTTGCAGCCAGAGGGAAAAATATATGTGGGCCTTTGGAAAAAGATATAAAATGAAGTAAAATCTCCACAAAGCTCTTGAGGTGAATTATTTTAAGGTAAAAATGCAGTTGCTTGAATGAAGGCAGGGGTGGGAGGTAACTGCAGCAGTTATGAATTACCATCATAACTTAGTACGAATTGATCTAGTTTACCCCTTCATTGAGGAAACACTAATATATTTGTATTCTAGACTTTTCGAACAAACCTGACCACATTTCTTATGGCAAAACAAGCTAAGCCACAAGCTTCATGTGTAAGAAACTGCGAAATAACATAGTAAAAACATCATACATCAATGAACATTTAAGAAAAAGGCATATAGTGCTTATTTAATTATTTAATTACTATGTTATTGGATTTTAAATGATCAGAAATCTGTATTACTGTTTTAGTAATTTCATAAAATTAAAGCATCTGCCATGGCTGGTGTGGCTCAGTGATTGAGTGCCAGCCTGAGAACCAAAGGGTCGCTGGATCAATTCTCAGTCAGGGTATATGCCTGGGTTGCAGGCCAGGTCATCAATAGGGGTGCACAAGAGGCAACCATACATTGATGTTTCCCTCCCTCTCTGACTCCCTCCCTTCCCCACTCTCTTTAAAAGTAACTTTTTTAAAAAAAAGCATTTGCACATTTTTTATATGTAGTATGGTCGCAGTATAATCACTGAATTTTAGACTTCAGGGATGATAAAGATAGTTATTTTTGTTTTAAGAACCCAAAGTCATATTTTACACACACACACACACACACACACACACAGCTATGATGGAATCTTTCACATAATTGACTATTCAGTTATTATACAGATCGATATTTTATTTTTTGGCTTCATTTTTAAGATATTATCCAATTGATAACTTCAACCAAGTGCAAATAGGAAATGGGAAAAATTAAATGATAATTTAACCTTCAGGAAAATAAAATATTTTAAGAGTTAAATATCTGTTGCACTCTCATATAAGTCAGTATAGGGTAAGCAGCATAGTAGGAAATGTATAAAAATGCTCGGATACTTCTGGTTTTAGGAAACCAGGATTAAGTTTACAAAGTATGAGTATATTGCATTTGAACTGCTCTTGTAAGGCACAGAAGATTTCAAAAGTCAAAAATGTGTGAGTTTTAAGGGGAAGAACAGTGTGGAGGTACTGGTAACATTTCAGTCAGTTGGAACAAACGAATAAATGAAGGCAGAGATACAGACAAACACCTAACATAGACTATATTCAAGAACTAGCAGATAAAGTTTGTTCCTTGGAGGACACCAGTCCTAAAAGATGAAGCTGGGAAGACGGGTCAGGACAGGGTATGGAGAATTTGGAATGCCTGCATGGGGGGTCTGCGTAATGCACAGGGAGGTGACGGGGTGGCGCTGAAGGCAGTTGCAGAGTTTTTCATAATGCTAACATGAAAACTCCTCAGCCAGAGTCTAATCAAGCTGTGTGATTTTATAAATGATGAAACTGAAGTGATTTGACAAAGGTCACCCAGAAGAGCCAGGTGAAAGCCTATATCTCCTACCTGCCAAATCTAGATATGTTTTATTATGTCACATGTTAGAAAGGATAAAATAGTAGGGCTGGGCAAGAAGCATTCCAGGAGAGAAAAGATAACACTGCTTAACAGGAAGCAGGGGTCCAGGGAGCAGGAGAAGGCACAGAGGGATCCCAGCTCTAAAACCTGGTGTTGGCAGGGGGTTGGGGGAAAGGCTTGGGGGAAGACACCATGGTACTTTAAGGGAGGTATTAGACTTTGTGACAACTGCTGCCTTTGATTTGGTTATCAGAAGTAAGGAAATTAGAACAGTGCAGAGTTAAAAGAGCCAATTTTGTGTACTTTTTAGGTACTTGTATTCATATAAGCTGTGTGGTACATACTTGGTGGGAAAAGAGTAGGTTTACAGTTGTTTGTAGGGAAAATAATAAATAATACAAGAACAAACCTATTTTTGTCCCACCCTATATTTTGTCAAATCAGTACTTTTCAGAAAGACCGTTACTTATGTATATAAATCTATAATCAAAAGAAAATGTACAAGATTTTCTATTTATTTTTGTCAGCAGTTCAATATAGACCCCCAAAATGACACAGACATTTTTATTGGACACTGCTATAGGGTGCCTCCATAGCCTAAGTTGTAATACATTACAGAAATGAAGGAGACTTATCCTATCAGGTCTTTACGGTATATTTTGATAAAAGGTAAATTCATTTATCCACTTGTGTCTCTTTACCAGAGCTGTGACATCTTTTAGAGCATTAAAAGATACAATAAAAAATTAATATTTCTTTTGGATAGGTAAATAATGACATTTGATATATTTGATACATGATATAACAAGATATTTGATACATTATATAACAAGAACATAAAATTATTTTAAAGATACTGTTTGATTGGTTACAAATTATAGAAATCCAATGCAAAGTGGCTTAAACAAAAAGGGAATTGTATTGATTCTGTGTTGGCTTTAGATATGTTAGATTCAGATGCCAAAATGCTATCAGAAATTTCTCTCTCTTCATTTCTGGAGTTTCTTTTAATCTAGGTTAATTATTTTCCATCTGGTTCTTCCTCTTGCCATATGGTGAGAAGATAGTCGCTAGTAATGTCAGGCTTTCGTTTTACTAGATTAGAAACACAGGTATCTATCTCAACAGTTTGGCCAAATTCTAGGGCTAACGCATATTGGACCATCAAATAGCTGAATGAATGAATGAAATAACAGGTATCTACTATTGATAGGAATTGCTTTCTGGATGTAACGCCATACGTATGTAGCAGCCCTAAATATAGTAGTCCGTACTATTAATTGGGATATTTTAAATTATAATGGAATTTGTTTTGCATTTATTTTAAAGTATGGTTTAATGAAATAGTTCAGTAATTTTCCTCCCATGATGGAGAAGCCATGACACCTTACAGACACTCTCAGGCCTTTCTTTGTAAGACCATAATGAGTTGGAGTTCTTACATGGCAAAGGAATAAATTTGTATGTCTTCATGTTTATTTTCAATCAAAACCACATCAGTATTAAAACCTACTTATTTGTTATTTTTAATACTTTTCATAGGATTCCCATAGAGATTCTTCTTTCATGGTTGCAGATTATCACTACTAAAATGGGTCTAGGTTTGAACAGGAACTTTACAACACAGATAACAGAGCAAGCTTATGGGAATATTTGATAGCAAGGAATAGGATACTGATAGCACAAAAATATGAAAGACATTTAGATAAGTGCAATCATATCTCAAAGATTTTCTTACCTCTTCTCATTCCAATTAAACTTTGTGCCCCCTTTGTACCCTTTATATATATTTTTGTACTAGTTCTTTTAAGACTTTTTGATACATTTACACATCTGCTTTCCATAACTCGTCCAGAGGTTGCTTAAAGGCAGGAACAGTGTCATATATATCCTTTATCTCTGGCTCCCAACCCAGGGCCCTCGGGCCACTCAGTGTGCATTTCATAAAGGATGGATGGATGGTACAGCTATAGATTATAGTTCTAAAGGGAAAACTAATTTGTAACTATCAAGAACATACCTGATTTAGCTGGTACATGTTACACCAAACAATTTGTATGCTATTTAGGATCCAGTTCTTTTTTCTCTCAATTCTTTTAGAAATAAAAATACATATATTTATGTGTCAGTGTGTTAACAGACTTCACCAAAGAAAATGAAGCTGTGCATATGATTAAAATTTGATATTTATAATTTCAGTATGCAAATGATAAATTTCATTTGCATGGAATGGGGATGCAAACACTGTCAATGCGCAGACTTTTCCTTTACTAAGTGCTGTATTCCTGCATCTAAGAAGTAAGCAATTGGGCTATCTCACCCAATTCTTTACACTCCTTATCTCCCCCGGCCCCTCACTCCCCACCCAGGGTTCGGTTGCCCACCATCTCCAAACCTCCCCACTGGTGTCTCACTTCCTCTTGGCTTTGACTTAACACGTAAAATAGAAGTGAAGCACTGCTCTCTCTGAGATATCGTACAAACAAACTAATTTTTTGTGTCAGCTTCTTAGAAGGTCTGTTTTCCGTCTGTGTCCATATTAGATTAATATAAATATGGCTAGATTTTTAATTCTTTATGAAAAAAAGATAGTGTAAATCTAAGAGGTTTTAAATGTCCTTGTGTGAAAAATACAAGTTGAGTGACTTTTTTGGCTAAACTATTAAATATTTATATTTATTAAATTTGGAATTTAATAACTTTCTATTTCCTTGAATTTCTAATTTCATTTCTAAGATAAGTAATCTCATGCAGAATTGTTACTGTCTAATATTAAGAAGTGTTACATATCATAAATATTAATATGAAGTCATTAATATCTTCTCTTAATCATAACACACTTTTAGTTGTATGTGGACAAATGTCATTTATACCAACAAAACTTGGGAACCACTTCAGTATTTGATAAAACAGCAATTATGGATGACAATATTTTATATAGGACTATTTTAAGTAGTTGAAACTAAATTCCAGGGAATAGTACTTACTACATAAAGACATCTTTAGTATAAGGATAGATAATACGGTGTAATTCTTTAATTTACAAAGATGTAGATTTTTTGGGAGATGTTTACTGTTATGAAAAGTCCACACAGTTTCTAAACTATATTATTTCAGAATTTTTGAATATTTAAAAGAAAGAAAAAATATTAAAGGGAGAAATAAAAAAAGAAAAGTAGGTAATGTGCAATTATGTAAGTACTAGGCACACTTTTATAAGTTCTTTTGAAGGACAGAAGTAGTCCTAGAGTTAAAAAATAAATTAAAAACACTGTGGATGCATTAAATGTAGTAAGAAACTGGTGTGCACTGTGGTAGAAATAAACACCGTGCTATTGTCACGCATCTCATAGATGCTTCAGGTGATTTTATAATGGATATTATAAAATTATATATTTCATTGCTTTTCATTGATAGTCTATGGTTTTCATAATTAACCTTTCATGTTCTGTTCTCATCCTGGGTTTTATCATGCAGGTAATCAATCAATGCATTGAGCAAAATGAAAGTGATAGCAGTATTTAAAATAATTTAAGAACTGCTCTTTTGAAACTTTTGGCTGATTAACATATGTTTCTTCCTAAAACTCATTTTAAAACCCTATAGTTTGTTACTATATAAATGTTTCTAACAGTACTTTATTGCAAAATTATTCTGATTTTTAAAAGAAGTATTTATAAAGTATTATAATATTTGATATTCAGGATTTAAATCCTTAAGAGTAAATTTTCTCAATATTTTGTGTGCATAGGATAAAATATAAGGATAATTTTAATTCATCTTTATAATTGAGTTAAGATGTAATTATGGTTTAACTTTCAAATTATAACACTTAAACATACTTTGTTTAATTCAGCATTTCAGACAAATAATTTTCCACAAAAAAAGTCTGTGAACAAAATTAACATGTTAAAGACTTATTTCTCAGTCTACTTCTTGAAACTGAATGCATTTAATCATGGTGAATATGAGGGATGTATTTGATATTCCTAAGAAATATTTCTAGAAAATTTAGATTTCTTTTCACTAAAATGAAATTATACAGACAAATCTGAATGAAACAAAATTCTACTGTGATTATAAATTACATGTGTGGAAAGGAAAGTGTGTATGTGTGTGTGTGTGTGTGTGTGTGTATTTGTGTCTGTTCATGTGCATAATGCGTGTGAGTATATTTATGAGGTGACATAGTCTAGAATTTGAATTTCTACTTTTCATCATTTGCTACCTTCAAGAGCAAAATGCCAAAAATGTGTGGCTTTATTTCTTTAAAATATTCTTACTTAGATATGT